>OX438803.1:2157957-3357957 GCA_949316475.1 Hypomecis punctinalis | reverse complement strand
AGTAGGTACATAACACAGAAATTTTGCAAATACTAAACAATACAATTTCTTTGTCATAAATTGTGAAAAATTAATGAAAATTTTCACAAAAAAATTAAATTTACCACACAACTACAGCACACTATTCCACTCTATTTTACCACACAATTGTGATAGTTTATTTTGAATGCATCTGAAATTTAATTTCTTTACCCAGATATCTGGATATGGTAAGAGCTTTACATACTTATAGATTACATTGTTAAAGGTTTGAAACATGTTTATTTTTTTAATATCATTTATTGAGGTATTTTGATTATCCTGTAGGTATGAATCACTAATGCAATTTATTTCATCACAAAGCATAATGTTGAATAAACAATAAGGTGATGAAATGGGACCTCAATTTTTCATTACGAAGTGAAATATGTGTGAAATAATTTACTTAGATTTCTTCAGTGTAATGTAGGTGTTATGAGTGTAATGTGCTAATTTATTTTCAGCTTTGTTTTCATGATATTACACAATTAATTATCAAAGCGTTGCAACAATTTTCGCGGGTACATCGTAGGTGGATATGTTGGTAAACAAAAGATTTGTTTGTGTGTTCGATACCTTGCCCCTGATGCTGGAGTAGTCTGTTTCGCTCTCGAAACATGCCTCGCCTTCGAAGAGAGGCGCAGCCTTCACAGGCGACTCTGGTACACTGTCCATCTTCGTCTTTTTACTCAGATATAAGGAATACAGAACCAGTTGTTAGTATGATTACACCATTATGTTTCAGGACGAGTATGCTTAAATCTGTTCCTTGTCTCTTGAATTTCTGAAAATTGATCGCAATTAGAGATTAAGATCTGCGTTATAAGGTAATTTTAAACAGAATTTGTTTAAAAAACTCTAGGCAACCATCGTAATTTCAGTCTATATTTCATGAATTTATCGGATACTACAACGCAAAGATCGTATTTGATTTGTGAACTTTAACATTTTTTGTTATTACACAATTGATTTTATTTACCAAATTATGTTTAGAATCACAAGATATCCAAAATAGATTTACGCGAAAATAAAACAGATGGATTTTGTGCCAACTTTTGACAACTCACAAACACATTTACAAATGTCAATGCTGCCAACTACATGAACTTGAAAAAATCTTATTCGAATTCAGTGTGAATCCGAATCGAATAAATATCGACCGATTCGATCTCAATCCATTTTCTTTTTTAGTGTCGAGCTACACTAATCATTATAATAACAGTTGTTGATGGAGTCTGACATAGCCAAACAATCAAGGGCTATCGGGTCTTGAGCTAGAGCCTTAGTGAATAGAAATGATACTTGGCCGCGGACGGAGATCGCTTCAAAATAAGGAAGCCTTTATTGACAAACAAGCAAGGTCCTTAGATTATAGGCAAGGTCCAAAAGGAACAATAAAAAATCAACCTCTATGGTTTTGCAAATTGTTCATTCATTTGCTTTTCTATCTTGTTCAATCTGCATTCTGTTTTTGCGTGGAGGGTGAATGGGTGGAGAAATTACTAGCGTATAGGGTGCGAGAAAAAAGATGTACTATACATACTTTGATAGCTATATACGTTGATATGATTTTATCATAATATTTAGACTCTAGATAATAGTAAAAACCTGCAGAATACTAATAGAAATGATAGAAAATAGGTAATAGTTCATAAATATGTTGACTTACTTAAGCATCTCATCAAAAATTCAACAGTAGTTTTTGGCGCGGAAAATTTGCCTGACTATTACGTCTAAGAGAGTTAGCGCTGTTGTCGCTTAAGGTAATTCTCAACCGCAAAAATGTATGGACAACATAGGGGCGCCCTAGCACGAAAATAACGTATCATAGCTACGTCATAGCATATCTCGGAAACATGGCGTCGATTTTGCCCCGCCCCCTTGAAGCGTTGCGCTAAATCAATACTTCGAAAATCGATTCGAAACTTGAATCGATAAAAATATCGATTTTTCCGAAAAATACCTGACTGCCCACAGAAAAGAGACCTTCTCTCTTCTGTGTGACTGCCGATGTACTAAACTTATAAAGCGTAGTTTTTAAGCTATACTAGGCCCAATTATGAAGGCGCTATCGTAAATTAAATAGCAAACTTAAAAAGTGTTCTATCTATCGAATGCCTAAAGTGAAAAAGAAACAGAAATATGCTAATTAGCTATTATAATTACGATGGCGCCTTCATGATTGACACGACACCTTTTAAATTTACTGTCATAAATATGTATAACTTTCCTCATTACTTCGCAATTTCTAAACCACTCAAAAAGTCGTAGAACAAAAGTTGTTAGTATTGATATACAGAACAAGCTCCTAAAACAATGCTAATTGATTAGAAATAACTCTGTTTAAAAGACATCATTCATTTTAGGCTATATCTGAAAGAGTGCCGTTCAAAACAATTATTTAGGAAATAATATTCGTAGATACATAATATTATCCTGTACATTTTACCCCACATGACCAACCCTCTAGAATCACCTCCTGTGCAGTAGTTATTTACCGAGTTTTGAAAACAATTATTTTAAAAAAGATTTTATCAACCAGCTATGAATGAAACTGAGACACTGTTTAATGTATCAACATACACTTAGGTCAGCGAACGAATATTTTGATATATTTGATAGTAGACCCTTTTGTGTTCTCTATTGAACTTAAAAACATTTATTTGAATGACAATCATCAAAATCACTGAAGCCGTTTCCGAGATCCAAAATCAATATTAGGTAGTTTAGAAAATACTAAAAAACACGCTTTTTGGCATATCAAATGAAAAGTGTAAAATGATTTTTGATATAGGCAGAAAATAATAATGAACGAAAAATATTAATACTATTGTAAAAAAAGTGTTTTGTGCCATAATTTTTCGTAAATCGAGCACCCCACGCTTTATTTACAATATTATTAACATTTTTCGTTCATTATTATTTTCTGCCTATATTGGAAATTATTTTACACTTTTTAGTTTGATATGCTATGAAAGAGTGTTTTTTTATCATATTTATTTTTCAATTACAGATTTTTTTCTATTTTTTTAGTAAATGTATTGTCATCCATCTTTGATAGGTGTGGAAATTTAAAGAAAATGTTATCACTCAAAGTAGGTCAAAATCGAGCTCAAAGGGGTCGGTTACAAGCAAGCAAACATACAGGTTAAACTAATAAAACCATGTTAATAAAATAAATAAATGACAAGCCAACACATATTAACTACAGCAAAAAGCGTCTAATACTACTGAATATGCAACGAACGGTTCTAATAACTTATTAGAGGGTTGGTCCCATGGTATAACATGTTTATAATTATATGCATTAATACTATTTGGTCGCAATTATCAGGATTAGCCCAATATGAATGTTGTCTTTTACAAACCTAATAGTTAACCAAGATTCTACTTAAAAACATAGGTAGTCATTAATTGGTAGTCGCGTTAAAAGGAAGTTTGGCAAAAACGAGTACTGTACAACCATAGATTTATTATGACTTCTACCGATTATGCACCGAGAGAAGTATCGAATAACATATTGCAATGCAATAAAATCGTAACTTTGTCCATCACTATTTGAAGTAATGTAAACATTCAATATACCTATTTGCTTTTCTCAAAATTATCGTTTTATGCTGTGTTGTGTATTAAAATAGATAGTTTTAAACGTCATTTATAGTTCCTGCACTGAACACTTATTCATATTTCAAAAACATAGACGTGAAAATACAAAAACTACGACTAACCTAAAAATTATAAACATTCGCTTTTGTTCTTAGAACACGATTCGCAGCCCCAAACACAGCAGGTAACCATGGTTGTTTTTTATTGTTTGTGCCCTTATAATGTTATAAATTCTATTTATTTACACGTTTAATACAATATTTGTAGAAATCACAATCAGCTTTGCTATAGCCAAAACACAAATATGAAGATAATTTCTTATTGGTTGGATGGTCTCAGAATAATGACGGCTACAACTGTCAAAAGCCTTTTGGGGTATAGTGGATGGCGGGAGGCGAAGAATTTGATTACATATTTTTAATGCCATAATCTTAAGATATAGGGAAGCATACAATAAAATTAAAGCAATGAGGTGATGTAATGAGAGTTGGAGGGCAAAAATCAGAATATAATCCACGACCTTCGTTCGTACAGGACCTCAAATTAGCAGACCACTATAAGGTCTGAATCTTTGCGGGAGGACATAAGAATTTACTTCGTATCTATTCCCTCTATAATCTAAGATGGACAATCACTATCACTAGTTGTCAACTGTCAAATATATGTAATGGAATTTGACACTATCGGGACAAAAACACTGCAACTAGCTGCTGAATCGAGATGTTTTTCATATCTCTTTCTAACTCATGGCATATTCAATCAATGCATCTCTTTCTTTCCTTTCTCGATCGACCACATTATCCCTCTGGTATCTCTGTGCCAAAAAGCATTTTTTCTGGGGTACTTCGGTATCTTTCTAAACTTTTATCTGGTAACACTAATTAGCTCATTAGGTTAATTTTGTTCATTCATTTCGTTCTCATCCAATGGCTTCGTTGTAAAATAAAATGCGATATTTTTATGAATTGTGATGTGATTTGAGCGATAAAATAGTGTAAATAGAGTTTAGACAATACGTAATATGGTCCTGTGGATATCATTATCTCTAAACAATCAATATGGGTGAGCCTGGTTCGTCAGACACATGGAAGAAATTGGTGATAGCGAAAGCCAACAACCAATGGGTTTCTATTTCCAATATAAAAACAGAACAACTTGTTGACGATGTTGATTCAGCAGTTACCGCAGGAAACTTAAGTATAGACTATGAGCAGACTCCATATCAAACCATAAAAACAGAATGCTTTCCTGTGCCCGGCAATCAAAACTGGCCGACAAACAATTCTTCGGAATCTCCAGACCCGGAACTAGACCCCCTGATGATCGTCAGGAAGGAAAAACCTGAGTCTTCTGAAGAACGAGCCTCACGTTTGGCCAAAATGTCCGCTTACGCAGCTCAGAGATTGGCAAACGAGACGCCTGAACAACGGGCTGTCAGATTGAAACGTATGTCTGAATACGCGGCAAAAAGACTAGCCAGCGAAACGAGCGAGCAACGAGCGAAGCGCCTGGCACGAATGTCCGCCTACGCCGCCAAGAGACTGGCGCAGGAGACTCCTGAGCAGCGGCAGGCCAGGCTCACTCGCATGTCAGCCTATGCTGCTAAAAGGCACTCCATGAAGAAAATTGTAGCAGCTACTGCTAAGAACTCTCAATCTAAAAATAACTACAATGTAGCAACACAATCAAATATGAAGCAGAAGCCAAACCAAAGCTAAATCTATTTTTATCTGAGATTTTGTGCTGCTTATTTTACTGGTCATTTATTTACTTATCTATATTGTTTACATGTTTATAAAATTATTATTAGATATTACTGATAGGTGTAAATTGTAATTATAAGTTGTAAATTACCTTTGAACTGATTTATTTTAATTTTTTTATTTTATCCTAGAAATTATTATACATATTATAATAGTGATAATTTTAACTATTATGCACATAATCACAATAAAGTATGGTTTTCATTCAAGTTGTTATATTTTTTTGTGAAAGTATATAAATTTTAAGGAATATCTTACACCCCATCATTTATCTTAAAATGAAAGATAAATTCTTGTATATGTTTTTATTTGTAGTATTGAATATTGCTTAACTACATTAACATAATACACATATTAGTCTACCTATTGAAAATTGAGATTCAGTAACATTTTTAAGGAATGTAGTATCAGTCTAGCCTACTATGAAAATGGCTTTAGACACGTAGTTAGTTTTTATAAACGCCATTTTAGTTTTAGACACTCATGGTTTCAGTACAGAATAATATATTATACTATGGGACTAATCGCGCACAAAAAATTCCAGATAAATACCTCCGCATCCCGACATTTCGGCTGAGTTGCATCAACCGTGGTCACGGGTAGACTATTAGATTAGTTCCGGGGATTAGTCCCGTAGGATATAATAATGTGTTCAAATCGCGAAAGTAAACAGAATAATAAAGCCTACACCAGATATAAATAAATAAAATATATCTTTTCTAACTATAACACTTATCTACAATGTATTGTATGTACATAGCTTGCCTTTTCTATTATAAGATACAAATGGAGGATATTATCAAAAAAGCTGATATTTTACTAACTTACTTAATTCCTATTATTAAGGTATTTCATTACAGTTAATTTAAAAAAAATATACATGATTTTAGGACGGAAATGGAAAAAAGCTTAAATTAATAGGTGTTTATTACAATAAAGCATTCAGTTACTTTTCTACTTGTATGGGCGAATTACTGTTAGGTGCCTTCAAGTCTGCCGCAAAGTGCAGCGCGGCAGATATGAAAGCGCCCTTAAAGTAAATGTCTATTGAAATGAAAGATAACTTTCAAAATAACAAAAAACAAACTTAATTAAAGTGACAAGTAATAAATAAATGAAATGAAAAATGAAATGACAAAGCCCAGAACTATTATCATATTATGATGAATTGACAATGTATTACTATTTTTCCTGCTTGGAATTACTACTGATCTGGGACTAATTCCTAAATAAAAAATGTTTTTTTAGTAACTTAGAAGCGAAGTCATGTATTGCCACATTCACCTGTAAGAAATTCAAATTTCTTGGCTGCAATTACAGATAGGCTGTCATAGTAGTACCTATGTAGTTTTATATACAATATTTTTAAATTACTTTTACATACAATTTTATATTTTTTTTTGTCTAAATACATAAGTAATTTATTTTTGAATAGTAAAAACTTGATTCAAAGGCGGATAGTTACAGATTGGAACAGAAATGAAAAGCTCGCGCCGTATAACTAAAACTTTTGTGGAACTCGATTTTTAGGTCTAATGGGAGGTAAGATATCCTTACTAATACTTATTATAAATCCGAAAGTATGTTTGTTGGTTTGTTCCTCTTTCACAAAGCAACGGATTGACTTGATTTTGGCATGGACATAGTTTAAAAGACAGAAAGTAAGAATACCTTTTATCCCGAAAAAATAAAAGGTTCCTATGGGATAGCACAAAAATCACACAGGTGAAGCCGCGGGCAAAAGCTATTAATCCATACTGCCATGTACTAAGTAAGTAAGTAAGTTCGTATAGGCCGGGTGGCTAGCCCTGGTGTCAGAGTTTTTAGGCCGCCTGAAGGCCTCTGACATGGCTAAATGCCCTGTACTGTGTACAATATTGTAGACGGACTAACTGCGTGAAGAATAAGAAAAGTGAAAATTATACCATATATTGGTATTAGTATACTAGGTATGGTATAGTGTACCTAGATTAGGGACTAGCACTTCAATGAATAATATGTAATTTTTTCGAAATAGATAAATAATTTTATATTCATTTACAACCTTCATTTTTAGTTATATAACTAATACCAAGTTTTTACTAAAGTTGTAGTTTTGTGTTGAATAATATTAATGATAGCCTTTTAGTTATTTGACGCGAGCTGTATATAACTATCCAGTTAGAGCAAATAAAGAATGGACATCAGCCTTAGGAAAGAGATACAACATCGTCTGGTTTCGTAGAGCGGGCTAGAAATAAACGTTACTACGAGACTCATCGTGCAATAAAATATGCTTCTTTTTCCCGACGATTCGATCAAGTTGCATCGGTCGTGGTCACGGGTAGACCACGTGCCACATAATGAGCTCAAATCGCGAAAGTTTAAAAAAAAGAGATAAACGTCACAAGATACATTTATCGCTGGTGACGTCACTAGTTTATCCAATATAATAGTCCAATAGTTCTTAAAAAAGAGATATCGCTTTATGAAACCGAAATTAACCGATCATCTCTTTTAAAAGGCTTTTGTCCATTATTTATTCGCGTGTACCATAATTATAGTACGATTCCAACTTAATGACTTCTGTGAACAGGAGGCGAGTCGTTGAGCAACACTTCGCACAACTTGAAGCTAACATCACAAACGTCATTAATTTTGATTCGGCCTATACAATTTAAATAAAAAATATTTTTTCTATCATTTGGCCTCCAACTCGCCTGATGGAAAGTGAAGTTGTAGCCGAAGATGGAATATGTAGACCTATAGTGTGAAAGTCCCAGAGTTGCGGTGGCCCAGGCAGCTTGGCTGCGTGTGAGCAGTGCGCGGCAGCTAGCATTGCTAGCAGGTGGGGCGCGGTAGCTAGCACTGCTAGCAGGCGGGGCGCGGGTGACGCAGCGGCTAGCAGGCGGAGCGCGGCGCACGCGGCGCCAGCAGCTGGCGCGTGGAAGACGACGAGCTGTACGAGTCGCCGGACGAGCGCACGCTCGACTGCGACAGCGGGGTGCCTGCCACACATACTATCATTTCAATGGCCAGCCTGGGCAGTTGCGGCTACTGATTTTCCGCACCGGGATAAAAGTTGACTATTAAACTCTCTTAAATAAATCTAAGTAACACTTTATCAATAGTTAGTATCAAGTATTACTTGTGTTGTGTCAAAGGTTAATAATAATAAAGTGTAATAAGACGTCTTGCTGTAATCATGTCTTTTTTAATTTTAAGGTGTTTTTACTGTCTGTTTATTTTAAAGGCCAGAGGGAATTGTAAGAAAATAATGATTTAAATTAGCACGGGGTGGACCCGGACCGCGCACGTCCCGTACATTTTTTGTAGTGTCCGCTCCGAACACTATACAAAATGTATGGAACGTGCACTGTCCATGCTCCGAACCCTTTCGGTCTCGTCCTGTATACGACCCGTTCTATTTTAAATCACCCTAATGTGTGAAATAATTATTATCAAATATTTAAAAAGGGGGCGCCACAAGGGGGGTGTATGCTTTTGATATTTCGTCGCTTCGGTGGTGAAGAGAGCTAACCCACAAAATCAAGTTTTGAGATAATGAGCAATTAAGGGACAAGGGTCAACTACAAAATATATTTTTTATAATATCTTCTAAACTATTGGTCCGATTTTGATGAAAATTGAGTCATATAAGGAAAATAGGCTTATTGAATCCCCGTTTAAATATAATAATTGGTAATTATCTATGTAACTAATTTTACTAAAAATGTGGGTTGACTCTGTTCACCACCAAAGCGACGATTTATTTATCAACACATACCAGGCAGGGAAGTGACGTGATGCGGCAAGGCCCAGCGCTGCGGCGTGCACTCCCCGTTGTTGGTCGGCTCCTGTAACGCGGCTCTCATCAGCTCTCACCCACACCGACAGACTGCGGCTGTCCGAAATCAAACCTAACAAGTGTATTTCCTCTCCTATGACAAACAGCGTATGCAGGTCGCGTCACGTAAAATGAGCGCTAGATAGAAGCTGTGCACAAGGAGATATAACTCCTATAACCTGTGCAATATGAATTAAATCTCCTTGTGCTGTAGCTTTAACACTAGTGCTTTTTTTAAGTAACGCGTAGAGCAGGGATGCACAGACCGCGGCCCGCGGCCCGCCGACAGTAAAAATAATACTCTCGTACATTCGAAAAATATTGAATTTAGTTGACATTACAAATCATTTGAATGTCTTGAACACACGGCTTCAAGGCAAAAATCAACTGATAACCCAGCTCTACGCTCAAGTATCATCCTTTCAGTGCAAGCTGACACTTTTAAGATCGCAATTGAATTCTGGAAATTACAATCATTATAAATCATTTTCCGAATTATAAGAAAATGGCTGAAAAATTCAACAAAACTGCGATTAATGTGTGAAACATTTACACAACACAAAAATTAATGTGTGAAGTGAAACCTCTGTTGGACATATTCAGCTAACCTTTCACGATTTCAGTTGAAAATGCGCCAGAGTCAATGCAGTTAGAAATTATCGACATTCAAAACGACTAAGATTTACGCAACAAATTCAACTCCTTCGTTGAATTTGTTGCGTAAATCGTGAAAGGTTTGCTGAATATGTCCAACAGAGGTTTCACTTTTTAAAATCCGAAAATCTGTCTTGAAAAGATTGAATCAAAATATCTAGCTTTTCTACATCACTGAAATTAATCGCAGTTTTGTTGACTTGCTGAACTTTTACCGCTGCATTGATAAAAATACATATAAAGAGTTGCTCATAAACGTTTTGAAATGCGCCAGCTTATTTGGTTCTATCTATATATGTGAACAAACCTTTTCAATACTAAATAATAATAAAACAAAAAATCGAAACCGCCTAGCAAATGAAAGTTTGGAAGCAGTTTTACGTGTTACTACAAGTAAATTTCAGCCAAATATAAAAAAGGTTGTGGCACTATGCAGTGCATCAATTTTTTTTTTTTAATTTCCATACATTGTTATCAATTCTTTATTGTCTTTTATTAATTACCTATACTTCTGGCAGCCCGCCATCAGTTCATGATTTGCCCGAGTGGCCCCTAGTCTTAATAAGTCTGTGCATCCCTGGGCTCACAACGCGTATATACAGGGTTATCCAGAACTAATGTACTAAGCTGAAAGAAGGTGGTTTAGACCATAAATATGAACAACTTTTACTATAGGGCCAACGCGAAATTCTAGAATAAAAATCAGCTGTTTTGTACATTTTGTCGATTTAGAGTTGCAGTTGTGTGGTGTGGAACTGATTTTTCATCACATCTATTCGAAAAGGAACTTGGTTCGCCTTTTAGTGCGCTCAAAGGTGGTGTTTTCTATAAGGAACTTTATAAATGCGCCGGAATTAGCTTTGCCGCGCACTTTCTGAATTTGGAACAAATAAGTGCGCCGGAATCATCTTTGCCGCGCACTTTTTGAATTTGGAAGTATTTGTAATGTTAGTGGTCAGCGCCAAGGACATGGATGAAAAGAATTTAAATATAAGTTTAGATATTTGTTTTATTATTAGATACCATTTAATTTAGTTGTTACTCTACGTTTTATTAAATAACAATATTACAGTAAAATTATTATGAGGCAGGCGCCTTTTATTTTTTCATAGATGTGATGAAAAGTAGAGTGTACCACTCGGGCGCAAAATATATTTTTGGCTCGGGCGACGTACTTTGAATCCCTCGCTACATTCAGGATTCTACTCTAGAATCCCTCACTTCGCTCTGGATTCAAAAAAGCGCCGTAAAAATATTATTTTGCTCCCATATGATACAATCTACTATTTTTTCTCGAATTTTGGGTTGGCTCTAAGAAAAGTTGTTCATAAAGATAGTCTTAATCACTCCCTTTCTGCTTAGCACAGGATAAGCAGATAACTCTGTAAATGGGATGTACGCTGTTTATCATAGGAAGGACACTTTCTAGGTTTTGATTTTGGATAGCCGAAAGGTGCACTAACAAGCGCTGTGTCCACATTCATCGCATTATGTGCACATGTTTATTGCGAGGTCTTTGCAGCCGAAAGATTTTGATAGCTCCTCAAATTGTAAAACCTCGTTAAATTCTTTAACTAGAATACAGTTGGGTTTTGTAACAAATCTTTGGATAGGCAGATTTATTAGTCAGCGATTAAAGGATGCTTTTCCACTTAGCTCACTTTTAAGCTAATCTATGTAACTAAGAATGTGCTTGATATCCACTAATCACGATCACTTATTTTCATAATGCAGCATAGCACTTTTGGAAATAACCCGCGTTACTAAGGTAAGTTGCGCTATAAAAATAACCAATCTTAATTGATTGATGGATAGCATATCTACCATACCTACCCATTTATATACATTTTAACTTAGCTAAGGGAAAAATATCCAAAATGTGGTTCAATCAGGAGAAAGCTACACTCTACAATCTGCGCAGACAACTGTTCCGTATACTTCATTTCTCTTTCGCACCCATGCAAAAAGTATATTGTCTCTGTCATTCACACACATCTCTTGGCCATGATTGTCCTCTGTACACATATCCAAAGATTGGTTTACGCTCTAGTTAACTATCTGCGTTACATGATAGAAGAAGTAAACACAAATGAGTGGCAACTACGTACTACTTGTATGAGAATGAAAGTGCAAATTAAAGACACAATGCCATATAAAATAAACCAACACAAAGATGACTGACGACACGCTACTAATGATACGTTGACAGAGAGCCTCCTAAAGTCTAGTCTTCTGCGTATTAACTCGACGGTATGTGATAAATGACCTCAAATAATTCCAGATCCTAAGAAATGAATTGATAGCTCCTTTACCGAGGCCGATAAAGGTTCCTAATGGGAATTTTATTGGTTTCCTAATTAATTAAACAGTTAGTGGGTCTCGCCCTATGTGGGTAGCCTATGTCCTGCAGTGGACTATTAAAAAGGTTAACACAGTAAACACTTAGTTTCGTCAGTGTGGATTTTTTATTATTTTTTGAAAATTTTCTCTTAATTATACAGAAAAGCAAAAAAAGAAATTATATAACACTTTCCACATGACTAAAATTAAATAAACTACTTTTTTGATTTTTTTTATAATTTCCGATAAAATTGGGAATCGCACTTCATCTACAACTGATACATACATAAATAGTTCTTTACTGCACCATAAAGGAACACCAAAATCTTACATTTCGTGAGTTAGATTAACAAAAAAAATTCGTGCCCAATGTATTTTTCTTTTGTCAATAAAACAAAAAATGTCAAAGATAAACCGGTAAAAGTTTGGTAGTGGGAGTCGTGACGTCAGTCTCTCACGAAAGTCTATACATTTCTATGACGCTCGTGACGTCACGCGGAGGTACTTTATCAATTCTTGTTTAATTGTCAAAAGAAACAAAATGTGTCTAATAGTTTTTAGGGTTCCGTACCCAAAGGGTAAAAACGAATTGCCGCTATAATAACAGATACTAAAACATAATAAGTACATAATATAAATAAGGAGGCTCCCATATAACAGATGTGATTTTGTTGCCGAGGGGCTCACATACGGTAGGGAACCCTTCTTACGCGAGCCTAAAGCTCGAAACATACTATCGGACGCGGCTTACGGACGCGACTGACAGCCGCGACTTAAGACTATGAAAGTACACTGAGCCGTGCACACTATCGGACATAAGTCGCGGACGTCACCTTCGGACGACCTTGAGCGTTCGGACGTCCGAGAGCGATCTGGCACACCGGATGTTATAAGACTGTGCACATTGCTAAGTCGCGGCTGTCAGTCGCGGCCGTCAACCGCGTCCGATAGTATGTTTCGAGCTTAGCTCTTACTTGGCCGATTTCGTTAATAATCTATCTGAGGGTTATTATTATATTTTTTAGTTTTTTACGTTTTTTAGTCCTATTGGAGACCTGTACCCTATGGCGTATAAGAAAAAGAAAAGTCCTAGATAGGTCTAACATTATGAATTTTAGCGTTTTGTACTGTAGGCTCTCTGCCAACAGCGGTTTGGTAGCGAGGTCGGACTTACGGCGAGCTTGTGTCGTCGCGGCGCGGTGAGGATGGTGGTGTGCGTGTCCTCGGGCGTGAAATAGTCCGAGTCTTCTTCGCGCTCGGCGCCGCCCGCTGCGCGCAACACACGTCACTTGACGTCCCTCTCACTCGCCATTGTGCTCTCCACCGAGCGAGAGGGACGGCGCACGGCCCGGCAATTATCTTGGGTACCGTCGTCATTAAGTACCTACTTAATGATCATCATCGCGGTGTAATCGATTTTTGTACGCGCACCGCTATACTCTAACAGTCATTTAAAATCGATTTATTAAGGCCATAAAAGTAAGAATGAGATATTCCAGCGCTTCGTAAGCCTAATGTGTGCGACCGAAACAGGAGGAACAGTAGGTACATCTCATAGGGCTGTACGTTTTTTAGATGCACTGCTCAATGGTATTATCTATGTAATGTATGAATTTAAAAATATGTATATGTAATATATCAGTCCCTGGCAGCCACATGACAAGCTTTGCTTAGTGTGGCGTCAGGGACCATGTGTATATAGTGATCCCCTAATATATATACATATTTTTTTTATAGGCTCAATAGGCTCATCGGAAAATATTTCGTGTTTTTAATCGATAGCTGTTATGATATAAGCCGTGGTGGTCTAGTGGTAATGACACCTGCCTTACAATCGTGAGGTCGTGGGTTCAAATCCCGGTCCCGTACCAATTAATTCCTTGGAATTTATGTACGGAATTTTACACCACTGACTTTTCGGTGAAGGAAAACATTGTGAGGCAACCTGCATGCGTCCGTAGAAGAAATTCGATAGCGTAGGTATGTGAAACCACCAACCCGCACTGGGCCAGTGTGGTGGATATGGTCCAACCGCCCTTCGTGGGTAGGCCTAATTCCTGCAGTGGACTATTAAAAAGGCTGGTACAGTACAGTACAGTTATTTTTAATGCTTTTAAAATTTACAACATTTGTTTTTTGGGTTGGTCAACTTAATCGTTGAACGATGAGTAACAGGTAAAGTTCTCATCGTTCTACCTCTATAAATATGGCAATGATGCAAGAACAATAGTTTTGATGTTTGAAACATTAGGCACTTATAGCAACACTGTAGTCACTTTTTTCTTTCTCGCATTTCGTCCAAGATATTTGCCGGTCGTGGTAAATTGTCGCGCGTACGGTTTATGTATATTTTAGATCCATTTCGCTATCGACGATGGAAATGAGAGAGATAGAACTTCGTTACGTTCTCTTTTTCACTCCTTTCAGCAATATTTAGATGTGAACGAAATTTTAACCAATGACCACACAATTGGAGCATATGGTAACAAATACAGGAATATCGAATTTCTTTTGAAAAACCTGGAATTTCTAATTATTTTAGGTATGTGTCCTGGTTGCGGCATGAAGCTTCTGCCATCTGCAGTACAGCAAGCATTTTACCAAGTCGTATGAATGGATATTGTTGTCCTTTGACCACATTATATAATAGTACATTGTTCACCGAGAGGAGAAAGTGACCGATTACCGTCGAGGGTGTCGTTTGAAGCCCGAGCCGTAGACGAGGGCTTTAAAACACCCGAGATCGGGAATCGCACTTTCTCTCGAGTGATACATAGTGATTTATACTACACCTACGAGGAAAATAAAAAACTAAATCTTTACTATTTTACTTTTCTACGAAAACTGAATCCTCAAACAACACACAAATTGAAAATGGCGCCAATGGCGTCTGCAATTTTCACATGTTCTTTTTTCAAATTGTTTGACACCATCCAACACACAGCTAGTGGCCAGTGTCATTTTGCGAACTTGGAGATAAAAACTCACTGTAAAAACTTTTTGGTTTTTGATATTTAGGTTACCAGCGCATAGTCTTACCCAAAATTAAAAAAGAAAAACCACGTAAGAAATGGATTTTCATACACTTTTCTCTCCCGCTCAGATGCGTTTTCTCGCCGCATATTTGTTCGATATGCAATGACGTACTTTCTACCGTAAATTTGATAAAGTATCAAGGTACTTTCCGAGCAGGTGTAGTATAAAGAGTTTTTTTATCTAAATAATTTCAATGGAATGTTACTAAAACGCAATTTATTGTAAACAAGCATGATCGAGACCGAAGAGAAAATTCACTTCAAAATACACTAATGGATAACATCCAGAACGTTATAAGTTGAAATCGTAATCAAAAAAACCCTCTAATATAGCCGAAAAAGCCTGAAGAAATCACAAAGGCGCGCGCGTCTTACATAGTAAGTTTTATTATTGCGTAAATCTTCGCAAATAGTTCATACAATTAATGGACCCTATATCAATAGTCAAAATAACAGTCACAGCACACACATCAACTTGGCACATGGTCGACATTGCGACATTTGTTTTTAGAATTTTATATTATACCCAAATAAATATTTTTTTTAATAGGTTTGCAAATGGGTTGATTCAGTACATTCATAATTGTACAACTTAATTCTTAATCATTTACTTGTGAAGCTGATCAACCTTAGAGCAAACACAACATGCATTTATAACAATTGAGTTTTACAAAATAAAATAAAAAATGATCTAATAGCTATAACTAGTAAATTAATATGGCATTAAAAACAAAAAATGGCAACACTGCCATGTAAACAAACAGTTTTCGTCTCCTGACTTTTAATTTAATAAATAAAATAGTTTTAGTGATTATTCTTCAAAACTATAAGTAAAACTGTTCAATGTAAGTGACTTTACACCGTTGTGAGTGATATCCAGACAATACATGTGCTAAATAGCGAAAAATACGCAATTTTAAAAAGACCGGTAAAACTATTTGAAATCCCGTACCAAACATTGACATTAATGTTCGAATATCGCGCCTATTTCAGTGAACTGTTATTTTATGCGCTTCCGAAATAAACTGGATTGAACATTATTTCATGCTACTGTTTCTAGTTTTACCGTGGTTAACCAAAATAATTGTAAAGTGCTGTTGAAACTGATAAAACTTACCTTCTTAGAAAATAGCTTGAAAAGTAACTAGTGACCTCTATGTATTCTGGCACGCATCTTCGACACAATTTACGTCATCGTGACGTAAATGAAATATAGTACCGTTACTTCCCGCAAGAGGACTCTTAAGAAGAGATATCAAAATACAGATTAAAAATAATTCCTGTTTAAAGGGCCCATCACACAGACGCGGACTTTGAAAATAGATCAGTGATTTTCGACATGTATCGTAAAAGTGTTCCGCACACAGCTAACACCTGCGGCTGCAGATACGGAACCAGCCGTTTTTAAAAAAAACCTAACATTCTGACATTATACTATACACAAATTGAGTAAGATGGCACAATCGTGTTCAGTATGTCACAATATTATTAAAACCAGACACCATTTGAAATGTTCAACGTGTAACAATACATTTGATTTAGAATGCGGCCGAGTGGAATTCAAGCGGTTTAATTTGATGTCACCTACGAGAAAAACAACTTGGGTATGCGTTCCTTGTCTAGAGGTGAGGGGGAGGAGCAACATGCTAACCAGTAAAACCCCACGAGTGACACATTCTCCGCCCCAGTGTCAGCCCAAATATAACTTGCCGACTTATTCACCTCCGAAAACGCGATTGACTACCCAGAACAACAAGCCTGCACCTGCCGCCGAGAAGAAAACACCTCAAAAACGGTTGGATCAAAAATCGGAAAAAGACAGTAACTCAAAGACCACTAGCGACGGTGAAACACTACATAAAGTTATAGCGCTCCATAGCTTTATTGAGACACAATTCCAGTCACAAGGGGAGCGAATAGAGAGTACCTATAAATTACTCTCAGAAATACAGTCTGCTATAACTCTTCTTACTAATAATTATACAGCCTTAAAAAATGATGTAGATGGGCTTATTGCATCCACAGAAAATCTCTCAGATGACAACCACATATTAAAAACAGCAGTAGAATCTAATCACAGTCAATGTGTTGAATTAGGGGCTATGAACAACAAACTTCAATGTGAAATTCAGGCAGTTAATCAAAAGCTAAGATCGATGTCAGAACAATCTCATCAACAAAACAGTAATGAGACCCAACAGGCGCCGGATACTCAAATATATACAGAATCGGACCAATGTACCATCTCCTTCAACGAAAGCAATGTCAGTAATTCTAAGGGAAAAAACAAAATGCCTGCAAAGAAAACACCTCAGAAAAAGTCCGTGCCTTTAAAAAAGTTACGATCTCCGAATAACCCTTCTGTAGAACAGAATAAACACGAGTTATCAGACACCCTATCGAATGAAACAGCAAAATACGAAGATCAGGTGGATGACATTTCCGACGGACCATGGTGCATAGTGCAGAGACGCAAGCCCAAGCTATCACGTAGTAAAGTCATTGTAGGGAATGGACAGCAACAAATATATGACCTTGAAGCAGTAGAAAGAACGAGAAAAATTCACACTTGTTTTTTCAAGACTGAAACCACATCCGATGCTATTAGCGCTCATGTAGAAAAAATTACCCCTGGAATCAAATCTGACGTGGCTAAGTTGAACCTTAAACATAATTTATATGCTTCATTCCTTGTGACCATCCCAGAAAGCAGTTTTCAACGCTTGATGACACCTGACTCCTGGCCAGTGGGAATTGAAATAAGAGAGTGGTTTCCAAGAGTCGCCGGACGTGGAGCAAAGTACAGTCGTCCCCACACTCTCCGGTGGAATTCAACCAACAAGGGAGACGGCCAACACACCCAACCGAACGTCATACAATAACCAACCACTACTAAACATAATCTACCAAAACGTTAGAGGGCTAAGAACAAAGCTTCCGTACTGGCGTCAAACAACAACAACACTTCATACAGATATTATAGCAGTAACTGAAACAAACTTAAACAATTCAATAACAGACGCGGAAGTAGCCCCACATAGTTGGGACCTTCTGCGCCGTGACCGTGGCTCAGCGGGAGGAGGTGTACTTTTAGCAGCAAGACCAGGCTTGGACCTACGACGCCGGCATGATCTCGAAACTACCAATGGAGAAGATATGTGGGCGTCAATCAACTACCACGGAATTATATATTATATATGTGTAGTCTATATTAATCCCAGGGCCAAAGATCACGAGTATATGTCGTTTTTCTGTAATGTAGAAGAAAACATGTCAACTGTATTTCACAAGGGAACAATTATCTTATTAGGAGACCTAAACTTAAATAGCGCCAATGTATATATTAATAATTACTTAAACTATTTCGTCCATTACTGTGATATAAGCGAACGTAACAATATTTGTAACGAATTTGGTGGGAAATTAGATGTTGTCTTAGTCAGCCAAAACGTAAGTGACGTGAAAATCTGTGCTGCTGAAGAAGGGCTTGTTGAGAAAACAGATAAATATCACCCTCCTTTAGATATAACTTTGATACTTGCACGAGGTATTAGAGATATCCGTTTAGATTCCAGCAATATTGACACCAGTACCGACTGGAATTTTCGTAAAGCAAATTTTCCTTTACTGTATGAACATGTAGTTGAAACTGACTGGAGTGCAGTTTTAAAAGAGACAGATGTAAACAAAGCTACTGAACAATTATATACCCTCCTGTACAGGTCCTTTGATCTCTCTGTGCCTAAGAAAATCCGCCACTCAAGGATGTCTCGACGATATCCTATCTGGTATTCGAGAGACATAATTAATGATATTAGATTAAAATCCAAGTTACACAAGATATTTAAATCTACCAAAGATTCTTATATTTATAGCTTTTATACTGCCATTAGGTCCAGTATCAAAAATAGAGTTTCAAAATCATATAAAACATATATTTTAGATATCCAAGAAAAATTATTAATTAATCCAAAAGCATTTTGGACCCATATTTCGAGTTTGAAGACAAAAGGAGGCTTTCAACCTAGCATTCAGTATGACGGACAGGAACATACTGGCCAAGCTGCCGCTGCTGCTTTTGCTAATTATTTTAGTAGCGTTTTTCTTCCCGATGTACCGAAACTAAATCCATCTCAGGTGACATCTTCTACAAGCGATCAAAAATTAATTAATATAACTGAATTTTCTCCTCAACAAATAAATTATTTTATCAAAAAACTAAAGAGCAGAAGTGCACCTGGTCCGGATAATATTCCTCCATATATTATCAAAGCTTTTCAAATAGAATTAGTTGCTCCACTGACCTACATATTTAATCAATCAATAAAAACCGGCGCTTACCCTGAACAGTGGAAAAGATCACGAGTAACACCGATCCCTAAATCAGGGGACAAGTCTTCTGCTGAAAACTACAGACCAATCGCGATTCTATCAAGCTTTGCCAAAGTTTTTGAAAGTGCACTACATGATCAAATTTACAAACAGCTAGAACCGTATCTGAACAACGCACAACACGCTTTTCGTAAACGTAGATCAGTAAGTACAAACCTTTTAGCCCTTGTCGATTTTGTCTCACAAAAGCTGGATGAAGGTACACAAGTAGACGTAATTTATCTAGACTTTAAAAAAGCGTTCGACCAAGTTGATAATGATGTCCTTCTTTCTAAAATGTCAGACACAGGATTTGCTCCCAAGTTAATAACACTATTTGCTAGCAGTCACCGAAATCGATCTCAGTTTGTAAGATTGGGATGTTACGATTCAGATCCTTATCACACACGCTCCGGTGTCAGCCAGGGGTCTTCTATAGGACCACTAGAATTCTCAATAATGATAAACGATTTACCTGAATGCTTATTGCAAGCTAAGTGTCTCCTCTATGCCGACGACCTAAAAATCTTCACGGCAGTAAAGACATCTCAGGATTGCAAAGTCCTCCAAACTGACCTAAATAGAGTCTTGGCATGGTGCAAAAAGAACAAATTATCTATGAACGTCTCTAAATGTCAGGTTATGAGTTTTACCCGTTCTTCCAATCCCATAATTTCACAATACCAACTGGATGGCGAAATCATCTCTAGACGTCTCTCTGTAAAAGATCTAGGTATCCTGTTCGATCACAAACTTACTTTCCATGACCATATACGGGCACTCACTACCGAATGTTTCCAGAAACTAGGATTTGTTACAAGAAATTGCAAGGACTTCGAAAATACCAATGCCATTAAACTTCTTTACGCAGCCCTGGTGCGATCAAAGATAGAGACGAGTGCCTGCATATGGAACCCGCATGAGGTTACTTACACATTAATGTTAGAAAAAGTACAGAAGCGGTTTTTACGCTATTTGTACAAAATAATGTATGGGTACTACCCGTTTCTGTACCCAACAAAATTTCTGCTTGGTATGCTTGGATTTGATTCGCTCGAGTCCCGAAGAACTATTGAACAGATCTCAGTAGTACTTAAAATTTTGCGGGGAACTATTGACTGTCCTGACATTATCTGTGAGGCAAGTCGCTTATGTGTGCCCGAAAACCGCTCTAGGTTTCGAGAAGGAAGCGTACCGCTATTCGCGCCCATACCGGCGCGAACGGCGGCGCGTCAACAATCCACAATTTTCCGGGTTCAAAAACATCTGAATAACATCTTATCAGAGTTTCCTCACTTGGACATATTCATTGATGACTGGAGCGTCCTAGAGAGATGCTGTTCTGCATACAGCCGACAAGTTTAGTTTCCATCGCAACTGGTAATATGTAGGTATAAGTTATAAGGTTTTCTCAGATATAACTAGATACTTATTTATTTAAGACTGATTGATTTTTATTTTTGTTACGTTTGTTACATAAACTGATTTTTTTAGACTGATTAATTCGTTGTACCTAATTATGATTTAAGATATATTATGTCTCGTTTTGTATCCTTGCTTCTGTTTTAGCATAATTGTATATAGGTATAGTATTTCAACTCTATAAATGTAGCGTATTGGATGTAAGTCTGTCAAGCTATATTTATTGTAAATAAATAAATAAATAAAAAATAAAAAGAGGCTAAGTAAAGAGTCAAAGTATTTCTTAATGTGAACCGGTGAAGTATGGAAAATATCTAAGTTACGGCAGCTGTTATTGTAGGAGAGAAGTATCCGATACATGAGCGAATGTTGGAAGTAATTAGTACGGCTAGTATATATTTAGTTTCATAGTTATAACATAAATAAATAAAAACAGACTGTGCTAAATCTGTATAAGCAGCAATTATGAGTCGATGTCATGTTCCGAGTCGATGTGTGCTGACTAAAAAACGTATTGTCTAAATATGGGAAGAAATTAAGTGAGATATAAATATGTAATTGTAGGTCCCCTTACTCCCATTTGTATAACCACTAAATAACTTATCCTGTCAAAAACCCTCGAAGCCGCAGATCAACACTAGCAACACACGAACTGACTTAAAAAGAAGACCATATGTCATTATGCTAAGTGTATGCGAAAGAAGACCGTATGTGGAGATACATACAGTGTCGTTGGTCGGGCTCCTCGGTGTCGGTGTCATCAATATGCGCCAGTTGCGGCGCAGAGAGCCTCAGGGCTCCGCCCTCGCTCTCACCCTCGCCCTCGGCCTCCGCCTCGCCCTCCTCGGACACGAGCGGCGGCGAACGCGCGCAAGACGATACGGTCTTTATTATCTGTACACGAAAAGTAGAGTGAATATGTATCTTCTACGCCTACGTCAGGCAAGTTGGCCAAATGTAGCATAAAAAAACATATTTATAAAGTAAAAAAACCGAAATAATAATATCATTTATTGAAACACATAAAACCAGTAGGTACATAATTATTACTAGATACTTTTAAGCCCCAGTATGTATTTTGGAGATCAGGCCTTTCCGTCGATTACCATTTATGATTGTGGCAAAGCGGGCTGTTGTTGTCCAGACTACCTCTCAGGGATACTTTGTTGCACGTGAATACTTAGCTAGAATCACGAGGACACCGACCGCGTCTCGCTGTTAGCCTCCGGTAAGCGCTCGGAAGCGAGTCGCGCACCTAACTTTTTGTTTCTTTCTAACGCGTTGTTTCTTTCCGCAATAGTGCATTCTAGATTGAAATGTAATGAACGAATTGCACACATCACAGATTGGAGCGGGAAGGTCACTGACCTCGCTGTCGGGCTCGGGCTCGCGCTCGGACACGTCTTGCCGCGAGCCGCGCACCTCGCGCGTCGTTTCTTCCTACACTACCCGGTATCTAGGTTGACGTGTATCAGATTGGAACGGGAAGGTTACTGACCCCGTTGGCGGCGGGTTGCGTCAGCAGCGGCGAGAGTCGCTCCGTCTCGCTGTCGGGCTCGGGCTCGCGCTCGGACACGTCCTGCCGCGAGCCGCGCACCTCGCGCGTCGTTTCTTCCTACACTACCCGGTATCTAGGTTGACGTGTATCAGATTGGAACGGGAAGGTTACTGACCCCGTTGGCGGCGGGTTGCGTCAGCAGCGGCGAGAGTCGCTCCGTCTCGCTGTCGGGCTCGGGCTCGCGCTCGGACACGTCCTGCCGCGAGCCGCGCACCTCGCGCGTCGTTTCTTCCTACACTACCCGGTATCTAGGTTGACGTGTATCAGATTGGAGCGGGAAGGTCACTGACCCCGTTGGCGGCGGGTTGCGTCAGCAGCGGCGAGAGTCGCTCCGTCTCGCTGTCGGGCTCGGGCTCGCGCTCGGACACGTCCTGCCGCGAGCCGCGCACCTCGCGCGTCGTTTCTTCCTACACTACCCGGTATCTAGGTTGACGTGTATCAGATTGGAGCGGGAAGGTCACTGACCCCGTTGGCGGCGGGTTGCGTCAGCAGCGGCGAGAGTCGCTCCGTCTCGCTGTCGGGCTCGGGCTCGCGCTCGGACACGTCCTGCCGCGAGCCGCGCACCTCGCGCGTCGTTTCTTCCTCTGAACCCGATGCGTCGAACACAGACCCTGTGTCCGGCTTGAAGTCCAGCGAATGAATACTCAGGTTCGACTGTAGGTAACATATAAAGCAACATTCACAACACATTATCCACCAACGTACCCGTGCGTGTACAGCTGCTTTTTAATAGGTGATTGTTTTAACCTATACAAAATAACGTAGTTAATAAAAAAAATTATTAAAACGCTGTGCACTCACGGGTACAGTGGGCGGTAATGAGTAAATAGTGTGTGAATGATTTTTGTGGTCTTAGCATTTGTGGGCAGTTCATTTTGCACAAATACGAGTAAAGCATCCCCGGACAGCTGGGCGGGTGGGGCTGCAATTTAGTCATCAACCATTCACAGATCTAGTTTAAAAAAAGCTCGGGCGTTGAGAATGTTGGATAATTAGATCGCGACCGCATCTAGCCCGCAGCTTTCTGGTGGTCGGTTAATTATATTCTGACGTAGTTATTTGTGTTATAAGATACTAGCGACCCGCCCTGGCTTCGCACAGGTGTATTATACATATAAACCTTCCTCTTGAACTATCTATCCATCAAAAATCTTCTATCTATTAAAAAAATTGCATCAAAATCCATTGCGTAGTTTTGAAGATATAAGCATTCATGGGGACAGATAGCGGGACGCAACTTTGTTTTATACTATGTAGTGATAGTGAAGTACCTTGGTGACATCGCCGTTGAGCAGTTTGTGTAAGAGCGGACTGTTGGCCTTTTCTTCAGCGCGCTTGGCTTGCTCCTCCCGCGCCAGCAGCACCGACATACGGAACTGGAAACATTATTATTACGTATTACTATGCGCCTAGTAGGTATTAGGCCTCGTGTTGAAACCATGTGTGCGAACAGGTCGAACGCATGTTAACATTCGTATGCCAGTTGTTTAGAAAACATTGCCATTTTAGTTCCAGAACAAAAACGATTGTCTTGGTTATAATAATTAAATGGACAATAGGATCAAATATTCTATTCGACACATGCTTTATGTTTTATAAAAATAAAATAAAATCAGTTTATTTGCGAGAACATTGGCATTTATTGATTGGGATTAGTTCTTCGAACAAACATCTACAGAGCCCCAGTCCCTAAGTGAAAGTAGTAAAAAAATGTCGGAGCGCCGTCATACATACCGGCTCCCGTCCCGCGAGCCGGCGCTGCCCAGGCTACACGTCCCACACTGGCGCCACTGTCGCGTCACGTACCTCGGACGTGATGTTGTTGTTGGCTCGCTTGAGGTCGTCCCGCGAGCCGGCGCTGCCCAGGCTACACGTCCCACACTGGCGCCACTGTCGCGTCACGTACCTCGGACGTGATGTTGTTGTTGGCTCGCTTGAGGTCGTCCCGCGAGCCGGCGCTGCCCAGGCTACACGTCCCACACTGGCGCCACTGTCGCGTCACGTACCTCGGACGTGATGTTGTTGTTGGCTCGCTTGAGGTCGTCCCGCGAGCCGGCGCTGCCCAGGCTACACGTCCCACACTGGCGCCAATGTCGCGTCACGTACCTCGGACGTGATGTTGTTGTTGGCTCGCTTGAGGTCGTCCCGCGAGCCGGCGCTGCCCAGGCTACACGTCCCACACTGGCGCCAATGTCGCGTCACGTACCTCGGACGTGATGTTGTTGTTGGCTCGCTTGAGGTCGTCCCGCGAGCCGGCGCTGCCCAGGCTACACGTCCCACACTGGCGCCAATGTCGCGTCACGTACCTCGGACGTGATGTTGTTGTTGGCTCGCTTGAGGTCGTCCCGCGAGCCGGCGCTGCCCAGGCTACACGTCCCACACTGGCGCCAATGTCGCGTCACGTACCTCGGACGTGATGTTGTTGTTGGCTCGCTTGAGGTCGTCCCGCGAGCCGGCGCTGCCCAGGCTACACGTCCCACACTGGCGCCACTGTCGCGTCACGTACCTCGGACGTGATGTTGTTGTTGGCTCGCTTGAGGTCGTCCCGCGAGCCGGCGCTGCCCAGGCTACACGTCCCACACTGGCGCCAATGTCGCGTCACGTACCTCGGACGTGATGTTGTTGTTGGCTCGCTTGAGGTCGTCCCGCGAGCCGGCGCTGCCCAGGCTACACGTCCCACACTGGCGCCAATGTCGCGTCACGTACCTCGGACGTGATGTTGTTGTTGGCTCGCTTGAGGTCGTCCCGCGAGCCGGCGCTGCCCAGGCTACACGTCCCACACTGGCGCCAATGTCGCGTCACGTACCTCGGACGTGATGTTGTTGTTGGCTCGCTTGAGGTCGTCCCGCGAGCCGGCGCTGCCCAGGCTACACGTCCCACACTGGCGCCAATGTCGCGTCACGTACCTCGGACGTGATGTTGTTGTTGGCTCGCTTGAGGTCGTCCCGCGAGCCGGCGCTGCCCAGGCTACACGTCCCACACTGGCGCCAATGTCGCGTCACGTACCTCGGACGTGATGTTGTTGTTGGCTCGCTTGAGGTCGTCCCGCGAGCCGGCGCTGCCCAGGCTACACGTCTCACACTGGCGCCAATGTCGCGTCACGTACCTCGGACGTGATGTTGTTGTTGGCTCGCTTGAGGTCGTCCCGCGAGCCGGCGCTGCCCAGGCTACACGTCTCACACTGGCGCCAATGTCGCGTCACGTACCTCGGACGTGATGTTGTTGTTGGCTCGCTTGAGGTCGTCCCGCGAGCCGACGCTGCCCAGGCTACACGTCCCACACTGGCGCCAATGTCGCGTCACGTACCTCGGACGTGATGTTGTTGTTGGCTCGCTTGAGGTCGTCCCGCGAGCCGGCGCTGCCCAGGCTACACGTCTCACACTGGCGCCAATGTCGCGTCACGTACCTCGGACGTGATGTTGTTGTTGGCTCGCTTGAGGTCGTCCCGCGAGCCGGCGCTGCCCAGGCTACACGTCCCACACTGGCGCCAATGTCGCGTCACGTACCTCGGACGTGATGTTGTTGTTGGCTCGCTTGAGGTCGTCCCGCGAGCCGGCGCTGCCCAGGCTACACGTCTCACACTGGCGCCAATGTCGCGTCACGTACCTCGGACGTGATGTTGTTGTTGGCTCGCTTGAGGTCGTCCCGCGAGCCGGCGCTGCCCAGGCTACACGTCCCACACTGGCGCCAATGTCGCGTCACGTACCTCGGACGTGATGTTGTTGTTGGCTCGCTTGAGGTCGTCCCGCGAGCCGGCGCTGCCCAGGCTACACGTCCCACACTGGCGCCAATGTCGCGTCACGTACCTCGGACGTGATGTTGTTGTTGGCTCGCTTGAGGTCGTCCCGCGAGCCGGCGCTGCCCAGGCTACACGTCCCACACTGGCGCCAATGTCGCGTCACGTACCTCGGACGTGATGTTGTTGTTGGCTCGCTTGAGGTCGTCCCGCGAGCCGGCGCTGCCCAGGCTACACGTCCCACACTGGCGCCAATGTCGCGTCACGTACCTCGGACGTGATGTTGTTGTTGGCTCGCTTGAGGTCGTCCCGCGAGCCGGCGCTGCCCAGGCTACACGTCTCACACTGGCGCCAATGTCGCGTCACGTACCTCGGACGTGATGTTGTTGTTGGCTCGCTTGAGGTCGTCCCGCGAGCCGGCGCTGCCCAGGCTACACGTCCCACACTGGCGCCAATGTCGCGTCACGTACCTCGGACGTGATGTTGTTGTTGGCTCGCTTGAGGTCGTCCCGCGAGCCGGCGCTGCCCAGGCTACACGTCCCACACTGGCGCCAATGTCGCGTCACGTACCTCGGACGTGATGTTGTTGTTGGCTCGCTTGAGGTCGTCCCGCGAGCCGGCGCTGCCCAGGCTACACGTCCCACACTGGCGCCACTGTCGCGTCACGTACCTCGGACGTGATGTTGTTGTTGGCTCGCTTGAGGTCGTCCCGCGAGCCGACGCTGCCCAGGCTACACGTCCCACACTGGCGCCAATGTCGCGTCACGTACCTCGGACGTGATGTTGTTGTTGGCTCGCTTGAGGTCGTCCCGCGAGCCGGCGCTGCCCAGGCTACACGTCTCACACTGGCGCCAATGTCGCGTCACGTACCTCGGACGTGATGTTGTTGTTGGCTCGCTTGAGGTCGTCCCGCGAGCCGGCGCTGCCCAGGCTACACGTCCCACACTGGCGCCAATGTCGCGTCACGTACCTCGGACGTGATGTTGTTGTTGGCTCGCTTGAGGTCGTCCCGCGAGCCGGCGCTGCCCAGGCTACACGTCTCACACTGGCGCCAATGTCGCGTCACGTACCTCGGACGTGATGTTGTTGTTGGCTCGCTTGAGGTCGTCCCGCGAGCCGGCGCTGCCCAGGCTACACGTCCCACACTGGCGCCAATGTCGCGTCACGTACCTCGGACGTGATGTTGTTGTTGGCTCGCTTGAGGTCGTCCCGCGAGCCGGCGCTGCCCAGGCTACACGTCCCACACTGGCGCCAATGTCGCGTCACGTACCTCGGACGTGATGTTGTTGTTGGCTCGCTTGAGGTCGTCCCGCGAGCCGGCGCTGCCCAGGCTACACGTCCCACACTGGCGCCAATGTCGCGTCACGTACCTCGGACGTGATGTTGTTGTTGGCTCGCTTGAGGTCGTCCCGCGAGCCGGCGCTGCCCAGGCTACACGTCCCACACTGGCGCCAATGTCGCGTCACGTCCGAGGTACGTGATGTTGTTGTTGGCTCGCTTGAGGTCGTCCCGCGAGCCGGCGCTGCCCAGGCTACACGTCCCACACTGGCGCCAATGTCGCGTCACGTACCTCGGACGTGATGTTGTTGTTGGCTCGCTTGAGGTCGTCCCGCGAGCCGGCGCTGCCCAGGCTACACGTCTCACACTGGCGCCAATGTCGCGTCACGTACCTCGGACGTGATGTTGTTGTTGGCTCGCTTGAGGTCGTCCCGCGAGCCGGCGCTGCCCAGGCTACACGTCTCACACTGGCGCCAATGTCGCGTCACGTACCTCGGACGTGATGTTGTTGTTGGCTCGCTTGAGGTCGTCCCGCGAGCCGGCGCTGCCCAGGCTACACGTCCCACACTGGCGCCAATGTCGCGTCACGTACCTCGGACGTGATGTTGTTGTTGGCTCGCTTGAGGTCGTCCCGCGAGCCGGCGCTGCCCAGGCTACACGTCTCACACTGGCGCCAATGTCGCGTCACGTACCTCGGACGTGATGTTGTTGTTGGCTCGCTTGAGGTCGTCCCGCGAGCCGGCGCTGCCCAGGCTACACGTCTCACACTGGCGCCAATGTCGCGTCACGTACCTCGGACGTGATGTTGTTGTTGGCTCGCTTGAGGTCGTCCCGCGAGCCGGCGCTGCCCAGGCTACACGTCCCACACTGGCGCCAATGTCGCGTCACGTACCTCGGACGTGATGTTGTTGTTGGCTCGCTTGAGGTCGTCCCGCGAGCCGGCGCTGCCCAGGCTACGCGTCTCACACTGGCGCCAATGTCGCGTCACGTACCTCGGACGTGATGTTGTTGTTGGCTCGCTTGAGGTCGTCCCGCGAGCCGGTGCTGCCCAGGTTACATTTCCCATACTGGCGCCACTGTCGCATCACGTACCTCGGGCGTGATGTTGTTGTTGGCTCGCTTGAGGTCATCCCGCGAGCCGGCGCGGCGCCGCGAGCCCGCGCTGCCCAGGCTCGTGGACGAGCTACGTTCCAGGTTGCATCGGTTCAGGATCTCTGCCGCCTAAAATTTCGACAAAATTTTGAATACATGATCACAAATCAACAATATTATATCGATTTTATAGTATCGCCGTGGAGGCTGGGGCATATACCGGCATCAGCTGGCCTTTTTCAGGGACATCGCTTGATTTGACTAGACATCCGACTCATGCACAACGGGCTGCTCTCCCTTCTTAAGTGCGGAAAAGGCCCACGCGTCAAGGTTCAATGGCGGCAGTAGTTCCCCTCACCTGCGAGGCCGTGTCGGTGTCGGGGCTGGCGATGGCGGGGTGCGCGCGGGGCGCGGCGGGCGGCGCGTGCGGCCCGTTCAGCGCCTCGATCAGCGACACAGGCTCGTAGCCCGCCGGGATGTTCTCCATACTGCCCTGTATCACACAAAAAGCTTTCAGACATGTTGTTTTCAAACTTTCGCGATTCGACAACATCACTCTTATGCTGATGAACTTATCATGTAGCGATAAGACAACGTAAATACCTCATTACATCGACGTTTTGACCGATTTGTATCGATCATGGTCACGGGCAGACTAAATATACGAAGCCAGGTGTAACTAATTCAAATTGACACACATTGATACCTGCGGGACAATTCTATAAACCGATCTATTTACTGAAGTGATACGTTCTTGAGCCTCTCTCGCACAGATATCTGGAACTCAGTGCCAAAGCTCAGTGATCTCTCGTTTTTCTGACAGGTGTGACAGCTGTCAAAAAAAAAAGAGAGAGGGTATAGAACGTATCTCCTCAGCAACGAGACCGGTTAACAGAATCGTCTCACTGGGCATCTACGTACCTGGGACAAGATTCAGATACAAGACAAAAGTGAACTGGGGCTCTATACATAAACTCGTATTTAAAATTACATATTAAATACAGTTGGTATCTTGCTTAAATCGGTTTAAAATAATGAAACATTTCCTTATTAACAGGGTAATTCTACGTTCTAAACTGAAGTAATTCAAGGACAATAAAGTCGCTAAGTTTCCTAATCAAAGAACAAATTCCTTCAATATAGAACTTTTAGCAAGTTTGCTAAAACACGTGGCATGTTTTGTAAGTCGATCGGATTTACACGTGATAGGTATTAAGTACCTAGTGGCTTAGGAAAATGTGAGGCAATGAAAGGTGGTCGCGAGTATTGTCCTCGTATTTATTTCCTATAAACGCTTTCTTTGTTGAACGATTCTAGTTTATAGTTTTCGTAGGAAGTTATCACGTGGGACGACTATCGTCATGTTCAACCTCGTTCCGATCTTAGCAGGTGGAGAAATATGTGTAGACGTTATTAGGTCTCTTGGGCTATGGTCTTTGTAACCCTATAAACAATGCAAAAATCATCATTCACGTAAAAATAATCTGTCATGTGCGAGTCGAACTCGCGCACGAAGCTGTGAAGGGTTTCGTACTGTACTAGAGTACGGAGTACGTAATACTCAAGGGGGTTAAGTATTAATTTTGTTTTAATAATTAACTAATTATTATTGACGTAAACATACAACTAAATATTTTGTCAATATTTCAAGCGTCTACCTGTTACCGTTATTAATTTCGTTTCGAGCGAAAAACGGCAAAAAAATCAGGTTTCTTGTATGGGAAATATTTATTTTATTTGTTGTTATAGCGGCAACAGAAATACAGCATGTGGGAAAATTTCAACTGTCTAGCTATCACGGTTCATGAGACACAGCCTGGCGACAGACAGATAGACGGATTGACAGCGGAGTCTTAGTAATAAGGTTCCGTGTTTACCCTTTGGGTATGGAACCCTAAAAAGAACGCTGGAGTGTCAAGCTGCGCACAAGGAAATTTAATTCCTATTGGATACGTGATAGGAGTTGAATCTCCTTGCTGCATATGAAGCTACGTACCTACCAGGAGATTTGACTCCTAATAATTGTTCAATAGGAGTTAAATTTCATTCTGTGCAATTTCATGCTCCAGGGGATAGTTTTCTGAACTTCGAAAGCCTAGGAACGTATACGTGACTTTGACAGATTTTATGGAGCATCTCTATGTTGTCTTTGGAAGTTGCGAGTACTCCATACAAGTTACGTATACGACCAAACCGTGTGAAGTTCAAAAAACGCTCCCCTGAGTTCTTTTTTCATGACGCGATCTGTACCTGCGGCAAATAATGTTCTAGCACGGCTGTTCGCGTGGTGGATATGGCCCAAACACCCTTCGTGGGTAGGCCTACGTCCTGCAGTGGACTATTAAAAAGGCTGGTACAGTACAGTACAGTACGGCTGTTCGCAATAGCGACGGCGACGCGAATAGGAGAGCTACCGTGCTAGAATAAATATTTAGGAATTCAACATAGAACCTGCAATCGACGAGCCGCCGTCTGCTACAGGCAGCGAATCATAATGGGTATCGCTTTAACTGCGGTGTCACCTCTTAGCTGTCACTGACAACGGTCGTGGAACAATAGGTATATAGTTAACACATAGTTCAAAGCATTTTGTCACTCGTGGCACGTTGCCGGTGTGATGTAAAATGTGACCTTATATCAGTAGAATCGTCACATCAAACATTTTTATTGTGCACAGGTTTCAAAGAAGCAATATACAACGATAAACAAATAAACATGATGATGTACTCGTACACAAAAGCTGGGTTCAATAACGACTAGTGTCAATGTACACAACAATGGGGATATGAAAATGTACGAACTAAGTACTTTCCGTCAGCAAACACAAAACACATGAATTTGGTGAGAGCAAGCCCGCTCTATGTTTCATGACACCCAATTTATCTGTCCACAATGATTTAACTAGCGATTGGAACTTTCAGAAGTGGAAGTGGAAGAAATTTAAGATAGATTGTTCACTAAACTATGTGGTTTTATACAAATATATGTGGGCAAGAGATGCAGACTCGGTCGATAATAAAGTCGGGCTTGCGTGCTACTGCGTACCTGACGGAAAGTGAAGATGTGTACTATCCAGCAGTCCCCACTGGGCCTGCGGACCGGGTTATTGATCGAGCCCTCTAGCCGAATGATGGGCCGAACCCTGCGCCCACCGGGGACGCACACCTATGGCACATATCACAATCTATAAAAATATACCTACTTAAACGGTATAAATCTATTAAATGTCTGAAATACTGGGCTCTCACAACTTAAATATAACGAAGTATTAGTTGTTTTAAATATCTTACGACTACTAATCTCTTCTTGTTTGAATTATTATTGAGATTTTTATCGGACACTTTGAAGGAACAGCCATATTTAATATAAAAATTGCAGTAAAACTAAACATTGTTACGAGATGGGTTCTTGGATAATCAGTTAAAACGCCGATTATTCACTTTGCACTTTATTGCACAAAATCATAATAAACACGACACAACTGTTCGCACAAACACTTCACACTGGCACTGATATTCGCACAAACTAGTCACTTCACTATCACTGGTACCGCACTTGAACACGAGATGTTTTCGCTTAGACGGTAAACGAAGAACTGGTCCCCAAGGGTCGGCCGGCGTATTTATATCCGTTATTATCTACAGTCTCGAACCTACGAGATAATTCACGACATTACTCGATCTAAGAAACGCTATTGTGTTAACAAGTAAACAGCTTGGAAGAAACACCCAAAAAAACTAAACAATAGACGGCAGACAAAGACTGATCCCGCTCGAGTCATAAAACCATAAATCTCGCACTTAGGTGTAAACAACTAGTCGTCATTACCGCGCGGCATACCTACTTCGTCACAATATTTTCTTTCCACTTTTATAAAAGTTTTTTTTTACATACATGCCCACACGGTGGTGATATCCAAGAAGCCAAGCTTGCCTATAAAGCAAGAGTAGTAACCGTAGATTTTCGAGCGCGCCTAATAATATGACAGTGAATTACGTGATCACCAATAAGGTTTCATATTCATAAGCACGTTAGCAGATTAGCAATATGATAGGCGGCAAAAGTCATGTAATGTTTTAGCATACATGGAAATTAGGCACAGAGCTATTACAACAAATTAGGAGATGACAGGATGTCAAACTGAGGTGACGGTCGACTTTATAAGGGACGGTGAGACATTGCTGCAGCTCACTGAATGGGGGCCAGTTGCTAGCCTGAACATGGTAAATAGACATATCATTTTTATCCACTTATGTCGTCAGTTACCAATGCTAATTCACTATTTCTAATATATAACTGGTCAAACTGACGAAAACTAGAGAAAGTTTTGTCTATAGGCCGAATCATACAAATTGGCGGATGTGAAGTTTGCTACAAGCTGCACAATATCCAATCAACGCTCAGCTTTATTCGAGCTTTAGTCAGGAGCTTGTATGATTCGGCCTATACTTGCCACGCTGAATATATCTATCTCCATTTTCTTTCTCCGTGAGCACAGAATGTAAACTTTGATACCTGCAGCAGCAGCGATTGAGGGCATGGACCGCGGCGTAAGCCCTGGTTCACAATGTCTCCAGCTTTACTAGTCCTTTTTATCGGATACTTTAAATGTACCAAAATACCGTATCAGAACAGAATTCATACGATATCGATAAAAAGAAACTCCTTTTGTAACTTTTGAATAGTCCGATAAAACTGACTACTCAAAAGGTACAGCAAATGTGAACGGACTGTAACGCACAGCTCTCAAAAAGCGCGGAGAATTACGAGCAGTCAATGGTCCAGCCTCAGAATAATGACAAGTAGTAGAAACCGTAATAGCAAAAGAAAACATCATTTTGTCCCATTTTAACGAAGGAATTGAAAAGGTGTTAAAAAAAAGATGCACAAACAATCAAACTTTTCTAATTTCGAACTTCGAATTTTAACTAGCATTAAGGCTGTCCAAATTAAAAAAGGTAGTAGGAAGGTTAAATGATCAGAGATTTGAACCTTCTGATGAAACTAGAGGTTTCAAATTTCCGATTATATTGCAAAAGACAAGGTGGACCAAATTTCAACCATTATGACATTTCAACTTGTGATTTTGACGTTTAGCGACAGACAATGCGTTTTTTTGATGTTTTTTTGTTCCACTCACTCATTCACCATGAACTGTACTCATGATGCTGTACTCATATTCCAAGAAATGAATAAGACAGCTGTAACGTAGTTTATATTTGAGTAAAATTTAGCAAGGTCATTATTCTGAGGGTACAGCTGCTATCTCTGTAGTAAAGTACTCACATCGGGTGAGGTGGTGTCGGCGGGTGGCTGAGTACTAGGTAGAGCGGCGCGGCGTTGCAACGCACGGATCTGCAGCAGCGCGCGGAAGGGCGCTCGGCAAATGGGGCAGTTGTTAGCCTGGTAGCGCAGCGAGTCGGCGCAGGAGTTGCACAGACACAGATGCCGACAGGGCAGGATGAGCGTGTCGCGCACATCGCACATGCAGATCACGCACTCTGATCCGCCGTCTTCTGTTTCCTCGTCAGAACTCGGCTGCGAACAAAATGCCACTTTAAAAGACTGCTTTTTACCAGAGAGAAAATCTCACCATAAAAAAATTGGTAGAACTTTTGAAATCACCTTAGTGTCCAAGTTCTTGTTTTCAATGCCGTAAATCTCCTGCAGTAGATAACAAAGTCCGTCCACAAAGAGTTTCTGTTTCAATGCTTTCAAGACATAAGTCCCGTCCGAGTGTCTCTCCATCACCGCTACAGTTGTGTGGGATTGTCTTATTTCTGTAAAAGAAAATGATGTTTTTAAATGTATACTCGTATTACACAACTAAACTGTTTTCTTAGTCTACTAATCCAAATGCATAGTGTAGAAAAGTTAATTGGAAGTACATAGAAATAGTATAACTAAAATATAATAAGAAAAAAAATAGCACAACTGATCAAAAATCAGTCTACTCTGTTAAAAGTTATGTATATACATAAAATGAAAAAAAATTTGGTCCAACCTGAAAATCTCCTCCGTTGCATCAGTTAAAAAATAGGTAAAAAGTTTCACAATAAAGGTACAAAACTCACAATCTTTTATTATATTTTTACCTTCTTGTCCTTCATCGACTACACAGTAAATAGCGATTGGTATAATCTCCCTGTCAGCATTGTATGTGAGGTCTTCCTCTGGGTATTTAGACGGGTCTATCACATGGGATATCTGGCAGAACTGCTGGTTAGCTCCCCTTTTGTAGTGGTAGGTTTGGGAGGTCATAGCCTGGTCCCGTGGGTAGTACCTTCATTGAAAAGAAAACACAACTTGAAAATTTAACTTCCAATTAGAAAATTCACTAAGCAAGCAGTTTAGTTACTCAAGTACTAGAGACTAATTATTTTTATTCTTAGAAGTGGACCTAATAAAATGCAGATAAATACAAATTTAGTATTATTTATTCGAAACTTAATGCTGAATGGACTGCATGCTGCATTTGTAAATTGAATGAAATATAGATTTACTACCAAGGCTCAAATTTTAAAATGGCTGTCCTGAAAAGTATACATTTTCAACTTGGCAATGTTTTCATGTTTTGTACAGAAATAGTTTAGACACACTATCAGTCTATCATAATAATAATAGCTACTACTTTAATAGAATTATTTGCTCAAAAATACTCACACAACTCCAGAAGGTGTCACTTCTTCTGTGCAGAAGTAGTAAATAGTGATAGCGCATCGGCTATCACAGTCAAATGTGAACTCTATGTTGTAGTAGGTCCCTTTGCCATTCCCGTCAACAGATTTCAGCACTCCATCACCAATTTTGTTGTCTGCGAGCTTGCCCACAGGCTCTGGGCAGCGTACAAAGCGTAGAGATTCTTTACGGATATTTACGAGACTCTTTAATGTCTTTGTTGGCTCATTAGATTGCGGTGGAGGATAAGGGAACTGTAATAACAGTAGTACATACATTTATATTATTTCGAGAAACATTTCAAGCGATAGCAAACAGTGGAGCTAAAAATCCATAAAACAATAAAACTTACAGGAGTAGGTCGACTGCCTAAGAAATTTAGATCAGCATTCTCTCCAAATAAATATGCTTCAGGTTGAGGTGTGTCAAACCTCTCTCCACCCATTATGAAGTGGCTTCCAAAATAGTTTCCTGTTTGATTTCAAATCGTTTTAGTATTATTCGCTATATATATTATTCGCAGTTTATTTATGAACTTATGGAAATATTCAGACACGACAATACGCAAGACAACAGTGCTACGAAGTTTTCCATTGATATGATGTAAATGGCATCCATTATTTTTATCATATTTGCAGAGTGGACATTAAAAGGTCACTGGTACTTGCCTGAGCGAGGTGGGTATTTGTAGGCATGATTGGAGACAACATCAGCTTCTTCTACACCTGCATTTTGTCTACTTGTTAGGGCTCCCATGTTGTTCTGTTCACGGTTTAGAATATAATCGATTTCTGAGTAAATTAAATTCCTTAACAACCCTCTCCTCGGAAATACGAAATACGAACGAAGAACGAAGACAAAAAGATAAATATGTTTTGGAAACGACAGATAGATTTGTTTTGATTTGACAAGGATTTTTGACATTTTGACTGCTATTTGACGTTTTACGAAGTGCGACGTTGACACTACTTGACAGTCATAACTTCCTATCTCATTGCCATGACTAATAAAATAAGCTTCCCCGGCAGCTGTGTGGGTAAGGTGTGAACACGGCTGCGATCGAGTCATCCACCAATCACATTCATATCAATAGGGAGTTTTATTTATCATAAAAACTAGAAATAATTATATAAATATAAAGACTTTTTAAAAAAATTAGATACAGTGAAAAAATTACTCGGATATCTTAATAAATGACGGAGTTATGGATGTCTAAACACGACCGCATAAAATCAAAACGACCCGCGACGGATTTATGCATGTGACGTCATCCGGCCCAGGAGCTGCGCAGTGGGTAAAGCGGGATTAAGGAAAAAAGAAATAAAGTGCTTCATTCTATACCGGGTATTTTTCTAAGCCACGAACACGTTCTAGGACATCATTGTACTCATCTTTATGTTATGATTAACATTTACTATGGGGCTAACCCCCCAATATTACGAATGAAAAGTCAGCATTCCCATAATTTTTTTCGTGAGTAAATGAACTTTATTTCTAATTGGAACAAGACTTGGCGTGTGTAGCTAGTGTACTGCGGTTATTACATCTGTATATTTTGACTAGTAGTTTTCCAAATAGTAGACCTCACAAGTATACATTTTGGTGAAAATTTTCTGGTAATCAGTTTTTAAAAATGCACAACTTGCACAGGCAAATATATTCATAATTACAATATTCTGTCCTAAAATATCATGGTATATTATGACCAACTTTTACTATGGGACTAATACCCATATTAGGCTGAGAAGTTTTGGATAACCCTGCACATATCCAAAGCTTCTCAGCCTAATATTTGTTCTTATAAAGTACTTGTAGGTAATAGGTTTTTTCAGGACTTATTTTTTAGTTCCGAAAATGACAGACGACAAAGTGACAGCTGCCATTATATGGCATATAATTATAAAATTCATACTAGAATGGCATGACAGATGTCATCCAAAATGTAGATCTCGTGAAGCTCTATCAATTTTGTGCCTAAAGTTACGGTCTAGAAACGACAGTTACGGAGATAAATTACTTAGAGGAGCTATCATTCGAAATATAGATCTTGTTGAGTTCTATCACTTTTGTGATAGTTATAGAAATAAACCGCAATTAAGTTTGACAGCTGTCACTTTGAGACCTGACATGTCATCCTAGTACAATGAAAAAAGAATCAAATAGAAATTGTGTAATGACATTCAGATACTTTGACATCTAATAGTTTAAAAACCGAATTTATAATCATGTGGGCGTCTCCTTCAAATGTACTTATTAAGAATAGACCAACATTATACAGCACAGTTTCGCTATAGTGTCTATATTTTTCGTGACTTGACGCGCGTGCCTGGTCCGCCATATTGTGTCGATTGTACTTACTGTAAAAACTAGCGAAATCGATAAGTGTAGTGTGGTAGTAACAATACTAATCCGCCATGTTGTGTCGTGTAGGTATGCAGGTTTTTTTCGTAGTTAAAGTAATTCCATTTGATTCTTTTTTCATAGTCCTAGTATGGATTCTAGAATATGACAGCTGTCACTTTGTTCAGTCATTTTTAGGGTTTCGTAGTAAAACGAAGAACCCTTAAAACTTCGTTATGTCCGTGTAACGGACGGACGCCGTTTACAGACCATACTAAAAACTTTCCCTGGAAATTATTTTGAGCACTGTGGAATCATACATTTATGAGCTATAAAGGAAAATTGAAATTTTTTAAACATTAGAGGTCATCGACCTCACATGTATATTAATTCATACATACAAACAAACAATAACACTTTATTAGGCAACCACATTACATTAAAAATAAAACAAATTACAGGGACAAAACAATACAATTTACAGGTATCTAACCGGTGGCCTTATCGCTTTAAGCGATTTCTTACAGGCAACGAAGAATTCATACTAAATTACGTTTTCCTTGAAATCAACCATCTTAAAAATTGGTTTTTATCATCATCATAATCATCGCCACGTCTACGGAAGCCTATCATAAGCATGTCTCGACATGCACTTGACAACTTATTGGAACTAGAAAATAAAAGCCTTGAAAAAAAATATCTAAAGTATTTTATTAGAACAAAATATATTACGCTGCACCAGTTCTAGCTAGCTAACCCTGTATAGGGGATCAGTCCCAAACTCTGACACCAGGGCTAGCCACCCGACCTATACAAACTAACTTACTTAGTCCCATAGTAAAATTTAGCCATAATATACAATAATATCTTAGTAATGAACCTTACCATTTTTATGATTAAAAATATATTTACCTGTGAAAGTTGTGCTTTTTTGAGAACTTATTACAAGAAAATGTATACTTGCGAGGTCTACTGTTTGGAGAGCTACTAGTTAATAGTTACAGATGTAAAAACAGCAGTACACTAGACACATACACCAAGTCTTGTTCCATTTAGATATAAAGTTTATTTATTCACGACAAAATTATGGAAATGCTGACTTTTATTCATTATATTGGGGGGTTAGTCCCATAGTAAATGTTGATCATAACATAAAGATAAGTACAATGATATCCTAGAACGTATTCGTGGCTTAGAAAAATACCCGGTACAGAATGAAGCACTTTATTTTCTTTTTTCCTTAAACCCGCCTAACCCACGGCGCGGCTCTTGAGCCGGATGACGTCACACGCGTAAATCCGTCGCGAGGTTTTTTGATTTCGTGCGGTCATGTTTAGACATCCATAACTGTGTCATTTATTAAGATATTCGAGTAATTTTTTCACTGTATCTAATATATTTCTAACGTCTTTAAATGTTTATAATTAATTTTAGTTTTTATGATAAAGGAATCTTCCTTATTATTATTAATCAATTAACGCCCTCCGTACCCATGCGTGCATTAATCGGCGACGCATTTTTCAGCTTACTATAATAAAATCATATCAAAGCTCTGTACACGCACGGGTACAGTGGGTGGTAACAAGTCAAAGAAAATGATCTTTATTTGTTTATTTATTCATAATTTATTGCAAATATATATGCTTCAGTTTATGATTGATGGATAATTATGCCGGGCATAATATGCGCGCCGTAGCTGAGCTCATGGCTTTCTGCAGAACACCATTAGTCGTTAATTTATTGCTGATTTCTGCCAGATCAAAATACTGCAGGCTGTTTACTTTTTTTTTTTTTTAGTGAACGTTTTATAAATCGCGTCCGTGTGAGACTTGCTTTATTAATCTGTTCCGTTATTTATTATGTGGGCAGCCCTGACGCAACCTTCAAACTTAAGTCAACTGTCAAACAATCCAAAAGATGTCAAATTTGGGCTACCAGGTAGGGATTCTTCTAATAATCTTGGGATACTTATTTGGGAAACAGAAGATTATTAAATATGTTTGGAAACTAACCAAACTTTATGGCATCGGTGAACACGACGCGAGTCATCGTGCAATAGAAAATTAGTTTAGCCGGCCGCGACATACGTAAAAACTTTAAAAGTTGTAAATGTATCAACGAAATATAATTATTTTGGCAAAAAACATCGCATAGTGTAAATACATCGAATAACCTACACTGAGTGTGGTGAGTTTATTCCCCAAAACACAGGTGCTTGAGTGTATATGTATGTATAGCGCTCCATGGCAAGAAATATGTACGGATGATGCAGTAATTTTTTGACGAATCATGTTTTAACATTGATTCATATAAAATATAAACTTATCTGACTCAGTATTAGCTGTCACTCTCCAAGTTGACTAAAGGCGCGTTCGGATAGCCTACCGATGGTATAATTAACAGTAATTAATAACGCCAACAATGACCACATGCAGCGTTCGTTTTGAGAAAGTGTGAGCAAAAGTTGCCTCTTTTGCTCACACATTATAGTTTTCGTTCACCGTTCGGATAGCTCAAAAACAGATAAAAATGCTGTAGCGTATAACGTCGCTACATGTGGCGCCACCACAAGGGCGCCTCAAAAAACTAATGTCAGCAAATTACATGCCAAGGACTGCATCGAGCAAATCAAAATTTATTCATTTATTACTTTCATTCTTTCTTTATTTGCACAATGTAGTGTACATAAAAATGTTAAAACTTATTGTAGTACAAAACATAGACCCCGTTAGGGCGCTGCAAGATAACAATACTCTTAATTACTTATATTACTTATTTATGCTAAGTATAACAATGTAATTGTAGGTTAAATACCTAATGAAATTATTAACAATTTAGTAATAAGGTTGCAATTTACCATAGGAATTTCACAAGCTATACACAGGCTAATTTACAGCGGCAGCCGAATCATATCAAGACATAATGATACATTATCGGATAGCTGTTCCCGGGCACTTCACCTCGCCCGGTGGAGTACTCCTTTGCGAGATGTTATCCTACCATCATCATCTCGACATGGACGACCAACTAGTCCATAATGCCATCGTGAACTGTTAATTTTGACCCATATGCGGAGGTGAGTTTTTTGTGATCGTTTGAGTTTGACGTTTTAGCGTTCAATTTGGGAAGTGAGCAAAAGTAGCATTATTGGCGAAATGGGCGAAATTCCCAAACCGACGGTTCACACGCTTATTTTGCAAATGCCGAAAACGCCATCGAGCCCAAACCGAACGCACCTTAAGCATAGCTCTTAACGTGCTCTTAACCATTATTATTAATATATACTACGGGACTAATCACGCACTAAAATTACGAGATAAATAAATACCTCTTCATCCCGACGTTTTGGCCGAGTTGCCTCGACCGTGGTCACGGATAGACTGGAATGTGAAACAGCTGGTACCGCCAATTCAATTTGAACTTGAAAAATTGTCACTACGACACACAACACTGACGGTATCTAACAATTTCCTTCTAACTACACTACGTGATTCACACTTGTTGACAACAGGATTTCACGACGCCGATAACTTAAATCCAGTTCAGTCCATTTAGTCCAGTTACTTAATCCCAGTTGAAATTCTATGTTTTTTGATTTCCACCGCTTCACGCACTATTCTTGTAAAATAGTGTCGATCCGTGGAGAGACTTTTGGGTCGTGGAGCACGATCCAATGACCAGCGGTAGCGGTAGTAGTTTGGATAAGGGACTAAACACTGTCTTGATGGATTGGCAACTCGGCCGAAACGTCGGGATGAGGAGGTTTTTGTTTATCTCGTAAGTTTAGTGCGCGATTAGTCCCGTAGTATATAGTAATAATGTGCTCTTAACCACCGTAAATATTTTGTTCACAGAAGAGAGAAGATTTTGTTCTCTCATTCTGGGAAAAATAATATATGATAAGGAAAATAGTAAAACTACACCTAGCAACTAGCAACCCGGTGTCAAATTCTTTTCGTGGTAGTGGTGTCACTTTGTGAAGGTGCTTAGCGAATTTTTGTATTTAAATCTAAAATAATCGTGATATGTGCTATTAATCCAGTTGTGTTATTTAAGCAGACACATCCTTGTTCTCTACTAAGTTGGTTATTTGGTTTATTTCAGGTCACAATGGGGCGCCGGCCAGCGAGATGGTAAGTAAATATTTTCCAACCTCTATTTTACACTTTATTGATTTTTGGCGCTATTTTACCAAGTTTAATTGTGTTTCAGCTATCGGTACTGTAAAAACAAACCTTACCCGAAGTCACGGTTCTGCCGTGGTGTGCCTGACCCTAAGATCCGTATCTTCGACTTGGGAAAGAAGAAGGCGACGGTAGACGACTTCCCACTATGCGTGCACTTGGTGTCTGACGAGTACGAGCAGCTGAGCTCGGAGGCTCTCGAGGCTGGCCGTATCTGCTGCAACAAGTACCTCGTCAAGAACTGCGGCAAGGATCAGTTCCACATCCGCATGAGACTGCATCCATTCCATGTCATCCGCATCAACAAAATGTTATCGTGCGCTGGAGCTGATAGGTGAGTTACTCTATGCTCCTAGAGAACAGTGAATTTTACCAAATTTAATCAGATTCGCGCTTCTGACATGACATATGGATTAATCACTATTATTCAGCTATGTCAGTTGTTACCAATAAATGCTTTATCTGATTTTGAGATCAACTGCATCCCTAGCATGGGAAACGGATAAAACCATTTTAGCCTCTTCTAATGTCAGTTCATATTTGGTTTCCACTCCGAGGGTATTGATTAGTGGAAAGACAATAACAAGAGACATAAGAAGACAAGAAAATTTATCTATATGGCCATGCTGGAGGTGCTGTTGAGTTGTGAAATCTCTAAAAGAAAATTATATGTAAATAGGAGCAATTAAATGATTAATTTTGTTTAGCTCTTAATAGCTTTATTATAATGGTCTGTGAACACAAGGCGTTGACCTATATACTTATTATTATTGTGCATAATAGCAAGTTTATAAGTCAACTGGGTTGAAGAGTGGGGTTTTGCCCATCATGTAGTTCAAAAGTGCCACTAAGTTTAATTCAACCTATACTATATGTATATGCTATAATTTTTATTAGCAGCTAATTCATACTTTCAAAAAGCATAAATTATATGGGACATTACCTTTACTTGGATTATTTAGGACCATTCATTCTCTTATCACTACTTACAAACAAATAGTGACATGACACATTTTGCAAGTCATTTTTGTTGTGCAACTCTCTGTAGTCAGCATGGCTATGACAATGACTTGAATATGACTCGGTATTCTTGCATGTTTACCTTTTGGAATTTCCAAAAGTCTAATTTCACAATATGATGTAAATATAAATATTATTATGACAATAATTTATGTCTAAACTCGGGGCTCTACCATATGGCTTTTTGGATACCTTTACTTGGATTATTTAGGACCATGATTTTCATTCTCTTATCACTACTTACAAACAAATAGTGACATGACACATTTTTCAAGTCATTTTTGTTGTGCAACTCTCTGTAGTCAGCATGGCTATGACAATGACTTGAATATGACTCAGTATTCTTGCATGTTTACCTTATGGAATTTCCAAAAGTCTAATTTCACAATATGATGTAAATATAAATATTATTATGACGATAATTTATGTCTAAACTCGGGGCTCTACCATATGGCTTTTTGGACTTCAGCCCATGGCCCCATTGGATTCCAGGCCCCCAGCTAAGTAAAAAAAGTCAAGATAATTTTTTTAAATGTTGGTGCTGTTATTTTTACTAAACATCAAAGAAAAATGAGTTATCCAAGTCATTATCATTTGATTTTTTATCAACACACATACGTACACACTGAAAAATCCATACTTCACTCTAAAGAGATGGAAACATGCAGTCTTGCCACAGTACAAATTGCATGGCTAAACAGTGTTTAAAGCGTGTTTAAAACTTTTGTGGTAAGGCAGATTATGTTTAAACTTTGATGAAAGGTTATGAAGTGGAACAACTATATATTTGACTAATTCTGAGGTTGATTACCAAATATAAGCTGGAATTCTATTTTTATTATTATTATAGCCTTTTTTGCTGATTGTTTAAATTTTAATTTTTTTTTTATTTTTTTTTTTTCTTCAAGAAATTCTATTACTCAATGCACAATTATGATTTCTAGGCTCCAGACCGGGATGCGTGGTGCTTTCGGCAAGCCCCAAGGCACAGTTGCGCGCGTGCGCATTGGACAGCCCATCATGTCTGTGCGCTCCAGTGACCGCTGGAAGGCGAATGTGATTGAGGCTCTGCGTCGTGCCAAGTTCAAGTTCCCTGGTCGCCAGAAGGTGAGTTGCTATTGTGATATTTTTATACAATATAGCTGAAGAACGTCTAGTAGCTAGGTCAGTGGCAGTGGTAAAATTCAGTTTTTTTGTTTTGTTTTGCCATTTACAGCTGATCTACACTCATCATGAGTTTTGGACAAATTTTTTGAATTCTCATGATTAGTTCAGCTGTAAATGGCAAAAAAACATTATTTATTTATTTGTTTATAGGCGAGCAGTGTATACTGATGTGCCTATATCAAGCAGTGTCGAATAAAATTAGTATTTATCTGTCAAGGAAATTTTTTCCTTCTTTATCCAAAGGTCCAGTGTATTCTTAAATGTGTTAATAGTTTTTGCTGAGATAACATCTTCAGGCAACTCTATTGCAGAGGATGTGGCTATACTTACATAAAATACAAAAAAACTTAATTTTGTTCAATTATTTAAGGTTTTTTCTAAAACTTCTGAGTATTATTTGAATTAGAACAATATCATTATAGTTAATAATGTCACTTCAAAGATTACTAGTCCACTGAGTGGTTGTGAACTGGCTATGTCACCCTATCTAACAGACTGATCAGTTATTTAGTCAAGACAGCATAATAAAGATTGAACAAGACTTCCATAGAAAGAACCTGAGAAAAGAAATTCACAAAATATCGTTTAGCGGCCATGACTAGGTAGTTTTAATGAGGTATAATACATCTAGAAACCAAAATACAGATACAGATCTTTATTGGTGCTAAAGTACATAAAACACAAGTCACAAGAGTAATAGTTAATTTCTGTATGATACATTGTACATTTAATATACTTAATGTTGTGGGTACTACCATATTCTTTCAAAGAATACTGATTTACCGACTAGAAACCCTGAACTTTTAAGCCTGATTTTGAAAATCATATTGTATCAAAATAATGGCCTGTTTTTGCATAAGAGTCCACTTACTATAAACTAAGGTGAAAATCGCACCTTAGTTGATGCACTTTCGTGCACAAACTGACCACTTATTTGGCTTTCAAAAGTATGTAACTCGTAAATGCTTCCTATTTTATGGTCGCTAAATGAATTTCGCGCTCTGACTGAGACGATCCACGTTAAGCTCCAGATTGCCTCGGTGGCTCAGTGGTTAGTGACCCTAACTTCTGGATCAAAGAGGCGTGGGTTCGATCCCCACCCAGGGTAAATATTTATGTGATGAACATAAGTGTTTGCTCTGTGTCTGGGTGTTATTTAGTTACTATCTATATAAGTATGTATTTAAAAATAAGTATACATAGTATAACAGTCTCTGGCAGCCATATCACAAGCTTTGCTTAGTTTGGAGTCAGAGGCCATGTGTAAGGTGTCCCAAAATATTTATTGATACACACCAAAGCCTTCAAATCGGCGTCTGCCATATTGTGCCTTTAGGGTTTATATATGAATTGCTATTAATTACAAAAATTCATTTTTATTTCAGATCTATGTATCCAAGAAGTGGGGTTTCACCAAGTACGACCGTGAAGATTACGAGAAGCTGCGTGACGATGGCCGCCTCGCCAACGACGGCTGCAACGTCAAGTACAGGCCCGAGCATGGACCCCTTGACGCCTGGAGGAAGGTTACTGCTGAGATCTACAGTGTTTAAGTTGTAACTAATACATTTTACAAAAGCACACCTTGTCTTTGGTCTATACAACCACACCTCTTAGTATAGGTTAGCATTAAGATTTGCATGCCTGCTTTAGTAATTTAATGCCATTGAAATGGTTTACAATGCATAGATTTGGTTAATAGAACCATATTATAAAATATAAAGCGTTGTGTGCATGTGTTGTCTGTGTTATCAAAGATTTCATACAGAATCATTACACCTGATTTATTCAACAATTTTTTTTTATTTACATAATCATAATTCATTATCAGATAAAAGCTATTTAAAAAATGACACTATTGATTTACAGTTAGGTACTTTCGACTTCTTGACTGGAGACGTAGACTTTCTTTTTCTCTTATTAGTGTTCTCTGTGAGAGGTGTGGCTGGTTTACCGTTTATAGCTTTATTCAGCTTTTGTGCTTCATGGTAATCTAAATGTTCTGGAAACTTATCTAGTGGGATTTTTTTACCACATTCTGAACATGTTTCAGTGGGGATTGTGTCATCTAATGTTGCAAAAAAGTTCTTAATAGATCTATCATTTCTTGTAACTTGTTCATCTGATTTTCTTTTTTCCCTCTGTACATTTAGTTTTTTCTGTTCATCAGGTGGTTTCTTTTTGGATTTGTCTCGTGTTTGCTTATCTCTGATTTCTTCTCTTACTCGCTGCCTTTCTTCTTCCCTTAGTCTTAGAGCAAGATGATAGTCTGAATGCATTTCCACCAATTGAATCTGAATAGCTTTTCCACATTCAGAACAGTTAAATGTTTCTATTTCATCCTTTGCAGGTAAAGTTATTTCACCTGTGTTTACTTTATCACCTGCTGCGGTATTAACATTGTCTTTACTCGTGTCATTTAATGGAAAGTCATTTGTGTCTGTATCAGATGATTCTTGTATATTCTCTGGGTGTACAGTAGAGTTAAGCAACTGTCTCATGTTGTCTATTCTGTCAATTTGTTTAGCATCATCTTCAAATAATGCAATACTCTTATTGATCTCCATGTTGATTGTGGAACCAGAATATTCAGTGTCTACACTATCTTCTCCACAGTCTATGACTTCACAGACAGGTGTGTTAGGTTTTGCCTTATTTATGTCAGAATCTATACTAACAGCATCAGAGTCAAGTTTTTTGTTCAACATCTTTGCAAAGAATGACTCTTGTTTGTCTAAACTAGATTCAACTACTGGAATGACTTTAACTGATGGAGTACTTTCTTTACTTATATTATCTTTAGCTGTGCCAGCAGCTTGAAAGAACCTCTGTAAAATATACTCCTTCCCATTGTTTGCCTTTTTCTTTTCAGATATTGTTTTTTCAGTATCTTTCTGATTTTCAATGGGCTTAGATGATCCAGCACCAAAGTAGTCATTAATCGTTTTAGTTTTCTTATCAGTGTGATCTTGAAATTTCCCTACACTTATTCCTAGAAACTCAATTGGAGCTTTTAATCTTCTGTTGCCTTCTCCTTCTGGAAAAGAAGTAATTAATTTGATATGGATTTCTAGAACTGTCTGTATTTGTTATAAAAATTATTTAAATATTTATCACCTTTAGGTTTTGTGCCTTCAGAACTCTCCATTAGCAGTTCCAAAGATTTACTTGAAAACAAGTCTCCACACAGTTCATCTTCTGCTGAGAAATTGTATGACCTCGAGCTACTTGTGTCTTTTCCATCATTCAGTCTTACAGAATAACTTACAACCATTTGTTTAGGGGTTCTATTATTTTCTAGTGCATCTTTTTCCAATCTATCTTCTATTTCATCTCCAAGGTCATGAAGCCATTTCTTCACACTTTCCAAATCTAGAAGAGCAGCTTTGCCTCTGAACTGTTTGCAGCAACCAATGCTCTTTGGATTGAATCTTGCTTGAACTGGTTCTAAGTCAAGTCCTCTTGCTATGTTGTACAACCAGGTTCTACAAAAAAAAAAAAAGTTGAATTTTGAAAATTTTGCTCAAATTAATTTTGAGAAAAAATAATTGAGGAATAATCATATAATTGAGGACAAATTCTCACCCATTTTTCTCATCAAACTTGGACTGTAGTTCTTTTTCAGAAAACATTTGCAGTTCAGCCATTGTACCAATCCTCAATACTTGACAAACAGCATCGCCAAACTTGCCTCCTAAATGTTTTACTTTTCTTATTGGAAGTGTTCTGAAAATATGCAAAGCTTCAAACATGGAAGAAACTAGTTGTACTCAAAACTACTCTAAAATAAAGTATTCTGTCGTTTAAAGTGGAATCAAGAGTGTTGTTGATTTCAATATTGGACATAGTTAATTTCATTCAAGACCTAATTTTTTCCATGTTCAAAATATGTAGGAAGCGACCTTGAAACTCAGGCTCCCAAGTCACTTTCTATAAAGAAAACTCACTTGTATAGGATGTCTATGGAATGTTTGGGCAAAACAGTCTGCTTGTTAGGTTTGTTCATGCCACATACAAGTTTGGCCAGAATCTTATTGTGAGCTATGCCTGCTGAACACCTGTATCCTGAAAACAATTGTAAAACATGTCTTGGTCTATTTGAAGTAAAATGATATTTTAATTCCTATGCTACTACATTCACACCAGCCCTACCGCCTAAAGCAATAGCAATTGTTTATGACTTTATTTTAGTCATTTGGCACCGCCTATGTGATGTTAGCCATCAAAGTTGTTCATTCAACAATTGCTTTCGCAATCCACGCAAAGCAATTGATGGCTAACGTCACATAGGTGGTGCCAAATGACTAAAATGAAGTCATAAACGATTGCTATTGCTTAGGCGGTAGGGGGGCAGGTAAAGTAAAAATAAGTTTATTTAAAAAAAACAACATTTAATTTAGTTAAATAAATAGATATTAGGGGACATATCATATTATCATCATGCCCAAACTAGGCAAAGCTTGTGATATGGCTGCCAGAAACTGATATACTACATATAGTACATACTTATGTAGATAGTACTTAAATAACATCCAGACACAGAGGAAACACCTATGTTCATCACACAAATGCTTGCCCTGGGTGGGAATCGAACCCATGCCTCTGATCCAGAAGTCAAGGTAGTCAAGTCAATTATACTATGTAATTTAGAAAGTACTTCGAATTACTACTACTTTAGGAAGGTTCAAGGTATATACCTGTTTCTTTGTATACAGCTGCACGTATCTCACTCACTATAACTGCTCCTATCAAAAGCCTTTTGGCATGCTCATAATCAAAATCTATAGAGTCTGAGCCCCCAGTTTGGACATCCTTCACAAATTCTTCAACATTTTCATAGCCAAGTGCGTAAGTATTGGGAATTGAGTCTGTGGTAATAGTCTCAACATTATCAGAACTCAGCCTTTTTTTAACCTGAAACAAAACTATATTAAGATCATACCAATTTTGAGCAAATGGATGATAAAATTGATGTTGCAAAAACTGAAAATTACAACTTATTTGCTTCAAAATTGTCTAGCAGAGCAAATAATAGAGGTTTAGACATGTACAAGCTAGAAATAGTTGACAAGTCCATGCACAATGTGCTTCACCATGGACACTTCTTTTTAGCAAGAAATTAATAATTATACTGACTGGAGAAGTGATATCTAGGTAAGCTTCATCAATTGATGCTCTTTCAAGAAGGGATGTGAACTTCTGCAATACTTTGGCCACATCTTTGCCAGCATCCCTGTACCTGCACACAAACAAAAAAACTTGTATTCAAGCTTGCATTTTGAAAAGCAATGGTTACTAAATTATATTGACCAGTTCTAAAGAATCTGTTTGGATCCAGAGTATCAAACATAACAAATAACACTATTTATTTTGTGACTTAGCTGGCTCAAAGAAAATATTTACTCACCTATTCTGTTGAGTACTGAATATAAACTATACATACTTATCAATCTATAAATAGAATTAGTGACTAATAAACTCAGAGCAAATAAAAAAATCCACAAACAAGTGAAGCCAACCAAAACTACGCCTCGCCGTGTACAGACAATTTCACACACATCCAGGTAACTATGAAACTACGCCTTGGCTTGTCAGTCAAACTATGGCGGCGCAACAGCGACGCACTCACACATGTATAAAAAACCGGTTTCACTTGACTGTTCAACGACGTTCCCTCTGGATTTTTTTATTTGCTCTGAGCTAATAAAAAGTAATTTAACCTTACTTGGTAATGTCTGCCTTGCCTCGTGAACATGGTACAGATGGTAGCTGTATCTCTGGGCATTTAGCTTTGGCTTCATCTCCCCGCATATGACGAGTAACGCCCATAGCCCTAGCTACATAGTTTACTGCTATGATCCTGGTGAGAAGTTTGTTAGGTTAGATTTTTGTATATCATACAGATATTGGAACCTTTACAAAAGACTTTACCCTCCACCCTTCCAAGGGTTATATTGCACTACAGCTATAGGTTTTCCTGCTAATTCAGGGTCCAGTTTCTCTTCAACTTGGCAGTAAAAACAGTCCATGTCTATCAGGACAACAACACGATTCTCAGAATCCATTGCCGATTGTTCACTGTTTATTCTACTACATAGATAACACTTTTTAATAATTAAAGGGCTTGAAAAAACTTTAATTTATGAAAAGTAATGTACATATAATTTACATTATTTTAGCTTTGCGCGCCAAACGAATTCATGGCCAAATCTTCCCTCTATAATCTAAGGACAAATCCCTTATCCCAAATCTGACAATTGAAATTGAATGACAATCTAATGACAAGTAGAGATCTTCTTCTTCTTTTGTTTGGCGTCGCATTGTTGTGCATTTGCCAGTGTCAAGTATTAAGTTTTGATAATTTTTTATATTTTATTAAATAGTCACTATTGTAGTCACGTCATAGTACAATAAAGTCGCGGTGAAGTCCAAATGTAGTCCAAGTCATACCTCAGTAAAGTAGTGGAGACTTTACTAGAGGTGTCTATGGAGTTTTGGTACCGACACGGAACGACATGATACGTCACATTATAGGTATCACTTGCCTACACCTTGCCTACACTCATGTACGTAACGCGACTTTATTGGACTATGACGGAATATGACGTGACAACGACAGTGACTATTTTGATAAAATATCAAAAAATATTAAAACTTAACACTTACTTGACACTAGCAAATGCACAACAATGCGACGCCAAACAAAAGAAGAAAAAGAAATCTGTGATGACCTTAGATTATAGGTGATGACCATGAAGTAATAGGTAAATCTTCAAAAATAAAAGAATGCGTGGAGATGCACACCGTGCTACTCAAAAAAGCCAAAAAGGGACAACACAGACACACCTGTTGGTAGTCACAACATTCTCGAATTGAATTTAGATGACAGCCCCGTGAACAATGTAACGATAAGAAATCCGAAAAATATGCGTCGTCTGACTGAAAACACCAAACTCAAAGAACTTGAACTACATACATACATTGACAAAAATATAAACAGCACAAGTCAAAGACTACCAAAAATAACTCGCCGTCAACTATCTCTAGAAAAGCACTCCTTGTCAAGCTCCACGTTGTCAAACAACACCATTAATGACAGTTTTGAAGATGTAACATTTTGCAATGACAGTTTTGAAGATGTAACATTTTGCCCCAGCCCTAATAACATTGTCCAAGAATCACCATCAAGTGAATTTAAAATCGAACAACAGAAACTGAATAGTGAAATTTCAAGTAGTCTACTAAATGCAAAGGAAGATATAAAAAATTTACAGGGTGAAAATATCAAGCTACGGAAACATATAGAAAAAGAGAGCGAAAAACATTTTATTGAAATGACTAAACTAAAAACAGAAATACAAGAGCTGAAAACAAAAATAAAAGAAATAATAGAAGGTAGGCAGAAAGTCAATATTACTAAAGATAACATTAAAATAGTCCCACCTGCTATCTCCATAAAACAAACAGAAATATCTGAAATTAATATATCTCCAACATATGCAAGTGTAGTCGAAACAAAAGAAAAACTGAAGATAAAGAAATCCCATCACACTTCAAACAAGACTTCACATAATAACGACCAAGATACAAATATAGCACAAACAGCACATCAGCCTCCCACACAATTCTACAACATCCAGAAGAGTCAAAATCAGAAGAAAGAGCAGTCGAAGAACCAAAATCAGATGAAATCTACTGACTCCGCATATCATGAGACGAATAACAAGACCTACAAATCGTCTGGTAGCAATGATAGTGTAAACAGACCTAAAATTGTTATAGTCAGCGATCAGAGTTTCAAAAATGTTGCATCTCAACTCATAGCTCTCCGGTCGAACCATATTAATGCAAAAAAATATGATATTCTTAACCATACTTATCCTGATGCCCCAACAAGCCATATTTTGCACAACTGTAGATTGAACGACACTGATTTCAAAAAACATGACTGGCTTCTTTTATCGGTAGGATCAAACGATAAAAACCCAACTAAATTTCTCATTGAAATATCGGCAATCTTAAAAAGAATTACGACTCCAAACATTATTGTAGCTAGCATTCTAAACAACACCCACTTAAATAAAGATAAACTTAACCGAGAACTGCGAAACATAGTTAACAACTCGGGTGCTGCCAAATTTTTCGAATTTCCTCGCCACCCAGCTCCAACCAAGTATTCGAATTGCATATTAATCAATAATGCCATCAACACAGAAGACTATAAAAACTGCTACTTAAACAAAAACATTACTCAAAAGTTGAACCAATCCAATCACGTAAGTAAATACAATTTAAAACCAGGCACAATACCCCACTTCTTTGAAAAAATAAACAAAACTAATGCTTCAAAAAAGATAAGCTTAGCCGCAACAGGCATAGAGAAAGATAATGAAAAAAATAATAACAAAACTGCGAAACCAGGCACAATTCCCTTTTATTTCCAGAGGAAAACAAGCAATCCGCCAATAAATAAGTCTCCGAAAGAATTTTTTCGTACCCCGCGATAGTAGTTCCGTCAGTCCTCTTAATAGTAGTTCTCCTGATAATAATAGAAGAAATCTTAAAACATACAACAGCAAAGTTCCTTTAACAGAATTTACTGTCCTTCATCAAAATATTGCAGGATTAGTTGGTAAATTAGACCTTTTACAAGTTATACTACAGGATTTTACAAAAAATGGATGTCCTATTGATGCTATAGGCATTTCAGAAGTTCTAGCCAAATGTGGCGATGAAAATAATATAAAACTCAGAGGGTACAAATTAGTTTCACACTTCTTCAGAAAACAAAAAAGACGTGGGGGTGTTTGCATTCTTCTCAAAAAAGATATAGAATACAAGGAAATGCCTTTCTTCAATCAACTTTCTATTGAACACAGTTTTGAATGTTGCGGGGTAGAAATACCAACTCACAAATGCATCATGGTATGTATTTACAGAACAGAAAATATAAATGTGTTTTTTGAAAAAATAGAAATTATACTACATAAATTATATAAAAGTGGGAAATCTAACAGGAAAATAATATTTTTGGGAGATTATAACCTTAATATATTAAAAACAAATAAAAAAACAAAAGAACTGAATGATATACTAAATAATTACGGATTCACAATACACATCAATGAACCAACAAGATTAAATACATGCATAGACAATATAATGAGTAATATTCCAGATGCCACAGGGAAAGTTCATTATACTGGCTTATCAGATCATACAGGACAGACACTGAAATTTACCACACAGACAACAAAGGCTTCACCTAAGTATTATTACATCAAAAAAAGGGACTATGAAAAAGACAATATTGATAAATTTAAAAAACACCTTGCCAGTTTATCCTTTGAAGAAGTATATAACAGTGATAATTTAAATTCTGCTTTTACAATTTTTCATGATATGTTTACATTGTTATATAAACTATGTTTTCCTGTTATAAAGGTACGAGTATCAACCAATGACAAAAAAATCAGATGGATAACAAAGGGTATTAGAAAATCATGTGCTACAAAACGGCGACTAAGATACGCTTATTATAAAAACAAAAATGAAAACTCTAAAATTCAATACAGGAATTATGCACAATGTCTAAAAACATGTATACGCCAGTCACAGAAAAAAATAAACAAACAGATTATATCCAAATCAAAAAACAAATGTAAAGCTACATGGGATATAATTAAGAATAATGGGTATATAAAAACTAGTACTATTGAAAAAATTAAAATTGATAACAAATTAATTGAAGACCCAGTCCAGATTGCGAATATATTCAACAAAAACTTTATAGACACAACTAATAATAACCCTATAGATAGTAAAAGTATAGGCTTTACACCCAATAAGAACACTAATAGCAACCCTTCTAGCCTATTCTTACAACCCACCAGTCCAAACGAAGTTGTAGCTGTCATAAAATCACTCAATAATACTACTTCGGTAGGTTATGATGAAATAAATACACGAATACTGAAACTATGTAACAATGAATGTGCAATAATTCTTAGTTATCTAATAAACATGTCTTTTGAACAAGGTACCTTTCCAGATGCCTTAAAAATGTCTACTATAAAACCCCTACACAAAAAAAATAACAAATATGACATTAATAATTATAGGCCTATAGCTTTAATACCCATTTTGTCAAAATTATTTGAAAAAGTCATGCACAAGAGATTATACAGTTTTATCACAAAACACGACATTTTAAAAACAGAACAAAATGGGTTTCAAAAAAACAAATCAACTACATTAGCTAGTTTTACTTTGGTTAAAACCATAACAGAGCACATTAACGCGAAAAACGCAGTAGCAGTAGTTTACTTCGATATGAGTAAAGCATTCGATTTTGTTTGCCACAAAACACTGCTTAAAAAAATCGAAAAATGTGGAATCCGTGGGCTTGCTTATAATTGGATTATGAGTTACCTGAGTAAAAGAAAACAACGAGTAGAGATAAAAAATATTAGTAAACATAACTTTTTAGATAGTTTCTTCTCAGACTATAATTACAATGAATCTGGAGTGCCCCAGGGCAGTGTTTTAGGGCCCCTTTTATTTTTATTGTATATAAATGACCTCCCAAACATTATTCCTCATAAATCCGTTCTTTTTGCCGATGACATATGCATTATAATTCCAAAACAAAAGAACATAAATTTCGAGGACAACATTAATGACACAATCAAAACTGTAGTAGAATGGTTAAACAGAAATAACTTAAAAGTTAATATAGACAAAACCAAGTTTATGCAATTCTACAATATAAAGACAAAACCTCAAAACCTAAAAATTGTGTATCAGGGCAACCAAATAAAAGAAACAAATACAGCCACATTTCTTGGTATTAATATAGATAGTCACTGTAATTGGAAAGCGCATGTAGAAAAAGTTTGCTCGAAACTTAGCAGCTTCGCATTTGCTCTTCGCAGATTGTCCTTAGTAGCTTCAAGAAAGACCGCCCTTATGGCTTACCATGGATATGTAGCGTCAATTTTAAGATATGGGTTGATAATTTGGGGCAACTCAGTTGAACATGAGAGAACTTTCATTGCTCAAAAACGGTGCATACGAGCAATCTGTTGTGCTGGACCCTTAGATTCGTGCAAGCCATTATTCAAAGAATTGAAGGTGCTTCCACTTCCATCGATGTACATCTTTGAAATGTGTATCTTTGTTAAAAAACACCCAGAACTATTTAATAGACTGTCAGATAATCGTAAATATAACACAAGATATCCTAACAAACTCGTATTTCCACAATGTAATAATGAACTTTACCGACGTAACTGTTCTATAATGGCTCTAAGAGTTTACAACAAACTTCCAGAATCACTTCGATTACTTCCTTATTCTAAACTACGAGTCAAGCTTTTCAAATGGTTAGCCGAGCGCAACTTTTACAAAATCAAAGATTTTCTTGAATACAATGACAACAGATATAGTCCATAATTTAAATAAACTAGCCTCCAAGTACTATAATTATAACTAAATCTAATTAATATAATTGTCATCACTACACCTTTATAAAGTGTATAGTCTTTGATTATATAATTAAAGTGAATAGTAGATCATTATCACTAACAATTGTTACTATGAGGACCACTCAGAATACAAGAAAAATCATCAGATAATCCATTTCTGCCATAATAATTTTGTATTTATTCATGGATGATCTCAGGTTTATAGAATAACATATTTTAAGCATAAGATAAAGTTAATATTAGATAGCTATTATTGTTATAAATTGTATAATTTATAAACGGTTGATCCCAAACATACATACGAATATTTTAAATAATAATGATGTAAATAGCTGATTATTATTAAGAATTAATGTATGTAATGCTTATGGTAGGTAACCATCTATTACGACTCTAGTCCGAGTCTTAGGGTGGCTACCATATTGCTTATTGCATGTCCGCTCGGACAAACTGTTGAAACCAATAATGTACTTTTAACACCTTTGTAATGACACAGTTTAAAGCAATAAAATTTACTTTACTTTACTTTACTTTACTGATCTCTCTTTTCAATAGGGTGACATTACTTTACAAAAACCCAGGTCTTTGTCTAACTATGCAAAAATACTAGGTACAAGAAAAACGAAATATTTTTTTAAAATATGCTTTATGTACTCTTAATCTTAATTCATATTATTAACACGAAAGTTTGTATTGGATGTTTGTTACTCTTTCACGCAAAAACTACTGAATGGTTTGAGAATTTGAGATGAAACTTTGCAACAGTTATGTTTATACACCAGAATAAAGCTCGAAACATACTATCGGACGCGGCTTACGGACGCGACTGATAGGTATCTAGACTATGAAAGTACACTGAGCCATGCACACAATCGGACATAAGTCGCGGACGTCACCTTCGGACGATCTTGAGCGTTCGGACGTTCGAGAGCGATCTGGCACACCGGATGTTTTAAGACTGTGCACATTGCTAAGTCGCGGCTGTCAGTTGCGTCCGTAAGCCGCGTCCGATAGTATGTTTCCAGTTTAACACAGACTATAATTTACAAAGATATATTGCGTGAAACGAAGTTCGCCGGGTCAGCTAGTTACAATTAATATAATCTTAGTTAAAATAAAAAAACAACATGAAAACGAAATTCTTTATTTATATTCTAGTTAATTACTAAAGTAAAATACTAAAAACGGGGTTTTCATTGACTGATTCACTCACTGACTTATAGATAAAAACCTAACCTACTTCCAGACGACCTAGAAACTTGATATTTGGCATCAAGGTTGACTATTACTCATATACAAAGGAAAAAATCTAAAACTTCGTTACCCCTTAACCCCATGAACTAGGGGATGAAATCTTCTATGAGACTTTCACTAATTTTCATGCTATAAGTCTAAAAATTGAAGTGAAGACTCTTTGTTGTAAGTAATAAAATACGTATTTTAGGGTTTTCACCCCCAACCCCTAACTAACTGGGGGATAAAGTTAGTATGAGACTTTTGCAAATTTTGATTCTAGATGTCTGAAAATTGATAGAGGCACTCTATGTTATAAATAATAAAACACGTACTTCAGGATTTTTAGCATATCAAATAAAAGTTGGTATAAGACTTCCGCAAGTTTTGAAGCTAAGGATCTTTGGGGATTTTGCCAGATCCCAAAAAATGAGTAATTGTTGTACTCGCTCTACCATGATAAATTGACAATATGTTACTCGTAATGTCGTATGCAATATGTTACTCGCAAATCATACAATTTCAACTGATTTAGACTCAAATCACTATTTGAATCTTGACTAATCTTTGAAGTAAAAATACAATGTTTTTATGATGGTTGCAGACAACCACCACAGACAACCATTCATTTCTTCGCACACTTTTGGGAATCTGAAATAGAATATAAAAATCAATATTAGTAAAATATAACCAATACTTGGTAGCCTCCTAGTAGGTAAACATTCTGGTACTTTTTCATTTCAATATTATATTTTATCGGTTTCTAGTATAATCCTACTAATAAAATAAACGCGAAAGTTTGTGAGGATGGATCTTTCACGCAAAAACTACTGAACGGATTGAGATGAAACTTTGCAATAATATAGCATATATATCAGAATAACACAGGCTATAAATTATAATGATTCACGCATACGCATATTGCATATGCGGGCGAAGATATAGATAGAAGCCGCGGGTAAAAACAAGTTTATGATAATTTTGCCAGGGTGGCAATAAGGAATCAATAAAACACTAGAGTCTCTCTGAATTTGTAACTCATTGGAAGTTCCAATGTCTAATTTATTAACGACAATAATTATTGACTGTTTCGTCTTTTCTAAAGCCAGTTGTCTGTCTGCGAAAGAAAAAAAACTTGGTTACCCTACAGATTTACCCTTAGATTATAGAGGGAACCACCAAACACGTATGTAACAGTGTTACCACTTTGGGGATCCCCAAAAAATGAGTATTTGTTGTACTCGCTCTACCATGATAAAATTAACACTCGTATGTTAAATGTTACTCGCAAACTATACTATTTCGACTGATTTATTTATTTATTTGTTTATAGGCGAGCAGTGTATACTGATGTGCCTATATCAAGCAGAATCAAATAAAATTAGTATTTATCTGTTAAAGAAATTTTTTCCTTCTTTATCGAAAGGTCCAGTGTATTCTTAAATGTGTTTATAGTTCTTGCTGAGATTACATTCTCAGGCAACCTATTCCAGTTGTAGACAACTCTATTGCATAGGATGTGGTGTGCAGTGTTGGTTTGTGATGGTGTAGGCTGCAAGATAAATTTATGGCGTCTGCTATCCCGCATATTTTCGTTTAAGTTGTACATTTCATGAATATGCGGAAGATTATAAAAGCCATTGAGAATCTTGAAGGTCTCAATTAGGTCTCCTAGCATTCGTCGTTCTTTGAGGGTCGTGAGACGAAGAGCTTTTAGCCTATCTTCATAGGTTTTGCGGCGCAGAGCATATGGAATCCTGGTGGCTTTTCTTTGTGCACTTTCAAGCAAATCAATATCCTTCTTAAAGTAAGGACTCCACACCTGGAACCCATACTCTAGCAGAGGCCTTATATAGGTTTTGTAAATCTTAATAAAAACATCCATTGTTACTGTCTGAAAGGACTTACGTATGATATAAATAAATGAGTTAGCCCGTTTGACTATCATAGATTGTTAGCTATGCTAGCTATGCGGTGTAGCTGTGGGCTTCCGAACGAGCGGCGCGCCAGGCGGCAGGCGGGCGAGCCATGCTGGCCATGCGGTGTAGCTGACGAGGCAGCCTGGAAGAGCGGGACGCGGCGCGACGGGGGAGCCATCGAGAGACCTCGTGACGCCACGCACGGCGATAGACGTGCCCTAGTGCCTAAACTGTAACCTTGTAATTGGCAGTGGAAAATATAAAATGCTGAATTTATAAGACATTTTCATTTGTCTTTAACAAGATATATGCTCTTCCCATTTTAAATCTTCAGTAATGATGACTCCCAAATCCCTCTGTTGGCCTGCTGATGCTAAAGCAACTCCATCAAGTGTGTATGTCGCTCTAGGGTTGGTTCTACCAAGATGTAACACACTACATTTGGTAGTATTCAACTTTATAATCCAGTCCCTGGTCCAGTTCTGAATGCGGTCTAGATCTTTTTGAAGTTCTCCAGACTTTATCAATGCATTAGCAAAAAACTTCCCATCATCTGCGAAAAAAGCTGACTGACATTCTATGAGCTCTATCAGATCCGTTATGAAGATTCCAAACAGCTGAGGAGCGGACACAGAACCCTGGGGGACACCACTGGAAACCATTTTCCGTTCCGATAGTGAGTTTCCCACTCGAACCTGAAATGTTCTACCCGATAAGAAGCTCCGGTACCACTGAAGCAACTTACCACGCAACCCATGATGTTCTAGCTTAAACAACAAGCGCTGATGAGGTACTTTGTCAAATGCACGTTCAAAATCGAGGTATGCTATATCAACAGGTTCTTTCTTGTCAACTTGTACACTCCAGGCATGAACACATGTCAATAAGTTAGAGACAGTTGACCTTTTTTCAATAAAACTTTTTCAATAAATGTTGCTTTGCTGAGATCACACAATTTCTATTTAAAATTGTGCTACTCTCTCACTTATGATCCTTTCCATAATCTTCACCACAATGCTAGTGAGACTAATGGGTCGGAAGTATTCCGGTTCAGTTTTGTCACCTTTCTTAAAAATTGGAGTCACTATCGCATGCTTCCAGTCTTGAGGCAAGTATCCAGCTTCAAAGGAAGTGTTCATTAATTCTGCTAAGACTGGAGCAATAGTATTAACACAATTTTTAAGTATGATGAGCAGACTGGAAGTTGATCTGGCCCGGGGGACGACTGGATATTCAAGTTCGCAATTACTTTCTTTACATCACTTTCAGTGAAAGAAATGTCACACAAACTTTCCTCTACACGGGAAGCTGCAATAGTCATAATGTTTTGATTAAGTGCTGGTTCTACTGAATATACTTTTTCGAACTCAACCGCAAAAACCTCAGCAATATCACATGGTTTAGTTACTAAGTCTCCATTGAGGTTTCTAATTGCTGGTGGAATACTGACAGTAGAGGTAGTACAGCGTCGCAGGTATGAATAAAAAGCTTTATCACCATAGTCAAGGATCCTGGCCTCATAAGCACTCCTCTGCTTCCTGGACAAGGCAACACACCTATTATTTACCTCACGAAACTTTTTATAATCCTCTCCATCCTTAGATATTCTGTACCTGTCCCATAAGATTTTCTTTTCCGAAATTAACTCAAGAACACTGTCATCAATCCATGGTTTATTCTTTAATGGTTTACATCTTACTTGCCGTAACGGCGCATGTTCGTTTGTAGTAACATTAATAGCATTCAAGATACCATCCCATAATTGTTCAGGATCATCAGTCTCGCTTACCGCTTGTAAGGTCTTAAACAAATCAGAATTGTAACTGTCATAATTTATGCACTGGTAGTTCCGCCTGAATTTGGGTGATGTCCTTTCCTTTTGCATTAGACACTGAATAGTAAATTCTAAGACACAATGGTCACTTTTTCCTATGGGTGGTTTATGGACTACTTCCGTAATTAGTGTTTCATCATTGACCATAATAAGATCCAATAAGGAAGGTGCCTGGTTTAATTGGTAACGGGTAGGAGTGTTTACAAGCTGATGCAAATTGCTGTTAAGATACATATTTATAAACATATTTTCTGGTTTCACATTCGCATCTCCAGACTACAGCTTATCAGTGGTAACTGGCCACTTTAAATTAGTGTAGTTGAAGTCACCGGCTATCACTATAGTGTTGTTTTCAGATGCTGTTAAGAGATTTTCCATCAGTTTAGTATCACGTGATCTCCATGCCGTCTCTTCCTTGTCGTCAGGTCGATATATCCCCACTACCAAGAAATGATGCCTACCAAACTGAATGTCCAGATAAAGAGCTTCCACATCCTCACACATATATCTCTGATTACATTTAGCTATGATCGGCACACCATCCAAGTGATTCCTGACATATATTGCTACTCCTCCACTCTAGTTTTCCCCTCAGATTTCTTCTTTTTGTGACTTCGGTCTAATCTAAACAGCGAGTAGCCAGGAATATTGTATGTGCTATTACGGTCACTACTGTTCAACCAAGTTTCCGTGATTACTACTTTAGAGGGATTCCGAGCATTGATACATTGCAGGAAAAGGTCGAATTTAGATCGTATAGAGAAAAGATTTTTGTACATGAAAGTAAGGTCGCTATAAGGGTCTCTGCGAGAGTCTAGTTTTTTGGTACAATCTTAGGAATTCCTTTTATGTACCTTATGGTGAGATTGGTTTCACCCTTTTCAATACGATTTTTGAGGATCTCGCGTAATTTATTGAGCTCTTCTCTTTGTTTGGGAGTTTTATCATCATAAATTCTTACCTCCTTGCTAGCCTTACTCTTATTCTTGAGAATCCGGACAGCATCCTCACGAGTTTTGAAAACAATTTTCAGCGGCCGTTGCTTTCCCGGTTCTCGGCGACCAAGACGCTGCACCGACGTAACTTTAGACGAGTAGTCCTCGCCACCGTTAACGTCCATGAGGACTTTATTCACGACCTTTTCATCGTAACGTTTCCGGTCCGTGCCAGTGTCGGAACTGCTTTCCTTAATGCCCACCAGGATCACATTGTTGGCTCTGCGCTCGCGCTCCACAAGTTCTTCTACAATTGCATTCGTGCTAAGAGGCGACGGTTCGGGTGTTGCTGCCGCTAACGCTGCCGGCGGCTGCGCATCATTCCGATCCGCATTATTCGTCCGAGACAGGAGCTCCTTCACTTCATCTAGCTCTTTTCTCAGCCCGTCGTAAGATTTAATGAGCTTGGGCACTTGAAACAAGGCCTCTCTACACGGGTCACACAAATACAGAAGCGTGCGTTTGCCCTTCAAACCCATGACGCGCGCCTCACTGCTTGTTAGATTACTGCATTGAATGCAGATGAATCGCTTACAACCATCACACTGCACCACGGAATCATCCGCAAAATCATTTTCGCACGCGAAACACTTCATTTTAACTAAACAAATTTAAATTATAAAGAAAAACGAAAAAAAAATGGACGCAATTTCAACTCGTATTTACGACTAATTGAAGCTGAATTTTGAAAGAACTACACTGTTTACAGAGTAATTAATAGTTAATAAACAAGAATAACACGCTTTTAACACGAAATTAACTAAATTAATATTTTTTAAAGAAATTATAAATAGCCACGCAAATTTGACGCTGCTTCTCTATCGAGGGTAGGAGACGAAAAAACAATTTAGGTACAAATCACGATTTCTAAAAAAATCTAATATTATCTCATTTTGGTATTTCACTTGAAGTTCAATATGTGAATTAAGTGTAATAATATGATAAAAAATTCCCACATATCGGCAGTTTTTAATTTTTATATGGTGCTTAGCAGACCACACGTAAGAGAGATCGGACCCCAGAAGAGTGAAATGGCGATAAATAGGTATTTGCTTCAAGTAGGTATTAGGAGTGTTGGCTCCATTTTTACCTATAACTTCATGTTCACGACGTTGTCTTGTTTTTTTTTTTATTTGGTCTTAGGCCATTATAACATCGATTTAGTAGAGAATAGGAGCAGTTTCAGGAAAAAAAAACAGTACATAAATCCAACATAAATCGATCCACTCATGTTAAGCCGGAAACATACTATCGGACGCGGCTGACGGACGCGACTTAACAATGTGCACAGTCTTAAAATATCCGGTGTGCCAGATCGCTCTCGGACGTCCAAATGCTCAAGGACGTCCGAAGGAGACGTCCGTGACTTGTCCGATAGTGTGCACGGCTCAGTGTACTTTCATAGTCTAGGTCGCGGATGTCAGTCGCGTCCGATAATATGTTTCTGGCTTAACACAACATCCCTCATTCTGTATCGAGAATTAAAACTAACTAGAGAAAATAAGACACCGATTTCAGAAACAATTTATTTAGAAGTTTTCATTAACCCTTTCAGACCTGAATTTTTTTTTTTTCACCTATCAATCTATCAAAATTCCTGTTAGTGGATTAGACCAGAAGGACTAAGGGAAAAATAAAGAAAAAAATCCTGCCTGTCAGCTTTTCGAGAAAAATTTGTTTTTCTTTTTGTGTACAAATGTGCACATCCGTCCTAAGTGATAAAAATACTTGTATATAAGGATATTTCACTGAAATCACATAACGTTTAATTTAGCAATTTTTTACTCGGAAATTTTAAATGTATTTATAGAAATAACAAAACTACAGTTTTCTTATGAAGATATTTAGCAAAAATTATATTCATTCTTTGGGATAGTTGCAGAATTGGCACATAAATAATCTTCCATAACTATTTATAATTATATGAAAAAGGAGCATGTTTCATAAGCTTATGTATGAAATGCTAAGAAACAATTTTTATCTTTCGTTAGACATAGGTGAACTTTGCATTTTACACATTTAAATTCCGGGTTCTTCCCTTACAACCCATCATTTTGCACCGTGTCCCAAGTCCCTCGTATGTGCTGGAAAATGTACAACACCGTCTAGAGCTATTTAAGCTACAGGGCGAATTTCTCCTGGTCTTCTAGGTATAATCTGTAGGGTTGGGCTACTGCCACTTGGCCGTCCTCTTTTTCCAATGGAAATTTTATTTCGCAATACAAGATTCTCAACTTTTTTGAGAGTCTTGTACTGGGACCGGTGAGAAGAGACGATGGTAACTGGCACGTCCGGAAAAACAGGGAACTGGAGGAGCTGTTTGGTGAGGCCAACATCCTGGGAGTGATAAAGGCACACAGGCTGCGGTGGCTCGGTCATGTCGAGCGGGTGGAGGAGGATTGGGCCGTCAAGAGAGTTTACCTGGGAAACCCAAACGGGCGACGCCCGGTGGGACGCCCCAAGTACCGCTGGCTCGACACCATGGAAAAGGATCTGAGCGACATGCAGCAGCCGGACTGGAGAACCGCCGCGCAGCGACGTGACGACTGGCGTCTTTTAGTGTTAGAGACCAAGGCCCACTTTGGGGTCACAGCGCCAACGCAGCAGTAGTGGTAGACAAGACTCTCAGCCAGCCAACGACGAAAGTGAAGCAACAAGAGTTGCTTGTTCTTTGGTAAGCCTAGTAAATCGTTGTCGATTTGGTACTCTTGGAACGCCTGAACCACTGCCAAATCTGATGCATGGAATATCATACGAAGGGTCCATTTTACATCGGGCACAACTTCATTGGAAGTGACAACAACTTCTGGTTCCTGATCGTTCATTCCGATCCACGATGAGCGAGGTCCTTCATCACCATCAGATTCAGGTGGGCATACCTCTCGTTGGTTGGGGTTGATGACATCCACACCAACTCGGACAGACCAGAACTCCCTTTCAGGCGCAAATCCAAGCCGTTCTTCATCATCAGATGATAGCTCCAAATCAGATAGATCTCCTTCATTTAGTGCTCTCAACACGTCCGGTGAAAACATATTGGTGTGTTTTTATATTTGAAAATGTAAACTCATGTCTTTTTCACAATTTTATAGCATCTAATAAATCAAAAATATCATCTAAAATCATATTTTTGAAATAACGTCGCAAGCTTGAATAGATCGCATATATATGGTTTACGCCTGAAGTGTACATTTGTGTACAAACAAAAAATATAGTTATTTGGTATCAAAATAGAATAAAAAAACTCCAAATACATATTTAGTATGACCTTAGTACAATATCAATATCGATTCGCATTTTTGCAGAGCGCATGTTCTTTTATTTCCCACTTTTTAGAAATAAAATAATGAGCTTACCTGCACAGCTTCAAATCAGGACGGTCACTGGTCGGAACTTGTCAAAAAAATTACAAATTACGCTGAGAGATGGCGTAAGTAGGATCGTTTTTTGTAGTTTATAATGTGAACAAATGGATACAACAATTTTAAATTGCACTCGTTGCATGATTAATATCTAAATATTTTTTCAAAGTTTATGTGTACATTTGTGTACGCCAGGTCTGAAAGGGTTAAGTAACTAGTTAGTTTTGATATATTGATGCCTCTGTGTGGATTATTTATCAAGGAACATTTTGATATATACTTTTGACCACATAGTGTACTATGGTGAAATGTGAGCATATTTAAATAAAGAAAGAGTCAGCCATTAGGTACGAGTACTACCTACCGCTTATGCCGGCCGTGTACAGTTAGCGTAAAAATGTTTACTTATACCTACTAACCACCAGAAAAATCGGCGGATGAGAAGTTAGCCGCAGATGACACTTCGCCGAGCGCGCGGGAGGCATGAGGTAGGCGGGCGGGTGTGCCCCGGCGTCTCGTCTCTTTGGCTCCCGCTCCGTATATTTCGGCTTTTGGCGCATAACTTCCCATCCGCCGATTTGTGTGGCGCTAAGTATACTTATCGTAAATGAAAACATAAAATAAAGGTCAAGTCAGTAGATATAATTATTGAGATACAGATACTTTTTATCGTCGCTATTGAAATACATATTATTATGTGTTTTAATTTTTTTTTTCTTTCCTCAAATCAAATTATTCTATCGATTCATTCTAACTGCTTATTAAAGTACGAAAAAGTCCGTATTTGAAATATGTGTTTTGGAGATTTAGACAATTCAAAAAAGAATCATCAAATTTTTCTTTGCATTCATTCTACTGCTTAAAAATCCTGTCCATAAGTGTTATTCCAATTCACGTATTGTCCCAGATCATCTTGAGAAACGCTCGGCTTCACACGCTTCAGGGCGTTAGTGAAGTCTTGTAAACATAACGGACGAACCTGAAAAATAAAGGGGCTGGTTAATTCTAAGTAAGAAGTTCCACGAGGATCTCTGTCTTTTTCCAACGTGAAGAATGGAAAAATCAAATGTAACACTTAGTGGCAATAAATAAATATGAAATATGAAAATATGAAAATCAGCCGTCCATACCGTGGGAGGACACTGGACTCGGGACATCCTTCGCTGCGCTTGTCGATACTTAGTCTTCATTTCAAATAACTGAATGCTATGGGATCGCTCACTGGCATGCTACCACAGACCTATCACAACATTCGTCCGAGCCACGGCAGCGCTCAGATATTTGGCATCTGCGATAACTTTTATTTGACCTAAAATTGACTCTGTTACTGCAAACCGTTCCTCCAGCGACAATCGTTTAGAAACGACTATACCTACCGGCGGCGTTATCCTTAACTGAGGCGATGAGTCTATGAAATCAGAAAGTGCTGTTTGCGCAACAACCATAGACATAATTTATTATAAGCTTTAATCAGTTGCTACAACACAGCGGCCGCGAGCCGCGCCACCGACCGCACGTCCGACCGCTCGGGCTGTGGCTCTCCTGCAGTAATGTTACCTTGTCAGTGGAGATGGTGGCTATCTGCGAGAGCGGCAGCTCGCGCACGGGCCCCATGGCGGCCTCCGAGCACAGCGAGCGCATGTCGGCGCCCGAGTAGCCGGCCGTGAGCCGCGCCACCGACCGCATGTCGTCCTCGCTGAGGCTGTGCGTCTCTTTCTCAAGCAGGTTGCTAACTATTTGCCACCGCGCCTGCGAGGCACAAGTGGGGTATTGTTATTTATCAACAGAGTTTATCGACATTTTCATAGATAGCGCTAAGATTTATGAAAGTACGCAATATGGACTCGCTCTTACAAACGGAAGTACAAAGGCTTTGTTCGAGTTGCGAGCGTGCGCGGGGAGAGCGCCTAGTTGACTGCGACTCAGACCTGTTCGAGCAGGTTGTTGGGGAATGCTCGACTTGAGCAGACCGGTATGAACATGCGAGCTGAGCCCGCTGACGACGCGCGCTCGCAAGTCGATACGCGGCTTATTGCGTGCGAGTTGAACTTGCGTCCAGACTTAGACCCACATTTATTTGTTTATTTTCGCCCTGCAGTCGGTTGGTGGCATCACTGCAGTCTTATTTCCCTTTATAGATGTAGTTACCTCCTCGTCCGGCAGCGGTATGTAGAGTCGCTTGACGAGCCGGCGGCGCGCAGCCTCGTCCAGCTCCTGCGGCCGGTTGGTGGCGCCCACTACTAGCAGCTTATCTTCTTCACCTGTACACGAAATTATGACCTTTATCGTACGTAACTACAGATGAACCGTACCGTAACTTTTAATAGTCCGTTGTTGAACATAAGGCTATGATCGAAGATCGACTAGGCTTTGTCCACCGCGCCGGTTGTTGTTAGTTGAATATCGAGATTTAATGTGTTCACGCTTCCAAGGCGGGCGTTTTCTCGTTAGGCTACCCTTTGGCTGTCAAACGAACGTGACGGTAAATAAATCAACTAAACGGTATAAGACTAACTTGTAGATGTTCCATCAAACTGCACCAAAAATTCAGTCTTTATTCTCCTGGTGGCTTCGTGTTCGGTGTCGCTGCGCTGCGTCAGGAGAGAGTCTATTTCGTCGATAAATATTACCTGTAAGAAATCAAGGAATTGGTCATTAGACTTCAAAAAAGCTTCCTTATGGACTAGGGTTTTCCTAGTGAGGGCCGCTTCGCAAAGCTTACTATTTCGCATTACTGTTAATTATGTTTATTGCCAATATATAAAAAGAAAAAAAAAAAAAAAGAAAAAAAGAGAGATGTGGCGGTGATCATAGGCGTAGCATTCGATGACTCTTTATGTATCAACAAGTTAAAAGCCGAAGTTCGCATAGAACGGGTGTGATCTGGCTAAACAATAAACAAAATTGGCTTACAAATGTGACGAGTCATTCAAGTCAAAGTAACACTCAGTGATAAATGGTTACCCCGAGGTTAGCCATCTTAAGACTGCCTACGCGAGACTATATCTAGAAGATGAAGTGGAATGAGTATCGGTAGAAATGGAGACGTTACCGCGGGCTGGTGGCAGGCGGCGGCGAGCAGCGCGCGCACCATCTTCTCCCCGTCTCCGATCCACGGTACTAATACACGGTACAGAAGACATGCTACAAGGGACGGTATCAAGAAGATGATAATGAGTATCGGAAAGTATAATAGGCATGATGACCGGGCAATAAAAAACATAATAATTATTAAGTATATATTTTTTCCTTTATCAATCAATTATTTTAATATTAGTACACTGGAGCAGAGACGTGAGTAATATGACATTAGGCCCGATTATAGAGGCGCCAGCGTAAATCTAATAGCAACGCAAAAAGCGTTCTCTCTATCGTATGCCTGAAGTGAAAAAAAAACAGAACTATGCTATTTAACTATTAGGTATACTACGATGGCGCCTCTGTAATGGGGCTTATTGTACTCCTACATGACATATTTTCCGGAAAATTAGATTGCGGCGAACTTTTGGCCAACATATCGATAAGGGGGCTTATTCCTGTTTTTCCCCTTAGGGATTCCCCCTTAGGGGGGAAAACTGGAATCTAAAATGATAGGTCTATAAATCCCCCTTCTTAATCCCGGAAAACTGGAATCAAACACCGTGCCGAGGGTTATCCGTCGCACTAGATTCAACGCGCCCCTGTTTCATGTCCCCTTTGCTAGCACTAATTACGCTCGAAATCAGTCGCGTCGCGGCGACACCGCGGCGACCAGTGTTGCCTAAGACATAATCATAATCAATTTATTGATTATTACTGGATAATAGTCAAGTAATAGTCACAGTTTATATCGCAATATTCAACCGTTACTGGATTGATATTATGTATAACAGAATGATATAAGATTCTCGTATGAATAATCACATCGCTTACTCGTATGTATGTATTTGATACTAATATTTCTCTGAACAGTAGAGCTCGTAACACATCTCTTTATAAGCCTATATCTCGACTCGCTCTTGACCGATTTGGTTCATACTCGCAAATATTGTATACCCCCCTATCGAAATCGCGAACGACAAAAAATCTATTAAATAATATACAGAACCTGTGTACCAATATTTGTCGAGATTTATTGAAAAATGCGACCTGTAGAGGAATACCAACATCTGAACAGATGCAAGCAAAATCGCCGAGTTACAAAGGAAATTATAAATACTATTGGTATTTAAGACAGGAATTCTGGCCTATATTCTTTATATAGGGTCAAAAAAAATCGCTGCTATTTGACTATTATTAAATAACCTAATATGATATCGTCCATAATACCTAATATGAAATTCCACCCGTATACCTATTATGAATATATTAGTCACATCTCTAACTGAGACTCTCGTCGTGACAAATCTCGTCGGTACTAATATACGGTACAGGAGACATGCTACGAGAGACGATGAAGTAGAATAAGTATCGGAGAGTTTAATAGAGACGTTACCGCGGGCTGGTGGCAGGCGGCGGCGACCAGCGCACGCAGCATCTTCTCCCCGTATCTGACCCTCGGTACTAATATACGGTACAGGAGACATACTACAAGAGATGATGAAGTGGAATAAGTATCGGAGAGTTTAATAGAGACGTTACCGCGGGCTGGTGGCAGGCGGCGGCGACCACACGCACCGTGTTCTTCCCGTCTCCGACCCACGGTACTAATACACGGTACAGGAGACATGCTATAAGAGACGATGAAGTGGAATAAGTATCGGAGAGTTTAATAGAGACGTTACCGCGGGCTGGTGGCAGGCGGCGGCGACCACACGCACCGTGTTCTTCCCGTCTCCGACCCACGGTACTAATACACGGTACAGGAGACATGCTATAAGAGACGATGAAGTGGAATAAGTATCGGAGAGTTTAATAGAGACGTTACCGCGGGCTGGTGGCAGGCGGCAACGGTGAACAGCGCACGCACCATCTTCTCCCCGTCTCCAATCCACTTGGACGTGAGACAGGACGCCGAGATGCTGAAGAACGTGGCGTTGCACTGCGCCGCTATACATTTGCCTGCATCAAACAATACACAATAACTCATTTTCAAGTCACGACCAACAAGATTCTCTGTTAAGTACAGGGTTATCTGCTTACCATGTACTAAGCCAAAAGAGGGTGATTCAAAACAGTATTATGAACAACTTTTAGCTATTATTGGGCCAAAATTACAAAAAAAAGGAGCTGTTCTACACAAAATTCCAATTCGAATTTGACAAAATGTATGAAACAGTTAAAAAATCAGCTGTTTCGAATTTTGGTTTGGCCCCATAGTAGGTAAAAGTTGTTCATAATAATGGTCTGAATCACCTTTCAGCTTAGTGCACCAGTTTTGGATAACCCTACATAATTCAACTGTTATAATTACTTTGCAAAAAGATAAGAAATTGATATGACTAGTTAATAATTGTCAAGAGAACAAAATTAGCTCCATTTCGAGATATTCTGACCAAGCTGTATACAGTTTCTTCGCCATTTGTAGACAGATTTACATGCTTCTTTCTGAAGTGTAGGAGTTTCATGGAATGGTCTCTCGAAAGCTTTAGAGCTTTCAATTGAATATTTCTCACCTATCAATGTTTTGCCTGTGCCTGGAGGTCCGAAGAGCAGGATCCCCTTTGGAGGTTTCCTCAGACCAGTGAACATGTCTGGCCGCAGCAGAGGCCACACCACCGACTCCTGGATCACAGACTTCGCCATTTGCAGGCCGGCTATCTCATCCCAACCTACAGGAAACAAAAAGAAACACGAACAATATTATAAATATAAATCCAACAAAAACATTTTCATGTGAAATATAGCCAAGACCACAGCTCGCACTTTCAAAAAGGTGTCAGATCTTATGTAGAGCCAAGCTTCTAACTCTACACACCTTAACTCTAGAACTCCTTACTCCACAAACTCTACAGCTTAGTCAATATATGTGCCTTAGCCAAGCCCCATATATTGATAAAAATTTAGTTTATGAAGTATGGACTACAAGTCCATACGTTACTTCAGAACTTGCGGAAGTCTTATACCAACTTTTATCCCCCAGCTTTAAGGGTTGGGGGGTGATTTACTAAAAATCCTGAAGTACTTAAGTGTTTTATCACAAATCATGCCTAAGTTCAGAGTACCTACCTATAGGTGCTCCTCGGTCAAGAATCTCACTTTCAATTAGCTCAATCATTTTAGGATCTATGTGCTTCAACCTTTCATCTGTGGTCTTTGGTCCCATATTTTCAGGCCGATCTCTGCAATACATTCAAGTACATGCTATTACTTCTCCTGTGGCTATATTTTGATACAATAATAATAAATACCTCTGCATTAGAAGTTGCAACAAACTGAACAAAACATCAAGTAACTTACTCATTACTACCAATCATAGGAGATATGAATTTTGACTGGGCTTTTCTTGAGGTGCCCAGAACTCTGCGGGCTGCGGGATTTGAGGCCAGCAGCTGGTCCCTAGCAGTTTTAAATATGATCTTCGCTACATTACTTTTATGAGCTTTCTCTGCTTCTTCTTCTTTATCCCAATCTACTTCAGAAATATTTTTATTTGGAGCTATGGAACTAGGATTTTCATTGACAGACCTAAATCTGCCCATCTTGTGTTTGGGTGGTTGTCTATTACCTGCTGTCCTTTCAACTTCATACACTGTCTTTTCATTGGGCTTAAATCTTTTAGTTCCATTAGCAAAGCTACTAGATTTTTTAGCGCCAATACCTACTGTGTTGAGGCCAATTTCGCTTCCATTACTTTGAAATTGTCTATTGCAATTATTTGGACATGTAGGCAGGGACTTCTTCAAAAGTGCATTGTGATCGATTTTGCTGGAAAATTCAATCGATAAATTGATGTGCAAAATTAAATTGCTACTTGCTGTATATGGAGTTAATAGAGTATAGTATAACTTTGAGAAAAAATCCTGCATGTTGAACATATTTTTGAGGGTGTGAAATCACCAATAAATAATAACCTTAGAAGAGTCTTCCAGGGTTTCTTACTAGCAGTATGAGGTGAAATTTCACGTGCCAAATCGAATATTTGATTGTGCGATTCCCTGTTTAAAGACCAAACATCATTGAGTAAAGTATTCGATGAAATATTTGATAACCTGAAAAATATAGAGAGATGAAATCTTATTCATTGTGAATTTTCTAAAATATAACGTGAGTCTAACCGAGACACCTTCAGTAAATGAAGCAAACCAATAATATTAATTAAGGGAGCAAAATAGGAGAAGACGAGCTTACTTCTGCAATGAATATTCGTACAGCTTTATAGAACTATTAGAGATGGTATTGACACTTTCAATAGATTTATCCATCTTGAATAAATTATTTTAATGTATAAAAGTGAGATATTGTATTTAGTTACTGAAGCTATATTTCAAATCAAAGCAAAATCAAAGATTTAAAATGTAAGTTTTTTGAAATAAACTTCTTGAAACAATCGAGAGCCAATAATGTACGACCAAGTAATTCACGACATGTTAATGTACAGCATGATAATCTGTGTCCCGTGTCATGGAAGATCATGCTGTGCAATATTGGGCCGTGAAATACGGGCCGTACATTATCGGCCTGTGTCGATAATGTCTGGCACAGTATGGCACAGCCCAATATTTTACGGCCTGATATTTTGTGTCCCTGGACCTTGGTTACTTTATAGCAAGGTATGGTTATCTAAGGTAATTCGACTCTGTTGGTTAGGTTAGGTTTGAACAGTGACAACAATGCGCGAGCCGAGCGAATGAAGCGAGCGTGCCGCGGTAGCGGCCGGCGAAGCGCCAGAAACAACCTGTCCTTACTACGAGTTAAAGATACTTTAAAGGTATGCGCGGGAGCCAGAGAGACGAGACGTCGGGGCACACTCGCCCGCCAACCTCATGCCTCCCGCGTGCTCCCTACACCCGTGCTCAACACTATGCCTTGCGGCGTTGGCATTGTGCACACATGTGCAATAATTAGCGAGTCACGGCAAGGTGTCATCTGCGGCTAACTTCTCATCAGCCAACTTGAGTGGCGCTTAGTATATCTCTGTGGAACTGTCAGAAGTCATAGACAAACCAACCAATAGGAGCAAATATTCTTCGTGCAAATAAATACAGAATGACATTTCGTCTCCTTTTCTTCGGGACACGTTTTATCATGCTGTACATTATTAGGACGCAAAATATGGGCTGTACATTATTTGCACGAGGTGATAATGTCCGGCTATTCTTGTACGTCACGTATTGTATAGCCTGATAATTGGTGGCATGGGACATGAAATACGGGCCGTGCTTTCCTGCCCGTACAATTTGGTGTCATCGCAATCTGCCACAGAGCTATTACAACTATCCAAAGGTGGCAACTAACTACTGGTAACTACTGGTGGCAAAATTAACAGTTAAAAATGCTAACAACGATCATATTCAGCATTCGGTTTGAGAATGTGTGAGCAAAAGTTGCATTTTATATGTTTTCATTTGGGTTTCATTCACCGTTCGTATAGCTTAAAAACTGCTAAAAATGTGAACGTGAACGAACCCACCTTCGCAGGTGGGTCAAAATTAACGTGAACTGTTAATTTTGACCCACCTGCGGAGGTGGGTTCTTTGTGATTGTTTTCTTTCTGACATTTTAGAGTTTGACGTTTTATACTTAATATCTACAAGTGGTATATTATTCAGAGAAAAATCGAACCAGGATGATATATACATAATTTGAAAGCTTGATTTATGGGCTTCTCAAAAATATTTAATTTAGATCCTTTTATCCCTCTATTTTTTTAAATGTGAAAATTAAATTGTATTATAAATGATAATACAGCTATGTATTCTTTCTAGTTTAGCAATAATAAAGTGCTTTTATCGTTATTTTACTTGCAGTTTCAGCTGATTCTTCCACATTCATCGCTTATTTTGCTAAAATTAAAAATTATAATCTACCAGTGTGACCAGTTAGTAGGTACAAAGTGACAAATAAACACTTAAAAACTGTGTTTTATTGATAAAAATGCTTCTATTTAACAATTTGGAGGTTGCTTTATAATTGTGTTTTTTTCTGCGCAGCGGCGTACGAACGAGAGCGCGACTGTTGAATGACCGGAGCTGTGACATCAGCAGCTAGTGAGCTCCAACCCGAGTTTTTGGAAACCTTCGGCCGGAAATACCCACTTTGATCATTAATATCAGACTCCTCAGCCATTTTTTAAGATATGAAAATAGTAAAAACACAGTTATTCTCGTAATTATTTGTAGATTATTTGGCATGTTAAGTAAAAAACGTTTGTGAGACCCGTGTAATGTAATGTTATGTGATTTGGTGTCTCACAATCTTACTACTGCCACGAGTGACACGTGGGTGATTGACTGTCAAAAGCAGATGTTTAAATCCTTTATTTGAATCAGAACGAATAGCAAAACAAAGAACATGTAAGTTTGAATAAGCAAAACAAAAATGACATCTCGCTAATTTCTTAAATTTCGAAGTGCTGCCTCCATAATTATGTAGTTTGACATTTGACGCACCGCAGTTTGTTACTATGGCGTTCGTTTTGGGAAGTGACCAAAAGAAGCATTATTGGCGAAATGGGCAAAATTTCCAAACTGACCGCTTTAAATCAACGCGCCAAAAACGCCACTGAGCCCAAACCGAACGCACCTTATATCTGTATCTCTGTGAAATCTGCAATATTTACAGTGTGACTGTTTTCAGTACTTTGACTACTGTTTCAGTAGATTTTTTAATTGGTAGTGTGGTAGATTTTTTGTTGTGTTTGAAAAAATCAGTCGAATTCGTAAATACAATTTTAACTCTGAGAGTTTCTCCTAGACTAGATTACGATTTTAGAGGAAGGCTCCGGGCTGGGACGCCCCCATCTAGGATTACGAGGCACATTTGGTGAAGGTTCTGTTCAAGGAACCCTCCCCACTCAGGCTTATGATTTTGGAGGTCAGCGAGGCACATTTGGTGATGTAAAAAGTTGCGCACTGGGAGCCTCTTAACCCCTAGGATTGCAATTTTGAAGGAAGATAGACTAGGCACTGCTGGAAATTTCAGTGAAAAACCAGAAAATAAGCAACATCAGTAGATTTCAGTAGAAAAGAAATGTTCAGTTCAGACCCGAGTCTACCAACGTTTGTTTAAGTTCAACGTGTGACTGTGACTACTGTCCTAGACCTAGACTCTTTACCAATATTTAATTTATTAAACGTTGGTTAAATCTTAAGTGGCATGTAAAAGAAACTTTACTGTTCACCAAGCATTTCAATATAGTAATCACACAAGCGTTGGTGTACTCGGGTCTTAGTAGTGTACCTGGTTTTGAGAACGGTCACACTTAAAAAATTGTCAATTTGTTTCTTGTTTGGATTCGTTTCGTATCTCAAATCTTTTTCTAAAATCTTAAATTTTCGTCGTGGACGCTGTTAATTATTAAAACTAACTGAATAAATTGTCCCGCAAATTCTAATTTCATACATCTTAGTGCTCGTTTCTTAAAGGAATCATGCTGAATGCGCTGCCGACGAGATGACTTCAAAACCACCGATTTACCATGAAAAACAAGTAAAAGAGCTTTGCGCTTTACACGCGCTCAATAACTTATTTCAGGTAATGAAACTATCAAATAGTTTCTAATCACTTTTGACCATGAATACCACTTAGCATTGTTACAATTGTTAAAATCTTGCTTTTTGTTTAGACACAAAATTAGTGTACACAATAATAATATATAATATTAAAGTGCAATACCTAATACAACTTGGCGGCTCTGGGGTCGGGGGGTTACGGAACCAACCCCGATTTGGAGACATGATCTTTTAAATTTATTATTTTACATTGGCAAAAACACGTTTCGTGCCATTGCTAAAAAGGGCTTAGTGGGGGAAAGTGCATTATGCCCAGAGACGAGGGGGGCACGGAAGATCTCCCCTAATTCGAAAATGAAATATTTAAATTTAATATTTTACTATTGCAAAAACAAGTACCGCAGAAAAATGTATAACATTATAAAAAGAGAGTCATAGATTCGACGTGGATCATATAGGTTTGAAATGAGTCACAAATCCGAATCGGGGCACCCCAACCCCACATAGTCATATGGCTGTGACTCTAAGAGTGTTTTTAAAAATGCGGGAGCCAGAAACTCTGCAGTCGGCCCTGAGTCTTGCTGCGCCAGCCTCGGCCTTTGTTGCGCATCCGTAATACCCCCAGGTAGCACCCCCAGGGGGTGCTACCCCAACCCCCCTTTTGTCAATTGTCATAATGTACACCATAGCCCGCAGCTTATATTATAGCAAACATCACAGCCACCAAGTTGAATGATTCAGCCTATACTCTGTGTAACATTTTCGAAATAAGTTGGTATGTGTATTTTTCAGACTCGTAGCACGTTTTCGAAGACAGAGCTAGATGGAATATGCAGCCAACTATCACCAAATGTGTGGATCAACCCTCATCGATCACTGCTTGGTCTCGGAAACTATGACATCAATGTCATTATGGCTGCTTTACAAAGGAAGGGTTGTGAAGCAATTTGGTTTGATAAAAGAAAGTATGTATATCATATTCATATATAAAGACAAAGACATGATCAGCATGGGTAGATAAAGGATAAATTGTCTTTCTACCATAATATCACTTTGCAGAGGAAATAAAGTATGAATTGACAATGATAACTAACATTACCACCTTCAGCACCATGTGTATCATTTATGATACACACTCAAAGCAATTCAAACTTTTGTTATAGTGTTGCAATGCCATTTTAATTTAACCTAATTCAAGGCCTTGGCGCTGAGTGCATTATAAAGTAGTTTCCCTTTGCCATGCTACCCATGCTGACATTGTATGTCTATTGTTTGCCCTTCAAAAAAGGGAGAAAATTTGCTGTAGTAGCTAACTATTTGTTAACCAAGTTTTATAATACTTGGTGATATTATTTAGTACCTAAATCCTAACAATATTTGCTAGTATGAATGAAATCTGTCTAGAGCGAGTTAAAATATAGGCTTATGAAGATCCAGTTAAACAAATGCAAGCTCTATTGTACCTACATGCTTTTCTAGTTAGGTAATTACCGCATAAGTTTCCTAATTTTAAGCATTTTAATCTCTCTTACACATCACATTATTTCGTTGCTTTGGTGGTGAAGAGAGTTAACCCACAAATTCAAGTTTTGAGATAATGAGCAATTAAGGACAAGGGTCAACTACAAAATATATTTTTTATAATATCTTCTAAACCATTGGTCTGATTTTAATGAAAATTGAGTCATATAAGGAAAATAGGCTTATTGAATTCCCGCTTAAATATAATAATTGTTAATTATCTATGTAACTAATTTGACTAAAAATGTGGGTTGACCTCTGTTCACCAACAAAGCAATGATTTTTAAAGAATATTCTTCCAAGAAATATTCATATTCTATCTATCTTTGTTGGCACAGCGACCCAAAGTGGGTCTTGGCCTCCGATACAAAGGTCCGCCATCTGTCCCTATTCTGTGCTAGTAGGTGTCAGTCTTGCACTCTAATCTCCAGTAGAGTACATATTCATTTTAAAAAAATATATTAGAGAACATCTTACATATGGCCTCTGACCCCAAACTAAGCAAAGCTTGTGATATAGCTGCCAAAGACTAAAGTAAGTAAGTTCGTATAGGCCGGGTGGCTAGCCCTGGTGTCAGAGTTTTTAGGCCGCCTGAAGGCCTCTGACATGGCTAAACGGTTAAAACAACCGGGACCTACAATTTAACGTGTCATCCGAGCCACGGTAGCGCTCAGTTGGAAAATGCCACCCGCGGTCACCCATCCAAATACTGACCGTGCGGAACGTTGCTTAATTTCGGTGATCGCTGACAAACACCTAGTCAAACTACGCTACGAGCGCTACATAAGCGCCAAAGACTGACATACTACAAAGAAATATTTAAAAAAAAATACATATTTTATCATAGATAGTAACTAAATAACACCCAGACACAGGACAAACACCCATTCACTTAGATACTTGGCCTGGAGATCGAACCCACGCCACTTTGACCCAGAAGTTAGGGTCACTAACCACTGGGCCACCGAAACAGACATATGAACTAGCATAGTCTTGTTACACTAACAATTGCAAATAATTATCATGCTGCAGAGTCGTGATTATGTCGTTATTTACAGAGATCCAGGCTGCTTAGACCTGGCGAACATTTGTGGGTTTATCCTAAATGTTCCATCAGACTACAAGCTGGGGTTTGTGATGCTGCCGCTGCGCCGCCGGCACTGGATCGCCATACGACAGATACAAGGGAACTTTTACAACCTGGACTCCAAACTAGACACTCCACAGTTAATAGGAAGGGTGAGGATAACTAAAATGTTTTGTTCCAAAAATATTTACTTCACATGATTCATCTTCAGGATAAATGTGTCATAGTTTATTACTATGTGTTTCATACATCATCTTTAGATAATAAGCCTTTAAAGTTTATTTGTATATTGGCAAGTATTGTGTACTGATGTGCCTATATCAAGCAGAGTTAAATAAAATTAGTATTTATCTGTCAAGGACATTTTTTCCCCTTTTATCTAAGGGTCCAGTCTATTCTTAAATGTGTTTATAGTCCTTGTTGAGACTACATCCTCATTATTTATTTATTTATAAGTGAGCAGCATATGCTGATGCACCCATATCTTAATATAGGCACAACAGTATAACTATGCTGTTGAATAATATAATTAGTATATGCTAGTTATGAATAATGACGCTTTCCAATGGTGAAAGAATTTTTGAAATTGGCACAGTAGTTTTCGAGTTTATTCATTACAAAACATACACACACACACACAAAAATACAAACTTTTCCTCTTTATAATATTATATATAGTGTAGATTTATTCTTGTGTGTAAATGTTATTCATACAAGGCATACAAATTCTTAAATTACAATCCAAGAAATTATTTGTAACTGTTTATAGTCCTGTTTAAATTCTTATATTGTTATGTTTATTTATCATGTTCATATGTTAATTTGTTGTGTTCTTTAATTTTATATTAATCCAATTTCGATTTTCTTTTTGTTTGATGTGATTTCTACCTCTTTCTCAGTTTAACTGTATCATTTTCAATTTTCAGAGCAGTGATTTAATAGCATACCTGAAAGAACAACTAGATAGCAAAGAGAAAGAACTGTTTGTGATTGTCAGCAAAGAGGTTGAGGAGAAGCAGTTGTGGATGCACCAGTATTCCACGCAGAACTCGCGGGAAGCCAGCCAGAAGTCATACGCATCGCTGCCACACTGCGAGAGCTCAGCGGACAGTGTGTCCTCGCACACATACGACTATAGGAACCGAGATGCACAGTGCCTCAAACTGAACGATGTTAAAGACAGTGTTACAGAGAACCACACTTAGACTTGTACTACATTTTCGGACTGTGTGTGATCCCATAGTAATTTCTATGTGTTCACATGTTTATAATGATGCGTTTTGTGTATTTTTATAAACTGTCCCAATTTCCAATAGATCTATTTTGATGTGTTATGAAAAGGGAGGTAATTCAAGGAGTGAAGATCAAAGTTTAACTGAATGTGAAATACAAGCTCTGTATCTGTCATTTAAACTATTTCCTTATATATTTTAGCTTCAATATACAAGTCATATATTAGGAAATGATCTATAAATTGTTTCTAAAACACAGATTAAAAAAAATATCTTCAAATGAACACCAGATTCAATCAACAAATATTACTGTTGACATATTAAAAATATCTCCATAGAAAATCCTCCTGCTTGTTATAGGAAAATTTCCAAGGTTTATGCTTTTTTATTCACTGTAGTTAAGCAATGGATTACACTCGTTGGATTCCCCCAGTTTTATTAAAATCAGCATTTTATTTGTGAAGTTAGTTTGTACTTAAATTTAAAAGATATTGTTTAATTTATTTTTGTTTCATAGTGCGTTTTGTTTTTGTTTTGCACAAATTAAGTTAAAACTTTTTGAATATTTTGTTGTACAATTTTATGGCCTAATGTTTTCTGTAAAAATTTGATCTGTTTTATTTATTTATTTATATACTATGAAGATATATCTTTTATAAAGATCTTGGACCTTTGGCAAGTTTTCAATAAATTATAAGTACCTAATGTTATAAGAGTATTGACAATAGCGAGTGCTGATTATAGAGTATTCATGTACGTGATGTAAGGTGAAGGATGGATCACAGTTCTAACACATAAATATGTGACGTCACTTCTACGCCAAATATATTTAACCAAACATTTCAAGTAGTAAATTCTGAATGAACCAAATACATAGCATAATACATTTAAATGTTCTACTTGTAACTTACCTAATATTGTAATATTAATTTCATTTTAGTACAATTCATATACAAATGTTGTGTTAGTTAAGTTTGTTTATTTTTAATGACAGTAAACATCACAAAAGTAGAAGCTTAAGTTGTTAGTTTCGCATCACTATAATTTTTTAAATTTCCGACTATAAAAACATCGTGTTGCTTTGCAAAGTGAAGGGACGTGTATAATAGTGTATATGCTCCTCAATATAAAAAAAATACAAAAAGTTAATTGACTTTCAACAAAATGTTTGGAAAAAGCTCATTTCCTCGCGATCTTGCAGTTGGTCCCGTACTAAAAATTGTCCATAATGATGAGCACATTCATTCAGAAGTGCGCCTTTGGTCGGTGGAGCAACTTCCAAGGGGCGCGTCCTCCCCCAGCGTCTTCACATCCCTGTTCAACATGATATCTATATCTTTTTGATTTAAAAATGCCCTCTGTTTATTGTTCCAAACATAAATTAATACCTCTGTGGCCTTCCCCTTCCTCTCATTCATTCTAATATAATTTTGGTGGTGGTGGTTTTGGTGGTTGAATCACAAGGTGGCCAAATATTTTTTCCCTCCTATTTTTGATGAGCAGATACACCTCTAATAATCCCACAATTTTGTAAAACAACACTTTATACTTATACCAAACTTAGTGATAAAAAGCAGTTTCAGGTTTTTATAGTAATAATTGCCAACGTTTATTTGTAAGTGGTAACCTGTTGTAATCTTACTGAAATGTTTGTTTATGTTGTAAACATTCAAATGTAAAAAAACTCTGTGAATAATGTTTCCAAAAAAATAGTAAAGTAAATGTAATGAATGATGCATCTTCGATTTTTATTTACCATAGGAGTGTAAACTAGATCTTGTGACGTGCCTGTCTATCGCTTCGGGTGCTCTCCTAGAAATTATGTACACAGTACAGTGTACACAATCAATATTACACCTAATTTTAATTTGGCTATTGTCTATGACATAGTTGAGACATGGTTGATTGATATATGTTTAGAATTGCGCTGCCTGTATAGGCAGCGCAATGCCTAATCATACTAGTTGGCGGATATGAAGGTAGCTACAAGCTGCGCAAAGTCCTACTCTTCACCCCCGCTATTGCAAACACCTCGCATCTTATTCACAGAGGCCATCAATGAATCGTATTATACACGCGAGTATAAATAAAACGCAGCGATAAGTGGTAAGCTAGTTTATTGTTCGCGTGCAGTTGTTGTTTTTGGAGAGGATGAGGCGGTCGGGATCGAGGCGCAGCTCGGTCATGATGCCGTAGATCTGCGCCCGCACGCGCGCCTCCAGCTCGCGCGTGCGCGCCAGCACCCAGATGCGGTCTGGAAACACGGGGATCGTTAGTTATCATATATTGTCACACAAAATTTGCACTAATTTAAATAAGTAGGTACTTCGATACTCGAAGGACCAACTTCGTTACAACTGTGGCTCGAAGGACCATGTTTAATTTCGTGTAGCGGTTTTTGTTTTAAATTATTAAACTTTTTGCAAACTATTTGCAACATTTCTTTATGGTTTTTTTTTTAAGTTTATGTTCCACATTGTCACTAAATTAGTTCTAAACGTGAGGATCTATAATTAGCGCTCTGTACTTGTTACGTTTATGTTTTTTTGTTATTGATGCTGTAAATCCTCCTATTAGTTAAATAAATAAACACTTTGAGTAAATATGATTAGTAGTAAAAAAAAAACGATATTTCCGATCGCAGGCAACCGCGTTGCAGCTAGCCGCACAATGTGCGCATGCACGGGACGGTTCTTAAGACCATAATTTCATAATTAGCCGATCGAACATGATAATTACATTAAAAGAGTACAGTACATCGTGCAGCTTGTCTGGAATGCGGTGGCCCAATATCCAGCTTGTATAGGTACCTGCATGCGCGATGCTGACGCTGGTGCAGGACCAGACGAGCGCGAACCGCTCGTAGTCCGTGAAGAGAATGTTGTAGTGGCCGGCGCCGGGCAGCAGGCGCCCGATCACGTACGGCATGCGGTTGTTCAGTTTGTAGCGGAACGACGACGCGCCCGGGTAGCTCGGGATGCCCAGGCCGTGCGACGCTGACGGCGCGCCGCTCCTGCGAAACACCAGCAGCTTTACCTACTGCTACACGGAACAAAGCAAGTAGACTATAGACCGGTGGCTAGCGCTATCGTCATAGTTTTTAAGTTACCTAGAGGCTTCGGAGACAGCAAAACAGTGAAATCGCCACATCTTGTCGCGACACTCGTTTGCGATCTGTCTTCTGGTGTTCGTTTACCATAAAATGGTTCGTTCGTGCACTTAGCACCTAACACTGATCGCATGTAGGTAGGTATAGACCGTGTCACATCAAGTTGACAGAAATGAAGTTTGCTACAAGCTGCGCCATATCCAATCAACGCGCGGTTTTGTGTGAGCTTCAGTCAGGATTGAATATTGCGCAGCTTGTAGCTAAATTAATTTCCGTCAACTTCTGTGACGCGCCCTATACCTATGCTAAGTTCGTTTAAGGAAGAACGTGTAGGCAAGCCTACCATCTATTGATGGTGTTGACGGAGATGAACAGGAAACCCCGATCGTTGAGCGAGACGTGCAGCTCGGTGCAGCTCGCCGATATCTCCACCAGGTAGAACGAGCGCTCCACCTCGTACCATGTTCCCGTCATCTGAAACACGATTTTTCCTTGAAACGTCTTTAGCATCACACTTATACGTGAGTACATATCGTATCTAAAACGTGGACTATAAAAAAGTCAGGACAGTGTGTGTGACTGGACAAAATACGACCTGAGTTTGCATGATTTGGATGTAGGTGGAACGGCTGGGGAGAAGAAAGAAGAGAAAGGAGCGTGGAATGGCCGAAAGTCGTGCATATACAAGTTTCTAAAATGAGGTGCCATAAGCCATGTATTTCGCAAGCTATGGTGCCGTGCCCATTGCCACTTTCAAGTTACTAATCATAAACTGTTACTAAACTAATGTAACTTTGGCACGTCTACGCGCGGTAGCATAGAGAGGGAGGATAATCCGCAGATAATCCTCTATAGGTATAGATCCTGTTTCGATCTCCCAGAGACAATTCCTTAGTAAAGTATAACTTTTAGTAACTAATTTTAGTATGTCTATACAGTGCTATGCGAGACGAGCCCGCGTGCTATTACTCCAACCTTGAGAAAGATCGCCAAATGCGATCAAAACTATAGCAGCAGTTTTCTACTAAAATTATGCGTAACACGTGTGATTTACTTAATCAAAATGTGCGAAAACCACGCTAGTTTTCATAGTGAAGTCTATACAGGGTTATTTCTAATCAATTAGCATCCTTTTAGGGGTCGGAAAAGACGGTAGGCAAAATATCGTGATTTACTTAATCAAAATGTGCGAAAACCACGCTAGTTTTCATAGTGAAGTCTATACAGGGTTATTTCTAATCAATTAGCATCCTTTTAGGGGTCGGAAAAGACGGTAGGCAAAATATCGTTCACCCGCGCCAAAATGTATAGAACAGCTGTTTTTTTTTAATTTTGGCAAAAATCGCAGATCAAAAGTTGTTAGTTTTGATGTACACAATAAGTCCCTAAAAGGGTGCTAATTGATTAGAAATAACCCTGTATAAGTCACTTGAAGAGTAGATACCTACTCAGGTATGATCCCAAAATAAAAAGTAACGTCGGACATTCTTAATGCTAAATTAATTGTCATTCATTTAGAAAACACGTGTTATTTTTACTTATTTCTCTTAGTAATTGCTTATACTTATCTAGTAAATACCTAATAAAAAAACATAACTAAGTACGTAATATTTTATGTGTATATACTAATATACCTAAAATATTGTCGTATATAAAATTAACAAGTAAAATTTCAGGCAATAACTAATTGGCAATGCATATTCAGTACATTTACATACATTATAATGACTTGCATTGATTGGGTAGATGCGACACACCCACACTGGCCTTCGCTGCGCTGGTAGCTTGGTGCTATGAACTTACCAATCTATTCAGTATATTATACTACCTATAGATTGTTGCTTTGCAGAATACAAGGGCTTCCAGAGCTATACATCTTCATCATTATGAGGGTATTTCTTCGAAATTTCATTCTTTGACTGATTCATCTGGCCAAAATTTTATTTTACTTTCAGCTCTGTCGCACATGTTCATATGTAAAAAAGGTAACTAAAGAACATATATTTCAATGAGGGACTTGTTTTTATTAAGTAGTTTTTAAGATATCTACGTTCAAATATTTTGTGCCCAGATTAATCAGAATTGATTACAGATGAATCAGAACAGAACTGAAAATGAAAAACTATGTAATTTGGCTGTGTAATACACTGAGAAAAAAACTAACAAAAAAATAGTAATCTTTACTAAAATTTTACTAAATCCGAGGACAACAAATGACCTGTACAAAATACAAATCGATTTTTGTAAATGCAATTCGTAGGTATTACAATATCAGTTCTGTTATATGTAGTAAGGCCCCAGTAGTTTCAATAGATTAGCTTTGTAATATCTAGTAAAGTCCATAGTACTCTTTACTAAAATGTTACTAATCCCGAGGACAACAAATGCCCTGTTAAAAATACAAATCGATATTTAGTAGGTATTACTAATACCTGTTTTGTTATATCTAGCAAACTCCTTAGTACTCTTTACTAAGATTTTACTAATCCCGAGGACAACAAATGCCTTGTAAAAAATACAAATTGATATTTAGTAGGAATTATTAATACCTGTCTTGTTACATGTAGTAAGGCCCCAGTAGATCCAATAGATTAGTTATGTAATATCTAGTAAAGTCCTAGTTTTGTCGAAATTTTAGTTCTGTATCATCTAGTAAACACCTAGTAATTTTGATGGATTCGTTTTGTAATATCTAGTAAGCCTTAGTACTTTCGAAAGTTTGGTTCTGTATTATCTGCTAATCACCTAGTAATTTTGATAGACTAGTTTTGTAATATCTAGTAAGCCTTAGTACTTTCAAAAGTTTAGTTCAGTATTATCTAGTAAAAGTCTAGTAGTTTCAATAGCTTAATTTTGTATTATCTAGTTGATTTTTGTAATTTCTAGTATAATTTCTGTGTTATCAATTTAGTAAACCCTATCAATGTAAAAGTTATAAAACACTTCAAATCGAAATATTAAAAACTGTATACCTGCTTATAACAATGACCTATAAGTAGGTATACAGTTTTTAATATTTCAATTTGAAGTGTTTTATAACTTTTTTATGGATAGGGTTTATTAAGTAGACATCACAGAACTAAACTAGACATTACAAAAACCAACTAAATAATACAAAATTAAGCTATTGAAACTACTTGAGTTACATATCTTACAAAACGAATCTAAGGTTATAAACTAATACTAAATGTAAGTTACAAGGTGGAATAATAATTGTAGACATAAAAATAAAGATTCAAGTGAAGTCATGTTTATTAAATATTATACATGTATAATATAACACACGAAACAGCCACATTTACAATAAAACATAATTTACATTGCCGGCGAGTATAATGTATTCACGGAGAAACCCAGTTACTCCGTAGATTCTGGGTAAAATTGTCAATTTTCACTTACACTGGTTAAATCTGTACTTATGACACTTAATTAAACACAGTTAGTTGGTACGCACTGAAATTCATCCTCCATGTTTACTCTACTGCACGCAACGACGAAATGGCTGCTGGAAAGACGGGATTGTATTCACTGAGACCCCAGTTACTCAGTATGACTGTATAGCTGTTATAACACTGACTCCTGGGTAAGATTGTCAATTGTCACTCAGAGTGTTTAAATCTGTTGGTAAAACACAGTTTGTTGGTACTGAACTTCACTCTCTTTTACATGTTTACTCTACTGCAAGCAACGACGAATTGGCTGCTGGAAAGGCGGGATCGTATTCATAAAGTAAAACACACCGGACACTTTGCTGGAAATAACAAAACATTTCGTTGAAATTACTTAGCTTATTGCTGGATTTACAAAATAGACCAAAAACTAAATGTTTCTGTTGCATTAACTAAAGTATTGTAGTAAAATTACAATAGTGTCTTGAAATTAATAAAGCCTCATGCTTGAAATTATTTTTCCTTTCAATACAAATGACAATCGTGTTTTGATAATGATTAAACCCACGCTTGTAATTACAAAACAAGGTAAATCAATTTTTTTCATCTTTCAAACCAGTGGTATATCAGATACCAATACTTGTCTATACCAGTACCTATCTAGGTACCAACGCGGTGGATTTTTTTTGTAAGTACATAGTACAAATCGCCTAAGAGCATGTACCCTACGAAGTACTCGTATGATACAATTTTTATGGATTTTGTTAAATGCACCTTTTTATGTTAGTAATAAGGAATCATACTATAGGTAACGTTTGATGAAATATGTTAGCATGCACTAAAAATGACCTATAACTAGTTGTTATTAATAAAGAGTAAGAGTAAGTAAGTAAGTAAGTAAGAGTAAGATACTTAGTGTACTTAACTACTGAAACCAAAGTCAAAGCCGTCAAATAAGAATATTTCAACGACGTTGGCGGGAACAGAAAACGCGGCATCAGAAAAAATCTTGATGCCAATTAATGCAATTAGAATTAATGCATAAGTATTAATTTGAGATTTTTCGAGTATTAAAGTGTAAACTTATCTCGTATATTATTCCAGTAACTTCAGTGCCCTTACCATGACTTTTGATAGTAAACGTAAACTTTTTTCCGTTTTTGTTTAATAGCTTCATATATTTAACCATACCTTATTAAATTTTAAAGCTAAAAATTTGCTTTTTAATTTTAAGCGTTTAGAATCCAGCAGCTATGCTTATTCTTCATTTTTTACTCTTGACTCTTGACTCAAGACCATAGCGTAAAATCATTTAATTATAATTTGTTCTGGGAAAAATATTGTTACTTACTACTAGTACTTATGATCTAATATTTGCTATTGTTATAGGCGATAAGTTTACGTTTTACGGCTAATTTTGACAATTTTATTGTTTTGTTAATTGGTTGTTTTTGAAAAGCAATAATGCTTTGTTTGGGAATTTTGTCATCTTGTAATTTCAATTGAGATTATTATCGTAAGAGCGCTTATAATGTTTCTGAAAAAACAGTACGTCATATTTTGATTCATGTAGGACACGCGGGCGAAGCCGCTAAAAGCTCATAATAATTAAAGCGTGTTCCTTGGAATTACAAAAAGGGATAAATTAATTATATTTGTTGTACCAAATGAAGTTCTTGCTAAATTTTACAAACGTGTCTTGAAATAAATAAAGCATGTTGCTTGGAATTACAATAACGGAAACACTAAATATTATTCTTGTACCAGTTAAAGCTATTTCTAATAATTACAAACTAGTGTTGAAATTAATAAAGCGTGTTGCTTGTTATTGCAAAAAGGGAAATATTAGATATTTTTGTTGTACCAATTAAAGTTATTTTTAATATTTACAAACGGGTGTTGAAATGAATAAAGCATGTTGCTGGGAATTACAAAAAGGGTAAAACAAAATATTTTTGTTGTACCAATTAAAGTTCTTTCTAAAAATCACAAACGTGTATTGAAATTAATAAAGCATGCTCTTTGGAATTACAAAAAGGGGAAAACTAAATATTATTGTTGTACCAATTAAAATTATTTCTAATAATTACAAACGAGTGTTGAAATTAATAAAGCGTGTTACTTGGAATTACAAAAAGGGAAAAACTAAATATTTTTGTTGTACCAATTAAAGTTATTTCTAATATTTACAAACGCGTGTTGAAATTAAAAAAGCATGTTACTTGGAATTACAAAAAGGGTAAAACAAAATATTTTTGTTGTACCAATTATAGTTCTTTCTAACAATTACTAATGCGTGTTGAAATTAATAAAACGAGATGCTTGGAATTACAAAAGGTAAAAACTAAATCTTTTCTTGGACCAATATTTTTATATTTTCTAAAAATTACAAACCCGTGTTGAAATAAATAAAGCGTGTTGATTAGAATTACAAAAAGGTAAAACTAAATATTTTTGTTGTATCAACTATAGTTTATTCATAAAATTACAAACGTTTTTTAAAATTGATTATAAGTATTACTTAGAATTACAAAATAGATAAACTGTTAGAAACACAACTACCTTTTCTTGAAAATAGTAATCGAATTTGCGGAATTTACAAAACTCTAACAATATTTACTAAAAATTTGTAATAAATATTAAACTTTTGCAATATCTGCATTTACTAAAATCGTATTTTAGGAATTACAATTACAAAAACAAAACTGTTAGTAAAAAATAATAAAAATTGCAAATACAGCAAAACTTTGCTAAATTATACTAAAATTTAGTGTTTTCGCCAAATACAAAGGACTTTTGTAATATTTAGTGGCGATTTTTTTCTCAGTGTAGGGAAATCTAATCATATTTTACATACGTACATAAAATTTTAACACTATAGCACGAAAAAAAGTTGACGAATGAACAATATTTCTTGTATTACATTTTAGAAATCTAAAAATTGTAATACTTAATTATAATTCTTATATTACCTGGGTAAACGAAAACATTTTAAATTACAGAAGTGAACTATTACTAATATTTGTTACTGATAAATAGGTACATAAAAGTTAATAATTAAGAAAAATGAAACAATGTTTGAAAATATTATCAAAGATTTTCTTATATTAAAAGCATTCTATAGTGTAAAAGATTTTATGTGTGACAAAAATTCATTGCGTGACATATACATATAGACATGTGACAGTATTTGTAAATGACAATGTATTCATTCTGTTAGTTTTATTGTTTTATGTTAATTTATTGTTTACTTTTGACATTCATAAGTGTGCATTATTGTACCTATGTGAGAATAAATGAACTGAACTGAACTAATAGTAAGTATAGTAATTGATACATTATATTATTCTCTCTGTTTATTTTTTTCCATGTACAATTCACGAATCCTGTTTATTATATAATGAAAAAAATAAGATTAAAGTAAGAAACATGAGATCAACTTCAATTAAATGGAATTTTTGACAGTAATCTTCCTTGGTAACTATCACAGAAACATAATTTTTCTTAGTATCGTTAACTATAAATAATGAAGTCACATTTAGGTACTACAAGAAATAAATCTTTAGCTTTTTGCAAGGGCCCGAGCTACTTTCAATGTCATCTTTAAAACCTTTTTCTTGTTGACGAGATCTTGATTTTTTAATGGAAGATTTAGTAATCATACCTTCACCAGCAGTGTGAGACTCTTTTGTAAGTTTATTTTACTGAAGCTTTTTAAACACAAAAATGCCCTCATCGTTTGAATCTGAACAATCATCCACGTTTTTCTGAAGAAGGGTCGATAAGACATCTCTGGTGAATTTTGGAGTAATAATTTTTTTCATCGATTGACGAAGTTTCTATCCAAAAACTGTCGTCATCGAGGTCGTGTTGGGCTATATAAGCTATATTCAAAGCTTTTCCAGTATGAATTTTATGATTTATAAGGCGTTTTGACGATATGAATCAGGCCAGATGAATCAGGATTTTGCCGTAATACATGCATAACTCATCATACATACTGAATTCAGTATTGTCATTTTTCTACTTGAATCTATAACCCAAAAGCATTACACGAAATACAGATTGAAATTGTAAAACCATAAAATAAATTTTATAAAACAGGCATTGTAATCATAATGCCACCTGAACTAAGCACAGATGAATCAGACATTTATCTTTGTAACTCCGGGATCCAAGCGAACCAGCCGTATATCCACCTTCTGGCTCGTCTGTTGCACGACTGGCTTCCCCCTGCGCGAGAAGTCAGGCTCTCATCATCATCACCCGACCAAGCACGGTCAAGCGCAGCATACGCCACATTAATCAGTATTATATGCCGGACACTTCTTATTAGCCTATTTATAAACATACTAAGGTAGTTATAACTAATACACATTTTTTTTTGTAAAAGTGCAATTCATTTCCTTTTGATATAATTATAATTAATAATGATTTACCAAAGGGAAAATGCGATATCGACCATTTTCTTTCGAAAAATGGCAAGCGGACGCGGTATATGAATCAGGAGAACAAACTTCAAATATTTTTAATTTATACTTGGACTGCAATGATTTGAAAAATATCACTTGTCCCAGGTAGAGTTAAAGGTAAACTGTATAGAAAAAAAATTACATTCTGTTTTGTTTGTTGGTTTCAGAAAAAAACCCATAGACGTCCAAAATTTTGTTTTCGAAGAAGTACCCATGAATATCTTTTACTTTGGGCCCCATCCCAAATCAACAAAATAAAAAAATATCAATAAAAAACAAGTTAGCATACTTACATTGGCTGTCGACAACATGCGTGAAACTGCTTTTTTGCGATATTGGGGTTGGTCACAATAAAAGTTGTTCATTATGATGAAGATATACAGTAGAGCTCTGGAAGCCTAGCTAGCTAAGCTAGCATTTATAAAAAGGTCGGACCGCACTGACCTCGACGACGACGACAGCGCCTCACAATTTGTGAAAATATTCTTTTAGTCATATTGTATACACACGTAGGTAGGTATGTGTCGCTGCAGTGAGTGACGCTTCACGTGGCATAGATTGTCTTTATGAACAAAACTGCCCTTCTGGCTTCTTATGATAAACGCAGCCTATATTATGTGGCTTGCGACGTGATGTGAAATCTGAACCTTCTGTTTGGAGCCAGACGGTTGCGTTCGTCGTAAGAAGAGACTCGCAGCGTATAGCCGATCAAATGCGATACAAGTAGGTAACTCTTCTCCATTGAACATTATTATCGGTTAGTTATGTAAGTTGTAAGCTGACACGCGAATGTTATGTCTGTAACGCAGGTTGTTGCTCACATGAGTTCGCAGGTCATTTCTTGCTTTATTCTCTAGTGACCCAGCAGCCTCTCACGGGTGTTTATCGCGATTGATCTGGCTTGACGAATCGCCGTGACTGTCTGGTGCCTAACACAAAGTTTACTTTACGTGTAGGTAGGTAGTTGTTGCAAATTACGAACGCACTGCGACTGTGTTATACAATGTGTTTGTCTACCGGTGTCGGAACCTTAAGCGGTGACATATATGGCAAATTTTGAATAACTTTTACTGTGGGATCAACTCTGAAAACGAAAAAAAACAGCTATTCCATACTTTTTGTCGAAAGTCTACAAAAATCGTATGGAACAGCAGTTTTTTTACGTTTTCAGAGTTGGTCCCATAGTATTAAAAGTTGTTCAAAATTTGTCATAGATGTCACCGCTTAAGGCTCCGACACCGGTAGACAAACACATTGTATACACAGGGTTATTTCTAATCAATTAGCATCCTTTTAGGGGATTATTCTGTACATCAAAACTAACAATTTTTGATCTACGACTTTTGTCAAAACTAAAAAAAGAACAGCTGTTCCATACATTTTGTCACGGGCGAACGATATTTGTATATGGAACACCAAATTTTTTTTTGAGTTCAACAAAAGTTGCAGAACAAAATTTGTTAGTTTTGATGTACAGAATAAGCCCCTAAAAGGGAGCTAATTGATTAGAAATAACCCTGTATAGGTACTAGTTATATGCGATTATGCATATGACATACCTAAATATGTGTGCCTAGCGCGGGAGAAGCGATCAGTCGTATCGACCGAATCATACAAGTCGGCGGATGTGAAGTTTACAAGCTGTGAATGTGTGTGCTAGTAGCTGACATCAAATCCGCCAACTTGTTTGATTCGGCATATACATATACCTATGTATGTATTTACAAACACAGCTGAAGGCGGTGTTCGTTCGTGGTTTGTAAGAAGTGTACTCCGTACACAGTATGACCCTAACAAAGTGTTTCTTAGAAAAGAGAAGGAATTTTAAAGAGGTGTACTTAGTTTTACGCATTACTTTTACTATGAGACCGATTCCAAATTCACAAAAAATCTACTAAGTACAAAAAGTTCATTGACTCTCGAAAAAATTATGGAACAGCTGATTTTTAATTGTTATTTCAGGGTTGGTCCGTAGTAAAAGTTGTTCATAATAATGAGTAAAATAACATGTTACAATATCTCTAGTTACTTCCCAAACAACCTGTATGATATGAACAATCAAAATCTATGAAATTTGAATTTTATGGATGCCCATATTGCTATCGAATTCGTTAGTACGATAGTTTCTTCGACAGATGTTGTGCTAGTCTTATTACTTTTATTACCAGAATAGATAGGTAAATATTATTATTATTAATATTAGTATTGCATAATTAACTCGATAAAATGAAATACTAATGAGTTTGTAAATACCTTCCATATATATACAGCTACCGTTTTACGCCTGTACTTATAATGTAAGTAAATAACATGCAAGGTTTAGCGTTTGACCCCACTACGTAAGACAACCTATATTTTTTTATTTGTTTGGTTCTTTACTCACTACAACTACTAGACTAGATCGAAAATTGAGTTGTATTTGAGCGCACGAACAAAATTTGAAGACGTTTAAAAATTACTGAAACAGTCCATAAAAAATATGGGACCAATCTGTGAGATTGATAATAAATAAATGCGCATCCATTCACAATCGGAGAAGATTTATCATAATATACTCGTAGGTAGAAAAAAGCAACGGACTTGAGAAAACCTGTCTCTTTGGAAGTTGGTTGAAAAGAATTAACATCGACAGACTAAACATCTTAAAAATTATTATATTTTCTAAAATTGTCATAAACTATTTTCTAGTGATAAGAGAAGGAAATAACTAATTTATCCTCACTCATTCCAGAGGGAATTCCAAAATTCAAGGATACGATGTCTACCACTATAGGTTTGTACTATTCTCTAAAATTATTGTACGGTAAAACGATACTCACCCTTTGTATATCAAAGTTAGGCAAGTGCGGGTAGATGGGACACCTTCCCATACCAGAACCGGTCACGGTCCCGCTCAGCACCAACACTAGGCACAATCTCGCCGCGAAGCTCACTCTGAAGTCACCCATGATGCGGACACTTCACTACTATCAATAGGAACTATCGTTGACTAATATATACAGAGTTTTTCGAATATCGTTGCAGTTTTTGCTCGCGTCTGCTGTCTAGCGAGGGAGCCGCGGGCGCGATGTTATGTAAACACACAGCATGTTGGCACAACACGACGCGCGGCAGCTGCGGTCGCACTCCACACTGCGCGCCTCCACCGCGCGCGACCCATTCATGAGACTTGATTAATTTGCCTTTAGGTATTTCAGTGACGAGTACGGGCCAGAGGTAAATGAATTGCTGAAATTGACTGAAAATTACTATGAAAGAAATACCTAATTTACTTAATTTATACGTAAGTGATGGTTTAATTAGATGAAATTAACTTTAGTTATGTTAGCAGCACATTCACAACGACAAAAGGGCAATAGAACTAACATATTTTTGTCGCGATGCACGCGCGTGTGTTTAGAGTCGGAGCTTTTCTGATAATCTGAACACCCTTAGCACAACTCTTATTTTAAAAAGTATTCGATAGCAAAATGTATAGAAAACATGTTACTTGTATGCCCGGCGCGGTACATTTTGCTAACAGATATGTAAGTTCGCAGCAATATTCAGCACGGTCAATTTTCGGATGGGTGATCGCGGGTAACATTTACAATAGAGCGCTACCGTCACTCAGCATGTCAAATTGTAGGCCCCGATTGTTTTAACCGTTTAGCCATGTCAGAGGTCTTCAGGCCCCCACAACAGATAAGTTGTACTACGAAGAGAATTACTGCTTTTTCTCACAATCTAAACGAATTTTTGTAGATGTTGGGGTGTAAAAAAATAATCCTTCACTTTTGATTTGGCAAATTGACAAAAAAGCTGAAAAATATAGCGACACTACTCCGGGCAGATATTTTCCTGCCTGTCAGTCGTAGCATGTAAGGCGCCCCAAGTAAATGAATGTACATGTATAAAAACGCTTTTAATTAAAAAAACACTCGAGTGACAGTGCATAAGCCACCTCATCATGCTTCGAAGAGGTCATACAAAGAAACAATTAAAGCCCTATTTATTTTTATTTATACCGCGTCCACCGTAAGGCTTGCCACACACAAAAGCGGGCCGGCATTAATCAGTAAAATCGAGTATGTGTAGATGAATCTTAGGGAAAATAAGCCGCTCGGCTGCCGTACAAAATCATTCGGCTCGGTAACTGCCTACTCATGCCGATCGGCCTACGTCCCCTCCATCGACGGAGAAATACGCGTGACGTCCAAATGAAAACCGAATTGTGGCGATCGGGACGGAAGGGAACTACCCGATCGGCACAAGCCGAATGATGCTGAACAAATGTAGTAATTATTATTATATACTACGGGACTAGTGCCGTGATGGTCTAGTGGTAGTGGTAGTAACACCCGACCTGCAATCGTGAGGTCGTGGGTTCAAATCCGATCCCGTACCAATGAGTTTCTTTGGAACTTATGTACGGAATTTCACATCATTGGCTTTTCGGTGCAGGAAAACATCGTGAGGCAACCTGCATACGTCCGTAGAAGAAATTCGATGGCGTATGTGAATCCACCAACCCGTACTGGGCCAGCGTGGTGAATATGGCCCAATCACCCTTCGTGGGTAGGCCTACGTCCTGCAGTGGACTATTAAAAAAGGCTGGTACAGTACAGCACTACGGGACTAATCGCGCACTAAAATTACGAGATAAATTAATACCTCCTCATCCCGACGTTTCGGCCGAGTTGCATCGACCGTGACCAGTCTACCCGTGACCACGGTCGATGCAACTCGGCCGAAACGTCGGGATGAGGAGGTATTTATTTATCTCGTAATTTTAGTGCGCAATTAGTCCCGTAGTAAGTATATAGTAATAATGTGTTCAAATCGCGAAAGTTTAAAAAAAATGCAGTAATTGTTTCGGGTCGGAATTGTCGTTCTACAAAATCTGCTGATCCGACAGTGCCGGCCTGCTTATATGTGTACCCTAATGGATGCCGCGTAGAACAAACAAACTGATGCGTTTCAATCAACAATTATATTGTTCCGAATTGTTCTTACAAATCTATTCAAACAATATTTACATCTTTCAACGAAATATCTATTACACAATCATTAGTATCTAATGTACAAATATAAGTAATGACCAAGTTAACACACATACAAATGTTTCATATCACAAAATATAATGAATTACAAATAAGTAAGTAAAACCCACATTTCCATTGGGTACATCATTATTATGCAGTAAAAATTTCGAGAATGGTTTTTCCAATTATTGAAAGGATTCGAATACCTAAAGTGAATAATTGTGTAATTATTACCTCTATGCTATGCAAATAGAATCGCACATGTAAAAACTTAACAATAGGTACCTACGTGACATCATCTTATACCTACCAATTAGAGTTACACGCTTGCTCTTCTACAACTATATAAAATAAATAGATAATGCGAAAAGCTTATAGTTTTTCATATTTTTTTTATTTAATTTTCTGCACCGAAACTACACTGCGTTTATATGATGTTGCAGATCTATAGGTGCAATTAAACTAACATTAGCAATTTTTGGGTGTCGGGTACTATACGTGTAGTAGGGTTAACATTTTGGTATGGATCTATATTTGCAAAATACTTACTATATTGCAAAATACTTACATATATGCAAGAAACATATTGCTAAATAAAATTTCTGCTGGTAGTGTTACGTGAAATAGGACAACAGCTTCCTCAGTCTATTAAATCAATAATATTATCGCTCCCTTAATCGTATGTAACATAGCCCTTTCAAACCGTCGACAGGCAAATACAACCCTTAACTCTATACATGTAAAATAAACAGCATTGTCACTCGTAGTAACCTTTAACTACACGTAGAATCAATAACATTCTCACTCAGACCTTTCGGACCATCACCTGGGAAAAGTAGCTCCTATCTACACGTGGCATGTCACCACTTGATATTGAGCGCTATATCCGACTTGTCGACCGCGTGGTACGTCGTGTGGAGCGTGGCGCGCGCCTTGTCCGAGTCTCGTCCGTCGAGCCAGTCAGCGTATAACTTGGCTGCAAGCTTGTTAGCGCCTGGATTTGCTGCTGGAAGCTCCTCGTACAGAGTTTCCAGCTGTGAGACGAGCTCGCGGCTGCTCTCGCCCGCGGGAGGGCGGACTTGCGCGCCGCCGTTGAGGCAACCTGCAAGATGACACTGAATCTATGATGATCTTCTGATAAATGGTTTGGGTTAAGTCTCAGAATAAGGACTACGTTGAGTGCTTTTGTCTGTTAGTAAAACATAAACTCGTATCAGGTAACACGGCACTTTACTCTGATTAAGGATTAGGTCATCTACCTGCAAAGTGGACAGACCGCAGATTCGCGACGGATGCAATGCCTCTTATAATTAATCGGTCCTACCTATCTGAAATCTATAGTGAAGACCTGTATGTGCACCAGAAGACGTCTTACGGTCGTATAGAGATCCTAAGTTGTAGAAAGAATTCATTCAACCCGCAACTAGGCTAAACTATAGTTTTAAATATTAGGTAGACATATATTTTATAGATTAGTCTTCAATTTTTTAGTAATGTATAAAACATTAGGTACCTAGGTTTTTAGGTAGTACGTCACACGATTGCACTGTAATCAGTTTTAGCAGTATTTTACTTAGTTTTAGGTAGCAAATAGTTATTTTATTTATATATGTTTTGCATTTTTTGCTCTTTTTCAGCCTGAAACACAGGTTTCACCTAGTTCAGGCAATTATGTGTGTGTGTTATTTATTAAATGTTTTTGCTTTTCAATTGTAATGTTGAATTTGATGATGTTTTTAAATAAATTATTTATTTATTTATTTTATTATTTATAGGTATCCTCACGATATTTTTCTTCGCTGAACTTTTTGCATTGTCTTTTGGGTATATATGGGGATCCTTAAATATAGACAAACCTGAACTAGTGGATATTTAAAACACTTGTAACTTGAAACAAATAAATGACGAATTAAAATATGTACCCATATCATAGCACCTACAAGTTTTATGAAAAACATCTAAAACCGTAATTTATAGTAATGGATGTACATCTCATTAAAACATGGATATAAATAAATTCACTACTCAGTTACTCATTAACTATATGACAAACACAATGGCTATGTCACTAAAATATGTAGTAGTTGCCGGCTGGATATAACTTAGCGGTCAAAGGGACATTCTACACAAATATTATTTTAAATATCATAAAGTAAGATGCAAATCATACTTGTGGGATAGTTGCAAAAAATAGCAAATCTCAAAGAACAATGGGCGGGTTAAATACTGATCTGTTCGGGCAAGAAGTTTGAAATTTGAATAACAATGTTGTACCGAAGGCAAAAACAAATTGGCATAGTTGATCCCGAGTCAGTTCCGCTGTTCTAAGAATTTCAACCGCAAATTGTTGAAAGGTCACAACGACTCGTGTTTGGTTGGCGCCAATGTCACCTATGAGAACTATTTTTGAGTTTTCTTTTGTGATAATTTAGCTATAATAATTTTTTGACAAAAACTGAAGATCCGACTTCATTTTACAATCGAGCGAAAGTAACAGCTTTGCTAGCAGATTTCTATGCATTGGTATTTTCAACTATTTTCTGGAGTTGTTTGAAAATGACCGAAACAAAGTATACATACATTAAATATTTATTGAATCAACTCGCGATGTTTCGCAGAGAAAAATCTCACGGGCTCTGAATCAAAGGAGATATGATGTAACACCGAAACAAACAAAAATGCAGATGAATTAAGAACATTTTTTTTGCTTTTTGAAAATTTGTTGAAAAGTAGTTCTCGCCGATAAATAATTTTACGGTATTGCTTAGATCAGAGTAGGTCATGACATGAAACAAGAACATCTTTCATCATTTGTAACTACATACTTTGTATTTTAAAATACGAAATACTTTGGTAGAATAGCTTAAATGTTGCTGGCCACACGCTCGTTTGCAATGGCTCTCTTACATTATTCACCTTTGAAGAGTTCTATTCTTTCGGAGATTCTACCTTATGCTACGCAGTTTACAAGTAAACCTTATCTTAGTTGACTTAACCGATGTACCTGGTTTGTTTTCGCAATAAATTATGTTTATGAATAGTCATGATATGGATGTTTCTTTAATTAGTTATTGATCTTTGGAATCGATCTCAATGACATAACTAAACTATGTTTGCACAGCGGCAGTGCCATGGCCTTAGATGTTTAAAATTGAAAACCGTTGACCATTTAGCAAACCGATTTAAAAAATGCATCGAAATAGTTCCACATCTTTGAGTTATGATGCCACACACAGACCATGCAGATGATGATGACGTTTGTATGTATGTACTAGTTTTTACCCGCGGCTTCGCCCGCATGATATTTTGATTTTTGACGCAATATCATTATAATTTATAGCCTATGTGTTATTCTGATATATAAGCTATATTATTGCAAAGTTTAATTTCAATCCGTTCAGTAGTTTTTGCGTGAAAGAGTAACAAACATCCATCCATCCATCCCCACAAACTTTCGCGTTTATAATATTAGCAGGATTTAGATACTAAATGATCTTGCCAAATATTATTGAAATCTGCTGATAAATATCGCGGCAGCCATTTGCCTCTTTTTGGGGGATATACCTCCAGTTAAAAATCGTCGACGAAAAATCTATTAATATAGATATTGAACCTGTGTACCAAGTTTCCTCAAAATTCGTTGTAAGACACTAGCTGTATAGAAAAATCTATTAATATAGATATTGAACCTGTGTACCAAGTTTCCTCAAAATTCGTTGAAAGACACTAGCTGTATAGAAAAATCAACACTCCGACAGACGAAAACTAAATTTTCGAGCTAAATAAAGACCTCTTCGACTTCGTTCACTCGGTCCTCAATTTACCTGTTTTATCTATAGATATCTAGAGAGATGCCTTCTCGTTACTTGGCGCACGAGACCCTTTTATGTAGTAAAAAATCATAAAATAATTACGGCATTATATGTTTGTAAGAAACTAGAGCTACCTGAGAGACAAGCCATGACCTCGACGTAGTGGTAACTCTACTTTCCGCGCTTTAACTTCTACACAAGATTCTGAATGTTGCGGAAACCATTCGTGATCGCCACACAGCAACACTTACTCATCTCTCTCATAAATCGCCTCGCGAATATAATGTCAAATGAAACGTCGAGCAACCTGAGGAACAAGCCATGATCTCGACATAATGGTACCTAGGGCGACTTTCCGCGCTTCAACTTTTACATGAGGTTCTGAATGTTGCGGAAACCGTTCGCGATCCACCCGCAGCAATATGACGCCATCTCTTTCGTGAGTCATTTCGCGGGTATAATGTTACCATATGAAACCTGGAGCTACCTGAGGGACAAGCCATGACCTCGACGTAGTGGTAGGGCGACTTGCCGCGCTTGAGCTTCTGCACGAGGTTCTGAATGTTGCGGAAACCGTTCGCGATGGCCACCCGCAACAACACCACGCCATCTTTTTCCAGCGTCGCCTCGCGGAAATCGGGATTTCTGTAGAAAATGACTCTTGAAATACCAAAAACTTTTGCACAAATAAATATAGAAACACTATTGACTTTGATTTTTTCGTTTTTTTTTTTATGCTCAATCAAATTTTATGGACGCGAGGCGAGTCATTATGCAGTAGCTGTACTAGCCTTTTTAATAGCCCACTGCAGGACGTAGACCTACCCACGAAGGGTGATTGGGCCATATCCACCACGCTGGCCCAGTGCAGGTTGGTGGATTCACATACGCCATCGAATTTCTTCTACGGACGTATGCATGTTGCCTCACGATGTTTTCCTTCACCGAAAAGCCAATGATGTGAAATTCCGTACATAAGTTCCAAAGAAACTCATTGGTACGGGATCGGGATTTGAACCCACGACCTCACGATTGCAAATCGGGTGTTACTACCACTAGACCACCACGGCTACTTTGCTCACGGCTCACGGCTATGCAGTAGCAAATGCGTTAACGCGAGGAGAGAGCATTCACGCGGATGGTAGCTATAGGTCGAATCAAACATCTTGGCGGCTGTGAAGTTAGCTACAAGCTGCAGATAACACAACGCGCAACTGTTAAGTGAGCTTCAGTCAGGATTGGGTTATCTGCAGCTTGTAGCATACATTACAGTCGCCAAGATGTTTCATTCAGTCTATACGATTTTTGGACGCTGTCACTGTACTTAGGTAAATACGATAACAGCTGTAGTTAGGTAAAATCCCTTTAAAACTGTCAAAGAATACCGCGGACTCTTCAACTGTACCAGTCTGAAGTTGAAGAGTCTGCGGTATTCTTTGACAGTTTTAGCAATAGTGCAAGACTAGGCCTACCCACGAAGGGTGATTGGGCCATATCCGCCACGCTAGCCCAGTGTGGGTTGATGGATTCACATACGCCATCGAGTTTCTTCTACGCACTTATGTAGGCTGCCTCTCGATGTTTTCCTTCACCTAAAAGCTAGTGGTGTTAAATTCCTTATATAAATTCCAAGGAATTCAATGGTTCAAGGGACCGGGATTTGAAACCACGACCTCACGAATGTAAGGCAGGTGTCATTACTACTAGACCACCACGGTTCCCCACTTCAGAACTTGGCTGTACTGCGATGCAACATGCATATAACTACGCCTATATTGAACTATACACACTTCAGTTAACTCATTTACCGAATGCCCTTTACATCGAATGTTCTGTAGGCCGCCGCCGCCGGCATGAATACGTAAATAATTTGTATTGCGTAGTGTCTGGCTACAATGTTGCCGCTGAAGGGTCAAGTAAACATCGTCACACCTTTCAGTACTACGTTTCACAATCAACAGGGCTCGAGTATTATAACTTTATGGCTACTGAATGTGTACAACATTTTTCGCCAATAATGGAATAACCGACTTCAACCGCGTACGTAATTCGAATAGTTGTATCATCGACATAGTAAGTTTCACATGATTTTTCAAAAACGACACAGCTTTTCGGTAAAATTTATATGGGAGAGGTCCCCATTCGCCCCGCATTGTTTGGAGCGGGCCGAATGGGGACCTTCAAAAAGAGTCTTGGTCGATTCGCCCCGCGGGACCAACCGCTTGCGGGGCGAAACGACGCAGGACTCAGTTATGGGACCTCCAGCAAACAAAAAAGAATCATCGAAATCGGTTCATAAAAATAACATACAGACGAATTGACAACCTTCTTTTTTGAAGTTCTCAATTGTTAAAGTGCGTTCTGTTAAGTTACATTATTTATTCCGATAATTAACAGTGCCGACAGTTGCTTAACTTTGGTGATGAAACACCTAGTCAAACCATGTTATGAACGCTACATTCGATTCTTCCAATAAAAGAATAGCAACCCATCAATATGAAAAAAAAATCAAGTCGATGAAGTCAGTTTCAATAAGAACATAGCACAACATCAGTAGAAAATTAACATCAGTCTTTTTTGTAACAGTGTATTTGTTTTTTTTACTACATTGAGTGTAGTAAGTAAAGGGTTCAAGTCTGCTTGTCTATTATGTCTGTAACAGGCAAAAAACGGTCGTGATCTTTGCACCAAAGATGAGTATTTGAACATTCTTGTTACAAAGCTCACGAGGATTTTTTGTAAGTACTGTCTATAGTCTGACCATGGGATTTTGAACTAGGTACATTACATGATTTTCCTTGAGAGTACAGGTTTAGGTTTTGGCGGGATTATATGGTGTTGTATAGGTCGAATCAACCTTCTGTGAATAAGAGACGAGTCAGAAATAAAACAAAAATAGCCTTTATTCGCTAGTATATGGACCTTACAGAATCTTACTCTTATTTCTATTTCTTAAATACCAGAACCTATCTATGTTACAGAGGAATCCTAAGGAAATACTTTTAAAGAGGAAAGAACTAAAAAACAAACTCCAGGAGGAGTTAGATAAAGGCAAAGAGGGGTTCATATCCTATGACCACTTAGTGATTAAAGAAAAGACAGATAAGAGGAAGCGATCACCCACAGTATCACCAAACAGTGTTGCAGTCACTAAAACTAATAACAAACCTAAGATGATAAAAACAAACTTCTTCGATAAGTCAAGGTCATTGTTATGCAGCGGAACTAGCAGCAAGCAATAGCAATTAAAACTCAACAACAACGGCAGCAAACGGGAAACTAACAGATTACAAAGGGGGCGTCCATAAATTACGTGAGGTTTTTTTTTAAAATTTTCTGACCCTCCCTCCTCCTTGGTAAGATGTCGTGAGATTTTGTTCAACCCCCTCCCCCATCCCCCAATCTCACGTGAGATTTTTCAGAATGTGGGTTTCTTACGTAAAGGCGTTGGGTTGTTATTGTAGAAAGAAAAAAAAAACAATTTGCTTCGTGCTTTTATTTACGACTAGTTAAGACTAGTAATCAATATTGCTGAGAGTTATAAATGTAATAAAAATTTAACAATAGAATACTTAAATCATGACTACTGTGATAAAAAGAAAAGAATATGGAATAATGGCACGAAAACAAAGGACACTGTACATACAATTTGGATTGAATGGATCAAAATAGTATATTTTTTTTTGTTTCAATCAGAACAAAAATTGCGTGATATTTGTCGAGACCCTCCCTCTTCCTAACGTGAGATTATATGAGATTTGACTCGACCCCCTCCCCCCCTAAATCATCTCACGTAATTTATGGACGCCCCAAAAACAAACATAACAAAACAACAGGTCCCAACCAGGCTGGTCACCTTGGGACGTCAGACCATCACCCTCTAGACTAGAAGATGATCAACAAACAGATCATCATCATCATCATAACAAGAAAATAAAAGGAAATAACAAAGCATTCATAGCAACTCTAAATACAAGAACCAAGAACACTTCGAACGGATGACAGACTAGCTGAACTGGAACATGCATGAGAAGAAATCAACTGGGACATCTTAGTACTGAGCGAAATTTGCCGATTAGGTAAAGAAGTAAGAGAATATAAAAGTATATCTTCTACAGTAAAGGAGAGGCAAAAGGGTTGCAAGTAGTAGGATTTATGGTCAAAAGCACATAAAAACGTCTATCGTACAATTTAGAAGCAAATCAGAAAGAATTTTCATTTTAGACTTGATTATTCAAGAACAAAGTGAACCATGGTCAATAATACAAGTATATGCGACCAGTGACCACAAAGCAAGCAAATGAAGAGGAGAAAACCTTATTTTACACATCCTTGCAGGAATCACTTCATTAAAACTCGCGTGAGAATTCATTGTACTAAAGAAAACACCAGTTTTTACTCACGTATAATATCGCAGCCGGGCCGCTGGGAACCCGACCGGTTTCAGAGTAATTAGTACTCCTTCGTCAGGGAATACGCGCGCTCCCGTCGGTCCCGCCGGTCGGGTTCCCAGCGGCCCGGCCGCGATATTATACGTGAGTAAAAACAGGTGTTTTCTTTAGTATCCTTGCAGGAAGCTATTGTCAGAGATAATTGTCAGGGAAGCTCTGGCAAATTCTAGAGGAGGCCTATGTCCAGGGGGACAACCTAGTATTTAAGAAGAGGCCCGTCGTAGTGGATGGTAAATTTATATGTCAGCAGGGGGTGAACAGTGGGGTTTTGCGTAGCTTGTAGCTATATAATTACAGAAATGCCACGCCTAATATAGGCAGTTTAGGTTAAATCACTGGAGTTGGCACAGGTGAGTGAAATCTAGTGGGTGGCCCATGTGGGGGATTCTTTATGAAAACAAGCGTGTAACGCGCTCTAACGTCCTCTTTGTTTTTAAGAAATTCACATAAAAATATTTATTTTTCAAATATCATAACTTAAACTCGGTTTATTATTCATTTTAACGTAATTTTACATTTGTCAAACATTTCTCCAAACGACATTCAAGGAAATAAAAAAAATACTTACCGCGTTACGTTACGTTTTGTCGATAGAGAATCAGGCCCCAGCTCTTTTAAGAATAATTTATTTTCGCCATAAATGTCTCAATTGACTTCACAGCAATTTATGTGAAAATACAAATAGTTCGCTAGAATCGACGTATATTTTTGACCGACGAACCGGAGGAGGTACTCAATTCGACGCGTATATATTGGTTTTTATGTATAACAACGCATAACTTTTTTCATAGTAATCCGATTTCTTTTTTTTTATTGGAAAGAGTATACTTCAAAATTGGTCCCATTTAAATTTTATCGACAAAAAAGCAACAGACATCCATATAGCCACTTTCAATCCAAGGTCAGCGAGAACCCCAGAAAAACTTTATGAACTAGAACCTGCTATTAGAGAAATTAAATGGGACATTATAGGAATAAGCGAAATGAGAAGACTTGGAGAAGGTATAGAAAACCACGGAGAGTATATTCTGCACTATAAAGGTGAGACGCCAGGGCTATATGGTGTAGGATTTCTAGTAAAAAGAAATCTGGCCGCCAACATTATAGAAGTTTATGGTATTTCAGAAAGAATAGCAGTCCTCAACTTAAAACTACCTACCCACGGATATAAAGACCAAATGTGGACTATCATTCAAGCATATTCACCGTCAGAATCGGATAAAAAAGAAGTTAACCTAAAAATCGAGAACTTTTACAAAGAATTGGGAATAGCTATTGGAAGTTCACACAATAATGTTATAGTAATGGGCGACTTTAATGGGCAAATAGGAAAAAGGAGCACTGGAGAAGAATTCACCATAGGGAAATATGGGTATGGCAAAAGAAGTTGAAATGGGACTAGACTAGTAAACTTTGCATTAGAACACAAACTAAGTATATTAAATAGCTTCTTTGCCAGGAAACAACACAAAAAATGGACATGGATGTCTCCTGGAGGAATACATAAGAACGAAATAGATTTTATAATGACCAATAATCCGAAAACTTTCAAGAGCGTTACCATCATAAACAATTTAAATTTCAACTCGGACCACAGAATGGTCAGAGCTACACTAAATGGAACGTCTATAAAGAAAAAGAGACCGCTTCAGAATAAATATGAACCCGTTCGGCGAGTTAATGACAGCGAAACATTTCTTAACAACATAGCGCAAATGCTAAAAGAAGAAGAAAAACAGAAAAGTTATTTGTCTACCCAAGAAAAATATCAAAACATCATAAACATACTTAGGACCGAAGCAACTAAAATAAGTAATAAAAATAAAAAAGAAACTTCAATAGAGATAAAACAATTACTGCAAGAAAGAAAAGATCTTTTTAATGCTAAGAAAAACAAAACCATCCGACAAATAATAACAGAAATAAGTAAAAAAATCAACGAAAAATTAAGGAAAGAAAGGAAACAAAAAAGGTTGATCATGATGGAAAAATACATCAAAAAGACTGGGGGAATAAAGAAAGCTCTTAAACAACTCAATGATACGAAAATATGGATGCCAAACTTGAAGAACAATAAGGGGGATTGTACTAGTAAACGATCTGAAATATCGAAAATTGCCACAGACTATTACAGCAATCTATACAGTACAAAACAAAATTATGAAGAAAATACCAGTGACATAGAGACGTTTACGAATTCAGAACCAGTTCCGAAAATATTAAAAGAAGAGGCAATAAAAGCAATTTCCACTCAAAAGTTAGATAAAGCACTAGGATCAAACCAAATCACAAATGAGCTTTTGAAAATTACTTCACCAATAATAGCCACAAAATTAACAGAAATTTTCAACGAAATCATTGATAAAGAAATTATTCCATCGGACTGGACCAAATCAACGATAACATTGATACATAAAAAAGGGGACAAAGGAGACATTAGTAACTACAGGCCCATTAGTCTTATGTCAAATATCTATAAAATATTCTCTAAAATAATTTTATCCCGAATCTCTAATCGATTGGACGAAAATCAACCTAAAGAGCAAGCGGGTTTCCGTAGTAACTTTTCTACAATCGATCACATTCACGTATTGAAACAAATTATACAGAAATTTAACGAATATAATAAAACGTATTACTTAGGATTTGTGGACTTCAATAAGGCTTTTGATTCTTTAGAACATAAATACATATGGAAAGCTCTAGACGACCAAGGTATTGAAGAAAAATATATAAAATTGATTAAAAGCATTTACTCGAAAAGTACGGCTCAAATAAAACTCGAAACAACCGGAGAGGAGTTTCCCATCGAACGAGGCGTACGTCAGGGAGATCCCATGGCACCCAAATTGTTTTCAGCTGTATTAGAGTCGATTTTCAGAAACTTGGACTGGAATCAGTATGGGTTTAACATAAATGGCGAAAAATTAAGCCACTTGAGATTCACTGACGATCTGATTCTCTTCTCAGAATGCTCAGAAACCCTACAAAACATGCTTCAACAACTATCCAATGAAAGTGCAAAGGCAGGTCTGTCAATGAACACATCAAAAACAAAAATAATGACAAATTCATCACAGACAAAAAGCATCAAAATTGACAACAAAGAAATAGAATACGTAAATGAATATATTTATTTAGGTCAACTGGTATCTACAGAAAACTCAATGCAAAAGGAAATACAAAGAAGAGTAACTAATACTTGGAAAAGGTTTTGGTCTCTCAGCGAAGTTATGAAAAACAAAGAAATGCCTATCAAAGAAAAAAGAAAAATTTATAATACCTGTATCCTTCCATGCTTAACGTACGGAAGTCAAACCTGGGCGCTTACTGAACAATTAGCTGAAAAACTAAATGTTTGCCAGAACAGTATAGAAAGAAGCGTAACAGGAGTCAAAATAAGAGACAGAGTTAAACTTGAGAAGATAAAAGCTATAACCAAATTTAAGAATGTAAAAACAGTGTACAAGCATCAAAAATGGAGATGGACAGGTCACATGATTAGAGACAAAAAAGAAAAATGGTCCAAACTTATAACAGAATGGTATCCTAGAGACAGCAAAAGAAGTCGAGGTAGACAAAATAAAAGATGGGAGGACGAAATCAAACAATTAGCTGGACCAACATGGATTCAAAAAGCAAGAGACCGTAAGGAGTGGAAGTCTTTAGAGGAGGCCTTTGTCGAAGGACAAGCTGAAGAAAACACGCACGCCGACGATAACATAATTTAATATGTAATGTTTACAGTAATAAAGGCTTATTTTATTTTATTTATTTTTATTTAAATTTTATCGAAATCGGCTGAGCGATTTTTGATAAATCAACAATAATGTGAAAAATGCTACATCGATGCGTGCGAAACATTTGCGAATTCTGTACACGGGTGAAGTCGGTCATGCTATTTTTTGCAAAAAAATAATCTTGTTAGACTATTGATGGTTTTTCAAAAACCAACCCGAACCTCTGAAGTTTGATCTGCCAAACAAAGAAGGAATCATCAAAATTGATTAAATCAGGAATGATCGCGAAACCTACACACAAAAAACAAACATATATGTATAAGTAAAGTCGAATTGAGAACTTTCTACTTTATGAAGTCGTCTACAAGGGCAGTTTCGTCGTTACCTGAGGTTCTTGTAGACGGGAACTGCGTCGGGAATGCCGAAGAGTAGTTCAGCGGCGTGCGAGTAGATGTGCGAGGCGGAGCCCCCCGAGCCCGAGCCGGCGTGGCGCCGCAGCCCGGGCGCGGCGTCCCCGCCCCACGGCCAGTCCAGCGCCACCGGAGCCGCCGAGCTGAGGGAACCACCAGCCGCGCCCAGCATTTGTTCCAGCTCGACTGCGTACATCAATATGTTTAATACAAAAAAAGGGGTTGCACTCCGGGAGTGCCGGCAGAAGAGAAAACTTGAACATGTAAAGTAGGTATTGGCAGACGCCCCAGTTGTGGCCAGCGTACCGGTTGTGGCCACTTTTATGTTTGAAGCCTTGTAAATAAGAAACAAAAAAGATAATGGTTTTGAATAAATACGGAAAAATCCTCGTTTCAGGCTCTTTTTGACATGGGACATTTATAGCACCGTACGTGTGGAGATTTATTTTAATAATCTTTTAAAAACGAGATGTGGTCATTTTTTTGAGTTCTTAGAAAATCTTTAATAACGTTTGTATCTAATCTGTAATTATTTTGATTGTATGCAAGTATTTTGTTTCGAATTCGTTTCAAATCTACTAAATAATGTTCTAGATTATTATTATTTATTTCCTAGTACTTCAATCAAAGTGGCCACAACCATCATCATTAATATATTTTATATTTTTAGTAAAAGCTATAAATCATTATCATAGAACCACGCATGTCCATTGTTGGGCACAGTGCTTTTTCTATGTAGTTCCTACAAGTTCAGTTGAAAGCGACTTGCATCCAGTGCGATTCTAAGGTCATAAAATGATCGCTTTTCTATCTTTTTAGTGGGCATCTTACGCTACGCTTGCCCATACCTGGTCTCCACTCAAGAACTTTTTGCTCCATGGGTCATCAGTAGTGTTATCTGTACTATGTGCTTTGCTCACTGCCACTAACATCCATCCATCAGGCGTAAGACGTACACTGCTAGACATAGGCTTCCCCTATGGATCTCCAATAAAATCGGTTGGAAGCGGCATGCATCTAGCGCGCTCTTGCGGTCTTAATGTGGTCCTCCGTCCACCTTGTGGGTAGATGTCCTACGCTACGCTTGCCATTACATGGTCTCTACTAGAGAATAATATAACTATAGCTATAACGCTATAAGTTGGTGGTAATATAAGCACTTTAAAAATTTGACGCTTGCGTAGGAGGTTTGCTGGCTCAGTTGGTTAGAGAGTCGGGCTAGTGATCCGAAGGAGCAAGTTCAAATCCTGCGTTCGCTTCAGATTTTTGAAATGCTTATCACAAAGATAACTCTTTGAAAACTATTGCAGTGTTGAACTCGAGATTTGCAGGTTTCATCCATCTATCAGAAATAATTTTGAATTTTGAATTAGCCATAAGATCATACACTTAGTGACATAGGACTCCCTTATAGAGGCTATAGATTTCCAATAAGCCCGGTTAGAACCGGCCTGCATCCAGCGCGTTCCTGTGGTCTTAATTATATCGTTAGCCCATCTACCCGGTGTACGTCCTACACTGCGCTTGCTGGTAAGTGATCTCCGTTCCGAGAATTTTACGGCCTCATCAGCCATCCGTTCATCGCTCACTATGTGCGCTACCCACTGCCATTTCACTTGCTAATCCCCTGGGCAACTTGTAGTAGTCTGAGGATCTCCTCAATCCCGATTCGCTGATTGCGCGTTCAATCTTGCCGAAAATGATCGGGTCAAGTAAAAAGATGTAAGGTAAAAAAAAATAACTTTTCGTCACTTTCTAGGCATATCTAGCTTCTAAAAACGACATAATAGTTGGCTTGAGTGTAAAAGAGAGTAAGAGACATCCACAATCTATATAATATTACGGAGTATGTGGATATGAACACAGAGAACACAGGATATCAATTAGTATTACGTATAGCCTCACTCTTTTAGCATTAGTATAAAACTTCCTCGCCTCAATATTTCAGTTCGGTACATTGATTGTTCGTCATAGCATTGCACGTGCGGAAAGCAATGTTTTTAGCAGAATATTCAATCTATGTAAGTATCTCAAATTGTCATTGCAACTAATAATATAAAGAAACGAAATTAAATAAAACATAATTTTTTTTTAATAATTTAGTTAAAATATTTTTTTTTATTCTGTTCTATTTAAATCTACGGTACGATCAGTTCCACTTTTAGTAGATGCTTTGTGGAAAATAAAATAATGACTAAGAAAACTTACTTGCTGTAATAACGCAATCAACATCGTAGAAGTTGAGTAGGTCTATCACTGTAGAAGTCCTCTTTAGAAGCTTCGAGTTTCTTGTCATAGCACGGCATGAAGGTATACTAAGCGTCACACAAATCAGCGGATGGGAAGTTATGCGCAGAGCGCTGCGCAAAAGCCGAATTATAGGTATGCGCGGGAGCCAGAGAGACGAGACGCCGGGGCACACCCACCCGTCAACCTCATGCCTCCCGCGTGTTCCCGACGCCCGTGTTCACACTACGACACGCAGCGTCGGAATTGTGCACACATGCGTAATAATTAGCGAAACACCGCGAAGTGTCATCTGCGGCTAACTTCTCATCCGCCGATTTCTGTAGCGCTTAGTATAACGTGTGTACACGGAATGAGGCGCTAATCCTCGCAGTCTGGCCGGTTGCTGCTTCACCAGTGAGCTCACAATCTATTTAGGACTTAGTGCTGAATGTACCGTGAACACTATAGGATCATTATTAATAATGAATACTAACTTGCAGTAATAACACAGTCGACGTCGTGGCAGTTAAGTATATCGCTGTAGAAATCCTCCCTGGAAGCTTCGAGTTTCTTATCATAGCACGGCATGAACGTGACGTGGTAGATGGAATGCGGCGCGAGTCCCCGCAGTCTGGCAAGATGCTGTTTCACCAGTGAGCCCATCATCTGCTGCGGAGACTTTGTGCTGCTGATGTATGGCAGGATGAAGTTACCGTGGGTTTTCTCGGCGTAGCACACCCAACCTGGCGACAGAAACGACTAGAGTGTCGGAAGAAGGGGGTAAATCATATCGAATGGAGTCATATAATTCACTTTATTATTTATTTGTTTTGTTTAAGTAATTTGATATTTATTTTTATCAATTGTATTCCGATTTTTTATCGATGTTTGATTAAATTTAGATTAATTGTAGTGTATTGAATTATGTTTTATGGACTTTGTCTGAAATAAATTGTAAATAAATATCGGAAAACAAAGCGTAGAGCACCTGCCACTGCCAGCTTATTGGGTTAATTTATATAATTATGCTCAGTGGTAGGCTGTGGATGATGATAATGACGGTAAAATACTTAAGATATTGTAGGGTGACATTGAAGAATTAATACTATGGATTCACCTCTAACATATTATGACAAAATAAATGGAACAGCTATTTTCTTTTTCTTGGGATTTGATGGTTGGTTATCACTGCGCCTAAATAAAATCTCATTGCAACAGATAACTTATGATTCATAAAAGTGCCTTCTAAAAATGTTATAGCTCGATAATTTCAAGCAGGTTGGTAATGATATTTTTCATTATCATCTTTATTTTTTATGACATTTGTAAAAAATTGTGTAAGGTCCAAGTCAGGCAGATGATTGGAAGATTGGCTTTCTCTGGTGTTGGACATGTTGAGACCATTTCGGTGACAAAGTCAGGGGGGGCCTTTTTTACGTATACTAACTTTGATAGACTGTATGGAGAATCTCCATGTTGTCTATGGAAATTGCGAGTACTCCATACAAGTTCCGTATACGACCGAACCGTGCGAAGTTCAAAAGCTCCCCAGAGGATTAAATATTACCTGGACAAGAGCTAGCGAGCATGGGCATGTGTTTGGCCTCGGGCTCGTGCTGGTGGTCCCTAAACCGCTGCACGAACTCCTGCTGCGCCTCGAGGAGCGACAGGTCCTCCGCCACCGTCATGTCCAGCACCAACTCCGCGCCCAGACCCTTGAAGTAGCCTGGAAACAAATCCAGAGATTACTTAGAAAACAGAACAGATTGCCTCAAGATGTTTTCTTTCACCGAAAACCCAGTGGTGTTAAATTCCGTACATAAAGGAACGTTCCAAAGGACTCATTGGTACGGGACCGGGATTTGAACCCACGACCTCAAGATTGTAAGGTGGGCATCACTACTACTAGACCACCACAGCTGTCTTTTTAGTATTATTTTTTTAATTAATTGCTCTGTAATTTTTAAAGCTGTGAACATACTTTCATATTAGAATTTCCTAAAACATTATGGTATATAACAGCTTAAATAAAGGATCAAAGTATCGCCACTTCTAGTTGCTTCTGACTCTTTGATTGGTTTCAATGATTGTATAAATATGCTCTCTATGTATAGTATGTGCAAATCTTTTTGAGACTTGGAAGTTAGGCAGAATGCACACCTATTTTGGATGTGGGGCTTGCATGTCCCTGCGCAGCATGTGAGTCGATTTTAAAATTATTCATGGGTACTTATATTTACCAAAGAATAAATTATGTACTTTGACTCAATAAAAATGATACAGTTCTTGAGTTTCTGTTTGTCATTTACCTGCCAGTTTTGTAGAAGCCTCCTCGGGCGAGAGTTTGTACCTGGCTGCAAGAGACAGGGTTGGCTGCGGGGACAGGGATATCACAATGAGGCTCACATCTCGTGTCACTCCTTTGTTGTCAGTGTACTTTCGCTCGGAGAATACTCTGAAATGTATCAATGAACAATTCAATGTTGTATACATAATAGTAAATGAATAGAGGAAAATAATAGTTCTTAGTATAAAAAAAAAACCGAAGTGCGAGTCAGGCTCGCAAACCGAGGGTTCCGCACAAAATTGGGAAGTATGTTGTTAAAATCTCTATACTATATCATCGACAAAAAAGATTTTATTTTGTCGATCACTTTTCTCTTCATACATTAAAAATTACACATTGTTAAAATAATTAAAAATCTGTTTAGCATGTGCTAATGAAGCTCATTTATATGATATCTTACTTGAAGTACCCTGTAGGTTTTGATTTTTGAGAGTGTCAAAATATGGGGTTTTTAATGACATAAACGGCTCTAACTTTTTTATATGGTAACTGAGAAGTTTTTCTTTGACACAACTGCAAGAGACCATAGATATACGTATATAGTTTAAATTTCAACTTGATATTTTTATGCGTTCCCGAGTTAAAGAGTCTTGACATACACACAGACGGACAGACGGACAACAAAGTGATCCTATAAGGGTTCCGTTTTTTCTTTTGAGGTATGAAACCCTAAAAATGGGGTTCAGAATCTATTTGGGACCAAAAATTACAATAAAAATGGGGCTTAGAATTACACTTAATCAATTGTACTGTACTGTACCAGCCTTTTTAATAGTCCACTGCAGGACATAAGCCTACCCACGAAGGGTGAATAATTAATAATTAATTAAATAACAATAAAAATGAGGCTTAAAAGTGAGCCTTTGAAATCAAGCTCTTTGTGCCCATTAATACAAAATGTAAGTTATGTGATATTTAGCCCTATCTATAAATTTTATTCAGAGCAGAAATAGTATTTCAATACAAAAATAGGAAAATGTGCTGCAAATTGTACAAAACATTTTTGGATAAAACAAGTGGTATGGTTGACCGTATGTGGTATTTACAACTGAGTGCTACTATGGCTAAGATGACACATTAAATATTGTAGGCCCCGGTTGTTTTGACCTTTTAGCCATGTCAGAGGCCTTCCAGGCGACTTAAAAACTCTTACACCAGGGCTGCCTATTTGAACTTACTTACTTACAGATTTAATTGCATTAGTAAACATCTATATTTTTGTGCTTGTCTCTTCTATGTCCGTCTTGTACCTTTTCCTCATGTCCCTCAGTATGCAGTAAGCATTGTAGCAGAGTATTTGATATCTATAGCAGAGGAACTTATAGCATACTTAAGTAATTCTTCCTGACTTTGCTTGGTAACCAGAACACTCTCGGCCGAGGTGATGCAACCACTGCAAGCGAGACAGTCAGCCAGTGTGATCTCAACCTTTTGCAGCTTCTGCTCACGCCCCGAAGACACGTCGAAGTAACCATCCTCGCCTATTTTGATCTTTGCTCCCGTTTTTGCCTTTTTCTTCTCTATTTTAACGGGTTTTATGCACTCCTGAAGAAGGTAATGTTTACTGATTTGAGCCACTTAAAAATCAAGATAGATTGATTGAGTTAAACAACTGAGACAAGTTAAAGTTATATTTGAATGGAGTAATGCGAATTTGATAAAATAAATATAAGTTGTGGCACGCAAAACAGAAATCGTTGTTTTGTTTATATTTATAGGTTAAGTTATGCTACTCACCTGCGATGGTGTAATAAAATCATCGAGATCTGTTAGCTGAAGAGCTCCACTAAATCTTGATGCCATTTCAATAACTTAAATAATATTGATAGAAGAGGATCTTTGTTTTAATTAATTTTCTTCGCATAACAACACACACAACTACAAAATGTAATCAGCTGACTGAATGACACTGACATTAATGTTTTTTTTTTTTTCAAAATAGACTATTGTACATTCTTACGTTTGAGTCAGCGCGGGAAATTCCAAATTTTCTCAGGTTTTTTGCCATTCAACTACTCATCATGAGTTTACGGAAACTGGTATCGCGAGCATGAATAGGTATTGAAAATAATCATACACCAAAATAACTAAAATAGTAGTAATTCTACATACTGAGGTGCATCAACCAAAACAGTCCTGCCCCCCGACCGCCTAAGCAATAGCAATCGTAATAGCAATCGTTTATGTATTCATTTTAGTCATTTGGCACCGCCTATGTGACGTTAGCCATCAATTGCTTTGCACGGATTGCGAAAGCAATCGTTGAATGAACAACTTTGATGGCTAACGTCACATAGGCGGTGCCAAATGACTAAAATGAAGTCATAAACGATTGCTATTACGATTGCTATTGCTCAGGCGGTAGGGGGGCTGCTTGCATTTGTGACCTGCCCACTACCAGAAATCTTAGGTACAAACCACAGAAGAGATCTAGTTCTGCTGTCCTATGGTACAGACTGAGATGAGATACAGAGCGGACATGAAACTTTAATTTAACAAACACCTTTATACAAATACAGCTAATGTGTAGGCTATGGCACGATAATATCATTACCGTGGCTGTGATATAGCGCTATACCCACCTACTCTTTCAACACCAACGCCATCGACGCTGCCTTTTAACCGACTTCCAAAAAGGAAAAATAATTCATATGACTATTTGCACCGATGTTATCTTATTATTATTATGTATGAAATTACAACGAAAAAAACGTAAATAAAAATTACTTACAGAAATTGAATAGCAAAATACTAATTTTCACTACTTACGGCTTGATAACATGCATGTTACATTTTCGTCAATAAATTAGTCATTAATGTACCTATCTACAGTAAGAGCAAGTCCCGTAGTACGGACATGGGCGTCTTCAGCACAGAAGCGAGAAAGAATTTAGGTCTTCTGCTTTGTTGTCTTCAGACTCCAATGCTCCATGTGATCAGTTCTATGAAAATTAGATACATAATAATATCTACGTAATAAACGAAATAATGTTAATGTATTGTACTTCATACATAACGTATCTATCTAGGTGCATAAATGTTTCAGCTGTGGTGGCGCCAAAAACAAAGAAATCAAGTAAGTATGCACGATGAAAACCTCCATGAAATTGTTATTGGCAGGCCGCATCCAAGTGCAGACGAGAAAAATCAATCATAAGTTCCCGCCTCCGGCGGTTTCCAAGGCGACGCGTAAACAGTAGGGAGAGGAAACGTCGCGCTGCGCGGTCCACTGTGTCGCTCCTCCTAATATTTTAACGAAGCCAATACGAGTGTTTTCAAAAATTGTTTAAAAAAGAAGCGAAGAATTGAGTGAATACAAATTATGGCCGAGGAAGGGACAGCAGCAGCCACAGGAGCTTCTGAGAAGGTGATACATACGTACCCAGTTATTAGGGTAAGTGCCACTCTTTAGTTATAATAAGCCAATAATTCTTTCGGCTTCATTGAACTACCTAATACAAATATCATTGTTTGGTTTAGGATTTAAGCAGGTACTAATTGTGTTTAAGGAATATATTTAGTTACTTACTCCTTTACCCTTTTACCCGCTATATATAAGGGAATCATAGTAACAAAATAAAAAATATATTACGTTAAAAAAATACAGTTACTTAATCCAAAAATGTATAGGCACATAAACTCAGATAATGTACAATACTTGAATTAAGTAGGGGAGAAGGGGGCACCTTAGCACAGGGGCAGATTTGAATATGTTGATTCTTAAACGCAGCTTTGTATTAGTCTATGCCACAACTCGATTTTAATGTTGGCAACACCGGGTATGTCAAACGTCAAGTCACAGAGCGCGTGTGTTTATAAGTGAAATCGAGTTATAACCTCTCTTCATTCTTGAGCCGTCGAAGTTTAAAATCAAAATAAATGTTGTAAGAAATTATCAATCACGTGAGTAAATATTTACCACTTAATTATTTTACATGTTTATCTAATACTTATTAGTTTTTCATCTACATGGTAGTTTTTGCTTGACGGTTGTTTTATATATTTTTTTTATTAATGTTTATCTTTCAAGTGAGTATGGGGCAGATTTGATAAAAAGAAAAGGGGCAGATTTGAACACTATGTTCAAATGTGCCCCGACCCCGTTTTAAATGATATCTTCAAATATGCGTCTTTTCATATATTTTAAATGTAATACTAATTCTAATTAAATACATCACTAATTATAATTATTTATTTATAGGATGGTTAGAACATATAAAAAAAAGCGGGAAAGTACAGTTAATGAAGACGATGTATTAAAAGCAGTTTTAAACGTCATAAACGGAACTATGAAACTTAGGAGAGCTGCTACTATATATGGGTTGACGCCGAGCACACTCTTTTATCGAGTTAAAAAGTATAAAGAAAACATAGCTCCTAGGAGTGAAGTATTTTCAAGTAAATACACTGTTGCTCAGATATTTACCAATGACGAGGAAAAACTGTTGGAAAAATACCTCTTGAAAAGATCAAAAATGAACTATGGCCTCACCTACACAAGTGCAAGATCGTTAGCTTTTGAATATGCAACAGCTTTACGTAAATGTCCAGCAAAATGGACGGAAAATAAACAGGCAGGCATAGAGTGGATGAAAGGATTTATGAAAAGGCACAAAAATTTGTCTTTGCGAAAGCCTGAGAACACGAGTCTTTCACGTTCGACAAGTTTTAATAAGCACAACGTGTCCATGTTTTACGATAATTATGAAAGGGTTCTGCAAAAGACCCACTTTACTCCAGACCGAATTTTCAATTTGGATGAGACCAATATTATGACAGTGGTGCAAGCACCTAATGTAATTGCGCAGACTGGTTCAAAGCAGGTAGGTCAGTGTGTGTCAGCAGAGAGAGGCCAGCTGATAACAATGTGCGCCATAGTCAGTGCAACAGGTAATACCGTTCCACCAGTTTTCATATTTCCGCGAGCACGATTTCATGATGTTATGATTAATGGAGCGCCACCTGGAAGCGTTGGTTATGCAAATAGTCCAAAAAGCGGATGGATGACCGGCCCTTTGTTTGTTAAGGTGCTGCAACATATAAAAAAATCCACAAGATGTAGTAAAGATGACAAAATATTGTTATTATTTGACAATCATGAAAGTCATTGTTCTTTAGATGCAATCAATTACTGTCGAGACAATGGTATTGTTGTACTCACATTCCCCCCCCATTGCACACATCAGATGCAACCCCTAGATGTTGCCGTCAATGGGCCATTTAAACAAAAAATTTCAGTGGCACAAAATAATTGGCTGCTCGAACATCCTGGGAAAACCATCACAATCCATGATCTAGCAGGTATTGTGACTCCAGCATATAATGCTTCTCATACGCCTAATAATATAATTTCGGGGTTTTCAAAACCAGGAATCTACCCACTTAACCGTAATGCATTTACAGACGATGATTTTCAGTGTGCAGAAGTCACGAATCGTCCTCAACCTAATGTATTTGCTGAGAATGAGAGCCCCATAGCAGCTAATGCTTTACTTGATATCCCTGATATTATTCAGCCAACAGTAGCTTTACAAAGAGAGTCACATCCGCCACAAACTGTATCTCCTGGCCGAGAAGAAAATGATCAGAGAGATAGTAGTCCAAGTATTTGTAATCAGTTCCTCATGGCATCTAATGCTTCACTTGAAATGATTGATGTTATGCAGCCAACAGAAGCTTCACAAAGAGGGCCACAAACGCCACAAATATCGCCTAGGGTAGAAGACATAGATCAGAGATTCTTTAGTCCGAGTATTTATGATCACAGTAAAGACAATATTAATGAAATGTCTGGTGAAGTACCCGGTCCCGTAACTCCGGAAATGATTAAACCTTATCCTAAAGCCCCGCCACGTAAAAATTGCGCAACAGGACGAAAAAAAGGAAGTTCGCGCATCTTGACTGACACTCCAGAGAAGAATGCAATCGAAGCAGCACATTTAAATCGGATGAAAAAATTAGAAAAGCCTGCTATTCGTCGACGTACAAAAGAAGGCAAGCCAAATACCAAAGTAAAGAAACCTAGAAAAGGCAAGCAACTTCCTAAAGGCAAATCTAAATCAAAAAAGAGTTCTATATTCACATCAAGCTCTGAATCTGATGATCATGACAGTCACTTCTCCATGAATGACGACACAGACTTGGATGCGACTGATGCCCGTAGCAGTCAACATGAAGATGAAGAACTGCAGGATCCAGTTCACAATACTAATTTTACTAGCGGAAATCTGAAAGTAGGGGACTTTGTATTAGTTCAGTGTCCGTCAGAGAAACGAACAGCATCTGTGGCTTTCGTTGCTAGAATTGAAGAAAGGGACTTAAATACTTTTACTGTCAATTTTTTGAAGAGAAAAGGAGATCTGTTTTTCTTTCCTGAAAAAGTTGATAGATGGCCAATTACTATTTTGGATATAGTAACAAAACTGCCAGCACCTAACGACGCACCTGGCACGTCCAGAACTGCATCAAAACTTTCTTTTAATTTCAATTTTTCTTTCTTTTCTATGGGATAGGTACCTTACATGTTTAATTTTTAAAATATTCTGCAATGTGATTATTTTTGTTACCAAAGTCGAAGTCTGACTAAATTAAGAAACTATTATTTTAAATATAATTACTATAAGACAAGATTTAACTGTAAAAGTTTGATATAAGTTTATTTTATGTTTGATTTTGAGTCTGTGACAATATATATGATTATATTAACAACAAACTAATACTTTATTCACTCTATTTCCTGCATTTAAACCAGTTTTTCAAAACTGCCCCATGTCGATTCAAATGTGCCCCCATGGAGAGGCAGATTTGAACAAATTCGGCTTTTAAAAAAAACAAAAATATCGTCATACAACTTTTATCAAATTGAAACATCTCGTCATTTTTATATTAATCAAAGACTAAGAAAGCTAAGAAAAATATGTTGTTTAAATTTTTCTTTACAGTTGATTTGTTACAAGCCAAAATATAAAAAATGTGCTAAGGTGCCCCCTTCTCCCCTATACCTCCATTTTAATCCTCAGACTTTTTAAAGTCATTGATATCACCACGAAACTAACGACGATAGTGACGACACGAGCAAGTCGCTCGCTTGATGGTAAGTGTTACGCACGCACTTGTTACTGAATTTGCTGAGTGTTGAATACCTTTTAGGTATGCGGTGACGAACTATGCTCGTCAACCTGAGTTATAAAATGTTGTATCTATTTTAGCTCTAAGGTAATTTTGTAGAAAACTAAGTACCATAATAATTATATACTCAATCATTCACAAACATATAAATCAATCTTAGCTAATTAGATGGCGTCATGCCTGCTTAATTATTTTACGTAGGCAGGCATATAGTAGATATTATACTAGAGCACATATCCATAATCTGTAAATTCAGTTTAGTAGATTTACGATTTACTTACTATGTTTACGATTTAAAAACATACCTAGTATAGTATATAATAGGTACCTATTTAAATTCTTAATAATAATTGAATGTCGTCACGTAAGAGTTAACTAAGCAGGTCCTTGAGTATTCAAATTCGGCTAAGTCAAGGTCCAGTAGTCCAGTAGAGCAGGGATTTGTCGTGCTCGGTGTTCCGCGTCGATCAACCATCTTGGCATTCTCATATCGCATTACATTCACTATCTCTCTGATGTCGGTTGATTAACTGAATGCAGACTTATTTAAACGTTTTGGTGTTTAGATAACAATTTGTCAACTTTATATTTTTTTTCTTCGCCAAAAATGGAATAACCGTCTTCAAACGTGTACATATTCGAATAGTTCACGCGAATCAATGTATCGTCGATGTAGTAATTTTCACATTATTGTTGATTATTCAAAAGCAGCTTAGCCGATTTCGGTAAAATTTAAATGGGACCACCTCTGAAGTATTATCTATCCAACATAAAAATAATCATCGAAATCGGTTCATTATTGGCGGAGTAATCGCGTAACATACTCGTAAGTTAAAGTGGACGCCTGATGTAAGCACGCAGGCAATCGGGCGAGTCCTTTATCCATCAAGGGGCCCACCAGCTTGTTTGCTACTTACATATATAAAAAAGAGAGCTGACTAGATTAGGGGAGGCCTATGTCCAGTTATTGACATCCTCATCGACGATAAAGATAGAGCAAAGCTGCCTAGTTATAGATATCTACGTACATAAATAAGTATTTACTCGTATTCTCTATCTTCTCTACTATTCTATGATACTACGCTATAATTTTTAAATCTCTGATTAAATATTGATTTTGACTAAGATACCTTGACGACCCGACCACAAAGTAGCTATAGAATATCCTACAGCCATACCTCATAGACAGAGACACAAGCTGCACCAAGAAATCGAAACACCGCGATAGTTTATTTTGGCAGGTGGACGCATATGCGTTCAAGAGTTCCGTCTATTTATGACTATAAGGGAATATTTTCTCACCACTCTACTTCGTACGCTTTTACCTCGGCTCTAGCTGAATAAATTACACAAAACGTTTCTTTAAAAAATAATTACAATGCAGTTAGTAGCCACGATAATAACGTAAACGAGCATGCGATGCTTGCGGCTAAACCTTGCTAACTTGTCGGAAATAGCGACAGATATAAAAAAAAGTAAAATTTTGGATCGTGATTATACAGGGTTATTTGCTTCTCTTGTACTAAGCCGAAAGGGGGTGATTCAGACCATCATTACGAACAACTTTTACTATGGGGCCAACCCGAAATTCGAGACAAAAAAACAGCTGTTTCATAGCAATTCGGAATCGACAAAATGTATAAAACAGTAGATTGTTTATTCTCGAATTTTTTGTTGGCCCCATAGTAAAAGTTGTTAGTAATGATGGTCTAAATCACCCCCTTTCGGCTTAGTATAGGGTTAGCAAAATTAACCCTGTAGATCTTGAACATTTATCATAATTCATATTTTAAAAACGCTATCCACTTCTGCTAGACCACGGTCTTCTATCTAGTGCTACTGCTAAACCTCCCAATTTCGTCGCGCTATACCTAGTATCGGAGCAGAGGGCGACTAGAGAACTGAGGCAACCACCATATTGAGATCGTTATTAAAGCATTTATTCATTTCTTTTTATATTTATCCAACAGCACTCGGACATGTCGGAGGAGATGCGAACGGAAGCAGTTGAATTGTCAGTCACAGCTTGCGAGAAGTTTTCGCACAACAACGAGCATGCCGCGCGGATGATCAAAGAGGCCATGGACAAGAAGTTCGGACCTGCCTTCCACGTGGTGGTAGGAGAGAGCTACGGGTTCGAACTCACCTACGAATGCACCACAATATGCTACATATACTTCGGAGGGAATCAAGCTATCTGCATATGGAAATGCTCGTGAAGAAAGCTCCTGAACTTGAATTGAGTCTGTCCATTTTGAGAGTAATTTTTGATTAGCAGAGACGTTTTACGCGATTGCTGCATCAGACTTACAGATGCTTGGTGCACTTTGATTTTGCGCTAATGGAACAAAGACGTAATTTTCATGTGCCTTTTAAAAGTAAGATAATTAAGTACATATTTTTGATTGTTCTTTGAGAGAGCTACTGGATTATTTCATTTGTGTGTTCACTGATGCCTGTTGCAGCAAACGCTAACCACCCTACCACAAAAGATTTAAACACAGTTTAACCGTGTAATTTGTACTGTTAAACATTGCCTAAGTGCGTAAAACTTTTGTGGTGAGACTTTAATGTAAATATTCTTAATTGTAATATTCTTAATCATGTTTCAAAGAATTATATTTAGATTAATCATGTGTGATGTTTTAGAATTTAGTTATATTTAAGTACTTTAGCATTTATTTTATGTTGGTGACGGCGTAACTTAAAAAGCCATAGTAACAAAACTGCCGCATTACTAACGTCGCGTTTTCATTATTATGCAAAATGGCATTTGACGTGAATGTGGCTTTTATTGTTCTACTGAACAATTTTGAATTAATTTACATAAAGGCGGAAAATACACCACTCGAGACATTTTTGACATTTCTCAAACATTTCTGTGGAAATTTTATGCGACGGAGCGTCTGAGCAGTTGAGTGGCTTATTAGTTGGAGACGTTTTATTTGTAATTTATCTAAACTAGAATCTACAAATAATAGGCGTGCATTCTAATGTACGATATGTCCATCCAGCCCCCGCTCTGCTCTAGGGTAGGTACAAGTACAAGTGTCTAAATATTCCAGCATAATATCAGCTATACCTAGTAGGTAAATGCCAACGTAGGGCTCACCCTTATATTGCTGCATTCGAGGAGGGCAGGTTGCGAGGGTTGTTTGCCAAATCGATTATAGATAAAGACAGAATTTTATTACATTAGTGTCCTTGCGTATTAAATATAATTATGAAGAAACGATTTTGAGATAGTTTCCTGTCTCTATTCTTTTTTTAGAAAATGACCATAAAACCAAATGTTTAAAGAAAGTTAAATCGTCAGTTTGTTTGTGTAGTGGCTACGCATTTGTTCAGCATCATGCCTGTGTCATCGGCCGTGTTTGTAGAGCGCCGAGCGCCAGGAACTGGGTCAATGCAATGTGAAACCAAAACTCTATTCCATTGAACTCTGTTGGCAGTGAGATGAGAGTTTTACTAAGATCGTGTTAATACCACAAACAGTTTGGTTTCATCAAGCTTCTCGATTTTTATAAACTGCGTAGTTAAACCTCTCATTATGTTACTGGGCTATTTACGGTACCTAGGTATAATTATGATTTATTAGGTTCCAAGATTTTAGGTGCATCTATAATTTTCAACAGCGTTAAATTAATTTATTTGAAATGGGCTATTGTTAACCATTTCGCTTGTTGATCATAATTAAATCGTCTTTTAGGAATTTTATACGATGGCGGTTAGCTATAGATTTAATATGTAGGTATTTAGAAACCAGAAAGACTAAAAATTAAACGTTTTAGTACAACATACTGATACTATTTATTTTTCATGTGAACATACTACAAGAATACACAATTAATAGCACCATGTATTTAGCGTTACGTAACGTTGAACGAATACGATCTTTTCCATTAGATACTTTTTGTTGACGAATGTCCCGCAGTCAGGGTCAAGCATTGTACAAAATGAACTAATGTAACGTAGTTATACATGATTATAATGAGAAAACCCAAGTAGGTACTTGTGTGGTTCTGTGCTCTATACCATATATTTTTTATAAAACCTTGGTTGAGTAGAGTTATTGTAGTGCTATTATGGACAAGTCATTATTGTAATAGGAACACGCAGTAGGTGGTTATTTTCGACACTATTTATAACAATCATGTCAATTATAATGTACTTAGTTATTATTGTTTGTGTGGGCAGTTTCTGTTTTGTAGAATAAATCCGCATCCCCACTAGGGCGTGCGGTTTTTACGCAAAAAAGTATATCTGCGGTTTGTGCATTTTAATTTGGCGTAGTTTTTTTGACGGATCTATGAAATAACTTTGTTATTTTACGTACAATATGTTTTGTCAATTAATTAGTAAAAGAAATATATTTAGATCACATTTTGTGCTATGTGTTTAGCAACAAGTTCATACTCTTTTGTTTGTTAATATAGCGTGTGAAGATTTAATAAGACTACAAATTATACTTACGTATTTTATTTGATGAGCGTGTTTTTTCTATTCCCTTGAGGTTCATTGTTATTACTACGATCTGAAGCTATAAATTCAACACATACTCGTATTTTTAGCGGAATAGCAAAGTTCAACGCTGCCTTTTTTTATATACAACTGAACAGCCGGATTTTTTAAATCCGCCACCCGCACTGGGCCAGCTTGGTGGATATGGCCCAATCACGTACCCTTCGTGGGTAGGCCTACGACTACGTCCTGCAGTGGACTATTAAAAAGCTGACACAGTACACAGCCAGATTTTTTAACTAAAATACTGAATTTTTCATCAGTTTGGCATTTTATTTCCTCAGAGGAAATAAAATGAGGATATTAATTATGTTCTCGTGGTCATACTGGTACGAAAAACTAGTATGAGCATATGAGGAGACGCTGGTATTTTTACACACCGACAACAGTTATTATAGGCCGAATCAAACTTTATGGCGGTTGTTAAGTTAGCTACAAGCTGCGCAAAACAATGCTTACATCGCAACAATAGTGTAGTTGACTACCTAGTATCGAATTAATTAAAAGTATTAAGATTAGTGAATTCTGTAATTAATTACGATTCGTAAACAGAAAAAATAACTAAAATTGGCTTATCCAGTTCAGAGATAAGTATAAGATTTTGGTAGGGATTAAGAGGGGATGTCTTGTCTCTTTCCCACAAAGCTTAACAGTATGGTGAATATATGACACTTACGGGCCGTGACGTCATATTCTTTGGTAGGGATTAAGAGGGGATGTATTGTCTCTTTCCCACAAAGCATAACAGTATGGTGAATATATGACACTTACGGGCCGTGACGTCATATTCTGCTATAGTGCGCTCTTTGTCTAACAAGAAAACAAAATGCTTGTAACTTCTTTATTTCTAAGTTGTTTTTATTTTTGTTTTCGTTAATCCGCGCTGTTTATTGTTAGCTGTTACAAGAAGACATCAAAAAATATTGTCTACGAGCCTATTGTTCATCTTTTTGAGTAAATTTCGTTCAATCATGTAAAATCTAGAATACCTAATTAAGATCGTTGTCTCATCGGAAGTAGTTGCCGTTAAACTAAAATTAGAAACATTTTCTTTCAAAATTAATTATTTTATTATTTGTGTTTTTAATTTCCGTATTCCGTACACTGTTTCTATAAAACTACAACAACCTTTGATGACTTATTTGATTTATTAGTTTATTACCCATCACCTAGATACATAATATTTCACAAGCACTTTAGTTAGACATTTAAACAAAATTAGCAAAATCCCTAAATGATTTTAGGCGGTGCGCCTTTGTGCGTTCAAGTAATGAGCAACTTCTACAAAAGTTTAATGACAATATTTCTATGGTTGCAATTTTATAGAAACAGTTTTTTAGGTACATTTCTATGGATCTTCCATCAACATCGTCGCTAATCTACGTCTTTTAATTTAAACATTGGCACATGAAGTGATCACAAATAATACTCATACCTACAATATATCCGAGCTACGGTCGTACGAAAGCTAGTACAAATTGTTAATAAACACGTCTTAAAATTCACAGTATCAAGTACCTACCAACGTAATATAGAATATTATAAAATCTACACAACTTGTGTTATATTGGGCGTAACGATTCACAAGGACTTTAAGCTCAACTTTTGTAAATGTTTATGGGAGATATGAATATATTTTATCAAGATTATTAAACAATGTTAGTGAGGGATTTTTCCGTTAACAAACTATAACTATATTGCAGACTCAGACCAAATAAAAAATCAAGACAGAATATTGTGAACAAACAAGTGAGGCCGGCAAAACTAGGCCTCGCCGTGTACAGACACAATTACTCACATGTATACGTACAACGAAACTAAGCCTTGGCTCGTCAGTCGAACTATGGCGGCGCAACACCGACGCACTCACACATGTATAAAAACCGGAATCACTTGTCTATTCACGACGTTGTCTTGATTTTTTTATTTGGTTTGATATTGCAGATATTCATCTGTGATCCAGTTGTTTTTAATACTTTTTCTTTTATAACAATATTATATTTTACATTTAGGCAAAGTCAAATTTAAAGTCGAAGTGAAGTTTACATCCTGTATAAACTTGTCTAATTTCGTCTAACAAGTGTATGAATATAAACATTTAGGCACAATCGTATTAAATTCAACACGTACTGGGTACTAGGGAGCACTGGGCAGATACGAAACGTTACAAGCACCTTTATATAGGTATTCAGGTAAGATAATACAGTGAAGGCTAAGCAGTAAAACTAGTCATAAATATCAGCGCAAGGCAGCACTCCATAAGCCAAAAGAGTGTGAGCGAGAAAGGTAACTTGCACATAAACCTAACGACTCGGTTTAAAGCGACCGACCTATAGTTCCTTTATTTTTCAGTACATTTCAGTAGTACAAAAAGTGCACAGTTAACGCCAAACCAAGATGGCGCACGTCTATAATTGCGCACGAAAAATAAATGTAAGATTATTTACCATTATTCATCATATTCGACAGCAAATTTTGCGGGTGCAACTGTACCAGCGCCTTTAATCATGGCGCGAACTGTACCTATTTACAGAACAAAATTAACATTTTGAGCAGTACAAGCCGCACGTAACGAGTAGCTGCAAAATTCTAATACAAATTGTAACTACATAAGTATATTTATAATTTTTGCTTACACTGATTTTAGTTTTTACGTGTCGTAAAATTTCAATGTTTCCAAACATGCAATATCTACAGCAATATTGGAATAGATATGTTACTGCTACCCGAAACGTGCGCTCCTCTCTCGCTATGAAGGAAGACCTAAATCATATCACCTCCTTTTATACGTAGAATATATGATCACAAAACGCATTAGCCTCATGCTGTCGCTTGAGCTACCGCTCAAACAACCACATTCTATAAGCCTGTTCAGATGGGGCGTACTATACGCGATTGTACGCTGCGTCGTCGATGACGTATAATATGTGACAATACCGTGCCTTCAAACGCGCGTATACCTCCCTTCTGAACACGGTCTAAATATGCCTCTATATTCTGAGCACAATCGAAAAGATTTCGAGCCGAGGTCTCCGATCGAACTCTGTGACTGTTTTTTTTTTACTTTATTAATACGTTATCAGAATAACAAGAGACCTAAAACAGACAGAAACCTTTCCTATCAACTCTAGAATACTGAGAAAGATCGTTTATGTTGACTAATATTTAAAAGTTACAATAAACGTAATTTGCACTTTGATAGACTGTTTTATTATTGATTATTAACAACCATGGCAGACTATGTACATGATCAGAAATATAAATAGTACATCATTTAAAATTCAAAGGAATATAGGAATTTGTGAATGTAATAAATCCATTTCAGATAGATGAGACCAGTTATATGCTTGATATTCCGCCATATTTGTTCACATGTAAATCAACTCTTGTTCGTAAAATCTCGTTCATATAAATTTTAATAAAACTTAAAATTATCGGTAATTTTTTTCCTGATGACAATTATTACTTGTGATAGCGAAACAAAAAAATAATGAAGTATAAAAATATACCTCATTCATCTATTTTCATAGAGTTTTTATGAATAAGAGAAACATGTTTAATACTTTGATATGATAAATATAGCAACGCACAGCGACCCAGTCTGCAGCTGTTGCAAACACGATAAATATTTATGTCATTTCTTATTCTATTAAATTTAATTGTATGTCTATCAATAGTTCTTTACAAATAAACGAGATTTAAAATAGAAATTGTAAGTAAAGCGACACGGAAATAATACAAAAGAACACATTGAATGGAATGACATAGTAAGTAGAAGATATTATATTGATTTGTGACATATCTTAGAAGAGAAACTACAGAATTAGACTTTGGTGAGATAGACCAACGATGACGGCCGGCGCAGACCTGCGAAACGCGGTTTTTAACTCTAAACAGATTTAACACTTCCCACATTTAAATAGAGTCTATTTGATAAAATCATTTATCAAGTTACAATGTAGAGTCTGGCTAACGAAAGTTGATACTGGAATTTTTCGCAAACTTTTTAAATGACAACACACGGTGCTACTACCATCGTGGATTTACCTTTAAATTGGGGTATTTTACCTTGTATTAAAAACTTTTTCAAACTTCGTGTACTAAACTGAACAAAGTTATTCATTATATTATTATAATCTTCATCGTAACAAAGTAGATAGGTACGCGTTGAAATCATTTAGGCCATTTGGAGAGCAATGCGAAGCCTCGATTTGGCATAATAATAACGTCAAAAAAACAAAACATAATTAACGTAATGAATATAAAACTCTTACACGACAAGTTAAAGCTTGAAAAAAGATTTTTTTGCGATTCCCCCAAAGATTTAGAAAAAACAAAATCGCAGTATGGTAACAATGCTACATCGTGTGAGTGAGAGAAAGTGATTCCCTCTCAGTTTAGGGCTGCCATACTGATATTTTTTAAATTTACCGCGCTTTGTAAGTATCAACTTTCATTAGCCAGACTCTAGTTACAATGATTTATCATTATTCGCGGACTAGTAACAATCAATTTTTGATCTTATTCCGACACCGCAATATTTGTATTTTTATTCCGTATGAGGCGATCCTGCACTGACATCCCGCATGAGGTGTTTTCTGCATTTCCCCCTCCAGCACCCCTAGCATGGTAAAGGGAGAAATCGTCTTTCCGCCAATTTATCCTCTCGGAGTGGAAACAAAGCATGACTTGACATTGACAAACATAACGGTGCGTGGCTTTGGGCAGCTGGCACAACTGATCCATTGACTTGGATGGTGTATCAGATAGCGATGTGAGGTTGCTGATAACAACGAAGAAGCGTCATGCAAGCCGTTGTTAGCAAGTCTAATTACATGATCTGTTTCTATGCCTATATTTTTATAGAAATAAGCCTTACTAGACCCCTGAATCCCAGGTTTGCGCCGGCCTATAACCGGCCCAGTGAGCCACGGCATGGCACTTGTGATTACAACCGAATAACAACCTAACTACTACACGCTGGTATACACGTTACCCTCATATACTGGCGATTCAGTATACAGCACATATCCATCTATAGAAATATGAAGACATCATCTATCGTAAGCCCGCCTTTACACTTGCAAGTTGCTTTCGTAAAATGTAAGTAACTTATGGCTGCATAAAAAAATTACGATAAGCGTGTTTACAAAAAGTGTTTATATTTGCAAATGTATCTCAAGTTAATGACGTGAGTAAAGTTACAAGTGTAAGGGTGGCCTTATAAAAAAAACTATATTGACGCGTGTCTTGGTTTTCAATACTAGTAATAATCGCTCCTCTTGACGAAACCAGATAACAGCAATCAGAAACAACTTTACAAATAAAGTTTTTAGAAAAGTATTTCTACAATTACAAAATAAATAATACATATAAATAAAAAAAAGGATTGCACATTAAATATATAATATGCCATTTTTATTTTGTATTTCATTGTAATAAACTTTCTATATGCTTTGGTGAATATTGGCCCTAATCTATATAATATACTAGTTTTTACCCGCGGCTTCGCCCGCATACGCAATATATCATTATAATTTATAGCTTATGTGTTATTCTGATATATAATCTATATTATTGCAAAGTTTTATCTCAATCCGTTCAGTAGTTTTTGCGTGAAAGAGTAACAAACATCCATACATCCATCCATCCATCCATCCATCCTCACAAACTTTCACGTTTATAATATTAGTAGGAAGGATTAGAACAATAATTATATATTTTTTGGACATGTACTGTATTTGAACACAATTTAGTGAATTTCTAACGTTAGTAATCAATTTCTGGAACACAATGACTGCAACAAACAAAGTTGTCGCAAATAATCTAATGAATTAAACATATTATTGTTGTTTGCTAACTACAAGGACTTTCAGCCATGTTATAAACAACTTTTACTACGGAACCAACCTTGAAGTTACTTTTTACTCATAATTATTAACAACTTTTACTACAGAACCAATCTTGATACAGCAAAAAAGTATCAGATGTTCCGTACATTTGCTCGATGGTTGATTACTGTACCAGCCTTTTTAATCCACTGCAGGACATAGGCCTATCCACGAAGGGTGATTGGGCCATATCCACCACGCTGACCCAGTGCGGGTTGGTGGATTCACATACGCCATCGAATTTCTTCTACAGACGTATGCAGGTTGCCTCACGATGTTTTCCTGCACCGAAAAGCCCGTGATGTGAAATTCCGTACATAAATTCCAAAGAACTCATAGGTACGGGACCGGGGATTTGAACCCACGACTTCACGATTGTACGACTCTATGATTGATTAACTTTTTGTATCCTTTTACAACCGGTTTAATACAAACGTGACGACCGACAAAAAAAAAATGGCGTAAAATCCATATAAATTTCGTAAACGCCACCGGTACCACACGATCAATAAGAAACGTATGAAGCAGTTGATTTTCTTTCGAGATTTGACTAGTGGTTCTAAAGTAAATGGTGTTCATAACGATAAATAATAAGAGTTATACAAGTCACTACAGTTTGCAAAGCAACATGTTGCATTTAATTACCTATCTACACACTTATAAATTGTAAAATTAAGACAAACACTTTTGTTCTTATGAATACTTAACAAATTGTATATATTTTACCTAAAGGAAGCATAAGGATTACAGTATATGTACACCGAAAGCTCCAAGCACTGATTACGACATAATTATGTAAATATTAATTCATTTTATGAAATTATACGTTAGTTAATTGTTTAACTTAATTTTAAGTCAATATGAATATTTTTATCAAACTGAAGAATTGATAAACACAATGGAGAGATCTTCGAAATATAAATCGCGGCTTACAATATATAATAGGTATTATATTCATATATAACATCATATAAAAGACTCTTACCTAAAATACTCAAAAGTACAACCAATCTCGAGAATTTGTAGAAATTCATAAATTCAAAATACAACTACAAATCGGGAATCATTTTCATGTATTGTTTAACCTCCGTTGAAATGGCGACAAATAATAATCACCATTGGAAACTAAATTAAACTAAAAATTTGTTATATTACAAAAAAGTAATCAATCAATACAAGAAAAAGGTACATTAAAGATGTAGCCACAAAAATCATCATAAATAAAAACTATCATTCATGGTCAAATTATTATCATTTTACTTATAAATAATGTAATTCTAAGGCATAACTGAAGGTACACTGGAAGAACATCTAACATCATACACATATTGCGTGTTTATTTTCTGCGCTGAACAGTTTATAGCACTTTGAACTGAGATATAGGACAAAACGATTTTAATATGATTCATTGGTAAACAAAGTACAACCAAATTCTTTGTTTGTCATTATAGCGTAGAAGGGACTGTCCTGCACTGTTGCCTAATGTACATCACGTTTTCTCCACAAATGTTACTCAAATATTGTTTATTACCTAACCTCAGATATTTAAGCTCATCAGTGAAGTGAAGAGCTGACGTCACAGGCGGCGCTAAAGCATTCACTTTAGGTATACATTCAGGTAAGTACTCAATAATCGCCGTTATATATATTTTTATTCCTTGTAGGTTTGCGTTTGACTACATACTGCCTGATGTTGAGCAGATATGCGGTCTAGGATGTAGCACGCTTACCTAGAAGAAACCTATTTACTCGGACTTTTATTTTTCGGATTTTTTTTTTATATGTTCACAACCATAAGTTAGACAGTGGATTTTATAATGAGAATAATCGTCTACGTTAAGCAAAGTGGCGATGAAGAGAAAACAGGTCCAAATGGCAAACAGAGGGTCAAAATTATCCCCGTTCAGCTCTTACAGTTACAGTACAGTGCAGTGACACTTCATAGTCTTACCTCACAACGGTCACGACATCACCCGGTAGAAGAATGAGGCTGCAGTGGAGTCTAGGTGTCCCAGTAAAAGTGATCCGAGTCCGAATCGCAATCGGCATAAAGATCGAAGTAGCTATAGTCACGTTCACTAGTCACAGGCACAGAGCGCACGGGCTCTTCTGGTTCGAACAGCGCACAATAGTCACAGCACCGTGTCCCGGGGGCGCGCGGCTCGGGCTAGGTGTCCTGGTGGAAGTGCGTGACGAGGAGTTTGGTGGCGCGCGCGAGCTCGTAGGCCGCGGCGCGCACGTCGTCGAGCGGTGGCGCTGCGCCTGCGCAGGCGGCGCTCACGGCTGCGCTCGCTGCGCTCAGGCACGCCAGACGGGATGATACCTCTTCCTCGCATCCCGACTGTAACACAACACACTGGGTCAAGTCACGGAGGAGACACTTAGAAATATGGAATATACAATACAATACCACAACACTTTATTGACATCAAAAAATAGGAAAACATAAAAGAATCAAAGACAGAAAAGGCACAAAATGCGGTCTTATCTCTAAAGGCGGTTTCTTCCAGACAACCTCCTTTGGATGCAAGGAAACGTATAGACGACAAGGAATATTAGTGTCGTTTATTGTGCGGAGTCAACACGTGAACAGGCATCGAGGTTAGGAACATTATTGTCATTCAGTGTGCCAGCTGCAACATCTCTTTGTATCTCGACTGCAATCTATAAATCTATAGATATAAAAATTAATCGCGGTTGTTAGTCTCGCTATAACCCGAGAACGGCTGAACCGATTTGGCTAATTTTAATCTTGAAATATTTGTGAAAGTTAATTTTTGAATGGTGAAAAATTTTTAAAAGTTGCGAGAAAATTAATAAAAAACATTAATTTTATTTTCCCATACAAAATGTACCTGCATGTAAAAGTTGTTATTGACAGTTACTGTTGACAGATGGTGAGACGAAGTTCACTGGGTCAGTTAAGTAATACTTAGTTAGACAAGCACACAGCTCCTGGATGGCGTCACGTGTCGGTGGCGAGTTACCTGCGGAAAGAGCGCCCGCAGCGCGCGCACGGCGGTCCGTATGGCGTGCTCGCGCTCGCCGAGGGACGGGTGGTGGTCGCGCGCGGCGGCCCACAGCTCCTGGATGGCGCGGGTGACGCCCTCGGCCCGGCGCTGCACCATGTCGGCGCTGGGCAGCGCAGTGCCCCCCGCGCCCGCCGCGCCGCCCGCGCCGCACTCCACCACGCTCGCCGTCAGCGACCGGTCCAGCGCCGACAGCGTCGTCAGCTGGGAAACGACATCTACTCTGTACATTCGTGGCTTACTGCGCGACACGCGAAAACAATACGCATGGCTTGTCTACTTTATAAGTAATCCACGGTCAAAGATAAAGCTGATCAGTTTTAAAATAGGTTTTTAATTATTTATTTAGTTCAATATATGCCATAAGGTGTTACTACATATATAGAAAATGTTCATTAAGTAGTAATTTCTACGGCCGACCCATTAAAATAGTTATAGTCACTATAGTCAGTTAAACATTAAGATTTAAAAGTCTACTTCTCACACCAATTATTTTGCTACATTGTTAAACTAACTACTACAAAATATAAGTATATACTATGTATCTTTAAGGCTGCGAAGTCGTAAGAAGACTAGAAAAAGAAAAGTTTTAAAAGGTAATAAACTGTCTAGTTGACTGATTTTATTTTTGTCTCATAAAAGTAGAAAAGTAAACAATACAATGCTTATAAATAAATGCGTAAAAACTTATTTATATTATTATTATTTTTTATAAATGCATTATCTGTGAAAAGACAAATTGAAATACATCAAAAACCAGTCAACCAAGACAAGCAAAAAATTAGTAAAATGAAGAGATTAGTACCTGGTGTTTAGTAACCTGCCAGTTATTCTTTGGTCCCTCTCTAGTCTCATACATACTGACCGGTCGCTGCGCGTTCTTGAGAGCTTGCCTCAAGTCGGCCTCGTCGGTCAAGTTATCAGTCTCGAGACTCCGCCCCCGCTCCTGGGCCTTCGCCGCCGTCTCTAGCGCGTGACTCGTAGAACTCTCGTTCATGGAATACTGCGACGTCATACTCTGATCATCATCTATACTGCTGGTGGTTTTCAAAACACTGTTCTCTTTCGTCAACTGCTCAACGATTGTTTGAAGGCTTTTTAACTGATTTTTTAATTCGGTAATTGTTGAATCTTTGCTGTGTAGTTCCTTTTTGAGCGTTTCGATTTCTTCGCTGTTTTGCGGGATGGGGGACTGTGTTCTGCGTAGATCGGTGTTGGAGGACTGTTCCAGGGGCAGGGAGGGGTTGTATGTAGAGGATACGGTCTCGCCTGGTTGCGGTATGCTTGATATCTGTTCAACGAAATGTAAATATTAGAATCAAATAAACAAATATTCCCGTCGCAACACACTCCCGTCGCAACACACTCCACTACCTTACCATCCTTCACTAACCTACCATTCCTTACTACCATACCATCTCCCATTACCTCAACTCTTCAACCCACTTTAACTGACACTATCACACTACCCTCCACTCTAACACTCGACCCCATTCAAATACACTCTACTAACACACAGTCCGCCGAAGTCGCACAAAACGCAATTCCCGTCCGAAAATTACTCCCAAAAAGCGACGAAATTCTAGTAAACGCAGAAAAGGGAACTCCGGGGATTCGTATCCGTGGTGTGGCTCTCTTCATGGACAACAACAGAGAAAGATTCGGACTAAGCTTTTGCCAAGTCAGAGCCCAGAAACGCGTCCGCTTGTCGCCTGGACTAGCATGTCTACTTAACGGGAGCACCGCCAAATTAACATTGAAGCGGAAATCCTACGACGCTATGCCAGTGTGCGAGGCAGGCGGCCAGCAATTCCGACTGGTGAGATCGAAGAACAAAACGATTGCACTAGTCGAGTGGGCCGCCCAATCACCTTTCGCGGAAGCTAGTGCATTGCTTGAACATCTCAGTAAGAAAGTGGACAGCACTCCCCGGGTGATAAGCGTGGACGCGATGGTGGTTGAACGGTCGAAGGCGGAAGCCGCGGACCGGCTGGGTTGTATTAAAGCCTCGGAATACCATGAGGTTATCGTGTATGAGGACAGAGGAGAAAACCTGAGTTTTCTGAAATCTCCTCGTAACGATCCTGATAACAGACAGCTGGGGCCGCCCCATTCCAAATTTAGCCGTTCAATCTGGTTATGAAAGAGCAGAGTTAATAGCAGCATCTGAGGGACCCGTTTTCCGTCCAGGCAGCAGCGATGGTGCCTTATTGGGTCTATTCAGTATCGCAATGCAGAGCTTATTCCGTTTCATGCCTAAAACACCACCTCCACAGACAACGGTGACCTCGAGAGTAGTTTCACCACCTCAGGCAACCCGAACGAGAGCCGACATGGGACAGGTCGATGCGCCCCGTTATATCTTGGCCTCGGCGCCACGAGACCACGCGAGAAATGCCTTTATCGAATACCTAGCCTTATTGAGAGCGACGAAAAATGTCAATCTTAAGAACTGTGATAACATCCTGCGGGGCAAGCATACGACCACGATTCAAAGAATTATTTCTCGATATTTCTACAATAAAGCAATAATTCGATATTTCGGGCGACGTTAACATGACTACGCAACGGAATGAAGACATATCTTGAGTGCTTATTGGCTGTAGCAGTCTTGTCGGGAATCTCTAACATGTGCAAGCGAAATTTGTCGAATTTTGACATTACTTCACGAGTATTTTTTCGTCCTTGTTTTTGAGGCCGAAATACGCAGAAATAAAAGGTTGAACAAATATTTTCTTAAAATTAAAATAAAAGAACGAAGTTCGTCGTCATTTTCAGTCGGTGGATGACGTGAGAAATGTAAAGAAATTATAGAATATTCAATTTATCATCAGTAGGCTGTCCACTGCAGAACCTCGGCCTCCCCTATAAATTTCCAATTAGGCCGGTTGGAAGCGACTTGTATCCAACGCGTTTCTGTGATCTTTATGATATTGTCAGTCTAACTAGTCGGTGGATGTTCTACGCTGCGTTTGCTGGTCAGTGGTCTCCATTGGAGAACTTTACAGCCCCATCGGCTATCTGTTCTTCGAACTATGTGCCACTGCCTCTTTAACTTACTAATCCACTGGGCTATGTCAGTAACTTTGGTTCCTCTGCAGATCAATCTCGCAGAGAGACACCAAGCATAGCCCTCTCTATAGCACATTAGGTTAACTTGAGTTTATTTATAAGACCCACAGTAAAATACCACGTTTACTGTACGTTTACCACTGACAATACACAACTGTCAAAAACTTACACGAAAACGGAATTAAATTTATTCATGTACACTTTAAAATAAATAAATGATTTTAAGAATCTTCCGTTCGCCGTAGTATTATTATAATTATCTTCTTTGCCACAAGTGACAGAGCGCCATCTATCCGCAAGTCCGGAAGTGACACGGGGCGGGGCCCGCCGCGAATATGCGCCAATCACAGAGATTTGTAAATCCGAACGACATTATCCAGTTAAATTTGAATGGTCTTTACAAATATTATGCGAATACGAAATATGAGGATATCAGATTTTGCCGTATTACTTATTACTCGGATCTATTCAATATTACTTATCTTGTATCGAATACCATTATATCAACCGCACGCTTAAATTACCAGTGTAACATCTGTTTCTTGTGACGATTTAGCCCGAAATAGCATCAAAATAGAAATTTAATTTCGTTATTGCGCATCTTAGCTGGACTGGAGTTCTTTAGGCTGGGTGGTCCGGTAAGTGAGAGTCTACTAAAATCAAGACTCGAGGAGGCAGAAGCAGCCATATACAATAACGTCACTTCCCAAGTCATCAGAGGGACCATGAAAGGACAGTATATGGCAGCTTATAGCGCAGCATGTGGTTTTGTGGAGCTGGATGAGAGAGAGACGGAGCGAATAGGAAGACCGAAATACGCGATACCATCGAACGACCCAATTGTAGTCACCGCCAAGTGCACCAAGATAATGCTAGACGATAGAATCCTTGAGATGGCTAAAACCATCGAACGGAACTCAGACGTTGAGGCAGGCTGGGGAAACTGGGTGGTACCAAAGATACAATGGGTCAACGGAGTACCAGGATGTGGCAAGACAACATGGGTGATTAGACACTTTGATGTGGACAGGGACGCTATCATCACAACAACAACAGAGGCAGCAAAAGACCTGAGAGAGAAGCAATCGCACCGAATAGGAGATCTGGTAAAATCCAGAGTGCGAACCATGGCTTCATCTCTTGTCAATGGTTTCGGAAAAGAGAGCTTCGGTCGCCTTCTGGTGGATGAAGCTTTAATGAACCATTTTGGAGCCATAATAATGGCTGCCCGGCTGTCTGGTGCTAGCGAACTTGTCCTCATTGGAGACGTCAATCAGTTGCCTTATATCGACAGAGAAAATCTCTTCGAGATGAGGTACCATCGTCCTACGCTGGTTGCAAATATCACCCAGGAGTTGCTCTGCACACACAGAAACCCAATGGATGTCGCGTATGCGTTGAGGGAAATATACTCAGGTATATATTCCTCAGCCCCTCGTATTAGGTCTCTCGAGCAGAAAAGGTTCAAGGGGGCTCAAATATCCAAAACCCTCCCCAATACACTTTTCTTAGTGCATACGCAGGAAGAAAAGGAGACCCTTTTAAGCCAAGGTTATGGGGGAGGCTCAGGATCACGCACTCTTACCATTCACGAAGCTCAGGGACTGACATGCGAATCGGTAATCGTTATAAAAACAAAGCCAAAAATGAGACTACACGAGAGCGTCTCACACGCGGTCGTTGCACTATCGCGGCACACTGGGACTTTCATCTACGACGCCGACGACATCGAAAATGATGCCATCAGTCGATTCGTACGGCGAGCGTCGTCTGTGTCATCGGAAACCATCAGGGAATACAACCTGCAGATGGCCGTCAGGGATCGGAACGAGGCGGTGATGGAGGCTCTGGGCCGGGAGAAGGCAAAAAAAAAGCCATAGGACGTGAAAATGTGTATTTGTAATTTATAAGAAATAAGCATTGCGCGCATGCCCCAAGCATTCATGCTCGCCATCGAAGGCTCCTTCTTGCGGCGGCATCATGTGCCGGGTCGCTCTCTTCCCTCAAATATGGTCGAGGAGAGCGATGGCTGGCACATGTGTCACACTCGTGATCGGGTGCTGCTTGCGGGTCGCCGGTCTGCTCGTGGCATTCACGCATTGCACCAACTAACTAACTTAGGCTAAAATTTCAAGTACCTACTAACTCTCTTTGTACAGTATCATCTAACAATTGTAATTTTAGTTAACAAAGGGCACAGACCCTGGAGTCTGTGGTTTGTAAAAATTTTCAATAAAAAAAAATATATATATTTAATGTCACAAATACTTTGAGAAATACTTTGATTACATGAGAGAATGAGCTTCGGATCTCCAAACTAAGCATATAGCTTGTATATCTAGTGCTCCTCTTCCAAAGCCGACTGTTATACTCAAACTGTTGATAATCAAAATCATTAAAAATTCATAAGTTACTAGTATACAGATTTATTTAGAATTGGTGTATTAAGCCCAAAGGGTGTATAAACTTTTACTATGGGGCAAACACCAAATTGGAGAAAAAAGTCAGCTGTATTATATATACATTTTTTCGATTCCGAGTTGCAATTTTGTATGGAACAGCAGATTGTTTTTCACAAATTTTGAGTTGGCCCCATAGTAAAAGATGTTCCTAATGACGATCTTAATCACCTCCTTTCGGCATTAGTACAGGGTAAGCAGATAGCCCTGTTTATAGAATTTTATATTAAAAATATGTCATAATAAATCCGTAAAAATGGGTTGCCCCATACTTGTTTGCCATACTCTAAAACAGAGGTCATCAAATCGCGGCCGTGTTTGGTGTAGCCCGCGGTACAGGTGAAGGTGCGCGCGGTACAGGTGCATTACAAAATTATTCATACCATTAAAACTTGCTTTCAAATTAAATTTTCTGTTTTGAAATTACTGAAAAAAGCCGAAAAATGTTTGAGCTCGCTGCGGTCGCTCATAGTAGTAAGGAAAATGGCTGCTTTGCTCACGTCTGTTTGTAAAGTACTGAAAAAACCTAAAAAATTTCAAGCTCCCTTCGCTCGCGCATATTTTTTTACTTTTAGATATTTCTTTGGCAGCGCGGTAACCCAAAAACAACGCGGGCTAGTACCTAAGTTATAATAAAGTTCGTCAGTATGCCTGTTTTGAAATTACTGAAAATAAAAAAAAAAACAAAACAAAATTGAGGCTCACTGAGGGCGCGCATGATAGCAGTGTGGTTAGTCTGCTTTGCTCATGTCTGTTTTGAAATTACTGAATATCTCAAAAATTTCGCCCTCGCTTTGCTCGCGCATATTTTTTTACCTTCGCATGTTCCTTAGCCTGCGCAGTAACGTAAAACAACGCTGGCTAGTACCTATGTTATAATCAAGTTCATCAGTGTGCGGCCCGCAGTGATACATCGCACTGTCTTATGTGGCCCTTGACCAGAGAAGTGTGACGACCACTGCTCGAAAACGTTCAAGTTTTATGCTGTTTTAGATTTTTTTTATCAAGGCAATAAAAATCTCAAATTCAAGTTTTTTTTAAGAAAATCAAACCAAACAACTCTAATAGGCAATTTTTACGAAGGTTAATGCATTTTTTTCAATGATGTTATTATAAATAACTATTTTACATATAGTGTCAACTTACGTCCAGATCTAAAGGCGTGAGATGCGCGTAGTCTTCGTCGGACGCCACGGAGTCGTAGAGAGGCTCGTCGTCCGACACTTGGGAGATATGTTTGAGGTGACTCGCAGACAGCAGCGGATTCAATGGGCCTAGCGCTGAAACACGTTATTTAACGATAAAAACGGATATAATGGATGGATATATAAAGAATAGATATAACTTTATCTTCGCTGGTGATAAGACTTAAGAGTAATCTAATAACTAACATTTTGAATCTGTCATAATCATAATCATAATCAATTAAATCATAATCATACCAGCTCTCGGCGGTGGACAGCCGAGCCAGCTTCTGGCAGCTTACCTCTGGGCTGCAAGGTGGCTATATGCTGCCTCCTGGTGGCGTCCACCAGCACGTCTCTCAACAAGGTGGCCATCTCGGCGGTGGACAGCCGAGCTAACTTCTGCCGTCCCTGGTTCCGCGGCGCGGAGAGCGCGGGGTTGACCGGGAGGAATGCTACGCCGCTCCTTTCCAGCCCCGTCGCGCTCGTCTGCCATACTGCAATGGACGTAACACTCATTTTACAATGGCAAAATTTTAAATTCACTAGTTATCGTCCGATTGTACTTGTATCAGCCTTTTTTGTTAAGAGTCCACTGCAGGTCGTTACCCACCCCACTAAGGGTGACTGCCATATCCACCACGCTGGCCCAATGCGAGTTGGTAGATTCACTTAAGCTATCGAATTTATTCTACGGACGTATGCAGGTTACCTCACGATATTTCCTTTACCGGAAAGCCAGTATATAGTGTCAAATTCCGTACATAAATTCCAAAGAACTCATTGACCGATATTTGAACCCACAACCTCATGATTGTAAGGCGGATGTTACTACCACTAAGCCACCACTGCTATAATTAAACGTAATGCGATTAAATATATATAACGGTGTTTTAAGCTTATAATAACCAAGTGGGTAACTTACTCGCTTCAGTCTCTCGTCGATCAATTTCGTCGTAAATGTCCATAACTAGTTCTTCAAAAAGATGGTTTGGTAGCTGTAAACAAATAGTTGAAAAATAAGTACTTAAAATAAAAATGCAAAATAGAGTGCAACTTTAAAATAGCCCTTGGAGTAGGCATGGCCGAAATAACTTGGAATACATTATACAGGCACTCTGGTAGTCTGCAAGCAAAGAACTAATTGTTCAGATGGGTAAGCCTTCAACTCGATATACTTCACTAAGTCAACTTTGGTAAAAGTAGTGCCTGGTAGCACTGCCAGTGCAATCCAGTGTTCAGTAGCTTGGTGTGCCGGCTAGCAGACTTGGAAGACAGTGGTAATACGACAATACGTGCAAAACACGCGATCGAGCACTCATTTGCCGGCCTCTGAACTTGGCACCAGCTATACAAGCCTGCTTACGGCGAGCTGACACCGGACACGTACAACAGTGGTTGATAGTGTAATTCCTCACCAGTTGCAATTTTCCACGCGCTGCCTTAGCTCCGTCGGTCATTTGATGCGTGTCGTGCGCTCTCGGCACCACATAGTGCGTGCCGGCCGCGTGCGGCGGCCGCGCGCCCGTCAGGAAGTAGATCATCCGGTCTGTAGCTTCGTATACTAGCTCCACCATGCGCTCTGCGAGGGCAGTGTGACCGCCTTGTCTGCAACAATAAGTGCTTATTGAATCTTATGAGCTAAAAAAGCCATTTAGGAAACCAGTTTCCTAGCCCCGGTTTCCTAAACGGCCGAAGCGCTATGCACAGAATAGTCATGATGACTAAAAAAATACAATTACTCCGTCATATAGATTAGACCTTTGCGTGTCTAATACTTATAATAATTTTGAGACCTTTGCCCAGCAGTGGGACAGTACAGGTTAAATAAATAAAAAAAAATTAGACACGCACTTTTTCTAATTAATTTAATAAAAATATTTTAAATTAATGTGTCCTCACCCACCGAATCGAGATTATCTTTCATGTACATATCTTTTTGAATCGTGCCATATTAAATCATTGCAACTCTTTCAGATTACTTCAATTGACAACATTATCCCTCCTTTGACTTGACTTTGAACATTATACCTCTGTGATTTCTGTGGTGCTTTATAATACAAAGTGCGTCACAACCGCTTGTGTGGATGTGACCATATATTAACTTTACCATGCGTTTCGCCAGCGCCGTGTGACCGCCTTGTCTGCATTTATAACATTTTACATAGTGCGTGCCGTGACCGCAATTTAGCTCGAGCGCAGTGTGGCTGCCTTGGCTGCATGAATGACATCATACTTAATTAATATATCTTTACAGAGGCGGGTGAGTTTTAGAGATCATGACCCTCTCAACACCTTAAATTAAGGACACATATTATAGAAATATCTAGAGAAGTATTAAAACCAACCTATCCTATCATTTCGGAACTTTTATTACTTTAAATTCTAGACTTACGAGTAGCATGCATTAATTTCTGGATATTTGTATTACTTCTTAACTTGACTTTGATACAAAAGATTTTGATTCAAACAAATAATTACATAGAACTTGAGTTTGCTCTAGAAGGCAATATGGTTATTAAAAAGAACATTCACCTTTTAAATGTCTAATCCCACGCAAATATTTCTTCGCTTTTGAATAACATTTGATTATTATGTTTCAGTGGGTGGCATATGGCGATAAATTTTGTTTGAGTTTATATGTATTACAAGATGTAGGCACTGTTGCAAAATGTGATCTGATGATTTGCTTACTTGATTAAGTACAAATTATCAATTCTTGGTGTGATAAGACATAGTTTAGGTGATGCCACACGGGTGCTGCTGCTGCGTTGCATTGTCGTAACGCAACGATCATAACGCACTGTGCGCCAGAGCGCTGCGGTATTGCACCTCACCGCCGCTTACTCCGACGCTGCAGCAGCCCTCCCCACCTCATCTTTCTCTATCTTAGTACACGACTTAGGACTACCCTGACTTGGACTGATTTTTGATCTTGGATAAGGGGATATTAACCATATCCACTTATCCAAGGTTAAGTATGGAATTAATAGTTTTTAGGGCTGGCGCGAAGTCCGCGTAGCTAACAGCAGCAACGTGTCTTGTTGCAGTTAACACCTACAATATGTTTCTTTTTTTACCAAACTTAACTTATTAATCACTGGGAAGTATATCCTATCCATAATATAATCACTCTTTATATGTATACGCAGTGATTCTTGTGTTTTATATCTTTTTATAATTTTCATCGCTATTTTCTTACTGAATGCCAAAAATATTTCTCTTATGTTGCTGTCCCTCATTATTTCTTTAGAACCATCGTGTGACGCAAACACGTGCCATGTTGATGTTGTACAGTTACCTGGCGCAGTCGGCGGGCGTGTGTCCCGCGTGGTCCCGTGCGGCGGGCTCGGCGCCCCAGGCAGCCAGCAGCTCAGCCTGCGCCGGCTGCCCCGCGCGGCACGCCACGTGTAAGCACGACGTGCCTTTTTCCTGTAACACAATATTAAAAGAGGCAATGTATAGACTAAGTATCCTTCACATCTGATATTCTGCCATCATAGGAAGAAGATTAAATATAAAATTTTAAGTATTTGTTAAAATTTCAAAATAGATATAGGTATTTCGAATCAACTGAAAAGTGCACATTGGATTTCAGAAAAAAAATATTTTCAGACTTTCAACTTGTTCAAATTACACTTTCAGGAGAATCAACACCTTTCTTGACTTTCAAGTTATGATACTTTGAGTAGGTATGTATATGGTTAATTGGCCCAATTATGAAGGCGCCATCGTAAATTTAATAGCAACGTAGTGTTCTCTCTATCAAATGCATATGGTGAAAAAGAAACAGAGCTACTCTAAATTGCTATTAAAATTACGATAGCGCCTCTAAAATTGGGTTGGACCTAATATAGCATCAAAACAGCTAACTCTTGAGAAGCGTACCTGGTTGTAATAGTTGGGATCAGCCCCCTGCGCCAGGAGCCTCATGGCGGTGTCAAGCGAGGCGCTCCGCACGGCGCTGTGCAGCTGGCGGCCGAGCTCGCCGGGCGGCTCGTCGCGGCGCGCGCGCAGCACGTACGCTAGCCGCAGGTGCTTGGCCAGGATGAACTCCGACTTTATTGGACTGGAATATAGTTATCTCACTACAACTACTCCATTTCTCATGGTTTAATTTCCCAATTGAATCTCTTAGTAATAAATTAATGATTTAATCTCCAGCATTCAACGCTGAGTTGGGACCGGTTTCATGGCAAACTTTTGGGTTCTTTTTGGTTGATACCTATCTATAAAAATGAACCATGGTTGTTAGTCTCTCTAAAACTAGAGAACGGCTGAACCAATTAGGCTAATTTTAGTCTTGACACATTCATGAAAGTTAAGAGAAGGTTTAAATGGTGAAAAAATATAAAATTGTAGAGAGTAAGATAGTAATAACGTGAATTTAATTTTCCTATACAAAATGTTGTCATTGCTCATTGACACTTGACATAGTGAGGTGAAGTTCACCGGGTCAGCTAGTCAGTAAAGAAATGGATATTATACATAGTTTGTAAAGTACCCTGTTATGTACAAAATAAATATTTTTTTCTTTCATTCTTTCAAATTTTTTTAACACTATTAAAATGAAAAAGTTTGGTTTGTCTGGACCAAGATATCTGTGGTCTGGACAGTGATTAAAAGGTAACCATTAAGGCTAGGGAAAATGCCTAGTAGTTACACACTCAGGGCCAGATTTAGGGGAAGGCAACTGGGACAACCACCCCAGGGCCTTAACAATAGAGGGGCCAATAGATTTCGAAAAAAAATGATTCTAATTCCAACACAAACAATTTTTTTTTCTGTTTTTTTATTCACTCTTTTACGTGCTTCCACACCTCAAGCTATCCCTGTATATGCATTGGGCAATTAGCTGACAAAATGAGAGCTAGCTCTGAATGTTTGCAGATTTAAATCTTAAGTTATAAAAATAACTTCTTGATTAGAAGACAATTAAAAATAATACATACTGTAAAGGATCTTTGGCTTGTGGCTTTTTCCTCAGGTGTTTAGGTGCTGCAGTATCCAAGAGGGAATGCTCCCAAATGCTGTTTACATTCTGTGCTGTCAGCGCTTGCACCATCTGGTAAAAATAGACAAAATGTTCAATATCTCAGCTACATTTGAAGCTTTTTAGTCAGAGTGTATAGATATACCCAGTCCCGTACCAATGATTTCTTTGGAATTTATGTGCGGAATTTCACACCACTGGCTTTTCGGTGAAGGAAAACATTGTGAGGCAACCTACATATGTCCGTAGAAGAAATTCGATGGTGTATGTGAATCCACCAACCCGCACTGGGCCAGCGTGGTAGAATATGGCCCAATCACCCTTCATGGGTAGGCCTATGTCCTGCAGTGGACTGTTAAAAAAGGCTGGTACAGGTATAGATATATTCTTCTAAGTCTGCATGTGTCATCTTTGACCACAACGTCGCTTACCATCAGGCTAGTTTGTGGTTAAGCGCAGACTTATTTGCACAGCAAAATGAAAAATAAAATGTTACAGGCCAAATCATACAAGTTGGCGGATGTGAAGATAGCTACAAGCTGCACAATATCTAATCCTGACTGAAGCTCACATAAAGATTGGGTTTCATGCAGCTGGTTGCTAGCTTCACATCTGTCGACTTGTATGATTCCGCTTATAATACATTTATTATTATTTACAGTAAAATATAGCATTACAGATTACACAAAATCCAATACGAAACATATTATACTTTACCTAAAATACTAAAAAATACTTACAGGTGATTCGTGACGGGATATACATACATGCCGTTCAGTATTGTTGAACCGTTCTGTTACACGTTGTATACATAACAGGTACTTAAAATTTATTAAGCCAAGCTGCACAGCGCTGTGCGGAGCGCCTCGCTCGACACCGCCATGAGGCTATTGGCGCAGGGGGCTGATCCCGACTAAATTAAATAGACCTACTACTCAGTGTGAATTCTTTAAAATTACATTTGATAAAACAATTCACCCCCTCTATTGTAAATTGATTTGGTAGCATTAGTTAAAGGCTTAACAACATAAACATGTGACATTTATACAATTTTAAAATGAAAACTTTCTATCAATAACAAAATATTCTTGTACCCTTGAGCTTCACTATAAAGAGTTTACACTGTAGAATAAGAATATGGTATCATATATTCTTTAATTATTAGGTAAGTACTTTAGTCAAATCATAGAAAATCTATAGTCTCCGAGTTAAACTTTTAAAGTTATACTAAAAATGTTTAGCGTTTTATGATAGGTATCTAAAATGAAACCAGGATTAATAAAAGTCTTGAAACTAATACCACCAAAAACTCAGTAGCTCTTGAAGTTGTTTGGTACCTATAGGAAATGACAAAAATAAATGAGGAAGTATAATATTGACATAAGTACAAGGAAGTTTAATAATATATAGGTCTAACACATTGATAGGAGAGGACTGTATGATATATGAACATTATAAACTCACAGCTAAAAGCGAGGGCGGCCACGAGCCTTGCCGCAAGGACTTGACGTGGGAGATGTGGCGGCCCATGCTCCGGTGCACGCTGCAGCACTCGGCGCATAGCAACAGCCCACGGTTGATTGACGCCCACGACGGATCTAAGCACATAAACTCGCACTTTTAACACCACTCATTCGCTACAACACCAATTAGGGACCATAATTAGAACCAGAACATCGCCCTGACCTGATGCTCCGCAATCAGCGCAGACTTCCACCGACGAACGGTGCTTTGAACGAGATATAATCATTTTTCTAGCACCTATGGAAGACTAACTATTGAAACATAAACTTCATTAATAATTTTTTCAAAAGGAGCCCTTTTTTGTGTTGATACAAAAATAAATCATTTGGCGAAACGTCAATCAAAATAAAAACCATAGACTAAAGACTATTATTATTTATTTTTCTTTTTGCCAACTAATTAGAGATGAGCATTGAAAAATCGACTACACTTGACAATGTTGCAAGAAAAAAAAATATTTGCTTGTATTTTTAATCTGTGGAAAAAGTTAATCTGGTTTCGTCTATGGTTTTGGTTACACGTCATTTTGATTGAAACAGGTTATTTTTGCAAATAAAATGAAGTCCTTACTAATTTTAGGTCTAATTAGCTATATTTCATTAGCAATAGCTGAACAAGAAACTCTAGTATTAGTTGATAACCTTAATATACGAGAAACCCACTCACAGTTCTTCAAATCTTTGCACGGTAAGACCGATCGATGATGTCGACAAAACGCCGGTATAATTTTAGTAATTATACGCTCATAATTAAGTATCCTTTAACCTGACTACGTTGCTAATTTAAGTGAGTGTCTGTTATAGTGATTTTTACCTCTTATTTATATTTTTAGACCGTGGCTATACCCTAACATTCAAGCTCGCCGATGACGCCAACTTAGTGCTATCGAAGTATGGAGAATATCTTTACAAGAACCTCATCGTGTTTGCGCCGTCCGTACTCGAGTTCGGCGGACAAGTGGACACAGAGGCCATCACCAAGTTCATCGATGATGGTGGTAACCTGCTGATGGCCGGTAACGCTGCCGCCGGCGATGTCTACAGAGAAATCGCTTCTGAGTGCGGTTTCGAGGTAATTAGATTTATTTCTATCATTTAACAGACATTCAAATAATCTTCAGTAAAATAATTGGAAGATTCATCTAAAAGCAGAAGTTTAGAAATATTTTATTATGGTGCAATCAAATAGCTAAGTCTTGCTATTTATTTTGCTAGAGGACACATTTTGCTATTTAATTTAAGTCTCACGAGTTGTATGGTTTTGGCTTATAACTCAGACCAAATAAAAAAATCAAGACAGAACATTGTGAACAGACTAGTGAAGCTGGTTTTTTTATACATGTTTGCATCAGTGATGCACCGCCATAGTTCGACAGACGATACAAGGCTTAGTTTCTTTGAATGTATACATGTGTGTAATTGTGTCTGTACATGACAAGGCCTAATTTAGCCAGCTTCACTTGTTTGTTCACAACATTTTGTCTTGATTTTTTATTTGGTATGAGCTTTGTAACTGATAATAATTTGAATTAACATCCTAATACATCATGTATAGGTACCATTGTTTATTATTGTACATGAAATCCTAATTTCAATTACAGATGGATGTAGAATCTGCTGCTGTTATTGACCATTTCAACTATGATGTGTCTGATGAAGGGGAACACACCAAGATTGTGGTCTCGCCCAAGAATCTCATCAAGTCTCCCACCATCGTTGGAGACCACAACACCCAGCCGCTGCTATTTGAAGGAACTGGTCTCATCTTGGATAAGGATAACAGCCTGGTGCTGCCCATCCTCACTGCTGACTCCACTGCCTACAGCTACAATCCTAAGAGCCAAGTATAACTACTTACTTATATTATAAATCAGAAAATGTGTTTGTTCTTGGCATGGGTACAGCTGAAAATTCGGTGATAGGCTACTTTTTATCCCAGAAAAATATAAGGTCACTATGGAATAGCACAACAATTAAAATATCATGCATTGTATTTATTTTTCTGTTTATTTTATGCTGTAGAAATATACAGAACTGTGAAAATAAATTCACATAATCATTATGATCAATGATGGAGATTAATACATGGACCGAATATCCTGACCCGAAATACATACATAAATAGCTTAAAGGTAAAATAACAATTCGAAACTGTCAAAATATTCAACCATGTGTCACAAAACATGGCTTGTCCATACAAGTAGCTGCCTTATTATATGCAGCGATAGGTTGTTCCAAAATAACCAGCTCAAAGAGAATTAATCTGAATCTTTAAACATTTTTAGGTGAAAGACTACCCCCATGCTGTGGGCCGCAAGACAGTCCTGATAGCAGCTCTGCAGGCGCGAAACAACGCTCGCATCGTTTTCAGTGGCTCCCTCTACTTCTTCTCCGATGAGGCTTTCAACTCGCCTGTTTCTAAGGTTCATGTAAGTAGCATCAAAAACTGTTTCTGCTTCAAACATTGTGCATTATTGCAGCTGTAGGATGTCCTTTGCTAGACATAGGCCTCCCTTTAATGTCCATAAGGGAGGCCTATGTCCAGCAAAGGATGGGATAAGACTGATGAAATAATTTACCATGTTTTATACTGAGCGCCACACAAATTGAAGGATGGGAAGTTATGCGCAGCGTTCTGCGCAAAAGCCGAAATATAGGTACGAGCGGGAGACGAAACACCGGGGCACACCCGCCCGCCAACCTCATGCCTCCCGCGCGCTCCCTACGCCCGAGCTCACTACTGCGCCTTGTATAGGCATTGTGCACACATGCGCAATAATTAGCCAATCACGGCGAAGTGTCATCTGCGGCTAACTTCCCATCCTTCAATTTGTGTGGCGCTCAGTATACCTTATTTTGTTCTATGGTTGTTCTAATTTGGCATTGTTCAAGTAAATACAAGTCTACATTTTGTTTGCAGGGTGACAAATTGTCGGCAGAGCTGTCGGGCAACAAGGCACTAGCAGTCCACCTGAGCGAGTGGGCGTTCGGTTCTCATGGGCGGCTCCGCGTGCGCCGCGTGCATCACCAGCGCCAGGACGACAGCCAGGAAACCAACACTTACACCATCACCGACACTGTTGTAAGTACTTACATTACAAATAGGATTTTCGTTTCTGTACCTATTATGATTTTTTTTAATACTCAAGTTGTATGTGGATACCATCATCTGATTTTCAGCATAGAATAAAATTCAGTGCTCATGATGAATGCGACATTACTCGATAGTTGTGCCTCACTATGTTCAACCTCGATACATTTATTTCAAAATCTTGCTTTTTGTATCAATATCAATTCATAAAATTTGTTTTAACGAAAGTTTCATATCTTATTCAGGTGTACAGAATTGAAATTGATGAGTTGAAAAACGGCAAATGGCAGCCATTTGACGCTAACGACGTCCAGCTGGAGTTTGTTCGCATCGATCCATTCATCCGAACCACACTGCAGAAGAAGCCCAATGGAGTGTATGAGGCCATATTCAAGGTGCCTGATGTCTGGGGAGTGTACCAGTTCAAGGTCGACTATGACAGGATTGGGTACACAAGGCTCTATCACACTACTCAGGTAAATGGCATGAAATTATCTAAAAATTCTTGTATAAGTTATTGTCTCAAGTCAATAGTGGTGACCCACATAGAACCTTGTATCACTCTTATTGGACTTGTACCAAAGTACCTCACACCCCTATCATGGCAAGTAGACATTGATAACTTACATTAAATGTGGATAAAATGGTTTAGTCCCTTTGCAATGCTAGGGTGCCAGTATGACCTGCGTCCTGTAACCTGTACCAGGCCAGTGTGGTAAATGTGGCCTAAACACAAACTCTTCATTAGTAGATCTATGGCCAACAGTGTACTATCAAAAAGGCTGGTAAAGTACAATACCTGTTTATACAAAATTCTGTTTGATAAAATTTTAGATTTTTTCGCATTACCGTCTATATTTGACCTTGATTTAGTTGAGGGCCCTTGGAATCTATGAGGCCCTGGGCTGAATCCCAAAAGTTATAAAAAATATGATAGATCTGGCCCTGTCAGTTGTGTATAGAAAATGTATGTTATGAAAAAATCATTTTTTTTCGGCAGGTTTCAGTGCGCCCACTGCAGCACACCCAGTATGAACGTTTCATTCCCAGCGCGTACCCGTACTACGTGAGCGCATTCTCCATGATGATCGGAGTATTCCTATTTTCGTTCGTCTTCCTCTACTACAAGGAAGACACGCCCAAAACCAAAAGCGAGTAGACCGTTGTATGTTAGGCACAAATGTGTATGTGCTGGTGTTGAATTTATTTGTATGTTTTTGATGAGTGTGAATAAATAAATTTATTGGAATTCAATTGGCTTTGATTGGAATTAAAATCTGAAAACCTTTCAAATAGAGTTCTCGTAGACCCCTACGAGATGATGAGGGTTTGTAGAACCACAGAAGAGAACTAGTTTTTTCTTTACTGTGCGAAAAACTGCTGTACAGACCAAAATCAACGAATTCTTGCATAGTTCGATTTTCCACCATGCAGCCGTGTCTAAAGTACGAGAACAGAGCGCTTAGGCCAAGTTTACCCAATATTGTGTATTGGGTAAACTTGGCAAACACAGGAGTGAGTCTGGAGTAAACAGGGTAGAGAGCTATGTTTGTCTTATTTTCCTCCTCAGACTGTTAATCATTTGTTTAAAAATGTAAAAAAAAAATCTGGTAACATTTTTCATGGCGTGTAGTATATTTTAAATCTTGAACGCATCTGTAATTCTAAATGACAATACGTTTGAATTTTCTGAACGCAACTATATCAAAATGGCAATGGCATGTGTGCTGTCATCTATGGCTTTTGTAAAATAATTTTAGAAAAAATGCATTAAAATAATAATTAAACTCAATTAAAACCATACGCATAAATGCAAAAACTAGTATAGTGCCAAATATTTGCTCACTTATTGATGACAGTGTTATTCTAGTGGACATTGTATGTGGATCGTGTAGGTAGTGAATTGGTGTCGCCGTATTTGCTAGATTTAATTGCTAATTCTTTATGTGAATCGTCCAATCTTGTGCTTATTCGCACGTTAGTATTCCAAGGTCGGGACTGTTGACCGATAAGTGGTTGCAGCGGGTGTTGCAGTGATGTGTTTACATCTGTGACTGTGCCAGTAAGTACGTTATGATGTCATTGCCGTGTCTGCCTTAAAAAATAAGTTGGCTTTGTGCCCACCCGTTTTCCTCTAGTTAGCATGGAACACGGTTTTGGGAGCATGCGAGAAAAGCGCATCGAACCCTTTAGGTTATAGCAACCTGTTCCGGATTTATGCTAATTAACCCCCCGCCGTAGAAGCCGCTACATTAACGAGTTTTGTTTATCGTCTCCCGCTGGAAAAACACGCCGCATACATTGGAAAGTGGTTTGGATACCGTGAGCCGTATAAATTGTATGACAACAATGCTTTCTACATAAACACTTCCTGGTTAAAAGCTTGCTATTAACCCAATGTTGAATTACATGACAAAGTAACAAAACCACAATAAGTAGAGATAGGCCTTGTTATAGTAATGCTCACGTAGATAAAGCATGCACAACAAATGCAAGTATGCAAGTGACATTGTGGACCAATTAGTCCAAGACTGTGCTGACCTCCTGACCTTGTTTAGTTTATCAGTACTCAGTGTTGACTAATACATTTACACAGCTTACATTTAAACAGCCTTTTCCTGATTTAATAATCTGTAAATACATTCTTCCTCGTAACACTAGCCATAAAAATAATATTCAAATAAGTTAGTATGAAAATTTTTTGTTTAACAGTAATAATATTCCTCATTTGGAATATTATAACCTGGGGTCTTATTGCGTAAGCTCTCTGATGTTCGGCTTCGCTTTTTCTCCTGCTCACGCTACTTACACACGGCATGAGAGCGAGCGGGAGGAAAAGCGTAGCTGAACATCAGAGCGCTTCCGCAATAAGGCCCCTGGTCATAATATTTCAAATGAGGAATATTATTACTGTTCGGTGAACACACAGAACTATATGAACCTGTTTGACTATAGAAATTAACATGGTTTTCACACATTTTAGGGATAGTCGTTACGACCTATCCCTACACGTGAGTTCAGTCTCGTTATATATAGTATAAAATATGAACCTGGTAAACTTGATATTTACTTTGCCTGAGGTTTGGTGCTTGTTTACACTAAGGACAAAAAGTTTTAGTAATTTTTCTTTAAATGTTCACAGATAGTGTAGTGGGCGAGCAAGATGGACCCGTCCCGCAGGCAGCGCACGCAGACACGAGCCACGGCCGAAGAACAGGCCCTCGATCATATTGCTAAAGAGGTCAGTCATATTACTACTAAACTACAGCTGGAATAAAACTGTCTCTACCTGCAATGGAGTAGAGGCCATTTTGTTCAAATGTGTGGTTTGGATTGAAAGATTTTTTATTTGTGATTCATGAGAAGTCATTTGACCACTAACTTGACCAATGGTAAGGGATGTTGTGGTTGAAGATGAAACATGAAGACTTAGATTAGATTCACTCTACATAACTACATATTATATCTCTCAGAAAACAAGAAAGACAGCAGTCTGTTCCATTTTTCATGCTGTTGAAAATGTATCATAATGGCCTAAAGGCAAATAAGAAATGCCTATGGTATTGCAAGTCTCCAAAATGCCAGATTTTGTTTTCTACCATTTTACTAGCTGTCAAAAAAATATCTAAAATTGACTCTAATATAATCAAATAATTTATTCATCACTTTGTATATATAGAAAAAAGAATATTAGAGATGACAAAGAGTAAAGTAGAAAAGGGGAACAAGTTGTATCAACCACCACATAATGAAGCTATGCTCTGCTTACTATAATAACTACATTTTTCCAAACAGAAAGTGTGATTGCGATGAAGGTTATTAATAGGTAAAATTACATTTATGAGGAAAAACATGTATCATTTATTAGAAAAACAAACAATGGTTTATTATTGAGCATAGAGTCTTAGACTAAATCAGGGTGATAAAAGGTGGTAAGTTTTTATAGGCCAAGTGGTTATTCCTAGTGTCAGAGGTTTTATGTCTTAAATTTTCTAGTATCTTAAGCTAAATAGAAAAACAAATATTATGGTTCCTACATATATACAAACAAACAACACTTTATTAGGCAACCATTTAAAATAAAACATTTGATAAAACAAATAATAGGTTTCTAAGGCCATTATCACTTTAAACGATTTCTTCCAAACAACCATGGCAATATATAGGCTGCGCCAAACAAGTTGGTGGATGTGAAGTTAGCTACAAGCTACGCAATATCCAATCCTGATTGAAGCTCACATAAAGCCGCACGTTGATTAATATTGCTCAGCTTATTTATTATGAAAGGGGTGGAAGATATCCTGTACTATAAATGATTGCCAGACAATTTTCGAACTCTACATTTCCTTACATTATAAAGTGTACTCACCGGGGCAATCCCTGTGTTAAAATAAGGCGCGAAGTGAATAAATGACACCGGCAGCGAGCGCGAGCTCTACCAATCTCGAAGATGCACCCGCACAGTGTATCAACTATTGCACAGTGGTGCATAACAAAATATTCACAGCGTATATTTCGTCTTTTTTTTTATAAGTTATTATAATGAAAACTATCGTCATCGATTCGTGAGATCTCTGTTCTCAAAGCCCGGTAAATAAGCCTTTGGAACTTAGGAATTAAAACATTGGCATCATAAAGAGACATCCCTATGTATGTCGTAGGAACATTTGATAATCCGTTTTTTTCTCTTATTAGTCAACTCTTATTGGCCAGTAAACCAAAATCAAGCCAATCAGAGTAAATATATGTAGTTATCAAGTCTTACTAAAGCAACTCGTATTTATGCAAAATCCTAACTTTTTCAGTAAGATAAAGAAATATCATAGCCAATTTAATAAGAGTATAACACGAGTGTTACTCACGCTTAATTTTAGTAGATAACTGCTACTACAGTTCCGATCAGATTAGAGTACTGGTACGCAGGTCGCAGGCTCGTCTCGCATAGCACTGTGTTATACTCGAATTAAAATGTGCGAAAACCACGCTACTTTTCATAGCCAACATCTATCTTTTTTTATGTTAATTATCGGTTTATCAAATCTTACTACGAAAGATTGGTGCTGAAGAGAATTCAGTGGCTTCTGTGGCTTTTTCGCTCCCGCGAAAGTGATCGTGGTAGGTGTGGTACCTTCCACTTTTACATATCTTTGAATTAGTATGTATGTGACAAACTAAGGAATTTTCAGCAAGATTTTCCTGAACCCTTAAATACTATGTGCGATTAAAATAAGGTAGGTAAGTAATCGTATTATTCGTTACATTTATTTTTTATTCTTTTAATGCAATTTCAAATCTTCCAATTATTGTTACTCGAGTCAAAATGAAGCTAAATAAAATTTATTAAAAAACTAGAAAAGACAAAGTTTTGTCCACGAAGTTTTCACTCGGCCCGCTGTGCAATTTGCCACCTGCGATGGTCACAGTAAAGGCCAGCAAACTGACACACGATCAAAATAGACTTCCGCGTGCACACTCCCTCGGCGGCCGCGCACCTCCACGTCTTTCACTGCAACACACGCAGGTACTACTCGCACTATTTTTACGCCGCACTTTCGAAGAGTTCACAATCAGAGACGTCCTGGCGCGTTTGGATCGAACACGGAATCCCTTGCGCAAAAGGCAGAAACTTTTGTGCAAGGGATTCCGTGTTTGATTCATGTCAAAATGTATCAATTCCATTTAGGAAACAGATAATAAAATCACGGAGTCACTTACCTGCCTGTCTGTCAGTAGTACCATTGATCTACACTATTCAAAATCAAAATTTGCTACATATATTCTTTGGACATATGGAAATACGCTTAGAATCGTCATTTTACAAAGGTTTTCGATAACATAATCACTTATTACAATTTAATTAATTACATAAAATAATTTATTACAAAATAGAACACCCTAACATAAAATAATCTACAAACCTAATGGTACTACTGACACACCATTACGTCGCTAGTACCATTAATGCACCATATATATTATTATTGTATCCCTTATTCCTTTGTGTCGAAAGCGCATCACCAGATCGGTTATGAAGTGTCATCATAACATGAGTTCATGTCACATACCTAGTTCAAAATTACCCAACGAGGTCTATTAGCCTAATTTGTGCAATTACAGTACTGCTCTTGGAATTGTTAATTTAATCTAAGATGCTGTCATTCTGTACCTGTACTGTACTGTACCAGCCTTTTTAATAGTCCACTGCAGGACGTAGGCCTACCCACGAAGGGTGATTAGGCCATATCCACCACGTTGGCCCAGTGCGGGTTGGTGGATTCACATACGCCATCGAATTTCTTCTACGGACGTATGCAGGTTGCCTCACGATGTATTCCTTCACCGAAAAGCCAGTGGTGTGAAATTCCGTACATATATTCCAAAGAACTCATTGGTACGGGACCGGGGATTTGAACCCACGACCTCACGATTGTAAGGCGGGTGTCACTACCTCTAGACCACCACGGCAAATGCTGTCAGTCATTTTATTATTTTGTGATAGGTATTCGCTAGCTCGCTAGCTTGGCTTACCAGAGTTCATAAGAGATTTTTTCTGGTACCAATAAGCTCTAAAGCTACTGAACCATTTCTAAAAATTTTTACCATTGGAAAGCTCTATTATTTACGAGTACCATAGTCATATGGGCCAAGCCGGGAAAGGCAGCTGGTTTAAATATGATTATGATAATAATGCAAATAGAGAAAGTTTAAGTGAAAATTGATATAAGAGTGTCCTGATAGTGGTTCTTGTGGATGATATGCTGGCGTGAATGGTGTTAATTTTCTTTATTGCTGAGCCTGTACATAAATTATTACTAATGCTTGAATTACTGAACTACGCCTCTGCAAATTGCTGACAATTCTATCCAGCTATTGATATTTATAGGCGCATCGCGCGATCGCAAACGCATTGCGCGGCGCCAGCAAAATGACATTCGTCCGAAATAGATCCAGTCGCTCGAGCTATTTCAACTGAAATTCTGACATTAAAGAAAACAACGTATCTTTCTTATGCTCTATAGCTATATGTTTTAAGGGCGAAAGTCGTTTGTGTAACTCTGAAGCTTTGAAGTCTAAGCTCTCGACTTCATGCTGCATAGCTTCGCGCAAGACTTCTGTCTCGCCTTTACTGCTTATGTTCTCGGAATCGCAAGAACGTGAGGAAGTCTAGAGGGGTGGAGTCAGAAGCTTTTGAAAGCTTAGGTACATATTTGGACCTTTGAAACGGCAGACATAGTATGAAACTTAAAATTATCAATTCTGAGTTACGATAAAGTTCGTACGCGAAAGAAAATTTTGTTTTTAAGGTTTTCTCCTCGTAGATTTAAATATGACTGCTCGGTTTTTAATAAGGATTTGTCTTCGTCTGTTACATAGTTTCATTAAAATGCTTTCAAAACTTGACTATCGAAATAAGTTAAAACAATAAATTGTGCGGAACGTCGGTGTCGTTAGTTAGAACTCACATAACTTGCGTATTTCCTTGTGTAAATTCAATACATTATACGTATGACTTATTATTTCTCTATGACTTTATCCTGATCGATATTCCGGAAATAGTCTGAGTATGAATATGAATCTAGTCGTATTATCTCGTTACAGCAAACACCAATCAAGCTCCGAATGCTCCGATTGACATTTGGGCGGTCATCGACTCATCGTACTCCAATTGAGGAACGTTCCTCACGTCTTGTACATTGATTGAGGACGCCTATAAATTGGCTCGTGGATTACTTTCGGTCGCCCCTCCACTGCGAGTAGAACATAATAATTATTGACTTGCCTTTCTGTGTGCGCGACTTTTCACCTAACTTTCTTGTTAGGGTTAGTTATATAGGTAAGGACTACACCCTAACAAAGAAAGCAAGAATAAGTAGAGAAGGACGTATATCTACGATATTCTTATTTGGTATGAGGGCGTTCCGCATGGGGTGTTTTGGGTATTTCCCCCTCTAGTGTCTACTCGAGTCAGTCTGGGCTGCTGGAACAATCCCTTTGTAGTGGAAAGACATAAAGTGGTGGAACATTACCTTTATGTTCTCGGAATCAGTGTTCGTTTCGGTGGTGCGTTCAATTAGAGTAACGCCGAGACTCCAATTTGCTGTAAGAAAGAAAAGCAATTTGTGGCCGGCTTTATCGTTTACCTACTTCAATGGCTTTTTGTATTGTAATGAGTCAATTCTTAGAAATGAAGCAGCACGCGCAGATCTGACCCGTAAGGATGACGCGAGATTTTCCGGTTGTGACTATTCCTCTATCACAATTTAATTGAACATTAGATCTCATGAATTGTAATATCTAAGCATCTCCAGTTTCTGTGTACTCGGCACGCTTGAAAGCAATATTGCAGCAGGTCCGTTGTTTCCTTGAGTAAATAATATGAGTCCATACGAGAATAGCTTGGCATGAGCTCTTAAAATAAACCAATATATTTATACCTAACTTTAAAATCTGTAATGCGACATTAGAGTCGAATTCTAATGTCTAAGTGATAGAGTATTTAAGATATTTTTATTAATAGTCCTGAGTAATTTTGAATGTTATCTATTAAAATTATTTGTCGATAAATATTGGATGTAGGTTCTACGTAAATATATGTACCTTTTAAGTAAATCCGTCTTTCATCGATCTCCTCAGATTTCCTGAACTCGCTCGTTGAGAGTAATTTATGAAGAACTGGGATGGTTACGAGTACCACTTGAGGCTACCTGTTGATTGATATGGATTAACAGATGCTTACTGAACTTCGATTCATTGATCTTACAATCGAGCACTTGAAGCGAAGACACCTAATAATATAATCAATCAAAACAGTTTATTGAGATGCTTCATGTTCATTTCTATTGTTACTTTTTTCTCAACATTATTAGTAACTTTTAACGAGACCAACTCTAAAATCGCGATAATAAATCAGCAGTTCCATACATTTTGCCGAGAGTCGATGAACTTTTTGCACAGAACAGCTGTTTTTACTATTTCCAGGTTAGCCCCATAGTAACAGTTATACACAATGATGTGCTTTTGCGCACTCCTTAAAAAAATTGCTTGTATCGAATTTTGAGTTAGCTCCATATAGTAAACGTTGTTCATAATAATGGTCACAATCACCCCCTTTCGACTTAGTACAGGGTAAGCAGATGACAAGAATTGGATCGGGAGTGGTTCGGTTCTACAAAGTAACTACTAAAAGGGAAAATGGGTCGTCGGGAGGTCGTGGGTCGTCGGCCGAGCCTTACCGTCCGATCAATACGACTCCCGCTAGTGCGCCCGCTGGCTCCCGCTCGTACGGCCAGCTTATTCAACATGAGATATGGGTCACTGCAGTGCACTTACGCCAAATGTAGGTCGGGTTGTGTAATACTCGTAGATGCCGAAGTCGTTGACCGGGATAGTAAATCGATTGGCAGTTTTAGTGGCATACAAAGTTGCATTTTGTAATGCGTTGCCAACTTTTGATGTTCAGTAACGTCAGTTGAGGATGATGCGACAGTGCTATGGTGCACTGTATCGTCTATTCATGCATGCATCATGTCTATACGAGTATCCTCATTATTTCATCACCTCTCCCGTCACTGCGCTTTTCATAAGGGCTAGTTAGAAAGGAACAATTACACAGCATTTCCTATAACCTGTCCATTTTGCTGCAGATATACGACCTCTGTGTTTGTTGGACTGTGTTACCTATTCGGGAACTTTATAGCAACATCAGCCGTCTTTTCTATGTTAAATCGGTCATTCTTCAATTGAGCCCCTTTTTCCTAAATACCGTACCCTTTATTATTATTTTTCATTTCTTTGATTTAACAGCCATTCTATACTCGTATCTTGCTATCCCGGACTTGCGTAATCAGTAATACTATCAAATTATTTTTTTAGTTTGAGTCAAATAAACGAAAAAAAGAAGGGTTTGAAGAATGGCCGAAATGTGCCCTGCTCACACTGTTGCGTTGCATCAATATATTCTACACTAGTATAAGACGTGGAGTGTGGACATTGGAGCTAAAATAAATTGAACCGGAAACATCAAAATATTATTCAATCGTGAGTCGCGTGTGCAGCGCATAGCAATTCTCAGCGCTAGACAGCTACACATTACACGCTTCTTACTCATGCTGCCATTAAATTGATTATGATTAACAATGAGAGGGGATCAAGACATATGTTTTAAAAATGTAGGATATTTAAGTAGGTACGTGAGATCTGTAGTTAGCAAGGGCAGATCCAGCCATTGATTCAGGGGGGGTCATCAAGTTGTAGTAGGTCACGTTTTTTCAATGAATCGTTTTGATTCGAGTTCGAGATTCAAAGAGATTCACAAAATGTAGAACTAGCGCGAGCGAAGCGAGCAGCGAGCAGTTATTTCATAATTGATGCATTTCGTTTGCAATTGCAATGGCTAGACTTTTTCATTTTTTTTTGGTAATATCATTATTTTTTTATTTCATAATAACTTTAAACCACGTGTTTTGAACGCCAATCATTTTACCAATTGTCATATCAGCTGTAAAACGTCCACTGCTTGCCATGCTTACCTGACATAGACTGTCCCTATCGATTTCCAACAAGATCGGTTGGAAGCAGCTTGCATCCAGCGCTTTTCTGCAGTCTTAATCAGGTCGCCTGTCCACCTGGTCGGTTTTCTATACTGCGCTTGCCGGTACGTGAAAACGCCGGTCGTTCTGGTGGTTTAATAATACTGTGTTGCATGTCATCCACAGTAAGCGCTCAGAAAGTTTGACGTAATCGGCAACCTCCGTGTCTCATCCCTCAGATGCATAAATTGCTAGGTATCATGGCTACGACTGATGTAGCCTTGGATGTAGATCTTAATGTATATCTAACAGTAGCTTATCATGCAGCGCGGCGCTCGGTCTGGCCTGTTGACGTCAGAGCCAGCATCGATCTGTCTGCGCCCCGCCCCCGAAGCCCCCAGGCTCGGCTTATGCAATCTTCTCCACTTTTTGCGACATCTCTTGGGTACCTTCCCCAGAACTAAAAATGTAGAGCCGACTTGCTTGTACACTGTCTTTAAAAACTCTTATAGGTACCAACAAATAATTTTTAGATGCAATGATTTAAAAGAGATCACGAGCCTAGCTTGAATTGTGATAAACAATATAATCAATGAAGTATTTATTGATCGCTGCTATGTATCAGCTGATCTCTGTTAATTATGATTTTAAAAGTGTCGTCAGCATCGCTACGATATACTCGTACTCTATTGAACGTTGCACGAGTCCTTACCCTCTAGTCCCTCTACCCATAGAAAGTTCAAAGACCGTCTGCAGTGCAAGCATGCATTGATCCTTCCCACTCCTTCCGACGCTCATAAATACTTCCTATCTCTTTGTCTAGACTTTGATCATATGTTGTTTAAAGATAGTCTAGACAAAGGGTCTTGCCCGTGAACGGTAGCGCGCGTGATGTATTTTTTTATAACAACTTAACTGAACTTACATATTCAGGTATTTAGTATTTATAATAATGTTGCCATTTCATTACGGAACCACGTAACGTGTAATTGCCGCGTTCTTTATGCGTTGGAAAGCTTATTTCAGTGCCGTTTATGCAACACTTCCTTCCCTGTCCGCTTAATGCGATACAATATTTCGCATTATACACAATTTTTATTTACCGACATTAATTCAGCCGCTGGACACTAACTGACCCAGTTCACGGCGTGAGATTGCGTTAGCTTATGAAACCAACATAGGTATTTTGTGCTCAATCTTGATGTTAAAAATAAAACTGCATCGTAATGGTTGTTAAATTTTTCGTTTGAGAAATAAGTTACGCGATTGTCGATAGAGTTGAATACGCGATTTGCGAGAAGTTCGCACAAAGGACGAGGAGGGTGGTTTCTCTGGGCGGGCGGCTGGAGGGGCGCCCTGGGCGGTGGGGGGCTCCAGCGTCAACGACCGCCACTCGAGCGTCTGCCAGCGCGGGGGAACACCGTCCCGTTGCACCCGACCCGATCAACTTTCAACTTTCGGCAGTTCCGATCGGTATTTCGTGGAGATTGTATTCCTCCGTTGTTTTGCGGGTGAAGCAATCGCGGTCGGTCACCCGTGAAAATCACCCGAGTGGGTCGTTCGCGAATCGCCCGACCGCATCGACATTGGCTCGCCGGTGCACGATGCGCTTAGTGACCGGCGCGCACTCCTCGCGTCAGCGTCTCGCGGTATTTGGCACGTGAACAACTTTTAAGGATTCGGATATTAGCGAAGTGAATCATCTCATTAACTTCGTATAGGGCGCGTGTTCGCGTGCGTGCGTCTCGTCGTCACGTCGGTTAATCTGCGGCGTCCGCTCGCTCGTTTCGGTGACACATTGCCGGTGTGAAAGTGTGAGACTGCATCGATCTAAAATAGACGTTTTTATTTACGAACAATGCTTCAGTAGAGCTGACGCTTCCTAGTGCGGTGATAGATTTATAACATGGTGTAGAGGGTTGGGAGGCTGGTAAACTGAAAGTATTTGATGATGGTGCGGCTGGGGCTGGCGATGGTGGTTGGAGTGGCGCCGGCGCTGGTGTCGTGGTGGCGCGGCGCAGCGCCGAGCCTGCCGCCGCTGGTGGTGGCCGCGGCCGCCACGACCCCCGACAAGCCCCCGCGGGGCTGGCCGCCGCGCCGCTCCCCGTCCCTCTCCGACTGCCTGGAGAGCAGCAGCGACGAGGACTCCGCTCGATCGATCGTCTGCCTAGTCAGACCTAAGCTTGTAAGTCTAGTCCTAACTATCGAGCTTGTTTATTAATTGTTATCTAGGTTGCGTCACCGTTCCGGTGGAAGAGCATGTACAGTCTTCGGTCACCAATACACATTGTATTGGTGATCGAAGTGTAGAGTACAAGCATCGCTGCGAACATACATAGAAATGTTTTTGTTTATTGATTTACGCTCAGTAATTATATTTACACATATTTTATTTTGTCCTTTACTAAGGTGTTAAGATATACCTGATGAATGCGATGCATTAATCTCATTTTACGCCGCAAAACTACCGTAGCAAAATTAATATAATTATTCTTTATAATCCGCTCATTAAAATCAAGTTAGGTACTCTACGTCATTAAAATCTCCAAATTCTCAAACTTCCTAACCGGCTTGGCTAATAAGTCTCTATCACGCGAACACGCCAATAAATGAGTAATAAGGGTACCTACCTATTCTACCTATAATATCGTAAACCAAATAGTGATCGTTTTCCAATCGAGCTTGATGGACGAGTCTTGCGAATAAGGAGAGACAATTCGCGGACAACATCACGTTTGCAATGACACGCCAAAAGCTGGCAGTGAAAGCTGCTCGATTGCAATTTGCATAACGATGTCGTCTGTCGCAATATAGTTACATGTGAAGTGACGATACAATCGATAAGCTTTTGGGGAATCCCGTCGATATTCATCCCTTCACTAACTGGGCTTAAATCGGAGTTGGTGAAGAATGATCTTTAGGAAAAATATATTATCAATACTCTTATTTGTTCACTCCTATTACTATTTTGTAAGCTCAAAGGTAACCTAGTCGTGCGAGTTATTAAAATGCAATTAATGTTGTTATCAAAACTCTTTCATTACATTTACTGTACTGTCCCGACCTTTTTGATAGGCCATTGCTGAACTTAGGCCTATTTAGCTACTTACTACTTAGCCACACATTTATTACGCCGTCATAAAATTCATTATAGCTACAAGACAAGCGTATTATAACAAAAAAATTTTTTCTATCTCGTTAGGGAAAGATTAAGATTCCGTAAATATCAAATATTCTATTATAAACCATCTTCGAAATTATCGAAGAGCCCAGCCGCGTGTGGGCTGGACAGGTGTCTGGGACCACGCAGTACATATCGTCTAAAAATATTTATAGGCGAGATGTTTAGTTTCCAAGAATATCAATATTCATAATTTAAATCTTCCCCTCCTCTAAGTAAAATATTATTTCCATGATCCTAGTGTCTAGGCCAGACAGGGTCGTCTGGGGGCACGTAGGACATTTTAATGTCGCTTGAAAGATTGCGATACATATGTAGCAAATATTCGTAATCTAAATCAAAAACCCATCCCCGAAATAACTACCTTCCTAACTTAATCCTACTTAATATAATAAACGCGAAAGTTTGTGAGGATGGATGGATGGATGTTTGTTACTCGTTCACGCAAAAACTACTGAACGGATTGAGATGAAACTTTGCGATAACATAGCTTATAAACCAGAAAGGCTATAAATTATAATGATATTGCGTCAAAATATCATGCGGGCGAAGCCGCGGGTAAAAACTAGTATTTCATAAGTCCAGCGTGTGGTCCAGATAGACGTTAGGCGTATGGAGGCACGTGGAACTTTTTAAGAAGATATTACGATTACATAAATGTAGCAAATATTCTTAACCTAAATCAAAATCCAATCCCAAAAAAAGTAATTATTTCATGAGCCCAGCGTGTGGGCCAGACAGACGATAGGCGCGATAGGGGGCACGCAGGACATTTCAATACCGTCTATAAATAGCAGCACTCGTGAAGGACTGCCTCCCGGTGATTTAGAGCTCTATAAACGCTCGTATAACGCACGTCTCCATGTTAACGCGGTATTGAAAACGCATCAACGATGATTGATGACCTGTAAAGCTGGTTCCTAGAGAGAACTTTTTCATGTCTCTTTATGTCTTTCTTTTGATGAATTTCTTTAGAAATAGGTTTATGAATGTAGAGTAGGTCCACTTATTATAACAATACAATGCTGAACTGAGGTAAGTAGTACTACAACTGCAACGTGTACGGAAAAACAAGACAATTTAGGCTAGTAGACCCTTTGAAGTAGAGCTTCGATGTTTTGATTCTAATGTTAATTATGTCTGATCTTTGTCTCCAGCTTAGAATACCTAACTTCTCAACCGATTCCAAATTCGGTTTATCCTGAAAATCTACTTTCTCTCCAGTAGTTCAAAGTATCTGCTCATATCACCAAACTATATCTCTCTGTTATTTTCTCGTCTATTTAATCATGATTTGTCAGATAATTATGTTGCAGCCTATGTGATGGATTAACTGAATGTATTGTTTATTTTGTTATCACAGATACCGTGCCGTAATGCACAATGTGGAGCACATAAATAAAGTAGATCAAACATCGATCATTCACCTTTGCTATTACGAAAGCGCATATCGCGTGCGTTGGCGGCGTGCACGCATGATGCGTCCGCACCGCGCGCCGGCACCGCGTCGCAAAATGTCACGATATTTACGTCCGCGTGCGTCGCGTGCGCATCTCGCGCGTCCATCGATCCCGTTCGATTTTCAAACGGTTGACGGTCCGGCTGTATGTCCGCGATTGCTTTTTACGATCGCTTTGCGTCCGCCTGTCGCGTCGCTTTGACTCAATTAGCCGATGTCCCTACAGCTGCGGGCTTAGGTACGTCGTCGAACTTTTTGTTTACGATTTCTTTGTATTGCTGACCAGTGCGCAGTGTCTTATTGATCTACAATCCAGTGTATCGTATATACCGTGGACGACCTGCATATCTGCACGTAATTTATAATACCTTGATTTACGATGTCTTAATTGCTAACGGCACGTCAGTGTAGTTATCAATATTAATTAATATCCTTAATTTGCTAAACTACCACTAGACAAAGACGTGATTGTAAAGATAAAAGATATAACTCCATGTAGATCAGGTTAATTGATTATTCGTGAAGCCAATTCCTCATATTGATTGAAATTTATCATCGAAACTTTCACATGTTTGCTCGAGGCAATTAGGTAATTTATTTTTAAATCGGCGCTCTCACATTTTTTGTTTTCATTTAGGATTTTTTTCGTGTTTGCTTTTGAAGAGCCGTTCGTCTTTGGAATGTTACATTATTGAGGCAAAATATTCCGAGAATTTCGTTTTGCTCTTTGGTGTTACAAAGTTCGAAGATTTATAGGTGGTAAGAGTTGTCTCTACTTTCTTCAATTCATGAATTCAGGTGTTTTTATCGGGTTTAGACATTGATCTAGATAACTTAGAGCAAGTTAATAACTTCGTAAGTATAAACCGCGTAGCCAGGTAGAATCTGTAATCTTATAAAATCTCCTATCTAACATTTTTTCACAAAACCTGATTTCATTTCGTACTTTTTTTATGTAACCTTTAACCAATAAATAATGAGATTTCGTTGTCAGCATGAGATATGCTGACACAAGAATTGAGAAAGGTCGTTGGGCGATAGAGTTTGCGGTGGCATTAAACTGACACCTGCTGAATGGTGCCGGTGGTGTTTAGAGCAAACGCTAACAAAATTTCCCTATCACCGTTCCTGTTATCTTCAACGTATGCTAAAATAATCGGCCAACTGCGAGTCGGGCTCGCGGCACCAAGGGTTCCGTACCGCATGGAAGCCCCCCGTATTATATTTATTTTAGTTTAGTTATTTATTAATTCAAGCAGTATCCTATTGCCGTTATTATCGAGCAAAAAATCACGTTAGTTGTATGGGGGCCCTTAAATATCCTTCCTACTAATATTATAAACGCGAAAGTTTGTGAGGATGGATGGATGGATGGATGGATGGATGTATGGATGTTTGTTACTCTTTCACGCAAAAACTACTGAACGGATTGAGATGAAACTTTGCAATGATATAGCTTATATATCAGAATAACACATAGGCTATAAATTATAATGAGATATTGCGTATGCGGGCGAAGCCGCGGGTAAAAACTAGTTTATTATATTTTATTAATTTATTTTTAAATTGCATATCTATTTAACTAAATATACTGTGAATATTTCATCCACATGTCACCGTTATTAATATCGAGCAAAAAACGTCTACAAATTCAGGTTGGTTGTATGGGACCTCCTCTTAAATATTTTTATTTTATATTTTATGTATTTGTTGTTATAGCGGCGGTCCCTTTTTGACCCTTTGGGTACGGAACCCAAATAAAAGTAAGTGGTAGCCGTAGTATTGAGTGTCTCATTGTGTCGGGACGCGGATCCGTGACGCCCTTGCGCCTTTGTGCAGGCTCCGTTGCGCGACCCAGAACGGTGGCTCCTCGGTATGTCGTGCGCACGAGCTCCCGCAGGAATACAAACAAGATCCGCCGTGTTTGCGAAGGTTACTGCTTATATATATACATGATGTTTCTTTAATCGCATAACGTAATTTTCTAAGATATCAGTCTAGCGACGCCAGAGCTCTTCAGGCGTCTTAAAAACTCTATCATCAGGGCTAGCCACCCGGCATAGACGAACTTACTTTTTAACCGTCTTCCAAAAAGGAGGAGGTTCTATTTTTGTCTATATGTATTTTATAAGTGTATGTTCATCGATATTTTCGCCAGTTGTGAACCTAATTAAAAATTATTTTTTAGGGCGAAAGGATAATATACTTCCGAGGTGGTACCATTTAAATTTTATCGAAATCGGCTGAACCGTTTTTGATAAAATTTAAATAATGTCAAAATTGTACATATCAATTCGAGCGAACTATTCTAATTTTGTATACGATGGAAGTCGGTTTTGGCATTTTTCGCGAAAAATAATAATAATAATTCCGAAATCACGAAATAAAGCAGTTCCACGCTTAACCGCTCTTTGACTTTTACCGTCCTACCACAAAAGTTTGACGCACGCTTTAGACACTGTTTAACAGTACACATTGCACGGTTAAATAGAGTTTAAAGTGAGTTTAAATCTTTTGTGGTAAGGCCGTTACTTTTTTTCCGCAATTTCAAGGTTTTTCGCGTAGTTAATCATAATATTGAATATAATGATATCCTAGAAAGTAAAGAAACACCCCGTACATGTAGTTTAGGCATATTTATAAATAAGACGACATATTTATGTAAAGTTGATGAATCTTAAAGTTGACTCATAAAAATGAATGAGCCCTTAATGACTCTAATATTCATATCGTTAAAGGAATGTTCAACTTGAATGACCAAATATTATAGATATTTATTGCAAACTGGTAAATTTAATTTAATGTCCGTGGCGATAACGTCAACAGCGAAACTCTAGGGATTCATACATCAGCCAAACAACGTCCACTGCTGGACATAGGCAGGGATTAAAGAAGTAATTTTTTAAGTAAAAACACGGATTTAGTCTTACATAAACGGTAAAACTACCTTATTTACGGCTTCCGGAAGATAACGTATGACCCTGTCCGTGCAAAAAAAAACCGGCCAATCGTGTCTCCTTTGCTGTGTGATAAAGTAGGTAACAAGCATATCAACAAACACACTTTCAGCTTTATAATATAGGTACACATATTAGTAAGGATGGGTTTATCATAGAAGCTTTACGTCTGTGAAATCGAACAACTGCAAATGTTTCCATTGCTAACATTTCATTCAAAGCTCACAATCCTTCTTTGATATTCCTTCCATAGTGTAGTCCGAATCATACAAGTTGGCGGATGTGATGTTAGCTGCTAGCTGCGAGAAACCTAATTACGCGCAGCTCTATGTGAGATTAAGTCAGGATTGGATATTGCGCAGCTTGTAGCTAACTTCACATCCGGCGACTTGTATGATTTGACCTTTAACTTTTGTGAATCGCCGACTTGTTCTCTCCCAGCTCTGTTTTCTGTTAGCGGTCTCTACGACAGAGATAGAAAGTAAAACAAACCTGACAGAGATATATTTAGCAACTGTTGGATGAGTATTGCCGAAACAGCTTGAATACCTTTTTAGCTATAGAGATATTTTGAATGAATTTTTTCAAATGCATCTAGAGAATTTTTCTGGTTTCTTCTATTTATTTATTATTTATTTATTATTTACAGTAAAATATAGCTTTACAGATTACACAAAATCCAATACGCTACATTTTATACTTTACCTAAAAAACTATATACATAACAGGTACTTATGTATTCTATGTATTATACTATATTAATACGGGACTTATCGCGCAATAAAACATGAGATATATTAATAAATACCTCTTTTTCTTTTTCTCCCGACGTTTCGACCAAGTTGCATTGGTCGTGGTCACGGGCAGACTAAATGCGACGCCGTATCACTCGAATTTGAAATTGTCACCACGACACCCCACACTGACAGTATCTGTAAAGGTCTTAATGCCTACACCACGCAGTTTACATTTGTCGACTACAGGATATTTTATTTCTTCTATGTATATTTGGTGGCAACATTTGCAACTGACTATAGTGGAAATCGTTGAATAACTCTGCAATAGCGCTGGTATTTCTTGAATAGTTGTATTTTCTTAGATCTATATTATGTCCGTGTAGTACTTGTGTTGCCTTCGTTTGCTACCGATATGGGGACATCACCTATTTCGCACTCAACATTTGCCTTGTCATATCCATGTTACAAAGCATGAAGGCAACATGGCGATGACTCAATTTTCTTTTTGCTCAATATGTTCAAAGTTGTATTTCAAACGTCATCGTTGTTTTATAGGAATTTGTCCTTACTCTAACATTTGTTATGACTTTTACACATACATATGTTATCTCGTAGGTTTATACTATATGGCATATAAAATGTATAGAGCAGATTTTATTCTACAAATTACAGAAATAAATGTGACTGATTTCCGTTTGCTTATCAGCACAATATTAATTATTGTTCCATGCGTTCACCACATTGTTGTCCTCTCAATTTTCAATGTCATTTGCGAGAGTTGTTTTGAATTTAATACTGATTTACGAGCATTCATAATTATATTGCGGATATCTTTAAAAATCGTGTGAAACGAAATATATGACCTTACGCAAGGAAACTTAAGCACGGAACGTTCTCTCTTGACGAATGATTTAAATAATCAAGATAAACTAAAATGTTGCTGGCCTTAATTTAGTAATGTTTATTTTAAATTTCTCACGGCACAGTCTTGACAATGAACAGCGATAAGAAATTATTTTGATGGTACATGGTACTTACGTACTCACTCATACAATTCCTACATTTATGTTATTAAATGCATTTTGCACAATTATGTTTAAAAAGTGTGTATTCTGTGTTTATGCATCAAGACGATCTGATCAAGACCTTTACAGCAGTTGACGTCCTAGGATTGATATGATGATGATAGTTCTGCTTTCTTGTGTGTTCAAGTGTGTGCTTTAACTTTAAACTATTTAAACAATAGACATTTCAATTGCTCTATTAGGGATGCCGCATACGAGTGGCAGGCTTAACTTAAATTGTGGTGTTTGGCGTTGCTAGCAGTTGCTACTATATCTCGCAATGCACCGTCTCGTAATGAATCACTAACCTCAACACTGCACTGTGCAATAAGATACAATAATTTATCATCATAATTTCTTCTTAAAATTTCATACCAGACTACAATATCACGGTACACATCAGTATAGGTAATAAAATAAGCAATGTACTAATTTATCCTTGATATTTTTTTTTGTACTAGACTAGTACCAAGTTACTGTGATAAGCAATATTCTTTAAAAAAAAAGCTTTACATTGATTGAAAGTGAATTATGCGCATGGGTTTGCTTTTCGCTTCCGCTTTTCAAACTCTCCTAACGGTGCGTGCGACACTTTACGAAAGCGTTGCGAAAAACTCGCGAGATACGACGCTAGCGCTTCTGCCAGCGGCAGCGGCCCGGCCGTTCGGCCACAGTCGGCCGCAGCACCCGCCAGAGCCGCTCGTGCGCCGCCGTCGCGCACCTGTCCCCACACGTGGCCTACTCGCGATCGCGATCTATCCAAACTCGCCCTTCATTCTCGCGCGCGCCCTCCGCTCGAACAATCCTATTGTCCACGCTTATTTACTAATAAACCTACATTAGGAAAATAATCATCCGATATTCAAAGTATTTTTGTTTTACGTGACTAAAACAAAGAATGTTAGCGAAGGAACTGTGCTTGAAGTGGAAAATATTGAAGATAAGATAAAGTTCTACAACAATATTTTTTTATCGCGAATGGTTACGGAGTGCAGTGCGAAACGGAACTCGGTGCAAGCCTTGCGTCTGTCTAGTCTTCACCCTAGTGAAATCGGACGCGGCGAAATCCAGGCGCGAGACTTTGGGAATATTGTTTGTTTACGTGATACAAATGTGGGAATTCGTAAACAGCGACCGGAGCGTATTGTTTGGATTCCTCGAATAGTTGTCACAAAGACGGCGGATTAATCAGTGACGTTGAAAATGGGGCATCGATCAGAAGTAGCCACGCCTGATAACAGCGACGATGAGAGCGGGGATGCCTTCACCGACGGAGACTTCGGCGACTCCGACGACGAGACCATTCTAGAACGCAATGATAGCAAGTCTTCAAACATCCCCGTCAACGAGACGGTCAATGAATCAATAGACAAATCTCTCACAAATGGCAACTGCTCTCATAACGGATCTGAGGCCTCTCCTGTGCTTCAATCTAAAGTAAATGGACATAACAGTGATCAAAGTGATCTGGAAAATCATAACGAAACTTTGTCGGAAGTGAGAAGAGATTCACACGGAGAACAGAATCCATCGATCGTAGGGATTATTGGAGACCAGCACAACCATGTAGGTGAAGTTAGCGTTTATGTATGTGTATCTGTTGTACGCAACTCATTTTACTGCTTTGTGAAATCAACGAAAACAAACCAAAAAGGAGTGAGTGTTGTGAAATTGACAACAAATCAGGATTCAATCCTTTTTGGGGCTTCACGTTGAATCACAGCAAATGACTCAACACAAACACCTTGTCAACTGTACTCTTACCCCTCGTCAGATTGAAAGAAATGGATTTAGTATTTGATTTTTTTTTAAATCTTTCTAGACTAATTCAAATACCAAATCCATTGGACATTTACAGTGAATCTATTGTTTTCCCTAAGGTCACATTTTATTATACTATTTTTCACTAGTTTTCTGTGGCTAATAAGGTACGCAAGGTCGATTACAAATATTATCTTATCTCGATTTAAAATGTACGAGTACTTGCTCCGTGAGGTGTTGAGGCCGCCACAGTTTCAGTTAAGTTGTCACAGGTGAACACTGTTTGCGTTACTCATCATCTGCTCTGTATGCGGGGCCATTCGTCTGTTTTCGAATAAAATGCCATTCTTCTTAAGGATATTGAAGGTTGTTTGAATATCGTGACAGATACATTTGAAAGGAACATCGAAGGGAGTCAGAGTGGAGCAATATCGGTTAGTCGTGTGGCGGTCTCCAGTTCGGTTGATATGTGCACGCGGCCGCTGCGGTGATATGGCCTTGCCATGACAAATCAGCACAGCGATATGTCGTTTCCGGAGAGCTTGCTAGCCCTCGCTGCTCGACTCGTCATAAGTTATGTAAGTCATAATAGAAATTCTAGTGACGTCTTTCACATGAAAACCCATTGAGCGGCAGAACAATTGTCTTCAAAGACTTGAAATAACTCGCTCATAATATTATTCATATTTATTAAGTCACTGAAGTCAGTGCAAATGTATCGGTAGCAATGAACACTCGTGTCGAGTGTCTGCAGACGGCCCGTGCGGTGACCTCATCTGCAGATGTGTCCTTGATACCGGTGACATGTCTCCAACAGAATTCCTTTTGCATATATTCGGCCAACTGTTAATACTTTACGTGAGTTTAAACTAATATTTTTAAACTGATGTTCATTGCTAATCATTGGCATTTCAATCGTCCCGATTGGCCTTTCCCGTGAGTTGGTATTTGAATCTCGTTTGACATTTATATCTTCAGAAATCCAAGTTTCGGGGAGGTCACATCCAAATAACAGTAACTGCCAATCTTATCTATATTTGCAATAATATTGGCAGCTATTCATATTGAGAATGTGTATGGGTAACGTAAGTTTCGGTGAGATAATAATGTTATCATCTTTGTTTATTCAAATGATGACAGTAGGGTGATCTCATCGTTTCTATAACAAGTTTTTGGTGAATGCCGCGTATAATTCGTTTATTAAACAGTAGGTACCGCTTTAATAGTGTTAGAATTGGTGCCTTGACTCGGTATGGATAGAGATAAAATGCTAGTTTCCCTTTCAATGGATATCGCTTTTCTTTTTACTTCAATGAATCCGGTTAGGTTGGATTATCCAGTTTGATTTGAGGTGTCATGTATTGGTAGAAGTAGTGTAACTTTTTCTATTTCTATGCGGCTCAGTGTTCGCATTTAAGTTTGTCTGGCGTGTGTCAAATAGCTGCTCTACAAACAATACAATCACGTAAAGCCAATTTGTGTTGCTTCCACCGCCGTCAAAGCATTTTGTTTCCAAATCTCGAACGTGTGACAAAAATTAGCTTCACGCTTTCAAACAAAAATACCAGTTAACATAAACTTACTAAAAGAATGTTTAATTTATGTGCATACGTTAAACTTATGGCCGTTTTCCGCACAAACAGTGTGTATAGTGTATACTATAAACAATTTACAAGTACAACATAGCAGTCTTATGAAAGAAATTTCACTACCGAAGTTTTAAATCATATCTTCAGTGCGTTATGCAATCAGTGTTAGGCGATAATAAGTATTTTTTTGAAATGTTTGGTAATTGGATGGCTATTAATTTTTTTGTCGATACCGGAAATGAAGGTTTCTGACTTCGTATCGAATAATCAGCAGAGCAGAATCATTTTGTCATATTTGAATGACACGTCGTTCTTACCGCTGTTATTTTACTTTATTGCCTATTCAAGCTGGAGAACTTGCGACAGAGTTACTAGACAATTAGCTTGCCTGTGATGGTAAGAGTCACGCTCTTGTGCACATCCAATAGATAATACTTGTAGATTTCGTTGTGGTCCCACTCAAAATTGTGAATGGCAATAAATGTTAACGTTTTTTTTGTAATGCATTGTCGTTATGATATTTCGTCGAACACAGAGATTCACGAGAGAGAAGACAGCAATAGCAGAAATCAGTACAGTATTGTCCTAATGTTCTTGTTGGCGGGACTACTCAGTATTCTCCATAGATACTCTAGAAAACTGTTCTATCTCAAGAAACCGGACAAGTTAGGCTCGCATATCGAGGGTTCCGAACAAATCCAGAAATTTTCACAAAATTGGGAAGTAAGTTGTTAAAATCTCTATACCATAACCATCGACAAAAAAGTTTTTTTTTTCTTTTTTCTCGTCATACATCGAAAATTACACATAGTTAAAATAATTAGAAACCTGTTTTTGCATGAGCTAATGAATTTATTTTTTATGATACCTTACAGACATATGTTTTATATACGATTTACTCACTTTGAATTTTGAACCCATATTTTGTGAATTTTGAGGCCCTATTTTTTGTGATTTTAATAAAAATGTACAATTTTCAGATTTATTCCTATATGTGTACTCTGAGACAATGCTTCTTGCCAAATTTCATAATTCTATGTCAACGGGAGAACCCTGTAGGTTTTGATTTTTGTGAGTGTCGCAATATGCTGTTTTTACGACATAAACGGCTCTAACTTTTTGAAAAGATAACTGAGAGTTTTTAAGTTTTTCTTTAACACAACTGCAAGAGACCATAGATATACGTATACAGTTTAAATTTCAACTCGATATCTTTACGCGTTCACGAGATAAAGAGTCTTGACATACACACAGACAGACAACGTGATCCTATAAGGGTTCCATTTTTTCCTTTTGAGGTACGGAGCCCTAAAAAAGGTCGTATCCTAACCGTCCGTCCTTCCTATTATGTCTGCTATTGTTATTCGCTTACTAACTTTCTATTGAATTAGTTATTTTGTGAACATTTAGTTCAAGACGTGTTCAACGCGAAGTTGAGTAAAGATTATCGCCCTCTAAGTAGAGCAGCGCTGTTTATCCTCGCCCTCGCCTGCCACTTGTCAGCTCGTCATTAGGTTTCCGATTGGCTCCTTCGAGAACCTGCGTTATTTATCTTATCGCTATACGTACTAATTGTTTAACTGCACCTTAATATGTGTATTGCTTTGTTTATGTACAATTTGTTTCAATTCACTTCATATCAGCTGTAAGACATATATTATTGGTGAGTACTGCGGCGGTTCGCCCCGCAAACGGTTCCCACCGCGGGGCGAATCGCGCTAGACTCTTTTTGAAGGTCCCCAAGTATTTTCCCCCATTCACCCCGTATTTTTTGGAGCAAGGCGAAAAGTGCCATTTAAAAAAGAATCTTGGGCTATCCGCCCTGCGATTCACTTTTTAAATTAAGCTAAAAAGTAGTTAATGGAAAAATTAACAATTGCATTATATGGAGGGCATCATTCTATGAGCCCCTTCGTATATTTTCGATAAAGTGAATATCTGCGGCTTGCATCCAACGCAATCCCGAGATTTAACTTCATATCGTCTAGGCATCTGTCTACCAAGTGAGTAGACGTCTTTCTCTTCGCTTCCCGGTGCGTGATGTTCATTGCATTGTTTTGTTCTTGCAGATTGTTTCATTGACTTACTGTCTCCGAATTTGAGCCCTAGAAGGAGTGTGTCGGGGAATGACCTTCGCCTCTTGACGCCAACGTCCAGGGATGATGTCACCGACAACGGTCGCAGGCAAAACAAACCGCCATGCGCTGTTTGCTCTGCTCTAATCCAACCATATGTGCAAAATCTGTAAAAGTATTCATAAAACTAACAAATTCAAGGAAATTTAATTATCATCATGGTATCGAAACCATTTTATTTTTAACTTCCAAAAAAGAGTAAGTTCTGTGTTCGTCTGTACACAGTATTTTTTTTCTGTATTGTTATAAAAAAAAATCTTTTTTAAATTTCTTCATTTCTTTCTCCGTTAGGGTATATATACTCCCGAGGTGGTCCCATTTGAATTTCATAAAAATCAGCTAAGCCGTTTTTGAAAAATCAACAATAATGTAAAAATTGTACACTTACATCGATCCGATCGAACTATTCGAATTTTGTACACGATTGAAATCGATTGTGCTATTTTTTTGCGAAAAATAATTATTTATAGTGCTTCCTACACTATACATATATTCCTACACTATATAGTTCTTTTTCCTGAAATCACAACACAAATTTGGATTGTTCATCGTAAAAATATCTCATCGATGGTATTGTTTGTATTTTTATCGTAAAGGAATCTGAGAATTGCTTTGAAGAAAAATACTTATCGTGTAGTTTCGTTATCGGCCGCTGGAGTCGATAATCGGTTCTACCATTACCGGATTACGATTTCTGTTTTCCTACATTTGATTTAGTTACGTTACAATTAGCAAGTAGCACAACGAGCTATGGAGAGGGCTATGATCGAAGTCTCTCTGCGAGATCGATCAGAAATGAAGAGATTCGTAGAAGAACCAAAGTTACTGACATAGCCCAACGGATTGGCAAGTTGAAATATGGCAGTGAGCAGGGCACATAGCGCGGAGGACTGATTACCGATGGGGTCGAAAAGTTGTCAAGTGGAGACCACGTACTGGCAAGCGCAGCGTAGGACGTCCACTCACAAGACCGCAGGATCACGCTGGATGCAAGCCGCTATTAACCGGTCTTATTAGAGATCCATGGGGGAGGCCTATGTCCGGCAATGGATGTCCTATGGCTGATGGATGGATGGTTATAGTTATTTTCTACGAATGCTTTTCTTTCCTCATTTCCTAATCGTTTTCGTTCTTCCTTCCTTTGCATAGTGCAAGGTTTTTTCAGAGGTATATAATTATACTTATCATTATGAACAACTGTAACTATGGGACCTACTCCGAAATCGTCAGTTAAATGACTTTTTGTATGGAGCAGCTGATTTCTTAGTCGATTCCGTAGTAAAAGTTGTTCATAATAATACACATATATATATACATATATATACCCGTTTAAATCCCTGCTCTGCACCTAGCAAAGCTAAACACACTGTATAAAACTCATAAAATATTTTTTCAACTTCTATCAATGCAGTCGATCGAACGGAAGTTCCGTACATGGTTTGGCGCTGTTTTTGTCGACGGTCCTTTAATCTTCTGTAAGGATTTATAACAAAGTACATGTCATATGGGTTGCATAGAATGTTTATTGCTTATCATCATGTGGCGGCGTCCGCCCGCACGGTACCGGTTCGCTTGTACTCGTAACACATCGCCCGCATAATTTTGAGGTCAACAGTATCTATTCGTACACGTGTGACTTTACTAAATTAATTTTGGAAATGGCAGTACAAAATGTTTCTAAACGAGTTTGACTTGCGATGTTGGTGTTCTCATTTCAAAATTAATCAATTACAAACCTTCGCACTTTGAACTCTCGAACGCTAAAGTGAGATTCGATTCTCAAAGAGATGTTTTTGTATGCTTTTACAAAAAAAAATACTTTACCGCTTTGAATGAATAATATAAGTAGTATAAAAGCAGAGACCGAACAGGTGAATAGCACGTCAAAAAGTCATTACTTTAATCTACTCTTTGGTTAAAGCCATTAACATTTTTTGGTAATGTCCTATTTACGTGATGAGCTAGTAGTCATTATAATAAAATGATTATTCTAAAACATAGTTTCGTTGTAGCACATTTTGTGATGACGTTGTGGCCACATACATGACACATGCTCGGGCTACATATTCGCGAGCTCTCAAGGAGAGTGTCCTTTAAAAGTGGTTGCAAACATAAAAGTTTTGCTGACCTTTAAAAAAAATCTTTGACGCCAGTGCTAGTCAACCGCCCTTTACGAACTTACTTTGAAAATTCTATTCTAGCTTCACGGCAACTATCCCAAAAGTAGATATTTGATATTCGTGAGCTACTCCCGTATATTACCACAAAAATGTCCGTGTCTACGACCCTTGCTTTTGAGGCTTACACGCAGCGATGGCTTATAGCTGATGCGTGCTGACTGCCCAGCCCCGTCTAGACGAGGGGTTCCCCTAGAGACAGGCTCGCATTAGTCTCGGTGACAAGCGAGCCCGCGCCCACGCGATCCTCCACGCCTCTTTGTGACCTGATGTACTGACTCCACTATTGTTATAATCGTTAAAGTAATTGCTTTTGCCAAATTAGGCACCGTACTTAGTTGCCTGTCTAAAACGTGAAGGTAATATAAAATTGGATTCATCAACATCACCTGAAGCTTTTTCTATCCCGTTTCTAAGTATGCGTCTTTACGCTGCTAGGTAGTGCCATCTCCCCGGACCTGAGCTAATCGTGTCCAGCTAGCTTAGCATGTGACCATAAAGGCTACGAAAAGAACTCTTTTCGACGTGTGAAAAAGACAGATATATACATCGCCATAACTGCCTCGTTCTGACACGTGGAAAGAAATATTACGTGGTGCGCATCATAGCACGGCAGGAAAAAAATATGACAGCTTCATAAGAAATCCTGGGTGCACTGCAAAAACGCAAAGCCGTACATAATTTTCTTAGTCTTTTAGAACATTTTCAACCCCCTGTATATTCGTTGTGGATAAAGTCTATTGTCTCAATTTTTCATATACTCGTACATACAGTTTACTGAAGGGCGGATAACATTTGAATAACAGCTTTTAGTAACCAATGGACACCAATATAGGAGTGGAAAGTCATTGTCATTACTAACTTGCATCATTCAATAATAACCTGCAGTTGTAAAATCGGTAAATATTTACTATATGATGCATATCATTAACAAAGGATGATTTAATAAATAAGCAACCTAATCTCAGAGCTCAGGACTTGAATAGGTATATAATTTTGTAGAGTCAGCTTATGCAAACGAATATAATATTTAACTGCGGCATCGATCGACGTTCACCTGCATTTTTGCGGCTTGCGGCGACGCGCGACGTCGTAAAGTTGTTAGCTTTATCCACTTTTGGCATTTATTTCGCATAACCCTTTCAGACCTGAGATTTTTTTTCCCTATAATTATGAATATTACTGTGGGAATTACTTATTTAGAGCCTAAATGACGCTACAAAAATTGAAAACAAAATCTAGGTATTTCAGGTTTTCCACAAAAGTACTAGCACGATCGTGCGGGTTCGGCGTATAATCAGAATGTGCACGCTCGTGTATTTTCCTAATGATACTCATTTGTTTGAAAATAAAACAAGTTTATACAGTATAATAAACTTTAAATGAGAACTTTTTAATCAGCCTTTAGATTGAATGCAGTCTTAATTTGTTTTATTCTATTACTTATAATGAACTTTTAACGTAAAATTAACTGGTAATGAGCAACAACTTTCTAATTATTTATAAATCTAAGTAATATTGTATCACAATCAATGAGATCTATATAATCAACTTAATCTAGTAATTTACTTCTGATGAAACAACGAAAAACAATGTTTTCCTCTAGAGAGGCACAAATATACTTTGCACTTTGTGCAAATAATCTTAGACCGACTGTTACATGACTCTAATTTGCAAACTCTTGGAGATAGTAAATTGTCGTCAAACATTGGTAAGTGGCCATACCCATCGTGTCGTTTTGACTCAGACGGAGTTGGCTGTTTGAATTTTTTGATGAAAGGACCAGCAACTTCAGCATCCTCGTCATAATTATCGTCCATCTCCAAAATCCTCTTGGTGGGAGTTTGAGTCAACCCTTCTGCTATATCTAGGCGAAAATTTAAAAGATCCATAATTTTACTTTGAGGGACGTTCAATCGAATGCAATCATTGCGATACAGACGCCATGCATTTACCACAGCTAGGTCAACAAAATGAATTATGACTTTCAACGTCCATTTTCTTGTTTTTATAAATGCACGGTAATATTCCATTTGCTGGTCCAATACGTCCACTCCACCCATATTACTGTTATAATTGGATATAACTTTCGGACACGACACATCTACGTAGCATTTTCTGTTTTTATCCCATCGTTTCACAGTTGCTATGTTATCCGATCCTGTACAGTTCGAGACCATCATAACAGACTTATTGTCCTTCCATTTCACAAGAGCTAAGTCATCGCACACAAATTGTTGAGATTCCCCTCTCAACATTTTGTTATCTGCCTTGAAATTTAGATTTTTTCTCTCACTGATCCTGTTCATCATTATAGTACCAGTTCCATGTAAATGTAACTGTTGTAGCCTCTCTATTAGAGGAATACTCGTGAAAAATCGGTCAAAATACAAACAACTCCCAGGAGGAACTGCTTGGGCTAAGTGTAATATGACCGAGGCACCTACACCCAGTTCTCGCTCAGTAAATGCTGTTCTAGCTCCGAGGTAGATTTCAAAATCTATCATTAGGCCCTCACTTGTAGCAATGACAAAATTTTTCAACCCAACAGGCCGAGGTTTGTTTCTTACAACTTGACGCAAACTACATCTTCCCGTGAATGGAATCATCTGCTCATCTATTGAATAGTTTCCGCTAACTCTCTCTAACTTGCGACAGGCCTGTTTTACTTGATTGATCACAGGTTGTATTTTCCACAAAGGATTAAGCCGTTCTTCGGCAGACGAGGGTTGGTCTTCAGGTACAAAATGTAGTGCACTTCGCAAGGTTGTAAAGCGATCGCGTGTCATAATATCAGCTATTAATGCTAGCCGTGTATTTTGGCGCCAAAACAGATACAGGCGAGGATAGTTAAAAATTCCAATTAACAAATGTATGCCAAACAACTGTTTTATTTCATCACCAGAAGCATTCAATACACGACCAGTTTTTCGCATGTGATAATTATTTGTACATTCCGCTCCTAATTTATAGAATTCGTCATTAAAATAGTCTGTAAAGTACTCCATTGCAGCTCTTATTGGATGCATCGGAAGTAGTTGAAAGTCATGTGGTTTATCGGTGTATTCTGTTTGTCTCCATATCCTACCTCTGCTTTGTCCACGTCGACTTGGTGTAATTCGTGGTGAACTTACTGGTTGATTAGTAGTACTTGGTACTGGTGCATCTGGAAGTTGTTGAATCTCATGCAGTTGATCCTGCGTCTCCTCTTCAACTTCAGTGTCGAGCAAAAAGTTTTCCTCCAAAATATCTTCTATATCTGAGTCGTTTCCGTCGCCCAATATTTCTAAAATGACGTCATCGGACAGACCTCCTGTAATAAACAAATTACATCAAACTATAATAAAATATACCACACTACGTTCACAAAATGTTCAAATTAACAACACGCACGAACGTAACATTTTAACCGTCAAAAAATACCTAAGAACCGAACTGCTACGATAGTGCGCATTACTTTTGGTTCAACGAAAAAGATAGTAATTTACAAAATTTCCATGAAATTGAATCAAAATCCAATAAATAATATCATTACGTTCATCATTATTACAATAAAACAGGAATCCATAAAAAATAATGACATTTTATTTACTTACCGGCGTGGGAGTTCCGAGAAAAAAACGCAGCCATCTTTCACCACGTCAGTGGTACGACTAGAGCTGTCACTGGGATCAACTGTTATTTTAAATATACGCGCCATAAACCGCACGCTCGATGCATGTCGGTTTCGTTCCAAAAAACAAAAAAATGTGCCTACGACTTTTTTTTCTAAGGATGCGCACGCCTGTTTAACTCAGGTCTGAAAGGGATAAAAGTTTTAATCGCTTGTCGTTGTGAAATACTACCATTTTATGTACACACCAAATACTTGTACAAGCTGTGGTTTTACATCCTTGCTATATTAACGGAGGTATAATACCTTAGAGAATAAATATTAATACTCTAAGTATAATACATTTACTCATTATTAGATAGATAACTCTTTATTTGAAACCACTATTGACTAAACGTAAACATATCATTATATGTAAAACTAGCGACCCGCCCCGGCTTCGCACAGGTGTATTATACGTATAAACCTTTCTCTTGAATCATTCTATCTATTTAAAAAAACCGCATGAAAATCCGTTGCGTAGTTTTAAAGATATAAGCATACATAGGGACAGACAGACAGCGGGAAGCGACTTTGTTTTATACTAAGTAGTGAAGAACAATTAAAAAAATCTAAGCTTCAAAACTGTACCTCCCCTAGTTCCAAAAAATAGGTCTTCCATTATTATGTTGAATTTCGATGAACTTTTTATATGGCACAGCTGAACAGCGAGTTCAGGATAGACCGCACTGTAAAAGTTGTCCATTCGAGTGATTAATCTCATCAGACCTGCCTGCCTTCGACAAGCTAGGGCTTCGATCTAGTTGCGCTCCATTACATGCAAGTAGTTCATATTAATTAGCGACGCGGTGTCGACATGTGGTGGTAATTTAGCAACTTTGCGACAGCCCGCATGGATCTTACTATCGGTACACCGTAGGTACAACTTTTCATGTTAGTGCACCATTGAGTTGTGGATTTTCATTGATGTCAACAGTAATTATATGATGAACGTACAATGTATAGATATACTATACATCATATAACTACATGAACATGTCTACATGTCTACTCTTCTGTCCTCCATTTAATATGCAGACACGTATTATGCATTTTAAACTTCTTCAGGAAGCGATGCTGTGTATTTTGGCCAATGATTTAAAAGTTCATTCTACCTCGATGATCTGGGAAGACGAGTTTTCCAATCTCATAGTAGACGTAGTATACTACCATTTGAGCATTATATCAAGCTGAGATCCTTTTTGCAAACAAATGTCATGTCAACGGCACGATGAGTCGGTCGCGCCCACATGGCACCGGGCTGTCGCATCTCGCGGCCCCTTGCGAAACACTTGCAGCATTATAGCGAACATTTGGCAACCTCTGCCGCGATGAACATTATACCGCTACTATTCGCTAATGCTCACTTAAAATGTCAATGTGTAGGCAGATGGGATGCCTCGCATCGACATCGACCTAAATCTAAGTTTACATGCTCATCGTAAAGACTTGTTCTTGTTGGTTTTTGATATATAGTTTATTTATTATTAATGTTCCAACGTTGAGCCATTTTTTTAATGTATTGGGCTAAAATTTACCATTTCTTCTGGGACAACCTTGACTGTCTAGATTGTCCCGACATATTTTTTGATTAATACTGAAAAAACTTTGATATATTGAGTCACGTACTTTAATCGTGAACCCTAATTGGGATGGACTGATGGTCATAGTAAAAATAACGGATAAATCAATCCAGCTGTGGACATTGACAGGTTGAGCAACAAACAACAAGATAAGAATCGGAAAAAATCTAGACCAGACTTGGAAATCTAATCTGTCTTTTCTAGAGCTGTTTATTTCTGTAGGTACGTAGATTGATACTTAGATAAACTTTTATTGTTCACACAAGATAGATACTACTTATATATTGTAAAGAAAGAAGAGTTAGTTTTAGAAAGTCTTTGAAAGTAATGCAATACGATGTGTTTGAACCTAGACAGCGAACTTTGTTTTGAAGCATTGTCGCCAAAGAGACTTGTAATGAATGTGCCATTTGACACGTCATGTTTGAAACTTAATTGTACCTGTCTACGATTATTTGTTTTTCTTCGTAGTTTTGTTGATGAGGAGGAAATTTTGCATAAGATTTGCCGATTTGCTTTGGAATGTGGATGTGCGATTGTACTATCTCAACCGAATCGGAATTTTCAGATACCTACACAACACACGCACCTGACTGAAAATACCCAAACTCCCTAGAAATTCTTATTGCCACTCCCTCGCAAGTTTTTGGGGTGAATAGCTATGGCATTGACTAGTGGCAAAGAATGGAGTTGAGACTAGTGAGAAAAAGTTGACTGTAACACCATCCCACGATCCAAGTCCAGGGATACTGGTACGATACTTTATCCATTATAAATAAACAAGGGAAAACATTGTCGTATACTAGAGGTCCAATGGTGTAGTTAGGCAGTTCCTCGCCAATAAAAGAAAGAAACTTGGATAAAAACATGACTTGGGTGGGAAAGAATCGGCACATTACACCCATGCTAATGGCCCTGCACCAGTATTACTTCTTCCAAGTCTTCCTAACGTGAATGTATGTTGTTTACAGGCGGAGCAACGGTTGGCGGCGCGGCGCGCGGCGCGGGCGGAGGCGCGCGAGATCCGCATGCGCGAGCTGGAGCGGCAGCAGCGCGAGCAGGAGGACCATGCCGACAAGGCCTACGACATGTATGCAGGTATGCCTAAAACATATTTTTTAAACTTTTTTTTACGAGGGTGAAAACTTCGTAAAATGCCCTGCTGCTTCGGGGTACAGCCGGGTTGTGTGGCACGACATCCATCTAAAACCCTATCGGTGGCCATATCCTTGCCTTTGTGCTGTCTTGCTCCAGGAGAGCGCACCGGAGCCCTCAGTTTATCTATACGTCCTGTGTTTGACGACAATGTGGTCATTTTAGCATTGTCTTCCCCGGGCTCGTTTGAGTCGATGGCTCATCTCCACCCGCGAGCCCAGAGGCTCAATTTTAGTAGGCTCTTTCTACAGGCAGCGGATATCAATGCCGTATTCTATTGTCCCCAGCCAGTGCCGGATTAACCCTATCAGGCGCCCTTAGGGGCCCTATTACAGAACCTTTAGCCTAGGGGTGAATAGATTTTTAATACTAGGCATCTTATGGATTTGTACGGAACCCTTGGTAGGCCTCGCACTTGTTCAGTTTCCTTCCACTTTATGCGTCCCCGCATCGAGTAGGGGGTCCCTAGGTAGCCTTAGGGATAATCCGGCAGTATCAGGACCAATACCAAAGATAGTTCTAGGAGTTCTCTATAGTTTGAGAGGCGACCGATCGGCACATGTGGTGGAGCATAGCGTGACGCGTGGCAGTCTTGGGAAGATACGACAACGACTAGGAGCCTGTGTGCGTCATACACGCAGCCATGAATGAACGCTATTTTACTGTGGGGTCAACCCGAAATTCGAGAATAAAAAAGCTGTTCTATAAATATTGCAACTCGGAATCGATAAAATGTATGAAACAGCTGATTTTTCTTTTCTAGAATTCCGGGTTGACCCCATAGTAAAAGTTGTTAATAACAATAGTCTGAATCGCCTTCTTTCGGTTTAGTACACCAATTCTGGATAACCCAATAATTAAACAACAATGACGGATAGAAGGTTTACAAATGGTTTCAGAAACGGTGGGCCGTCGCGGCGGCACGCGGCTGGCCGCGCTCAGCCCCGCGGCCGCGCTCACACACTCGCCGCGCCGGAGCTCCGAGGACTCCGCCGACGACACCTTTAATATTAAGGACTTAAGGGTGGGTTTTCTTCTCTTCACTTCATTAGGTACATCAGTTACCGCCGGGGAGTTGCGTTCCGACGCTCGCGAGTCAGTACGGAGGACTCCACTCTTGACTCACCTTAAGGCTATTAGCCGCCAAATAATGGCAGCAGTCACTGTAAATTGTCACCAAATCTTTTCTTGAATTAGAAAAAAATGTTCACATGAAAAACTAAAAATGTCTACAATTTGTAAAAATTCTATCTTGCATTCAATTCTCTTCAAATGTTATCTTGCTCAAAAAGCACATTCCTTACTTATCGTATGCAATATGTATTTCCAGCACGAAATGAAAGAGGTGGAAGAGAAGTTCCGCAAGGCGATGATATTGAACGCGCAGCTGGACAACGACAAGGCGGCGCTACACTACCAGCTGGAACTGCTCAAAGATAGAATCCTGGAGCTTCAGGAGGAATACGCGCAGTTACAGGTAATTCTATACTCGTCATGATCCACAGCTTCGAAGATAACTCTGATACCTCGACATTCTTATTTTGGCTCCTTTTACTAAACTCAATCCAGGAGCATATTACATGTTCTTTGTCAGGAGCCCAGAGATATTTTGAGATGTTAGAAAATTAATTTTATAATCTCTTGCTGTGCTATCCTGTTTACACCGACATAGATATTCGATGCTAGCTCTTGCTGATATTTGGTCTCGTGCGTTAAAAAAAAAAATGCCCAGGCGATGCTCATGAGCATTAACACATACATATAGTCCGAGCTACACAAGACAGCGGTTGGGAAGTTAGGCGCAGAACGCTGCGCAAAAGGCAAAATATAGGGATGCGCGGGAGCCAGAGAGATTCGCGCCGGGGCACACCCGCCCGCCAACCTCACTACTTGGCCACTTGCGTCGGCATTGTGCACACATGCGGCTAACTTCTCTTCCGCCGACTTGTGTGGCGCGGATTATACCTAGAGGGCTATCGGTTTAAAAATAGGGCCTAAAAAACCTTATTTAAAAGTGATGGGACAGTTGATGTTTCCGTATTAGTAGTATGCTTAAACATGACCGCAAATTCTCCAAAAAGTTCTAACTAAAATGATGATGATCGACAATTTCAATTTAGATCTGCTAGTGTTTCTTTGGGTTTCTCTTATAGAAAGGAGGGCGAGGACATTTTAATGATGAAGCGTGACATTGTAAAGAGTCGCGGTTGGCCTGGTTGTGGTACAAAAAACAAAAATAAATATTGAGCAAATGTAATTAGAGTAATTCCGTATCGTGAAATTTAAACGTGTGTTTTTGTGATCATGACAAAGTTATAAAACTGAATTTGAAATGAAATTGAAATTGTATAAAGGAAGACGACACGTTTAACATTTCTGGGGCGTTGAATGAGGGCTAGCCTTCCCACTGCTTACTTCCGTCGTAGTAGTACCTGTAACGTGTGCGTTGTGATTATAGCGCGAACACCGCGAGAAGTGCTCGGCGCACGAGCGGCTGCGCCGCGAGCACGCGTCCACGGAGCGCGAGCTGGGCTGCGCGCGGGACGCGGTGCGCGCGCGAGACGCGGCCGCGGCCGCCGCCGGGTTCGCGTTCGCCGAGGCCGCGGCCGGCGCCACGCACGCCGAGGGCTTCGGCGCCGTGCCGCCGCTCGCGCTGCTCTCGCACGACCAGGAGCGCGCGCTCGCCGAGAGCGGGGACGGCACGCTCGGTAAGCGCAAGCCTGATAACTTTATGTTGTGTACACCGTTTTTGGCCGTTTCCCCGCCGTATGGCTCGAGTGCTGTGTGACATGTTCCCGTTTCACGCGGGATCGCCGTCTCAGCTACACTACAAGCTGGCACGGGATCTACGGAATCACATGGTTGCCAGCGCGGCGTCCGGCAACTTGCTCCTGGCAACCACGGTGGGCACGCAGCTTAATTTTCCATCGCACGATGTAAACAAGCCACTCAGTCAAGTATTGGCTATTCTTATAGACTAAAATCGTAATCGTTGCTTTTCAGACGTGCGGTTGCAGAAGCTGGTGAGCGCGAAGACAGCCCTGGAGTCGGAGGTCCGCAAGCTGAAGCTCACGCTGAACGAGGAGCGCGCCGCGCGCCAGAACGGCGTCTCCAACCAGCACGACGCTGACTACGAGAGCGAATGTGAGACTCCTCATTTTTGTGCATTATTTTGCTCCAATCTGTTTTTAATTTTATTTTTATTAATTTCGTGTAGTCAACAGCTTAACAAAGTCGTAATTTTACAAATTTACACAACAATAAATGCAATTTTAAAGGCTTTCTGACACCTGTAAATATAGTTTGAAAATGTTACTCTCCTTGTAAGACAGAAAGATAGCTATGTTTTCGTTAGGCACATAAGTGCAGCGCTGTGTGAAGTGTGGAGGGGATGAGTCCGCATGTGTTTAGTATGGCGGTCACCATCCGCAGCCAAACAGATTTTATTCGAGATTTCTGACCATATTCGTTGCGTTGCCGTATTTCAGTGGAAACGCTGCGCAAGTGCGTGTCGGAGGCGAAGGGTCGCGCGGCGCGGGCGGAGGCCGAGGCCGCGCTGCAGGCGGCCGGCGTGGCGCGCCTCGAGGCGCAGCTGCAGCGGCTGCGCGCGCGCCAAGACGCCACCGACGAGCGCGAGGAGCAGCTCAAGCAGGAGCGCCGCAAGCTGCAGCGGGAGGTACGTACGGCGCCGGACCGACAAATAAATCTGCCAGCTTCTCACTCAAACATTCACTGGAACTATATCGGCTACAAGATGCGATGCGAAATGCATAGCAAGCGCCAACAACGCGAGCTGCAGCGGGCGGTACGTACGCTGGAGCCGAGCTCGCCTGCCGCGTGTCTTTACTACTACGCTCCTAGGGAAACGAGACGAAATATAACCTCCTTCGGAATCGCTCTAGTTAGCCACAAGCTGAGTTCTAGAACCACGTTGACTGCAACATTTAAGTATGAGATGCTGCTTCTTGTCCTACCGAGAACTGCAGAAGCTACACAAAGAAGAAAATGTGAAGGCTCATCTGAAAACCAGCGCTGAGTGTAAGGTGTCTACCTGCACTCAGCATTAATGCTGAGATGAGCCCTTTTCGACATTTCTGTCATTTAACTCCTTAATTGTTTTACTATTTTGGTTTTATAATGTTTAATCTTGGTATATTTTATGGCGAATAAATATTATTTCATTTCATTTAATTTCAATATTATTTCATTTCATTTCATTTCAAGTCGAGACATGGTCCAGCATGTTATTGTCGAATAGGGGCACCTTGAGCTGCCCTTTATAAGGAACTGCACACACTGGGAAATATGTTTGTTGTTGCCGCGAAAATCGTTGTTAGACTAGTACAATACAAATGTAAAAAGTAATTCTTTATCAACCACAAATAAATATGATGTCATCTAGCCACCATCACGACAGCGATGACAACACTATAGTCTTAGCTTTCTAAAATAAGCCACATGTGTAGTGAAGAATGTTTGCTCAAATGAAGGCATATAGAACTCGGCTCAACTACATTTTTACTCAATGAATTAGTATCATAAACAGTATGAACACTAGTATCATCCAGTCCAAATGCGATACCTTGTCATTGTTTGCGAGACAAATGTAAATTGTTTTTGATTTATTTTCAGGAAGTCGTAGACTTCTGGGCCGCTATCAATAACGGCGATAGCTAACGGTACTGTGACGCTCGCGCCGGCGCTCCTTGTGTGCTCCCGATACAAAACCTAACACATACTCTGTCGTTATTGTTTACCCCAACATGTATAGTTCTTTACTAAAGTGCAAATATTCTGTAAATAATGTTTGTATCCGATTTTGATCTTATAAAAACACTATTTAACGTTTTGAAATACTTACTGAAGTAACAAAACCAAAATGTTTATGCCTTTGTTATGATACGATTCAAACTTGATGGTGTCTGTAATTCGTATTTACGCGAGGCGTTGCGCATTAGCAAAGGATATGGAAAAGATGCGGTTTTTGAAATCTTGCAGATACAAAATATATACCAATAGAAAGCTTATATAATTATCTTTTCAAACACATATTTTTTAGATTTTTTTTCATCGCCATTTAATTTTTAAATGGGTTCTAAAACATTAGAAAAATGAACTATGTGCTACACCAAATAACTGCATTAAGCCTAAATTGAAAAAAAAAACCTGACAGTGACATTATGAAACAGCAAAAGGAAATGACATTGTCAATATTGAACAACCAATAGAGGGCTGGTCGGCATGTTTTAAAAAATAAATAAATGTCAAACTCTAAAATACCAGCCCGCTATTGGTTGTTTGAAGATTCCTGTCTGATACGTAGACTACGTAGACCTCCTCTTAGTATTACCAGTTCAGTCTAAATATTTTCTACTTAGTGAAATAAAAAAGAGATATTATAATAAAACGGCGATACACAAAAATATGTTTTTGCGTGAAATAATATTCTTAAATATGGCACTAAACATTAATATAGCTCGCATCGCTGCCGGTTTTCAAGGATCGCCTCCCATATAAAAAGTTTACCAACTCCTTTATTTGTGAGCGGAGGTGAGGAGTGGGGTATTGCGCAGCTTGTGGCCAATTTCACAGACACCACTAAGTTTGATTCAACCTATAACACACAATACAGAGTTATCCAGAACTATTGTACTAAGCCGATACGAGGGATTCAGACCATCATTATTAACAACTTTTACTATGGGGTCAACCTGGAATTTGAAAGAAAAAACCTGCGGTTTCATACATTTTGTTGATTCAGAGTGCAGTTTGGTATGGAACCGCTGATTTTTTTTTCTTTAATTCTGGTTGGATGTGAAAGTTATTCATAATGACGGTCTTAATCATTCCCTTTCGGCTTAGTACAAAGCAGATAACACTGCATTATCTATTTGCGTATTGCATGCTACCCGTTTACTCTACTCTCGACACGATGAATATAGAAAGTGAGGATGTGTTTGTGTTTTCAGGCGCGAGAGGCTCTCAACCGGGTGGAGGAGTTGGAGACGGAGAACAGCCACCTCACCAAGCGGCTCGACAAGCTAAAGAACGCCAAATCCGCGCTGCTCAAGGAGCTGTGACCGCGCCCGCCGCAACTCGAGCATCGCACTCTACGCACGGCTCGCGCTACGTAGCTCGAGCCAAGGTGCGCCACCTCGCCAGTCTGCGCACTTCAACATCGCCCCGCGCGCCGCGCTCTGCGCTCGGCGCGCGCTACTTCACTCAAGCCAAGATGCCGCAGTCTACGAGGCGAGTGGAAGAGGGGAAGGGGGCTGAGCAAACGCTTCTGCGTAGTAGCTTCTATCCTTCCTAAAAGAAGATCTGTATATTGACTTTCGCTTCGAAATTTTAAATGGCGCGAGCTGTATATAGTGTTATTCACAACTGGTGTACTAAGCCAAAAGGTGATACAGGTCATAATTATGAACAAAATTTACTATGGGACCAATCCGGAATTAGAGAAAAAATATCAGCCGTTCCATACAAAATTTCAACTCGAAATCGACAAAATGTATGAAACGGTTGATTTTTCTTTCTCGATTTCTGGATTCGCCCCATAGTAAAAGTTGTTCAGTACGATTTGGTCTTAATCTCACCCCTTAGGCTTAGTACAGGGCAGCAACAGATAACCCTGTATTGCTCTGTTCATAGAGTATGCGCAAAAAGAGAACCGTGACACTAACAATGAGATTTTTATCAGCAGCCAAGGTACCGATAAAACTTGGTAGACACGAGTACTGATGAAAACCGAACTGCGGGGCAATTTTGTCAACCGATCTCGTTACTAAGGTGGACCGTTCTTGAACCTGTCTCGTTTTTCTGACAGTTTTGAGCTGTCGGAACTGTCAGAAAAACGAGATCGGCTAACATAACGTATCAGGTGAAAGGTATAAAATCCTAAAAACTGTGGACTAATTAAATACAGTATTTCATTAGACACCGTACAAATTCTCTACGTTTGATGGCTGTACTACACAAGACATTGGCGAAATTGTGAAACACCCTCACAGAAGCCACAAACAAGAATTGAATTGAATTGAACGTATCACTTCAGTAAAGAGATGGGCTAACGGAATTGCCCCGCTGGTGTCTACCAATTATCACTTTTAGTTGTACTAGAGTTGTACTAGCAATGACAGAGCAGTGTTGTCAACGTAACAAGATTAGTAAAATGGCACACGGGCGACCTCACCTACGACGCTTCTCTTTTTGAACAATCTCTAGCCACGCCGCACCGCACGCGGCGATATATTGATTGATGTTTTACGAGGCGTGAATGTGAAGTAAAACAATAATCACATTGCACTGACTAGCTAGGCGTACTTATGAAATATGTTGTAGATTTGTAATGGCCAATGCTGCCGCCACACTTGGCCAAAACTCGCACACATTTTATGTTGTTATTTTATTGCGCTATTTTGAAATGAAACAGTAATAGAACACAGTTGCGATTCATTGGCCAAATGTGCGCGTCAGCAAATTGGATTTCGGGTTTCCGACAAATTCATTGAAAAAAATTCAATTATAATTTTAAACATTTTAATATCTGACCTTATGGTATATTTTGTATAACAGTGACATGAACCTGTAAATTTTTATATAATTTTGTATTGTAATATAATTACCTAATGATTAATGATTTTAATTGTACATTCAAAGTTATTTAATGATGAACAGTTTATTTATTTCAATAATTGTGTCGTACCTTTCTGTATAAATTATTTCTATCTATATTTAGTTAGCTTGCCGATTTTTAATTTTACCTAATTGATTATGCGACGATCGTATTAATATTTTTAATTGTAATACTTGCCATCGGTATCACAAAATGTAGCTGTATATCAAATATAATTTATTTTATTGCGATAATAGCGGCGAATTATAGATTGCTCAAAATTGGATCCCATAAATGTGATAGTTTGATGCAGTAATGGTTTTAGACATTTAGTCCAATTTAGTCTAATTACGCGCGTTTTAAAGAAGATTTTGCAAAGTGGGCTCAGACTTGGTACAGCAGCCCAAAAAAAGCTTTAAAATATGGTAACAAATTCACAGAGAAACAACGGTATTTAATGTTTAATTACAATGGAATTTCGTATTTTTTAATTTGAATTTTGTTCAAGGACCCTGTCACGTTGCCATATTTTAAAAGCAATGTCAAAAGATAAGAATGTTGAAAATATGAAATTCCTTTAAATTGTGATTTTTATTGAAGTAAATAATAGGAAAATCATTTTCCAAAACAAATAAAGCAAATATTAATACCGTACCAAGTAATGGCCGAAGCTTGATATATTTTTGCATCATCTCTTTTATGGGACTGTTTTATTTTGAGATTTTATTTACAAGTTACCACGCAGTCTTAACATTTTTAACAATTAGTATTTCTTTTTATTTGCTTTATCGAAGAGATTAGGAAGCTGTCCGCTGACGTAAGTAAATAATAATATAGTCATGCTCACTTAACTTACAGTGCCATGGCGCACCAAAATGTATTAGTTTACTGTAACTCTACGTGTAATTATTAATATTATAGTCGATGTAGTATCTGAGTTGCGGGTAGAAGTATAGCTGTCGATGTGCGCTTGTCAGAGATATTCGAATTTCTACTTCTGAAAGTTAAAGGCCTTAGATTAATGATGTCTTGCTACGGTTGACTAGATACAGCACTATTTGAAAACAATACCTCCGTAAATGCATTCAACTCATTTTTGAATTGTTTCTATGAAGTCCTTGGCCCGGTATGCCAATCTGACTGTTCTGACATACTCAAAATCACCAATTTCCGCATTTTCCTAGTATGACGGCGCTATCTAGTCAAGCGTACGTAGCGGGACCAATCATCAACCTAAGGGGAAAGACATTCATTTCGTGGGAGCAAACAAATCAAACGATGTTCTCAGTTTCGTCCATTCGTTTACTCCCAAGATTATTGTCTAGCTTTTGTTTATGGTTTCGCATATTGGATCAGGCCCGTGTAAACTCTTACGGAAAATTATACCTATGTTGTAGATGATGAATAGAATAATTAAAAGACTTAACCAACGTTTTATAGAGAACATAATATAATACGGACGAGGAAAGAAACTATAATGACATTGTGACCGTAGCATGCAAAAGAAAATTATTTGATGTAATGTCCATAATAGTAGAAAATGCTAAAATAGTGGTACATATTCACGCATTTTGGAAGTCTTCCTTCTAAGGCATTTACTGTCCCGCCGTAACTTGTTTAACGTATACATATACCTACGTGGTTCCACGAAACATATAAACCTTGTTGACATGTAAAACTTATTGTATTGGATTAATTGCTGTAATAATGTTCTCACAATTTATAATTTAATTACGGTCACATCAATGAGAATTGAAAGAAAGTTTTCACTACAGAGCCATTATGTTCCAGCTACCAAATAAATCGGGTTACGCCGAGATATGGGCCGAATCAAATATCTTGGCAGGTCTGAAGTTAGCCACAAGCAGCACGAAACCCAATCCTCGCGCAGCTGATCTAAGCTTCAGTCAAGATTGGGTTTTGCGCAGCTTGTAGCTAACTTCACAGCCGCCAGGAAGAAGGTTTCTGCCTATTATACTAGAGATGGTCCACCGGTTAAATAAATCTGTCAAGTGTAACGTTCCCTCGACGAATCAGTACGTTTTGTAAAGATCTATGATAAGAGTATGTAAGTCAGCAGTTATAGGAGTTAACATTCTGTAAGTATGATGTATCTATTTTTGGTGCTGTATAACTAATTTATTTTGTTTTTGTATCTAGGGATGACCAACCTGTCTTTTTATAATATGAAGCGAAAACAGACTAAATTGTATAAATTTGGATATTTCAATAAATTTCGCTCCAATATTGTTGTTTCATTTGTTGTTCGTATGGCGGTCAGCGCACATGAAATGCTATTTTCAAAGCAACTATTTAATTGTATAAATGTTCTCAAAATAGCCCAACGAAATATTGTAGGAGCCACTAAGCGAGATCAAATTAAAAATGGTGATCCATAGAGGAACTAAAGTTACTGGAGCAGCGCGGCGGCCGACTCTGTGGAGCAGCACAAGCGGCGCTAATATGCTAACCTCTGTAGTGGTTACATATTTGAGCCGTTTGGAGTTGAGATATGGGGTCTGTGGGGGACGGGAGCTCATCTTTTTTTTAAAAGTCTTTCCGAGCGTCTGGTGGACGCGACGCGTGTCAAAATGCTGTAAATATGGCTCAACGTATAAGCATTGCCATTCAGCGTGGCAATGCCGCCGCCAGCATGCTGAGCACGCTGTACAACTGGGAGTGTGCTTGAGCATTTGGATTATCTTTAGACCTTCAAGGGTCTTTGGTTGATCCAATTGCTTCGTATGTAGTTATTAGTTTAATTATCTAGTTTTAACGTAAGTACGAATTGCAGATTAACTAGTTAAAATTGGAGTGAGTAGGGCACAAGGGATCTTCCCAATCCAGTACCTACATAGGACTGACGGTCGATGGAGTCTAGCGTAGAGAATATTTGAAATGTTATATAGACTTAGGTCTATAATTAGCATCGTATAGTTGAAATGGTGATAACTGCTTGTACACAAAAATCAATCTACACATGCATTACACAAAAAAAATTGCTTCGAGTGCGAATGCCCCGCTCCGCTGTAATCAGCCGTTTCAGCGATAAAATATCATTATGGCAAGTAAACTTTTAACACAATAAACCCGATAGGTAAGGCGCTGTACGGACACGCATACATGCATGTTGCGATTCGGGTAACAGAGACTAACCAAGTTGTCATTAATCAGGGTTTGACGATTCATGTAAGAGAAATAAGATCATTGCGTTCACCGCTGGCATTTGGGGCGAAATGTGGGTTCACAGACTGTCTACCAAGCGAGCACTCATTGTTTATAGTGTATGTATTAGTCTCAATCAAACTTAATGGCACTTCTATAAACACGAGGAGACGTTGCGCAGTAGCAATATATTTGTGTCAGTGGTGCAAGGATAACATAAGTTATAGATCAGTATGCAGCTTAATTGTAGCTAACTTCACAGATGCCATTAAGTTTGATTCAGCCTATAGTATAGGTTTATTACTGCACCCCAGAGCAATATCATGGATGCTCAGGAAGCAGTGTCAAAAAAAAAAATATTTACTCCTAGCTAGGGGAGGGTCATAGCTAAAGATATTAAATTTAAATTAGGGAAGGCATCTATAATTCTAGGCAAAAACCTTTGAAAACATACTAGAGATCACAATACCAATAAAGATGTTACTGGGTCTGTATGCTTATGAATATGATGATAACAATCATAGTAATAGTATATAAAGAATAGGTATCCTAGATCAATGGCAACCATACAATATAACTACCACTCTCAAATAAGCAAAAGCAGCACTGATTTGGATGAAGTTTACCACATAGCAACCTAAACTACTCGTATGATGCCAATAACTCGGAGCAAATTAAAAAAATCAAGAGAGAGTGTGGTGAACAAACAAGTGAAGCCAACCAAAACTACGCTTTGCTGTGTACAGACAATTACACACACACATCAACGTACAAGGAAACTACGCCTTGGCTTGTCAGTCGCACTATGGCGGCGCAACATTGACGCACTCACACATGTATAAAAAACCGGCTTCACTTGACTGTTCAACGACGTTCCCTCTTGATTTTTTTATTTGCTCTGAGGCCAATACTTTTTCACCTCAGTTGCATCAATATTATCACAGCAGCATTTCAGGGCAATTCTGGGAGTGCCAGTGGCAGAACCAGTGGTGGCAACTGCCAGAACTGTTCAAATTAAAATTCAGTTTCAATTTTTCATAATTATAATAGCTATAAAGATCATATAAATCGAGATGTCATTGTGTTATTTACAATGAAATGTTTGGAAATGAGTGTGGTATGAACCAAAATAACTACAACATCCTTATCTACTTAATACCTAAGCTTAATACTAGACGTCAAGCCCAAAGAGATTTTGAGAGTAACTCTAGGTAATATTCTTTAATAGGCAAGCAAACAGTCCACTTAACTAAGCAACTAAAAAACTCCTTCAAAATGATTATTATATACATACATTTTTACATATTACATTTAATAATCACCTCTCAAATTGATAAACAAATCAAAATTGGTTAACTACTTACAATGAAGCTACAATACCAAAAACAATAATCACAGACACACACATTAATGCTGCAGGAGGTAAATACCATTAACAAAGTATTGTTATTGATAATATAAAGTGCCAGGATTTCATAGAATAATGACTTTTGCTATTGATTGTATTATTGTCTTGGTTTTACAGTTCTAAATTCACTGCATCTAAAAGTTTAGTATTTAAGCTGTTGTTGTTCTGACAGCTACAAAGAACTTGAGGAGATGAGACAGACAGACAGCTATGATAAGAGACAGAAGCTTGACCTGCTGCTTACATATAAAATGAAGGTTTTCTCTTTGGGCTCAATATGTTAGACTTACATTGATGGTATGCTCTTAAACATTAAACTAAGGTACATTGTGTTGGCTAGGTGTGAGGCCGCCATGTTCAGGGCTGTGCTTCTGCTTTTTCCTTTTCTTCTCCTTTTTCCGCTTCTTGCGGTCCTTGTCCTCATCGTGGCGCTTTTGCTTTTTGTGTTTCTTCTCATATGTATCAGGGTTAGAAGAATCTGAAATGGTTTTAGAGTTGTTAGTGCAATCAATAAATTAAGTTTTTTACAATGATAATTATACTCAAGTGCCAGCAAGTGAGGGTACTTTGAGTGAAAGTAATGTACCTTGCAAAGGCGTTTCCTGGCCAGGCGGAGCTCCATCTTTGTGCTTATTATGTTTCTTATGTTTGCTCTTATGCCTCTTGGGGGGAGTAGAGCTCACATAGCGGTACTGCTCCGGCAGCGGCCCCGGGTGCAAGCGGAATCCTGCCAGCTGTGCGCTTGTCAAGGGAAGCAGCTCTTTGCCACCGATAGGACGCTTGGCTATTACTGATCCCAGAGTACTGTTGTCTTCTTGTCCAGGCCCATCGACGATGCCTGGCAGATTTGGAAGAAACGACGATAGGGATTCCTTCAATTTCTTCCCATTGAATTTACTATATGAATGTTCTAGTCCATAGTGAGCCATCAAGTTCGTAGCGCCAGTTAGATCACATTCTCCTGTAAAAAAGTAGACAATTTAGTACAATCAAGCAAGCCATCATATTCATGATGAATTGATGTATAATAGGGTACCTGGAGGTTCTTTCATCAAATAAAATGGTCCACTGTGCAGTATAGAAGGGTTTTTCCCAAGTGAGATGGTAGTTTTCAGGGTTCCAGAGGAGTCTTGACGAGAGACAACTGGTGACCTCGCTCCTCGAGGTGAGGACTTTGGGGAATATGGTTCTACTTTTCTAAACTGATCAGACATCATCTTGAATCAGCATTATCTGGATAACAAACATAGAAACGGAAATTTAAAGAAAGAAAACGATAAAAACTAAAAACCACAGTCCGTCTTCTTTCGAGTAATATTTGACATTTTGTAAATTGACAAATCTCCATTTTTTTCGTTTTTTAGCATTTTAGAGTTGTCCGTTTAAGAACAAATCGAAACAAACATCGAAAAAGAATCGAATACTTTTTGGAATATTTGATAAGCATGGCAACAATTTAGTCGATTTTAATTCGATTGTTATCACTCGATGTTTGTCTATGGCATAAAGAAACACGTGGTGATTATAGTCGCATACATATCAATAAAAAAAAATAGTTTTAAGAAAAAAAATAGTTTATCTATGGTTCGTGAATTAGCTTCTCGTTGCGCTACGGATTTTGCTAATGTGTTTGGAAATAAACAGAATATTGTGTTTAATTCTAGTAAAAGCCAGTTTAATTAGGTACTAAAAAACCATTAAAATGTTTGTGCAATGTTATCTGAGTGCTATAAAAACTAAAAGACGCTTTTGATTATCACCGTTCCTCGGGCTGTGAAGTGACGCCATTTTACGGGAATGATCAGCCCGCGGCTGCTACATAAGCCTGATGTAAGGATTGCTATTTCCAAACGGATGCATGGAAACGAATCTATATTCTTGTATTCGTACTGGACGTACGATTTTAGAGGTAATTATGTTATACGTTTATGTTGATGTTGCATGCCCTAGGATTTTCGAATTATGTTTCGATATCCTCTTGTTTGAGCGTCTTTTGTTTCCTAGTAATCGAAAGCACGTGTTATTTATTTTCCAGAAAACTATGGAAGATGGTAATATAACCAGCACAAGAGACGAGAAAATTGTTGCAACATCATTGGCAAACTTTTATGGCGAAAGGCCCGCCAAATTGACGGCCAATGGTCACGATTTTGGCGGAGAATCCTCGAGCCCTGGTCGGCCCGCCGCCAGCGCCGTGTACGAAGAGAAACATCGGAAACGGATCAACCCCCTCCGCATACACCTTGGAAAGAGACCATTTGTTGACAATTCAATCCAACACTACAATCCTAACAAAAAGAGGAAGTTACTTGGAAATAAACACAATGATACAAGTACACCCCCGGCTGCCCCTAGAGTACCCAAGCTAATATCGAAGAGAATTCAATACCAAAATGTTACATCACATACAGAAAACAAGCTTATTGACAATGAACAGGACAAGCCAGTACCTCGACTTGTGCCTAAGAGTCAGCTATCGCAGTATAAAAAGGGTAAGGTGGCGAAAGAGCCACAATTGAAAGAATATGTTGAAAGCTTGGGTCTACAGCCAATGGTTAAATTTAAGTGTCGGAAATGCTGTTCCATGTCATTTAAAACTCTGGCTATGTTGAAAGAACACCAGTTGGTGTGTCGAGCACAGGCAAAGGAGCCTGCACATAGTCCTGAGGCAGCACCAAATGTCACGGGAAATGACACCAACTCAAGCGGCCCTTCACGAGTCACCAGAAAAGTTTACCTGTGTTCTGCGTGCGGGACTTATTATGAAAACTGGAATCTCTTTCTTCACATGAGAGAAATCCACAATAGACACATCTGTTTATTTTGCCTAGGAATGTTTTCCAAAGCTGAGAAGTTATCTACACATTTAACAAACAAACACAATGTCAAAGAATTTAACTATGAAAGTAAAGAAGAATTCTTCAATGTTTACAATGGAACCTTATACCTGATGTGTTGCGTGTGTGATGAAATCTGTAGTGAACAAGATGACTTTTTTAATCATGATTGTAATAATGTTAAGCCCAAACCTGTGCCTCTTCTTGTCAGTAAAAATGCAGCAAAGTCCAATATTGTAAAAAGTAGTTCAAATTCCACAGAATTATCAGTAAATGGACCACCAACTGTAGCAAAAGACTTGATAAAAAGTATTAGTGATAAAAAAGAGACTAGAGAACAAAAGCAGGAATCCTTCACTTCTCACACATTGAAATCTGTAGTAGAAACAAAGACATCTGATATCACAAGTAGTAATACAAGTACTGATAGCTCTATTGTGCTCAGCAAGGATATAAATAATGCAGAAGACTCTGGGATGGAACTAGAAGGCTCAGATCGACCCACGTCGAGTCCTGTACCCTGGCATTCCTATTCTACTGATAAAAATGCCAAAAATGCCTTCCCTAATGGAGATGATAATGTAGATCATTCGGATGATAGTGATTCTCATATTTCTGATGGCAATGTTTCACCCCTGAGAGAGCCTCTGCCAGCAAAACCTGAAGACAAGCCTTGTCCACCTGTTGAAAAGGAAAAAGAGTCTGGTGGAATAAAATTAAAGCTTAGCTTAAACAATGCCAATTCACCAGTCATCATCAACTCTACTGTGGACCCCACTGTTGGCCAACAGAGTCTTTACAAACCCACAAGATCAAGAAGACCACCAAAGAGGTATGAGAAAGCACCACAACCAGAAACAAGTCCTCAACCTAAAAATCCTTCAATTAAAATGACTATTTGTGATAGAGCAGATAGCCCATTTGTGAAAACTACCATTTATGAAGATAACAAAATCGAAACCACTGTGAAGACTATACTGAACAACAATTTGGATCCAATGACACCTGAGCACAAGCAAGATACACCTGTTAAAACGACTATTTATGATAACAAGCCAGAAGATGATGAAAACACGTTGAATAGAGTACCAAAGTTAACAGTAAGAGTTCCTAAAGAACTATTGGACAAAGATTCGTCAAGTGATTATTCATCTGATAGTGATATTAGTGAAAAGCTCACTGTTGATGAAAATAATGTCACTACAGAGGAACATCCAGAACCCAAAGATGAACCTAAATATGAGGATGCTCCAATTGAAGCGAGTATAGAACAACCAATGCAAGATGTTATTGATGAAACAGCACCTGACGTAGAAAGTGTCTCGGTTACAGAAGAACAAGTTGATCCCAAAACAGAAGTGAAGACAGAGCCTACCGATGAGGATGTGAAAGTAGAACCCATTGCAGAAGAGCCTTCACTGCCAGTAACAGAATTGTCACTGAATAGGCCATTGGACAAATATCCATTAAAAGAGCTACTGAGGGTATTTTTGGCTTCTACAGTGTACAACTGCATATATTGCAACCATGTTCGCAAGATTGCAGTGAACTGTCAGCAGCTGTCCCTACATATGGTGGCTCAGCATCGCTTTTCCGCCACTGTGGACAGCATCACTGCCGAGGAGTTAATGCCTGAAACAATCACGGCGAAGCTGCAGGCCAGTGCACCAGAATTGAATTCAGTGTATATTAATTTGGACTCATATGACAGTGAAGAAAAAAGTGAAAATGTTCCTTATGAACATATTTTTGAATGCTTCCAATGTTTTTTCAAAACTGCCATCCACAAAGATCTCTATCTACACAATCGCAAGATGCATCTTAAAACTATTCTATTGTGTGTGATGTGTAAATCAAGTTTTCTTAGCTATAGTGAATTATTATGTCATATATGTCCTGGGACATATGACCCTGACTATGAACTTAAGTTTAGATGCTGTTTGTGTAATGTGGACCAGATCCCTTCTCAGTTTCGATTAATGGTCCACTTGAGGAAAATCCACCACACCTGTGACGTTTGTCTGGAATTCTGTCACAACCAAGCTCGTCTGTCAAACCATGTCTGGAAACACAAGCTGCACCATATGTGTTACCGCTGCGGCATTGCATACAGAAATAAACTGGATATTAACAATCATCTGTTCTGGAAACATGGCACTGAAAGTATACTGTGTAAAAGATGCATGCAGAAAAAATGGCCCCATGTGTACCACTTCTGCTCACCCCCTGCTGTGTTTGCATGCGATGAATGTAATCTTCAGTTCACCAAAGCTGTATATTTAAAAGTACATAAAAGATTTCACTCTAATGAATTCCCACATGAATGTACAGAAGAAGGTTGCTGTGAAAAATTTGTCTCCAAAAAACTTCTGAGCAAGCATGTGGATGAGCACAGAAAAAAACTTTTGATTGAAGATCTGAATGTAGTTAAATCTGCAGTTGAACCCGCACCAGATGCACCTAAAGAAACAATACCGATTATTGATTTAGTTGAAGAAAAACCCTCTGAGGAGACTGGTATTTCTGATGTCAAGAGTGAAGTAGACAGTGAACAACAGACTAAGAAAAATAAGAAAAAGAAATTAAAAGACAAGGATGCTCTTCTACTGGATGTCAATCTTCCTGCATTAAATTTATCTGAAAGTGATAGTAGTGATGAATCTGACAGTGGAATGCCTCCAACGACAAAAGAAGAAATTCATGAAATCAAACCTAAAGAAGAAGAACCAGCTGAATCAGAACCTGCCCCTGAAGTGACCACCACCGCTACAGCCCCAGACGAGCCAGCACCTGTTAAAATAGAAGAAAAACCTGAAGTTGTCGAGGAGGAAAAACCAAATGACCAGCAAGTACTCGATATTTGGGACAATTTCAAGAAATATCAAGCTAAAGTAGAAAAACAAAAGACACCACCACTGGTTCCCATAAAGAAACATGTATGTGAATCTGACCATGACTATTGTCTGATACCCACTGACATGAATGGAGATGATGATATATATGGTTTGGATAAAAAGAAAAATAAGAAGTCACCTAAAAAGCACCGTGGTGGCGGCTTATCTTCTTCCAGCAGCAGTAGTAGTGACAGTGATTCAAGCTGCTCTTGTGGCTCTAACTGCAGCTGTTCATCCAGCAGTGGATCTTCATCCTCTAGCTCTTCGGATTCTGATTCTTCAGATGAATCTGGCAATGAGAAGAAAAAACCTAAACGTATCAAGAGAACTCTACCTGATAGAAGAGTGAGCACTGGCTCTAATGTGGATGTGATGGGCATGTCCGAAACACCCATATTGGTTCCAGAAAAAGTTGAACCACCTATAGCTGAAACAGATCTTGAAACCGAAGAAAGTGATACTGATGAAGAGTTTTATGATGAGAACCCACAATTGAGAGCTAATAAGTTACATGAAGAGAAGCTAAACCAATTAATGCAAGTAACACCAACCGTGCCATCTGATGGTGTCCCTGTTCCAGATGAAAGTAATCTCCCAATGACACCAACTATGGAGGAAGAGACTGTGAAAGTGGAATCTAAAACTGAACCTGAATCTATAGTAGAGAAACCTGCAAGTGCAAAGAAAAAGAGTAAAAAGAAAAAGAAATCAAAAACTTCCAGAAAACATGGACCTATTAAAATTAACATTCCTAAAGATGTGATTGAAAAATCCCAATTAGAAGTCCCACCTCTTCTCGTCCCCAACAAAATCACAATATCATTACAATCCAACACAGTACAAATCCCTGAGACTCCTAAAGCGACTCCGTCGGTGGCGAACATCACCTCTTCTACTTCAGCTACTTCTGAAAAGAAAAGAGCTTCGAAACGAAGGAGAGTTCCGAATAAATTTTACGGTTACTCGAGCGACGAGGAATCGACGCCACAGACGCCCACACCTATCTCCGCACTCAAGCCACAACAGCCACCAAAATTAGAATGGAGGAAAGAAGACTTACCATCTCCGGTGACACACAAAGCGAAGAAAGAAGTGCCTTCTACTACCTCATTCGTGCATCTCACCAACAGACTGTCTCTGCCTATGAATCCGATGAGGCTGACGGCGCCCATCCCGGACCCGGAGCCGCCGCGGATCCTGATGAACTCGGAGTCGATGGAGTCGAACGAGTCGGACTCGAGCTCGGAGGGCAACCTGGAGATCTACCAGGCGAGCAGCCAGCCGGCGCCCATCCCGCCGCCCACGTACCTGAACTCGGGCACGTCGAGCCTGCCGTACCCGTTCCAGCGGCGCGCCGTGCGTGAGGCGCGCGAGGGCGAGAGCGTGTACTGCTACTGCCGCTGCCCCTACGACGAGGTGTCGGAAATGATCGCGTGCGACGCGGAGGGCTGCCCCATCGAGTGGTTCCACTTCGAGTGCGTCGGCATCATGGTACCGCCTAAAGGCAAATGGTACTGTCCTGAATGTAGAAAAAATCAAATTTTTTCAGGTTACAGATAATTCTAATTAATTATGACTTGTATATAACTTTGCTGTATTGTTATTATTATGTATATAACTTATTGATTATTGTAGATAATTAGGCTTTACCTGTATATCTTTGTAGTTAGTTTGTGTAAGTTTTTAGGTTACTAGGTCCGAAAAATGTATCATTGTTATAAAAAGTACACGTTATGCTTGATACCGGCTGTGCGGCCACTTCTGTAACCTGGCAACGTTACTGGCGTTAACCTACTGCAGCGAAACGGAAATATAAATCCGATTTTTGATACCAATTTTTTTTCTTTTCATTTTACTCTAAAATCTTATTTTTGACCATGATGATCAAGAATAGGTCAGTAAATCTTATCAACTCAGAATAAATATGAGGTAGATGCACCCATTGTGGCCACTGTCCTGGTTTTGGCCATTTGATGTCAAAATTTAATGCATTAATAAATTGTAAACAATGTAACACCATAAAAATATTGTTTGTGTGAATGTAAAAGTTTGAAAATTTCTTTAAATAATATTATTTCAAAGTCTTAGCAATCATTAAAATTCAAAGTGGCCAGAAATGACACTAAGTTGGCCACAACTGGTGCATCTAATATGATGCCTCGTAGAGTCAGTTCCCGAAAGCAATGTGACGATGCTTTGCGGACTAGGCACGCCGCGTTTCTGACGATTGATTCCCGTCAGAAAGTCGCGTGAGTGCACTTAATTTACTACACAAAATTTAGTGATGAAATTCGAATTCCCTCTATATGCCTCCAAATATACATGTGCACGCCACGTTGCGTCGCGGTTTGAACTAATCTATAAACATTTTTTGACAAGAAGCTAAGAGAATTCACCATCGACCCTCCTGTGCCTAGTTGGTACGAGAGTCAAATTAAAAGTTCTTAGAATCTCATTATTGGAATGAAGTAGAAGCTATCTGACCTATTTATTATCTTGTATAATATATTACTTATCAATCTGTACATCGTATTCGAATGCGCCTCTGGGAGAGCCAGCAGGCCTACTCTAGGGTAAACAAGGCATTTTTGTTGTTTATCCAAATTATAGGGTACCTATCAAGCTCAGTGCTTCCTGCCAGCTAAACATTAACAAAAGATTTTTCGTATTGAACTCATAGCAATGCCACACTTTTTTCAAATCTTATAGTATATCAATTTCTTAGGTATCGGACTTTTATATGAGGCGCATAGCATTGATTTTATATTGGATGGTCAATGTTGTTAACATTGACACATTTCTCGATCCATTAAACTAGCCTGTAAACACTGATTAGAGACAGGACTTCAACTTTAAATATTAAACAAAGTGATTATAGAAAAAATAAACTTCATCATTCATTCAAGACTACATCGAAAGTTACAGAAAATACGCGCTGAAAATTTTCGTGCGCCAAGTTCAAAGAAACGATGACAGGTCATTATATTGCCGCCAAAAGTTTTAAATCGTATTATACATGGTTGTTTCTAATCAATTAGCATCCTTTTAGGGGCTTATTCTGTGCATCAAAACTAACAACGTTTGTAAACCCTAAAAAAAAGTTTTGTTCCATAGAAAAATATCGTTCTGCCGCGTCCAAATGTATGGAACAGCCGATTTTTTTTTTAATTTGACAAAAGTCGCCCAAAAGTTGTTAGTGTTGATGTACAGAATAAGCCCCTAAAAGGATGCTAATTGATTAGGAATAACCCTGTATAAGGATGTTCTGTACCTTATTAAATTGTTAAAAATATATTTTCAAACTTACTACTTAGTTATTTTTAAAATTGCTTTGATCTAGCCCATTCTACAAATTTCCAGTGTTACCCTCGTAAAACATGGTTATCCGCTTACTCTGTATTAGCCCAAAGGGGGTGATTAAGACCATATCGGACCAACCCGAAATCGAGAAGAAAAGCTGCTGTTCCATACAAAATTTCAACTCGGAATCGACAAAATATAAAAAACAGCTGATTTTTTTCTCGAATTCGGGTTTAGCCCCATAGTGAAACTTGTTCATAATGATGGTCCGAACCCCCTTTCGACTTAGTGCACCACTTCTGGACAACTCTGGGCGTAAAACTTTTGATTTCGAAGCATGTGTTCCTAGGTTCGATTCCCGGCCCGGCAGGAGATTTTCCAATTCCTGGTTCTGACTGGACAATGACTTAGATGCTAATGAAACGCCTGTCCTGATTTGAATGCAATGTCTCAGAAACAGCAGTATAAAGCTAACTGCATAATTTCACCCGCCGAAGTAGCCGAATGCGTCGCAGTCATCAATTTCTAAATGAAATAGTAAGTTGTGCGAAAGCAGTTGGTCCACGAGGATTTCCCCTATGAAATAGCGTGTGTCCACAGTGTGCGCTTGTATGCGCAGCAAGACCCGCATTTCATGGATATGTAGCCTACATTTGATAGAAATGCGGGTCTTGCTACGGTTTCTGGCGCGCTTCGGCCCTATGGAAAAAACATTTCCGACTCCAATTTTTTTACTCGGCCGATTAGTCTTCACACTCGCTCGGCGATAAATGCGGCGTTCGACATTCATTCAGTACCAACCTACGTAGGATTTAAGATAATTATAAACCTGTTTGTCCTAAACCTTATAATCTAGAGCTGTTGCTTTTGGCAGTTGTCAAAATACCAAGGCTGCAAGGCTATGGGCGCCAAAGAGAATGTAAGCGAATCGCGTTTTTAAGCTAATCTGATTTAAAATTATACCTAGTTTTTTCAATAAGACTAGTGCTAAATACGTTAAATAAGACGCGGTGTGATTCTTGAGGGACTACCACATAGTCCTGGCCATAATGTCCCTGTCAGAATTCTGCCTCTTCAAAAGCACTTGTAATAGGTTCAGCGATAGGTCCAGTGGTCAAAGAGAATGTAATAGTACTAGTGGTAAGATTTCTCTATAAAATAATAATCTAATATGCAGCCTATATCAATTAATCGGCACGTGGCTCGATATACAAGATATATAATATGTAAATATACATACAAGTTAAGAAAATATAGATACACTGTGGATATAACAAGGTTAGATGGAGGAAAACAGAAGAGCTTTTGGGAGCTTGAAGTGGACAACGCATGGTTCTATTGAACCATGAGTATGTACACTGGGCTGAAAAGTCTGCAAATTGGAGGATAGGATATATAAGATACATAATACTCAGGATGGGCATCTATTAAAATAAATATATCTAAAACATGTATGGAGTATCAAAATATTTTTGTTAAATAAAGACCTTGTCTATAAGCGAGGGAAACAGGAAAAAAAAAATATGCAGCCTTACGCTATCACATAAATCGAATACATTTTATATCTATGTAACCGCAGAAGAGAGAAAGGAACCTAGTTCTGTTTTGTAATGTTGTACCTACTTCTATAAAAACAGTAACAATTGCACATACCCTCTACGTACAATACCTACCTATATGAACATACACTCAAAGAATTGTTAGGTACCTTCTTTTAAGTAGTTGGCAATAAGTACTGTGTGGGTGTGTGGCACAGACTACAATAGATACTACGTGTGTGTGTGGTTACGAAATCTCTTTCTATGTCTAGTCATGGATAGGTATATTAAATACCTACTCAGAAACTTAATTCGCATGAATATTGATCTTGTAATGTTACCCTTTTATAAGCCTTCATACAACGTTTTCGACGTGTTCATTTCAGGAAATACCTGCAAAGCGCCCAAGTCAGAAAGTGTCTTAGAATCCATATCGCGATCTGCTTGGGAAGGTAAAGTAAAAGCGGTAGAAAACTTGCAAATAGATTTATTGAATCCGTAAGTAACGTTTCTCTTATAATTTTAAGCTTGGTTTTGTTATAGCAGTGGTTGTAATCGTGGTTCTACCACGGCAGTTCAGTGCCGTCGTACTGCAGGAATTTGCCGGTGTCATGTTCGCCCAGTTTTAGAATGGTGGTGAGGATGCCTTCGACGCTGGTTTCCACATCAAGCGGCGCGCTCTTGCCGCCCATGTCCGTGCGCACCCAGCCCGGGTGCATGGCAGCCACCAGGATTTGATCCTTCTTCAGGTCGACGCTCATCGATTTGGTCGCAGCGTTCAGCGCGGCCTGTGTAACATTGTGGAATAAGCTGTTTTTAAACTTTCACGATTTGAACACATTATTATATACTACGGGACTCATCGCGCACTAAAACGTCGCGATGAGGAGTATTTATTTACCTCGCAATTTTAGTGCACAATTAGTCCCGTACTATACAATAATGATTGTGTAAAATAATGTTATAATGTTATTATAAGCTAATTTACTACCTTTTATGGGTGTTTATAAATATGTAAGTAGGTATAGCAAAGCCAAGGAAAAACTTTCTTCTTGGAACTTTGAAACAAGGTCCCTCGAAACTTACGCCATGATTTTTCGTAAAGCGACTCAATAGCGGAAAAACTTTGAAAGAGAAACAATGTAAGGAAGGTTCCAACTTACAATACCTACATAGCAACTTAGCATACCTAGCTGGATTACCATAACAAATCATGCTCGACTAACACGTGCTGTTACTAGTAAAAATGAAATATGTATCTTCGTATTACCGTCACAGTGTCGTTTTTGGTGTGTTAAAAAGTCTAAAATATTCTGTGGGCTTGGTAAAGGTATGAAATGTCTGGATGTAGATGCGGGTTCGCTATGAAAGTTTAATAGATAACTACATAATTTGGTAGGCAATGACGTACAAAATCATTGTTGGTAGGTGGATAGCATTGGCCGATGATATTCGACTTTCGTGCCACCAAGTGTAGTGTAGTACATCCAAGGTACAAGGTGGACAGATGACCTCATTAGACCGCAGGATCGTGTTGGAGTTATTGTGGAGATACCTATGTCGATCTCAGTAGGTGCCCTCTGTCCTATGACTAGAAAGAAGTTTCCACGTTCCACTCTGGTATTACCTAGATATCGCGCTCGCAATGTCCACCGGAAGTAGTACGTAGTCCGAAGTCGAGATATCATGCATACCTACCTAATAAGTTTCATAAATGTTTGAGTTCAGGTAGATAACGGTAGTAGCTTGCTGGCTTAGAAAGAAAAAAGGCTAATAAAACTCACCATCGACCATCCTGCTGCCAACTTAGCATACGATCACGAAAAAAGTTTTGTCCCCGTAAAGTGACATACTTACTTAATATTTACTTCACTGTCTCGTTCTGACACGTCGAAACAATTCATTCGTATAATAGCCCGGCTAGTGGGCTTTATGGCTTAGTTGTTATAAAGACAGGGTCATCTGCTTGTCTTGTAAGCAGATGCCTGAGCCGAAAGGGGGTGATTATGATCATTAGGTATGTACAACTTTTACTATGGGACTTTTTTTTTTTATTTCGAATAGGTAAAAAAGAGACTAACCCAGGATTCGAGAAAAAAATATCAGCCGCCTCAGTAGATAAGGGTAGTGGCTTCCTAAGCCCTTAGTCCAGGTTTTGCGTACAGTTTACTTAAACTTTCGCGTTCGCGTGTGGCTCCATACATTTTTGGTTAGTCGTGCACCGTTTCCGCCACCATTTTTTACAAAAATGTATAGAGCCATACGGAAATAGTAGCAGTTGGTTTCAATTTATGAGTAAACCTGGACTAACCCCTCTGGTTGTTCTGCGCTACAGAGCCGAGCGTTGTCGACAGTAAAATAATGAGGTGAGCACCTTGGAACAGCGATACGGGTAGAAGCCGCCCTGGTCGTTCTGTGCGATGGAGCCGAGTACCGAGCTCATGTTGACGACGGCGGCGCGCCGCGCGCCCATCGGCGCCTCGGGGCTCGCGGCCGCCGCCTGCTTCAGCAGGGGCAGGAGGCTCTGCCAACAGAACACACTTGGTTCAAAACTGTTCTATGTTCTACTGCTACACGGCCACTTATTAAATAGGTGGCGCGTCGTTGTGGCCATAGTCCAGCTGCTCCTGCTCGCTCTCCAGCTATGAGTGAATTGGCGTCACAAGGATACAGTTAAGTCATAAGAAGTCTGAAACTGTCTGTAAGGTCGTCACCTCCTAGCCTTTTACCATCTACCTACCCGATAAGGATCCAACTATCTTTAGGAATCAAGTGAACTAGGGGAACGCCATCTTGCAGTACGCTTTTAGTGTCAAGTAAATATGGCAGTGGCGCACCGTTTCAGAATAAAAACCACGAACTAATTTAGACGCGGTCAAGTTATACCTAAGCGCTAGCTAGCAATTTCCTCGATTTCAGAAAAACAGAATACGGAACTTCGCCGTTGTCGTGATCTCGCGCCACCACGTACATACACACACGCTACGTCAGAATATAAAAAAGCCCGTTACCTTACCCGTTAGCTACATTACTCTTTAATAATAAAATATGATTTGTTTTTTATGGTATGTCTTCTAATAACTACACTACCATCATCAGATCGTGATAATCCACCCAGATACAGTGCGACATAAAAGAGTAAAAACCAAATAACTAATAAGTCACTCGTGCTGGAACCAAACCTAACCTAAACTAATGTACTTTATGACCTAAACTATATTAGTCATTGTTAAACTTGCATTTTCTTTTATTGCGTTATTTTGTGGATTTTGAACGAGAAAACAGTGTCATCTTGAACAAAGATGTCTTGAACAAAATACGCTAACAAAGCGATGGTGGCTCCCTCATTAATTTTAAACTCCATATATGTCACACTGTAACTACAATAAAGGCTACGCCACACGCATCGTAGGACGAGAAAGTTTATAACAGCGGCACCTTAGTAAGCAAGATAGGCGCCACGGTGTTGACGGTGAGGTTCTCGAGCAGCTGCTCCTCCTTCACGAGCGCCAGCTTGGTGAACTTTGTGGCGATGCCCGCGTTGTTGATGAGCAGGTTGAGGCCGTCAGCGCCCACCACCTCCGCCACTCGCGACGACGCCTCGTCGAAGCTGCCCGTGTTCGTCACATCTGAGAGGTTAGTCCAGTCCAGGTTTACACGTAAAAAATTGAAACTGCAGATGTTTCCATAAGGCTCTAGACATTTTTGAACAGCGCCGCTGGCGAAAACGAGGAAGAACTTTACCAAAATGTATGGAGCCAGACACGAACGCGAAATTTTAAGTAAGCTACGCAAAACCTGGACTAAGGGCTTTGTAGATTCAATATAATAATATATAGGTTTATCTGCTTGCCCTACACTAAGCCAAAGAATATAATATACTTATTCACACATATGGCGGGTGCGGGTCGGGCGCGGTGCGGGGCGGGAGTACGGCGTGTCTATTAGTACCTGTTTCAATGGACGACAACACGCACAACGCGCCCGCCCCGCGCCCGAACCGCGCATCGGGCAGGTCGCGGGTCGGGCGTGACTATTTAGTTCCCGAAAACCGAAGTGGGCTTAGTCAAGTATTATTAAAGGTCGATTCACACATACGGCGGGCGCGGGTCGGGTGCGCGTCGGGCGCGGGGCGGGCGTGGGCGGGCGCGTTGTGTGTGTTTTCGTCCATTGAAACGATTTTCGTCAATTGTACTAATAGACACGCCGTACTCCCGCCCCGCACCGCGCCCGACCCGCGCCCGCCGTATGTGTGAATCGACCTTTAATAATACTTGACTAAGCCCACTTCGGTTTTCGGGAACTAAATAGTCACGCCTGCTAAATAGCTCGATTGTACCTAAATAGCTAAAAAGATTTACTTTAAAAAAGTATTATTACCTAAATGCAGTATTGTTAACTTTTTGTTGTCATTTGCTAGCGTTTTAAGCTCCTGAAAAAAAATAAGTAAATTAAAATCAAAGTAGGTATATAGAGCTCTGTGGTTTATAGGAAAAGTCAAAACTTTTTCGCGCCTTTTTGCAAGTGCGTTCGGTGTTTTAAATTACGATAGTATTTAATGTTGATGCAATCAACGCTTTTCTTATTCTTATTGGATCTCGGAGTAACATTGCTTCAAAACATTTGTAATAAAATTAATTTTGCTCAAAGACAAACACTTTCGAAGGCTTAGTGGTTCCCGTGTCATCCGAGGACGGATAATACAAAAAATCATATTTTGTCGTTGCCGTAGTCGCTAGTGGATGTATACGGCAAAATACTAGATGATGATGATGTTCATTACTGTTGACGTCATAGATGACGTCAGTTCACCACGAAGATCTTATATAGAGCAATCATTGATGAGTAGCGAATTCGGACCGTGCTTGCATGACATCATCCGGAGCAGCTGTCAACGTCAAATTACTATATCTATCTCATTCCCACTTCTTGTAGGAAGTGGCTGGTTTTCTACAAAAACCATTTTACCACGTCTTTTCCGCCAGTAATTATCCGCTAGACTCAGTGTACTTTTGTGCTGTGAATAGTTTTGTGAAGTGTTCTGTGATAAAATACAAATAGCATTATCAAACAAGTCATGGCTCCTATAGGTAAGTTATAATTTCAGTCAATACATACCTCCGAAGTGTTTCGGCAAGTCGCGATTATTTTCTGTGCCTTGTCGTGTTTTGCTAGATATTTCACCATCCCGAGGCCGAGGCCCCTGTTGGCTCCCGTGATCAGTACAGTGTTCATGTTGCGCGCTGCGAGGATAGTTGATTACTAGCTAGATAAACGGTCCAAAGTTCCCAAACTAATAGTGCTTCAACTTTTCCCGATAGCGGGTAATTGTGAGATTTACATGTTTTGTCTCTCTCACTTTTGTCAAAATGACAATCCTCAATAATTTAGCCAGGATAAATCGCGTTTTAAAGCCTGTATTAAACTTGGAAAATGTAGTTTTCTTGTCGAGAAGATCTTTTGCAAGTAAGTACATTTACCTACGCACCGAATGTAGCGCTGGCCTTGGACGCCACTAATACCCATAACCTCACGCTCGTTCACCTAATTTGCAAAACAATATTCTAGAAATCCCACTGGTTTGGGTGTTCACTACAAATCTTCCCAATATCCTAAGTAGGGATGGTGAAATACATTCAAAATACTTTCTTTTCTATTCCTTTAATATTCCCAACTTATAACCTCAACTTAGTTAACTAACAAATAAATTCTATGTTTTTGTTGTTTACATTATTCATGGCTGTTCCTAACTAGCTTCTACATTGTAATAGTACAGTAATAATTGATGTTATTCCTGGAAAAGTGTTAGTCACAGTGTACACCAGACTTCCCTAGGGGACTAGTTGGGAACAGCCTGCCTGTATTTGATAGCTTTAGTGGCCAGAATGCTGATTGTATTAACTATTTGGTCACATCAGGAGGCTGGCTGTGTTGTAGCCGTAATGCCAAGTTGGTTGCCCCTCTAGAACCCCCCGAGGAAGGTATGAAGATGCAAAGCACTGGCTTATAACAAGCACTGGCACAGGACAGTGTGTATCTGCATCCTATTGCATAGTTGCAGAACTGGGCATGAAATAAACAGTAAAAAAAGATATGGACAAGTGTAATCTGTAACCTCCTCAGTGTAAAAATACAACTTTATTTTTAATACAAGAATATACTAATAATACCTAATACAGGAGGGTAACAATACAATCATACTGAAGGCAAAGGCCAGTTCAATATGCACAAAATACCTATAGTTGAAAAGTCTACCTTTGCCAGTTTATCAACACTTGCACAGAAGAAGTGGCATAACCTTGTGTCTGCAGTAAACTGGGCTTAGTAGACTTTTCTATAGCAATGTCGAGTCCAGTTCTGATTCTATGTAAAGCCAGTGGCGCACAGACTTGTCTCAATCTCATGCAAAACCAATAGTGTCATTTAATTTATGTACATGTATGTTAAATCACTATTTCATCATCCCTACAAATTCTCACTAAAACGGTTACGAAAATGTAGCCTGTGAATATAAAGTTTTAAATGGCATAAAATTCAGCTATTTAGTAAATGAAAACACATTCACACTTAGGTAATGAAATGAGAGTAGCTTTTATGATTTCATTGGTCTTGTGGTGAAAGCTATTTATTCTAATGGCTACATTGAACTCATTTTGGTTAAGGACCACTATGCTGTGTAACTCTAATAGTAGCATACAAATAATTGCAATAAATGTGTATTATAAATGTAATGTGTATGTTGTCTTATGTTTATGGTTAATGGTGCTATACTCATACTTATAGCTTGTAAAATATAGAACATAATTGCAATTGTAATGGTGAATGGCATCATAACAAATCTATAATAAATCAGAAAGCAACATACCCATGTTTCAGTTGTAAAGGGCTAAAAGTTGACTGTAAAGGGTTCAAAAGGCCATGTTTTGGATGTAAAAGGTTAAATAAGCCTATCAATGGTTGGTATATGTTTATTATTCGAAGTGTGAGTGTCTGAGTGTGGTGGTTGTAGATGGAACATACGACTATGACCTGGCGGTGATCGGCGGCGGCTCGGGCGGGCTCGCGTGCGCCAAGGAGGCCATCGCGCAGGGCGCGCGCGTCGCTGTGCTCGACTACGTGCAGCCTTCGCCGCAAGGCACCAAGTGGGGGCTCGGTGGGACCTGCGTCAATGTTGGATGTATACCCAAAAAGCTGATGCACCAGGCTGCTCTCTTAGGTGAAAGCATTCATGTGAGTACACTGAACCTTATAAAACCATTTAAATGGGTTACAAGGTCAATTATGAAAAATATCTCACATTCTGAAGCTAAGCTAAACTAGCTTGCCATATGTTATTTTTAAACTTTCTCGATTCGAATACTTTATTCATATTTATTACAGGACAAAGACGCGCACTGTTTTTTTTTGTTTTTTATTTAAGTAGATTCACAAGTGTAATATCCTTTGGTCCCACACAAGGCTTGAGGCCTGTGTTGTGGGTTCCATGCAGTAAGTTATCTAGTGGTGTAACATTGTAGAGTAGTCCTACATTTTTTTTAATAAAAATTACTGATTTATCAAAAACAATAAAATTTGTTGATAAGAAAATTTATCTCGTGATTTCAGTGCGCGATTAGTAGTTGTATAAGAATAACATGCCATAGTTTTTGATTATTAGTTTCGGTGACTGAAGTCTGAAACGGGTTTATGTCACCACTAAGCAATACTTTTAGGGGTTTTACTCAACTATCACTCTGCCTCTGTAGAGTATTTGGTACAAAACTATATTACTCATGTAACTCCATTATTCTAATAAAACTTTACTGTCAAAGTTATAATTTAATTATTTAGATATGATTAATTTATCACAATGACAATGATGTTTTTTGTTACGTGACTGATAAAGTCTAGTCTCAGCATAGATCAAATGCTATCACTTATCGACATCTACCATCTACAGGTACACTGATAACACTTAATTTTTACTAAAACTCCTTTTAATTGGTTTTTGCTGCGATTACATTGATAGCCATGTCCAACGCCTTTAGGCATCTTAAAAACTGACACCAGGGCTAGCCACCCAGTCTATAAATTTATTTATTTATCAAGCAACACAATGATACATGATTTGTTTTCCTCTAGGCCATGGTAAGTGTTACTCCTGCCTACTAGAATGGACCATACTCCTGATCTGCTAAAGCCCTGGTACCTTTTCCTTTATTCCTTTTATTTTTTTAACAGTAGCATTTTGTATCTTATTTTTATTATTTATTGATATCTTGTATTTCAATTCTTAATTCCAAAATGCATATTTAGTATATTGTTCATATTTTGCCATGTATAGTCATTGCCTAGATAGTTCAAAATTTTCCTGTAGAAAAATTGAAGCCAATACAAACAATATAAAATAATTAGAAGGATAAAGGTTAGTGTAAATCAAGTTTAATGCTCCACATAGTGTTTTATTTAGGTTAGATAAGAGGATGGTGAGACTATAAATTAATATTTTATAGCAAGAAGATACTTATTAGTTCTGTGTACTTAGTTTGGGGTCTGAGGCCGTCTGTCTGATGTCTGCGATGTCCCCAAATATATTATTATTATATTATTCTAATGTAGACATATTTATTTTACAAGAGTAGTACAAATTACCTTCATTTCACCTATCTAGAAGCTCCTGAATAAAATATGTGGTTATAAAGTAGTAAGTATTCTGTTTTAGATTTTCAGACCAGACTATTATCATCTGAAAAGGTGTAGGTCACCTTGTGTTGTGTTTGCCTTTCATATATTTGTCTCTAGCTATAATGTGTGCAATAAAATAATGGAAATTCCGTAACGAAAACAATATAATGTGTATGCATAAGTTTCCTGCTTAATAGGAATTATCCTTATAAAAATATTGTTCATAGACTTACAATCAATAGTAATATCAAAGCTTTAGTATTGATCAATAAGTTCATCCGTCTTAACACAAAAGTTTTACGCACGCAATGTTTAAGAGTACAAATTGCATGGTTAAACAGTGTATAAGCGTGTTTAAATGCTTTGTTGTAAGGCGGCAAAGTATACTTTTGTAAAAATACCCTAAAATATCTATAAAAGTCTAAAGAAGATTCTGGCTAAACTATTTTAGTTAAACCACTCTTCCACTATTTGGTTTCTTCTTTTCTCTGTAAAACGCAACATCTGTCTTCTCTGTATTTAATTACCTTTTCTTCAGGAAATCACTTCTTCATTTCTATCCACAAAGATATCTACATAATTACAAATAAATACTAAGACCATCAAGCCGTGGTGGTCTAGAGGTAGTAACACCCGCCTCACAATCGTGAGATCGTGGGTTCGAATCCCAGTTCCGTACCTATGAGTTCTTTGGAATTTATGTACGGAATTTCACACCACTGGCTTTTCGGTGAAGGAAATCATCGTGAAGCAGCCTGCATACGTCCGTAGAAACAATTCGATGGCGCATGTAAATCCACCAACCCGCACTGGGCCAGCGTGGTTAATATGGCCCAATCACCTTACGTGGGTAGGCCTACGTCCTGCAGTGGACTAGTAAAAAGGCTGGTACAGTACTAAGTCCATAGAGACCCTGGATAAAAACTACAATATACTTATTATATGCAGACTACAGATATAATTATATCCTTTGTTTTCCGTAAGCCAGTTCCCATGAACCATAGTAAAGTAGTTCACATCATATTTTATAATCCATTGTTGTCAAGCGTGTGCCTTATCAGCGCATCGCGCTTTCTTGCCATTACTGCCATTACGCCTGACAATGGAACCCACACTATTTATATGTATGTGATACCAAACTGTATTTTGATGTAAATCAGATGACAGCACTGGTGTGGTGTTTGTTGGTTAGGTTTAGCAAAGTATAGGCCAAATCATACAAGTCGGCGGAAGTGAAGTTAGCTACAATTGCTAGAAACCAGCTGCGCAATATCCTGTCCTCTTCCGACTGAAGCTCACATAAAGCTGCGCGTTGATTGGGTTTAGCGCAGCTTGTAACTAACTTCACATCCGCCGACTCTATGCTTCGGCCTATACTAGGTGATCCTCTTCTTGTTTTTTTTTAGCAGAAATTTAAATGCCTAATCTCTAGGTCTACCTGAATAGTTTTACTCATAGTGGGGGATTTATAAAGTTAGGATAGAGTTTGTGCCTAAAAGAAAGAAGACTCTTTCAACCTTTTAATTTGTAATACATGTGCTGTAATAATTATTTTTCATTAAAAATGGCATAACATATCCGACTTCAACCGTGTACAGATCAATGGATTTATCATTGAAGTAGGTAGGTAGTCATTTTCATATTACTGTTGATTTTTCAAAAATAAGTATGGCACTCACTTAAGACTTTTTACAGTTTAGAGGTCTAAAGTATGACCTACCAAAAACAAAAATCGCAGAATAAATTATCGCGTAACATTAAAACATACAGTTCAACAATCGAGAACTTATTTTTTGAAGTCGGTTGATAACTACATGAAGAGCTACATGACACTATCTGTGTAGTTACAATTCAATCGATCAAACGTAATCTATCATTGAACTGGCTGGCTGGATTATTCGATAGCGCGGTCGATTTTAAATAAATTTTATGCTTCTTTTACTTGAGTCAAAGAAGATATAATAATACTACCTTAAGTACCTACTAAATATTGAGTTAGACTACTTGCTGAGGCCTTGGCCTCCTCGCCGCGCTAATTAACTTTGAAGACCTACCTTGAGACATACTTCAAGCACGAATAGAATGTTTGTCTCATAAAATAAATACTTCCCGAGAAATGGTTGGTGCTGGTGGAATGGAATGGTTTTTGCACCAGCCTTTTTAATAGTCCACTGCAGGACATAGATCTACCCACGAAGAGTGATTGGGCCATATCCACCACGCTAACCCAGTGTGGATTTACATACGCCATCGAATTTCTTCTATGAACGTATGCAGGTTGTCTCACGATGTTTTCCTTCATCGAAAAGCCAGTGGTGTGAAATGCCGCACATAAGTTCCAAGTACTCATAGTAGAGACCGGGATTTGAACCCACGGCCTTACGATGGTAAGGTGAGGTAGGTGTTACTATCGCTAGACCACCACGACTGTCTACGTCTCGATGCGTACATTATTATGTATTGACATTGAGTACTAGCACTCATAGCTTAGCATAGTAATAGCACTCAAATAGATTATAGCGCTCCCTAAATGGTTCTCGATCGATACTAATAACCTACTGTCTACCATAGGAAGTTTCTTCTAATTATACATTATAATAATATCAATGTAATACTAATAAAATATTCTTAACATTTAAACCGCTCAATTATAAGATCGTTTACATTTGCAATTTTGGTTCTTGGAGCTATAAAGCATCAATAAACAGTACGTGTTACGGCATTCGTGTGGCGCCAACTTGACCATACAAAAACAATAAGCGGTAATCTACTTTTAAATATTATCTGATTCGAGGGATTTTTTTTTCATGTAGTACAGCACTTCAATCGCTAGGATTACGTCTATACGTCTTAGTTTTTACAGTTCTTTAAATTACCTTAAAGTTACAAGTCTCTAAAAAGTCATATTTTTACGCAAAAACTTAGCTGAAAAGTATACATAAATTAAAAACTTTACTGAATAAATTAACACGTACGATATTTGCACGCAATTTTTACGCGTGCAATATTTCTTACTCAAGCGATTGACACCAAAAACTTAACATATTGTTACAATCGAAGGGGTGAAAAGAGTTAGAAAAAATAAAAAATCTCCGTAAGTAAATTTTATCAAAACTGTACCGAACATTTTCTTGATGTTCTACGAAAACGCCAAAACAGTAGATTCACGATGCTCATATAATTTACTTTACATAAAGAATTCCACGGTACAATGACGCGTTGCGTATTTATGACTGATAAATGTAATAAAATAATACTGATTTAAATAAATTACAAATCGACGTTTTTATCAGATTCTACGTTGTGATGACACACCTAATTAACCCAATAAAATAAAAGCTATAGTAGCTATGCTTGGGCATGGCATAATACAACGTTTGTTACTGTGACTCCGTGTGGACGTGTATTGGTACACTTATCCCTACCGTGCTGTCCTCCTTGATAGAGACATGTGCATTTTTTGTAGATTTAGATCTACCAGTAGGGGCAGTAGGGATAAGTGCATTGGCCATTTCTGCCTGGTACACGTATCCCGATCGAGCTATCACCTCTTGATAGGAATATATAGGTGCACTGCACGTTTCCACCATTTGCTACTATTGCATATCTATGACTAATCGACTACAATAATATGGACATTGTTTTTGTTAGTGTTGTTGAAAGTCGAAATTGCTAAAATGTTGGATTTTCATTAGTTTACATAGATTTTTTCTGGATTTATTATTTTTAGCCATCATCAGGGGCTCTATTTTTGAACCGGTGATAACTAGGACATATGCATAAATGGTCACGAGACAGAGGGAGAGCAGGAGCCCAAGTTTTGAAACGAGAGGGCGAATATATGCTCTGCCGTTCGCATAAGCATAGATTTTTAAAGTTCGCCACTGCTGTCACTTGCCCTCATTGGGCAGAAATATATTCTCCTCAATGCTTGCCCTCGTGACTATGCATACCTAAGTTTTATCATTCTAATGATTCAATTATAGAGCCTCAGGAGCGAGCATCGAAAATCTACCTTAGTGCTAACGTGACAGCATAGCAGTGTCATAGCAGCATATGTGTCATTTTCTATCATTTCAAAAATTGAGCTTCAGAGCGCTGCCAGACTCGGACGATACGAGTATGTTAAATTATTGCCCCCCTCGGTTGTTTTGACCGTTTAGCCATATCAGAAGCCTTAAGGCGGCTTAAAAACTGACTACACGAATTCACTCACTCATATGTGTTTTAATAAACTATAGGAAAATATTGCCATTAAGGAATATGACTGACCATTTTCTTAGAAAACTTCAATTTGACCAAAGTTGAAAATCCAATGACGTCATCAATTAACACAAATTCAACAATGACAAAAGGCAGCAGGGGCAAATAAGGTAAATGCAATGACGAAAACAAAAACGCGGTCTTGCCATTTCATTCTGATAGCAAGTCGTGTGAATCCGATCATGACTATAGAAAAACGCAAGTCATTGTATGAGACACCATTGTAGGTGAATGCTATGCATAGTAAAGTCATGGTAGTATATTTGATATTGCGCAATATTTTTTGTTATTACGCTTGGGTAATCGATAACTAGCTCATTTTGTTCCGTGATGGCGCTTGTTTTGTACTATATCATAACTACAATCGAATTGACTACTCTGTAATAGCGCTCGTAGCGTAGTTTGACTAGGTGTTTGCCAGCGATCACCGAAATTAAGCAACGTTCCGGACGGTCAGTATTTGGATGGGTGACCGCGGGTGGCATTTTTCCAACCGAGCGCTACCGCGGCCCGGATTACACGTTAAACTGTAGGTCCCGCTTGTTTTAACCTTTTAACCATGTCAGAGGCTAAAAACTCTGACACCAGGGCTAGCCACCCGGCCTATACGAACTTACTAGAAGTATGTGAAGCAGGTTTACGTCATATTCTACTAGGTAGGTAACTTATTAGTACTTACCATATAAAATATTACGGATAATTAAACATGCATAATGATGTGCTGAATGATGTTTTATAGTTTTTTCAATACCAACTGATGATTACGGCGGAACTTATTCATCTCAGTGAATTCAATCACTATCAAATGCGAGATTAAGGATTATTGTGATAAAGCGAATAAACTGAAGAAAACAAATCTGTATCATTGTGTGCTCTAAAAAATGCGACGTTACAAGATTTAGCAGCTCTTGTACGAAACTTGCACTTGAACAAACAAAACAAATAATAAGCAAGATGTAAAAAACATTTTTACAATAATTATGTATTCCGTAGTTGAATTATCAAAAACTAACGAACATGTATTTTTTTCTTTTATCAATCTACTAAAAATAAAGCGAAAGATAAAGCGCATCCAAGTTCGGGAGTGGGCTCGCAACGCCACTTCTGTATAAAAAGTAAAGCTATGTGTGTAGAGTAATGACGTCACGTAAGTGTAGTGACGTCACGCGAAACTTAAACGGGTTTATATCATCATTTTTTTTTGTGTTGAAGAAAAAAACACGTGTCTAATATTTCTTGATAATCAAAATAACGGACTGGGAAAATGATTAGTTAGGTACATATTGTTTCATTTTTTCAGTCATCTAGTCAATTCTAGTCGTATATATTCTTGCAAGATACAGCTTTTGAACAAAACATGTCACGGATTGCAGGAAGCAGTCGCGTACGGATGGCAGGTACCTTCCCCCGAAGCTATCAAAATCAGCTGGCCGGCGCTCACGGAGTCTGTCCAAAACCACATCAAGTCCGTCAACTGGGTGACGCGAGTCGACCTTAGAGACAAGAAGATCGATTACATCAATGGCTTGGGCGCGTTCAAGGACCCGCACACGATTGTGGCGACGATGAAGAATGGTTCTCAGAAGGAGTTGACTGCTAAGAATGTGGTGATCGCGGTGGGCGGTCGGCCGCATTATCCTGAGATCCCGGGTGCGGTGGAGTACTGCATCAGCAGTGATGACATCTTCAGCCTGAGCCACCCGCCCGGCAAGACGCTTGTTGTTGGCGCAGGATGTATCCTTTTTATTAAACCTTTTGGAAGTTCATCATTATCATAGTGTAGTTGGACTAGGTGTTTGTCAGCGATCGCCGAAGTTGCAACGTTCGAAACGATCCATTTCCAATCATCATCCAATTGTTGAGCGCTATCGTGGCTGCGATGACCCGTTAAATTGTAGGTCCCGGTTGTTTTAACCGTTTAGCCAATTCAGAGGCCATCACTGTATCGACCGTAGGACGGCTGTTGCTGAACCTAGGACTCCCGTATGGATTTCCGATAAGATCGGCTAGAAGCAGTATCGTGGTCATGCGGTCTTGATTAAATTAATTTACATAATTTACTAATTATTATTTAGCTGGAATGTATTGACTTACTCTTTTTTTTTTAACCTATACTGTCCCACTGCTGGGTGAAAATTCCATCCATTTCCTTCCATGTGTCGCGATCCCCGCAATCTCCGGCCAGCCTCTCAAATGCGTCGAAATCGTCACGCCAGCGTTTCTTGGGCCCTCCCTGGCTTAATCATAATATTTTAAAAAACATTTCCTTCTTCATAGGACTTCTCGATCGCATGTTACACGAAATTTGATAGCCGTATTTTTAGTACATATGCTGTCATATCCAATATCCAAATGTAACACCATCAATGTGTTAATAATGTTTTATTGCGGTTATCAGTTTAATTGCTAAAGATAATTCAAAAAAATTTGGCGACAGCCGTCTTGTTCGTTATTCAAGTTTATTGTTGTAAGAGCATATCTCTATAGGTTTTGATAAGTTAACGGCCGTTTTATTATAATATTATTAACCTAATATTGCCTCTTGCGATAACGCACCGGCAGGGTTTTGAACCGTTGACCTGAAATTCTGAGTGATGTTAACTGACTGTTACAATTGTGAAAATGTAGTGAATTGGTGAAGATTGTTAACATCAGTAGGACTTGTATGAGTTTTATGCATTACTCGTCATGCGCGAAATTCTTTTTTTGGGTGTTTTGTCGTTTACGCGATAAATAAACTACTTATCGTTAATTTACGAAAACTCATTTTAGGTAGCGTTGCATTAACGAGGTACCTAAAAACCCAAATAGTGGTATCAACTAAAAATTAAGGTACTGCGCCATCTGTTAGTATAGTTTCATTTCTATAGAAATTGTTGTTTAATATGATAGAGTAGTAAAAACGTAGTAAAAGAGTAGTAAGCTTTCAAGGCAGTCCCTGGAGGAACTTGATAATTGTGATGTGAACGACGTCTTTTAACTACTTTAAAATACTACAATAAATCGGTCAGAAAATAACTCCTCAGATCACTGTATATCTCCTAATGAGAATGTTGAAATCCTTAACTTAACACAACAGACATCGGTTTAGAATGCGCCGGGTTCTTAAACTCTATGGGCTACCCGGCTACGGTGCTCGTTCGTTCGGTGCCGTTGCGCGGTTTCGACCAGCAGATGGCGGCAGCGGTCTGCAACGAAATGGAGGAGCGAGGCGTCAAGTTCCACCACAAATGTGTCCCCACCGCGGTCGAGAAACTGGAAAATGGACAGCTGAAGGCGCGCTGGTTCAACAACGAAACGCAACAAGAGTGAGTCAATTGTTTCTTAAAATTAGATAACAGATGGCGCGAGTGGTTGCATTGAGATGGATGAGCGAGGCGATAAGTTCTAACACAAGTGCGAACCATGCCTTCATCTCTCGTCAATGGTTTCGGAAAAGAAAGCTTTAGTCGCCTTCTGGTTGACGAAGCTTTAATAAACCATTTTGGAGCCATAATAATGGCTGCCCGGCTGTCTGGTGCTAGCGAACTTGTCCTCATTGGAGACATCAATCAGTTGCCCTATATCGATAGAGAAAATCTCTTCGAGATGAGGTACCATCGCCCGACCCTGGTTGCAAATATCACCCAGGAGTTGCTCTGCACACATAGGAACCCAATGGATGTCGCGTATGCGTTGAGGGAAATATACTCAGGTATATATTCCTCAGTCCCCCGTGTTAGGTCTCTTGAGCAGAAAAGGTTCAAGGGGGCTCAAATATCCAAAACCCTCCCCAACACCCTCTTTTTAGTGCATACGCAGGAAGAAAAGGAGGCCCTCATAAGTCAAGGTTACGGGGGAGGATCAGGATCTCGCACCCTTACCATCCATGAAGCTCAGGGACTAACATACGAGTCGGTAATCGTCATAAAAACAAAGCCAAAAATGAGACTACACGAGAGTGTCTCACACGCGGTCGTTGCACTATCACGGCACACTGGGACCTTCATCTACTACGCCGACGACATCGAAGATGATGCCATTGGTCGATTCGTGCGGCGAGCATCGTCTGCATCATTGGAGACCATCAAGGAATACAACCTACAGATGGCCGTCAGGGATCGGAACGAGGCGGTGATGGAGGCTCTGGGCCTGAAGGAGAATTGCCATAGGACCTGAAAAAGTGTAAGCATTGCGTGCAAGCCCCAAGCATTCATGCTCGCCATCGAAGGCTATTTCTTGCGGCGGCATTATGTGTCGGGTCGTTCTCTTCCCTCAAATATGGTCGAGGAGAGCGATGGCGGGCACATGTGTCATACTCGTGATCGGGTGCTGCTAGCGGGTCGCCGGTCTGCTTGTGGCTATCACGCAATGCATCGACTGAATGGCTTAGACTTAGATTTAACCATGTACCAACTCTATTTGTACAGTAAAATCTAATAATTATCTTTAGTTAACAAAGGGCACAGACCCTGGAGTCTGTGGTTAGGTAATTTTTCGATAAAAAAAAAAAAAAAACACAAGTGGGTCCCCACCGCGGTCGAGAAACTGGAAAATGGTCAGCTGAAGGCGCGCTGGTTCAACAACGAAACACAACAAGAGTAAGTCGACTGTTTTTAGAGTTAGATATACGATAAATGCGAACCTATTCGAAATAAAATGAGAAGTCTGTATCGAGATGGAGGAGTGAACCGTCAAGTTCCACCATAAAGGTGTCCCCACGCGGTCGAGAAACTGGAAAATGGACAGCTGAAGGCGCGCTAGTTCAACAATGAAATACAACAAGAGTGAGTCAACTGTTCTTAGTTAGATAACAGATGGCGCGAGAACTAATCGATATAACGCACGAAACTTTACAATGGTAACACTGAGTTACGAATATATAAAGTTTCGTATACATTCTTTCTAGACGTTCGAATGTTCAATTATAGATCTGATAAAGACCGCAGGGATGGGCTGAGCATTTTCAACTGATCGTATTATTTATCTATTGGGGAGACCTTTTGTCCCACAGTGAACATCATATCATGAATAAACCACTATTAAGTGTTAGTTTTAAAATCGAATACAAAAATGTAATATCGATGTTATTTTTTCAGAGGTGAAGATGTATTCGACACGGTACTTATAGCGACAGGACGATATGCTCTCACGAAGCAACTTAATTTGGAAGCGGCCGGTGTCTCGGTAAGTTTACTGTTATTCTGTATGGATACTTCTTTCTGTACCACACTGTAGTAGTATTATATAAATCAGGCACAGATTCAATATTTAATATCGAACGCTCTTATGTATTGTTTTCCTTCTGTTAAAAGTTGAACTTCAACTTCATTGTTTAGGCTGTTTGTTAATAACTAAACCATTTAAGAGGTTTAGTTTTTAACAAACAGCAGTAGGAATTCTGCTGGTGGACATTATTTCAATTTCTTCTTGATTTCTAAAAATGCTTCTTGCTTGAAAGGCAAGTTTTGGGCTGTACTAACTTACAGCAAAGTGAGTCGGACTCGCGCACGATGGGTTCCATACTATATGGGAGCCCCCTTAATGTTTTTCAAACAATTTAACATTCTGTGAATATTTCAAGCATCTACCTGTCACTATAATCAATATCGAGCAAAAAACGGCTGTAAAATCATGTTTGTTGTATAGGAGCCACCCTTAAATATTTATTTTGTTCTGTTTTTAGTATTCGTTGTTATAGCGGCAACATAAATACATCATCTGTGAAAATTTCAGCTTTCTAACTATCACGGCTCATGAGATACCCCCTGGTGACAGACAGACAGTCAGACAGACAGACGGACGGACAGTGGAGTCTTAGTAATAGGGTCCTGTTTTTACCCTTTGGTTTTTACCCTAAATCAAGATACATCAGATAGATTTGATAAAAATACTAGGCAGGTTTTTTTCTTTTGTCACTTAAACCAAAATTGACTAAGATATTAATTGAGATATTAAGAATGCAATTCAGACATCAAATTTTTGGTGTTGGTAAGTATTTTTCCATTTTAGATTTAATATATCTACATTGAACATTTTTTGTAACATTTAAAATATCTTTAGCAACTTCGTTTGCCTTTCAACTTGTACTGTAATACTGTAAGAATATATTATGTTGATGTATTTTTTTAATAAATAAAATATAGCCCATTAAAGTTCTGCGTGACATCACGAGTGTCATACAAATGTATGGACTAGTGACGTCACGAGCCCCCACTCCCAAACTTTGACAAAGTTTATCTTTGTCATTTATTGTTTGACTGACAAAAGAAAAAAATACGTGTCCAATATTTTTCAATAATCTAACTAACGGACTAAATTATAATATTGATTTTTTTACCCATTCATGATGCCTATTGTCTGTATTAAATAGCAACCGTCAATTCGCAGACTCTAAGCCAGAACGGCAAAGTGGTGGCCGAGACGGAGCAGACCAACGTGCCCCACATCTACGCCGTCGGCGACGTGCTGGAAGGGCGGCCCGAGCTGACGCCCGTGGCCATCCACGCCGGCCGCCTGCTGGCGCGCCGCGTGTTCGGCAACGGCACGCAGCAGATGGACTACGAGAACGTGGCCACCACTGTGTTCACGCCGCTCGAGTACGGCTGCGTCGGCCTCAGCGAGGAGACCGCCGTGCAACGGTCAGTACACAGGTGTTCCGTAAACAGAGGATAATACTTCACTGGTTGGGGGCTCCCTACTAACAAAATACACAAAATGTGTGTTCAGTGAAATTGACGGTTTTCGAAATATTTAACATTTTCTAAAATTACAATTCTATGACCTGAATTCTAGATTTTTTTGTCAGTTTTTTGCAAAGTAATTTTGGATAAGTTCGCTATCAAATTTATACATCCATTTTGGTGTCGCAAACTGAACTCCTGTTGTGAAAAATGTATGACCATCGAAGTGTCCATAATTTTCAAAACTAGTCTAGTTCACTACCGTTCTAAAATAGTGTAACACATAGCATTTTGATCATCCAGAGATAATTAGCTCAAAGTTTAGCAGGGTTAAACGTTTTAAAACTCCATTCACAAAATTGGTTTTGATTTCCTGTCATTGCATTGTACTACTAAATCACTCAATGACTCTCATTCTGACATTTGCAGATTCGGCGCCGACAACATCGAAGTGTACCACGCGTACTACAAGCCCACGGAGTTCTTCGTGCCGCAGCGCAACATCAAGAACTGCTACCTGAAGGCCGTGGCGCTCCGCGAGGCGCCGCAGCGGATCCTCGGGCTGCACTTCGTGGGCCCGGTCGCCGGCGAGGTCATACAGGGCTTCGCGGCCGCCGTCAAGTGAGTAAATATTGTAGTACTGTAGTAATACTGTCTTGCTACTACTACTGTCTTACTGTCTCTACTGTCTTTATACTACAAGCAACATCAAAAACTGCTACCTGAAGGCCGTGGCGCTCCGCGAGTACTTGTATACTACACGCAACATATTAGCTTTATTTCATTTAGAATATTCATAGCTGTTACGCGATATTCTCAAGGCAGACAGCACGTCTACTTTAGTTTCAACTGCATGATTAGACAACCTTTATCAAGATCGAGTGATGGCGCGCGGACTCGTCTCGCAAGCATGAGTGAAATTACGCGAGTCCTGAGTATGGCGTAATGTTATATTCTGTCCTGTTCTTATACTGTTATATTCTTAGTAAAATGTGCGAAAGCCACGTTACTTTCTATAATTATTATCTGCCTTACGACATCCTGCGCTGCGCTGAACATTATTATACCATATCAGTTAGTGTGTAGTACTATTATAGTTTCCTGGAATTTTATATTCATTGAATTAATATATCAGTTTTGCTTATCTATCCAACCGACTCATACTGTGTAACAGTGCAACTATTATGGCGGAGTTTTTTTATCAGTAACGTTGCGAATCGTTTGATAAAATCACTATCTGGCAACCCTATGTGCGCCAATTTTCTCTCTCACTCGCGCTATCTAATTTGTATTATATTTTTAGTAAGGGATGTCAAATTGCGAGAGCGAGACCGTATTTTGCGTAACAATGGTCGTTAAAGTTAGCCAAAGATTTTATTTCATTTTGAAAATTACTATAATAGACGTTCATTTTCAGATGCGGCATCACTATGGAACAACTGATGAACACAGTAGGCATCCACCCCACGGTGGCCGAGGAGTTCACTCGCCTCAACATCACGAAGCGCTCCGGCAAGGACCCCAACCCGGCCTCCTGCTGCAGCTAAACGCTCTGCACACTACTACTAGCCGGCTAGTAGTACCACATGGGCGATGCTACTCCAACCATTTCAACTATACTATGACTAAACTCTTTGCTAGCAGCGACTTTGTGCCTCCAGGCAGCGGCGTTTTTATACAGGGCTATCTCCTTACCTTGTAATAAACCCAAAGGGGGTAATTAAAACCATCATTTGGCCCAACTCAAAATTCGAAGAATAAATCAGCTGTTTCATACAAAATTGCAACTCGGAATCGACAAAATGTATGAAAAACAGCAGAATTTTTTCCTCGATTTATTTGCCGACAGTAGGCTATTAAAAATTGGCAAATTTGAGATATTTTATTAATATCACAATTTGTGTGAGCTTAGTCTACTCACCCTATTGTTAAATCCGCCACTACCTCCAGGGAAACGCTACATCGGTATCGGTAATGAGATTGTACCTAGATTTACTTTCTTTGAAGATTTTTTTTCTAGAAAAACAATTTGACTGCAATGTTTTGTTGGCTTAAAGTTCAAGTCGGAAACCTCTTACTAAACCGTTAATTATACACACCTAGTGTGCTATCTAGCGCACTTTTCTTACACCAGTGTCTAATAGTAGGTATTTATAAATGAATGCAATATACCCCAGTGAAGTTAATCCTTTTCGTAATTTTGTTAATTCCAGTAGGAGTTCTAGGACCAATATAATTTTTCAGCATAACGATAATGTACTTAGATCTGTTGTATAGGGCTATTCCGAAAGTGTAATAAGCCGACAAGAGTGGTTTAGACCATTGTTATGAACAACTTTTATTACGATGCCAAACAAGAATTCGAGAAAAATCTAAATTTTAAATTTTCATTATATAGCTGTTTTTCTCGAAATCAGGATTGGCCCCAGTAAAAATTGTTCATAATGCTGTTTTGTGGTGCCTCCTTTCGGTTTCACTTACGCTTACTCCCTTTATGAATAATCCCGTAAAACTTTTTTTTGTTCTTTCATAGTGGCATCGCCCCGAGGTGCTTTTCGAGCGCGGTGTAATTACGCACTTATTACTTATACTCCACTGTTACAGTTTTTGTTACGTTAAAGTTAACTGATATTACCTAGTACATTTTGTTTGTACGTGATTTCTTGCATTTTTTGCCTTATAATTAAATCAGTAAGCTATTTCCTAGTTGTGAAAAAGATCAATTTTTTTCATCAATTATTATTTATTACGTAACAGAAGACATTAAAATTGAACAGGGATACAAATGATATTGAACTTTATTAGTGTTGTTAGAGAGTTAACTTTATGAAAATCGATTTGTGATCTTGTGTTCTTAGACTTTCTTGCCCACTTCGATTTTCGGAGTTTAGTACAAACTGCGCGGAAAATAAATATAAATAGGTATCTATAAAATTGTTGTCTCAAAAATATGTACGAACAAATGTGTTGTTACTGAGTAAAAAGCTTACACTTGCACAGTATTAAATATAGTAAAAAAGTATGTATTTATCGGTTCAAAACTGCACAATAAAAAATATGTGTAGGTATTAACTAAAGTTTATTCAATTACGTCTGTTACAGACATTCCGCCGCGCCGCAGGGGTTTGTCCTGCTTTAATTGTTATCGATTTACAACTTTTAATTTAATTGTGATTTTACTTGAATAAAGTGATATATTTTTAATGAACGAATTCTGTTTTTATTTCGATCTAAGTTATGTTGATTCAAGATTATGTCTCACCGTTTTCTCTTTAGATTAAATGTTGATTCAAGATTATATATCTCACAGTTTTCTGTTTTGATTAAAGATTTTCTTTTGACAAAAACGTTGGATAGAGATGATAGAGAGATAATCTTGAATGTTCAAAAATAAATCTGTAGAAGTCGGACCGCATTTGAGCGGTACTGCGCTGCACGTTAAAAATATTATCTACTAAATGCAGTGCCGCTATAATGCGACACACCATGCAAAATATATGCCGCGCAGTGCCGCTCCGGATACCGTCCGATGTTAAGGGTGCTTTTCCACCAGAGATGTGCTATGCTACGATGCTATGGATGCGTTTGATATCCACCAATCATATTAATTGGTGCACATAGCATTGGTGGAAACGGATTCAACTAAGATATGTTTTTTATGTAGAAGGATGCGTGCTATAGATGCCTGCTATGGGCCATAGCGAGTGATGGTTTCCCTACTATCGATTCATAGCATAGCTCAAGATGCGCATCTTTCTCGCACAGCTACGGATCTTCGTAGCGCATCTTCCTCGCACAGCTATCTAGCGTAGTATTGGTGGAAACGGTCACATATTTTCGTATTGTAGATTTCACATCTTCGCAGCATAGCTGCATAGCACATCTCTGGTGGAAAAGCACCCTAATAGTACAGTTGGGTGTATAGTGCACGTTATCCGGTATAGGGCGAATCAACCTTCTTGGCGTTTGTGTTGTTAGCTGCTATAGGCCGAATCATACAAGTCGGCGGATATGAAGTTGCTACAAACTGTACAAAACCCAATCAACGCGCCGCTTTATGTTAGCTTCAGCATATTATTATATCTTCTTTGGCTTCAGTCAGGATTGGAGCACAGCTTGTAGATACCTTCACATCCACCGCCTTGTATTCGGCCCGATGCACATCCTCTCTCTTGCGCCGCTAATTATTTATTGCTACTGCGCAACCACTCGCCTCGTGTTCACAGCCGCCAAGAAGTTTGATTCGGCCTATAGCTTATAGTATTAGGCGGAATTATACATTATTTTCTTAAAACTACGCAACTCGCTAACTATATGAAGTATATTACAAAAGAGCAGTGTATTGGGGGCGAAGAGGCACCCTAACTTTTTAATTTGCCAATTTTTTCATTACATAAAAAAACAGAAGAAAGATAAGTTACACTGAAATATTTTACAAATACCTAATAACGACAAATGTACTGAGATGGTGACTGTTGGCGAGGCGAAAAGAGTGCCTTTATCCGCCATTATTATTAAATAAATAGCAATAACACTTAGCCTAGAGCCACACAAACTCGAGAAAATAAATATCATTGTGAAGCACGAGTTGAAAATATTTCGAAATGATTTGGCTACAACGATAGCTCGAATATTTGCGTTATCAGAATAAGGGCGGGACTCCACTGAAGCGGAGATGGGTGCTGTGCGAGAAGAGATGTTTTTCAGCTCGGGGGACTCCACCAAAGCTGAGAAGTGTACGGTGTACTGTGCGAGAAGAGATGTTTTTAACTCGGGGAACTCCACCAAAGCGGAGATGTGTGCTGTGCGAGAAGAGATGTTTTTCAGCTCGGATGCGGCGCGCGCACGGGGCTCTGCGGGTTGCTGGCGGGCGAGAGAGGAGAGGGTGACATCGCTCACTGCACGCCGCTCACATCTCTCCTCTCCACTTCGCGCCGTCCGCGTACAGCTCACATCTCCGCTGCCATCGCGCCATACAAATATTACAAATCTCCGCACAGCGATCTCCACTGAAGCTGAGCGGAGAGATGTGTCAATAACACAATTCTATTGGTTGTTTAAAAAACATCTCTCCGCTTGTCTCATCTACGCTTCGGTGGAGTACCACCCTAAGTGTGGCTCTAGCTATATAGAGTATACCTACAGCCGCTATCGCGATCACGCCATCTCTTTCAGAAGGCTAAGTGGGAGATTTTCGCTCGAGCTCGATCGCGTTAACGTTTGATGTGATTTCTATGGAAATGGCACAGCGTCATCTTGTGTCACGTACAGAAAACAGAATAGCTAGGTGTGAGTATTTTTTACGGTAATGTAACGAGCGCCAAACCGATCGAACACGAGCGCGGCAAAGTCTGTGATTGGCTAATTCAAGCGTGTGTGTCAATGTGCTCGCGTGTGTGCACGGCGCGTTCGGTCAACGCGACGTAAAAGTAATTCGATTTGATTTGCAAATCTCCCACTTGACACTCAGACCTAGGCTACACACGAGTGAACCGAATAAGTATAAGTCGAATCATGCAACTTGGCGGCTGTGATGTTAGCAAGCTGCGGATAGCCCAATCCTGACTGAAGCTCACTTCACAGCTGCGCGAGGATTGGGTTACCCGCAGCCTGTAGCCAACATCACAGCTGTCATGTTGTATGATTTGGCCTGTACAGTATAACGACACGAGGCCTCATTGGACTTATTGGTGACGTAGTTAGGATGATGAGTTGAAGTGCTGTGCTAAATAAGTGCTACCATGACGAAACGGGCTTACTTGGGCCTGTGAAGGTAGCCTCGAACGAGTCGTCGTTAGTGACGTGGATGGTGCGTTGAAAGTACTGGTGCGATTGATGCGTTGGGTTATAAATGTTAATTTTGATTTGGATACGTCTTTAAAATGGCATTATAGGGAGGAAAGTAAAAAAACGAAATCGGGAGATTCAGTTTAGTGTTGCAGCTTCAGATCTGTCATCTCCATCCTAAATTCAATTTCGCCAAGTGAGGACTGGGTGGGACATCGCGGGGAGTGCCGGGAGAAGTCCCGCCATATTGAGGTAATTTTGCTTACGTAAACGTATTCACGTACAACCATAATATATCCATGCGTACAACTCACGGACGTGTTCATGACACTGCTACACCACATTTTTTGTTCACATTCGTTTGGCTTAGGGAGGTATAGTGATGTTTCATTTTCAGTTTATAGACTGAACGCTTCAGTTAAGAATAGCCGCACTGCAATACGAGTATAGTAATAATTATGATTTATGATAATGATGAGGCAATGTGACGTCACGGGCCCTCTTTGGTGACGTAGCTGCGATGATAAGTGGCAGGTGGCAGTATGACGTCACGGGCCGTCGTTGGTGACGTAGCTGTTCATGTCGGGGGTGGCGGGGCAGGCGAACCAGATCTGCGCGACGGGCAGCGGGTAGTACTCGTGCGCCGCCACCCGTCTGTTGTCGAACCGCCAGAACCGCGGCCCTTGGAAGAAGTATGTGTCTGAAACGGAACAAACGTCTATTTAGTTACTATTTTGGACTTGTTGGTCGTCCATGTCGAGATGATGATGATGATAGGATAACATCTCGCAAAGGAGTACTCCACCGGACTAGGTGTTGTGCCCGGGGATAGCTATCCGACAGTGTAATCTTAGGTCTTGTTATGGTTCGGCCGCCGCTGAGAATTTCGTTTGCGCGATGCAGCCCTCGGCTTGTGATTGGCTGACGCTAGTTTCTCGAGGCGCGCGCGTGGTGGCGCCACATGTAGCGAAGTTAGTCGCTACATCACTCCCCCTTCCAGACGAGTAGTCGATATGTGTTGAGTGAGCTGCAGCGTTGAGTCTTGAAGCACGTGCCAGTGGTGCAGGCAGGTTGCTCGCGGTCTACAGTGAGTCGAGACCGGGCGGGATCCACGGTGAGTCGGGATTGAGCCATCCACAGTGAGTCGGGACCGAGCGTGTGCCTGGTTGCATCAGGATCCAGGTAGCGCGGTGAGTCGGCTGCGTTGGAGCTGATGATGATGCTGGAGTGCTGGCTGGAGATGCGTCTGCTTGATATAGTTGCTGATGATGATGATGGAAAAGGAGGAGGTTACGTCTGCCTGATGTTGCTGCCGATGATGGTGTTCTTCTTCTTGGTGGTGTTGTGTTCATCACGTCGGGGCATAGTGAAGTATATAACTAGACAAGGCACTAAATAATAATAATTACAAAAGTAAGAGAAGGCGAGGTGTGCAAGTATAAAGAGTGAACGGGATAAAAGTAATATCTTTTGTCTCTATTTGCGTATACGTTTTTTTTGTCTGACTACTACGCACGGCCTAGACGTTGAGGTCAGACAAAAAAAACTACTGTTGAATTTTTGATGAGATACTTAAGTAAATCAACGTATTTATGAACTATTATCCATTTTCTATCACTTCTATTAGTATTATGCAGGTTTTTACTATTATCTAGAGTCTGAATATGATAAAAACATAAACATCTTTTGTCTCACACCCTATACGTTAGTAGCTTCTCTAGTACATACTTGCTCCAAGCGTCGGGCTCACCACTTTGGACTGGGTGGTCGTCCATGTCGAGATGATGATGATGATAGGATAACATCTCGCAAAGGAGTACTCCACCGGACTAGGTGTTGTGCCCGGGGATAGCTATCCGATAGTGTAATCTTAGGTCTTGTTATGGTTCGGCCGCCGCTGAGAATTTCGTTTGCGCGATGCAGCCCTCGGCTTGTGATTGGCTGACGCTAGTTTCTCGAGGCGCGCGCGTGGTGGCGCCACATGTAGCGAAGTTAGTCGCTACACTATGATTACACTTTATACGTCTTTTCATCTGACGTATCTCAATACTTAACTCATTGTATTGTCGTTATAATACATCTACATCACAGGTAACCAGTGTTAGGTACTACTGGTTACTACTGAGTTACTACTGCACTGGAGCTACTGATGTATATTGGACGAAAAGACGTCACATAGTGGCTTTTCGAACGCTGCCCAGCCGAGTTGGTGTAAAAATATGTGTGCATATGAGTGGGCAGCGGCAGCGTTCGGAAAGCTACTACGTGACGTCTTTTCGTCAGTACCTCAAGTCGAGAGTGTTACCGACGGTTGTGTGTTACCAGTGATGACATCGTCGTTTTAGCCATCCAGTCCACTGCTGGACATAGGCCTCCCCTAAAGATCTCTAATAAGACCGGTTGGTAGCGGTTTGCATCCAGCGCGATCCTGCGGTCTTAATGAGGTCGTCAGTCCACCTTGTAGGTGGACGTCCTACGCTGCGCTTGTCGGTACGTGGTCTCCACTCGAGAACTTTTCGATCCCACCAGTCATGAGTCCTCCGAGCTATGTGGGAGCAATGGGGAGGGCCCATTGCCATTTCAACTTGCCAATCCGCTAGGCTATGTCGGTAACTTTGGTTCTTATACGGATCTCCTCATTCCTGATTCGATCCCGCAGAGAGACTCCGAGCATAGCCCTCTCCATAGCTCGTTGGGCTACTTAAGCTTACTAATAAGGCCCATAGTGAGAGACCACGTTTCATAAGTCATCACTGGCAACACACACTGGTCGATAACAACCTACCTTGTACCTAGGACAAGTAGTCCAGTTAGGCAGGTCCGACTACAAGAAAGAGATCAGTCGCCGAATCCAACTCGGCTGAGCAGCGTTCGGAAAATTGCGTAACGTCTTCTCGTCCGACATACCTCAGTGCCTCAAGTCGAAATATGATATATGGAACTGAAACTAGATCTTTTACTGTGGGCCTTATGAATAAGCTCAAGTTAGCCCAACGTGCTATGGAGAGGGCTATGCTCGGAGTCTCTCTTCGGGATCGATTCAGGAATGTCGAGATACGCAGTCGAACTGAAGTAACCGACATAGCCCACCGAATCAGCAGGTTGAAATAGCAGTGGGCAGGGCACATAGTCCGAAAAACGGATAGCTGATGGGGCCGTAAAGTTTTCGAATAGAGACCATGGACCAGCAAGCGCAGCGTAGGACGTCGACCGACCAGGTGGACTGACGATATAAATAAGATTGCAGAAACGCGCTGGATGCAGGCCGCTTCCAACCGGCCTAATTGGAAATCCATAGAGGAGACCTATGTGCAAAAATGGACGTCGAATGGCTGATGGATGGATGAAATAGTTGAATAGAAACAGCAAGTCTCACCTCCCTTCCAAACCATAGCGGCATCGACCGGATAAGGCACCTGCCTCCAGGCCGACATCTCCTTAGGATAACCCTTGTCCATCATCCTGGCGCCTTCATCATATCGCCAGAAGCGTTCCTCCTCGATGAGGTAGGTCTTGTTGTTGTAGTTGGAGATGAAGACCGTGGTCAGTTCCGGGACGTGGGACGGGATGGAGTAGTCTGCGAGTTTTCCGCGGTGGACCAGCCGGTACGCGTCTATGCCGTCTCGTCGGCTGAACTCCCAGAAGTTGCGATCTGAGGTACCAAAGAAGAAAAATAAACATGATATAAAAGGAGAGGGGGTGGGGTGGATAGTCCACGCTTGACCACCAACTCAGTTGATGGTAAACGACGTCATGGTCAAAGATAACACACGCAGACTCAGAAAATATGTATTCACCTAAGGCCGGGCCGTGAGTTTTGGGTGCCTTGGGCTAATACTACTTAGGGGTAATACTAATTACTCTAAGTATGGGTTAGTAAGAAAGAAAAAGACAGAGTCTAAGGAAAACATTTTTTTTGTTTCGAATAGGTTCGCGTTTGACTACACACTGCCTGATGTTAAGCAGATGTGCGGTCAAGGGTGTAGCACGCTTACCTAGAAGATACCTATTTACTCGGGATTTGAAGACACCCACGTTGTATTTTAACGGGAAGACAGACCCAGGCAAAGCGTTCCACATTCCGGCTGTTCGTATGAGGAAGTGAGCAGAAAGATCGACATAGGAAGGGGGGGAGGGGGGCTCCATGGATCCGCGCTTGCTGTCAGTTCGAAGTGCCAACACCTGAACGTAGAATTGAATTAAATAAGTTTAATCAATCGCAGGATTCACAGGGCTGTAAACATGTCTGTTTAATATAGTAACATTATCGATTTTTTTCGCACGTCTATTTTTTACTTTGACTTGACTTAGTTGGGGGCCCCTGGAACCCACGGGGCCCTGGGCTTAAGCCCAAAAAGCCATATGGTAGATCCGGCCCTGTATTCACCCTGACTTTGGAAAAAGATGAAAATCGACAGCTTGATCCGGCATTCCCCGGCCGTACGGATCAGAAACGTCGAGTCCAAATCATACATATCAAAGGAAATTTAACATTTTAGGGGTGGTAGTATAATGCGTCTTTCTACTCGACCTGTAGAAGTGTAGTGAGAATAAGAGGATGATAGGATAAGTATGGGCGTAGCCATCTGAGTAGAGAGAGAAGGAAATCTGCTGTTCTGTGGGCATAACTAATGAAGGGCACAGGTGAACTTCTTTGCCCACCCCAGAAACCTTGAATTTCAATACTATTCATTTTTCTGGGATGGGCGGAATACGGGGAAGTTATAGTGACGTTACCGTTGAATATGACGACGTTTCCGTTGAACCGCTCGTAGATGGTGCGCACGGTGGAGACGCGCGCGGGCAGCCCGCGGAACACGTCGTGGAAGGGCTGCGGGAAGCCCGCTTCCATCACGTTGCGGTCCTTCAGCACCCACACCCACTGCACACATTATCCACTTTTTAGATTTGCGCAAGGGGACAAAGCGTTCTTTGCTGTTCATGCGAACAGCTGCTTTGCTGTTCATCGGAACTCCAAAATTATAAAATCACTAACGAAAAGAAAGTTCAATCTTAAAACAAAGACAAACCTACTCACTAATAGCTTACCTCTTCCTCGAACACGTAGATCTTCTGGTTGATGACCTGCAGCGTGTCGTAGTTGGTCATGCAGAGGTCGGGCATGTAGTTCTCATCAAGTTCATCGCTATCAGCCTTTGTGAAGCCCGGAACATGCGCCAGCGAGTCCGTCGACTCGTCTGTTGACGACCGCTTCTTTTTCACTGCAACGACAACATGAAACATTTGTATATCTTTCTGCAGTGTGAAAGAGCGCAAAACATTTTTTTGACATGTGCTAAATAATCAAACACAAAATGCTGTACTTTGAATGGTCCATACTTAAAAATAAGACCCTTGATGCCGTTGCAAAGTCAGTAAAATGGTCATATTGAATCAGTTTTATGGTACGCGGCGATACGTTGAAAGATCACTTACGGTATAGTTCCTGCATGCCCAGTATATCGTCCATATGTAGCGTCTCCACCGGCACTTGATAGTAGGGATACATGACCGAAGCTTTCACGTTGGAGTGGCTCAGTCCCAGCGCGTGGCCGATCTCATGAACGGCGACCGCGAAGAAATCGGTAATGTCGGCGTCCTCATCGGGTCCGGCCTCCGCGCTGTCGCCCCAGATCTCGTCGTCGTCAAAGTGCATGGCGCCAAACGGTGGAGGAAACGCGTGCGCCACCACTCGCCCGGGGCCGTCGAATGGGAACCTAGGGCAGGGTAAGATCACATCAAAATTGGAAAAGTCATACTGCTACTAAGAGCGAAGCGAGTTTGATAAACGTCTTCTCTGAAGGTTGCTCCAGATTTGGTCGGCAGATCTCACACTATTTTGCAGTGCCGACAAAATCTGGAAACAAATCGTGAAGCCGCGTAGAATATATGAGTCTACTAAGAACACCCCATTTGCGTCCCAAAGCTGATTTTGCGTGTTGTCTGTGAACTAAGTCTGGGGCATATAACCTTCTATAGAAGACCGTAATATCTGCGGCCTAGTACCCTGCTAAGTGTATCTATCTAATAACTAGAGCAAATCTATCACTCAAATTTCTCTCACCCATCCCCGTGCTCCCAGCTGGCGAAGAAGACAGTGATGTCTGCGGGCTCGTCGTCCTCGCGCGCGAATTGGAAGCCTCCGTACAGCGCCCATACGTCCAGTCCTGTCGACATCAGCTCCTCCACGCGCGTCTTCCCCAACGGTGATCTCTCTATTCTACGAGCTACTCTACCAAATCTCTCTCACCCGTCCCCATGCTCCCCGCTGGCGAAGAAGACCGTGATGTCTGCGGGCCCGTCGTCCTCGCGCACAAACTGCAAGCCTCCGTGTGGCGCCCACACAGCCAGTCCTGTCGACATCAGCTCCTCCACGCGCATCTTACCCAGCGTGCTAGACCCGTTCTTCACCCTAAAATGGATACCAAACAGTTCTGAATACTATGTATATACGGTACCTAATGCCTATGCATTAGATACCGATTTTTTTCCCTGCCTGCATTTTAGATTCTTTAAAAATATTATTTTTGAAGCTTTCTGAATCATTACGATAAAAAAGTTCCAAGTTCAGAAAATGTTTAGGTAATTATATAATATTTTATCTGAGTCTTGCGATGGCTACTTGTTTGCTATAATAAACCTACAGTAGGTACGCTGTAGCATTTACGATTTTTTTCAAAGATTGTGTAGGTACTTTCAACATTTAGATAAGACGAGACGACTAAAATATGTTCGTGAAAAGAAACCCACTTGTAAGTGATGGTTTTCTTGTCCCACCCTTGTTGCACGATGTATCTTCTGCTCCTGCCCGACGATGGGCTGGTTTCGAGGTCCTTCACTCCGCAGCGCTTCTGTTTGAAAAGCTGCAATAAGAAAATTTTAAGTGAAACGGTATTCTTAGAAATTTTTCTCTCTGAGCAAACTATAAATAAGTTTAGAGATCAGGGGATCTCTAAAAGCTATTTATATGATTGTAACGATGTTAAAACAGTATTTTAGATTCATCATCATAATTTCAGCCATAAAACGACCAGCGCTAGACGTATGCCTATTCTACACATTTACATAAATACCTGTCGGAAGCGGTTTCCATCATTCCATCAGCATCCAATACTGCACTTTTCATTTTCATTTCAGCCTTTATAGACCCATTGTTTTGCAGAAAAAAGATAAGACTTTGCGATCCTGCGCCAGTTTTATCCACGTAGGTAAGTATATATTTGTCTGATTAGCTCGACAATATCATACCTTCCTCGTCGGAGGGTCCAGCACGCCCGTCTGCGTGAGACCAGCGAACTCCTGCATCTTCCTGACTGCTTCCGCCGTGGAGTGCGCAGTGAACGTTGACGAGTCCGTCCCGTGCGGGTCGTCCGACATGTAGCCATATTTTTTCAGGAATGCAATCTGGTAACAGTATAATTATCATAATAAAATGTGTATTCGTTTCTCGAACTAGCTAAAACCATCACGATAAATAAACCACTTTCCACAGCAAAAAATGTTACAAAATCGGGAGTTACGATGCCACAGACAGATTTAAATATAACTTGTAATCACTCTGTTTTTCATCTCAACAGATCATTCCAGGGACTATTTGTTTACTTAATTACTTCAATAAAAGTGTCGCATCGGGATGTTCTTTATCTCAAGTTTATGCAAGGACTGAATTTATCTTTCAAATTACGCATTTCAGTGATATAAAAATATCAGTTGCATTCCATGTTTTATGAAACTATGAATGATATTCATTGTTTGTCAAATCTTTACCTACAAAACCACATGGTTGACCCAAATGTGTGTCAGTAAGGCGCAATTCAAACTGAGCAGCAATCTTAACCCTTACCTCCTCTTGCGTAGGCGGATTCAGCTCCAGAAATATGGTCTGTGATCCAGGAATAGGATTACATGTCACTGCACTGAATCCAATAATGCACAGGAGCCAAGCCAAGTGGTGACAGGCGTGCATTCTGAAGCCGACTAACAATGTCGGCCAGCCAGATAGCCGAGCAGAATAATGACCTTTGACTCCAGATATACGGACGAGTATGCTGTGAATCATAACTTATGAGCGGATCTGGTTAATGAACTAAGCTGAAGGTCTTAAGCCCTATATCGCATCCCTTTTAGGATGAAGGAAGCGTCTGATAGCTAATAATATTATCTGAGTCATAATATTTATAGTCTCGAGCGCTGTAAACTGATGAGAACATTAGGTATTAGATTCGTAAAAGGAAACAAGTGTTGTTTGAATATAACGACGATGATAAAGATGGAAGTGCATTATTTCTATATTTATGTAGACGCTAAATTCGAATAGCTTACCCTAGAAAGCTTCGCAAACCATTTAAAATTCCAGGTTACTTGTAGTACTTATAGCTAATAGCCTAATATGTAAAAATGTTGACTTCAGGAAATTCCAAAACCGTATCTTGGTGTCTTGACCGCCGCACGTCGAGAAGATACAAACATTAGTGTTGTTACTGTAGTGTAGTGTTGTTGTACTGTTAGTTATCTGCTTATGCTAGGTACTAAGCCGATGTCGGACACGGGTGCTGTCCGACGCCCAGTGCTGGTTGGTCCCAGGTGGTGGATGACGATGTGCCTGGTGTTCGGCACATCGTCATTCTGGAGGGAGACTTCGCTCCGAGGTGGGGCCCGGTTTGGGCCAGCGTTGTCGGGTGCCGCGGAGGAGTGCGAAAGCGTGCCCGTAGCCCCGACACCAAGCGCAGTGGCGGAACACCCAGGGGTTTTGGTGGGTATACCGTCCAACAATGGGCGGGGACTCCCACATAACCACCCGCCTGCCCCGAGGTGCGGTGGTATCTTTAAAAGATTTGCCCTGGTAAAAAAAAAACTAGAATACTGCATAGGTATCCCCTGCCTGTGGTAAGAGCCTACTAAAAGGGGACCTCTGGGCCAGTGGGTGGTCAGAGATGGGGCGCTGGCCATCCACTCAAACGGGCCCGGGGAAGACGACAGCGTGAGTGGGAACGTTGTCGTAGAGGACCGTACATGCCTGGTTCTAGCACCAGGTAGGCAAATAGTCGCACAAAGTGCTGGGAGCACAGGTGCGTTCCTTTTGGAGATCCCGGAGCTCCCAAGGGGGCACAAAGGATGGCCACCGAAGGGGTTTCGTCGGGTACAAATTACAGTCCTACACAACTCCTTCGTCCCAAAGCAGTCGCGCATCTTTCGAAGATTTCTTCCTCGAGAAAAAATAGGTACTAAGCAGAAAAAGGTTGATTAAGACCATCATTACGAACAATTCTGGGCAAACTAAATTCGAGAAAAATAATTCAGCTGTTCCATACAAAATTGCAACTCGGAAACGACAAAATGTAAGAAACATCTGTTTTTTTTTAATGGATGATGGTCTGAATCACCTTTTTTCGGCTTAGTAAGGTACCTACCTACACCAGTTCTGGATAACCCTGCATTTGTACTTTACAAGGGTAGGTACTACTATTTGATACTAGTTTTTACCCGCGGCTTCGCCTGCATACGCAATATATCATTATAATTTATAGCCTATGTGTTATTCTGATATATAAGCTATATTATTGCAAAGTTTCATCTCAATCCGTTCAGTAGTTTTTGCGTGAAAGAGTAACAAACATCCATACATCCATCCATCCATCCTCACAAACTTTCACGTTTATAATATTAGTAGGATACTTTCTACCACAGAACAGCAGCCTTCTTCTGTACCTACTACCATACACTAGAAGTCTTTGCATACACACATAAAGCTACACCATCGAATCTTGGGTTTAAATTACCTACTTACCTTTAGTGTCGATTACCAACTTTTTTGTTTATTTGACAGTCTGAAGAACTTTCAGCTTTTAATATTTTCAACTTGACATTTTACGTTACTTAAAAGTTGGCTTTGTAAGTAGAGCTTTGAACTGTGGCTTTGAATAACATAACAATCAAAGAAGTAGACTTAACTGTGTATGCTTGCTTACTTAAAACTTTAGTTGGTTCAATAATTTAAGAAATATGACAGCAAGCCATTTCGATAAGTTTCACTCCCTGCCCAACATTCGAGAGAGCGTGGGCAGCGACATCGAAGTGAAGAGACTTTACAGTCTGTCGCTATCTCAGTTGAAGAAGGACGGGAACTCCACGGAATACCACCACAAGCCTACACCCTTTGTAATATTTGTTCCCACATGCCTAATTTGTAAGAACGCGTAGCAATAATCTAAATGTTTTTTGCTTGCTAGGACGTATACGGAACTTTACGGAAACTCCTTATTATAATCTGTTTAAGTTTCATGTGTTCCTCGAAGTTTTTTAAACATTTGCCGTCTTATCACAAAAGTTTTACGTGCGCTTTAGACAACGTTTAACAGTACAAATTGTACGGTTAGAGATTTTTTAAAGCGTGTTTAAGTCTTTTTATGGTATAGGCGTTGAAGTTTACCTAATTTTAGATCCCAGGGAAGTAGAAGAAAACTAGGAGCGCAAGTAGATAAGTAAAATAGGTCACGCATTAGAAAGTAAGTCCACCAAGGCTATTCTCTTCGTAGTTACTACACTCAGGCCTACAAAAAACTTGTAACATAATTACCTATATAAACCAGAGCTTTTGTACTCTGGAGAAGTGGAGTTTTGATATTTTCTGTCTCCCTATTTTCAATCTACTTATGCTTATGTTATGCTTTCCAGAACTTGAGATGGATGTACGGCTATAATCCAAAGCCAGGAGTAATAAACCTAAATGACCAGGGCAGCACGATTGCATTCTACGCAGCGTCTTACTGCGGGGTCCTTTACGACTGGTCCACCAACCAAATGAGAATTCTTCAAGGCCATGTAAGAAATAATGAATAAAAAAAAACACAAGTATAGTGATAAGATTAGCTAAAGAACGAATCTAACAATCTGTATATACTTTTGTTGTGATAACCCAATAAGTTAAGTAACTTATAAATCCAATAAGTTTGATTCGGCCTATATCTATCATTATTATAGACGATAGCTGCACATTATAGTATAAGTATTCGTATAATTTGATGTATTTAATTTTATTTTTAATTAGAATGAACATAATTAAGAATTATTTGAGAATTTATTTGTATTAAAATTATTAAATTATTTGATGATTGATGTAATTAAATGACGTGTACTAAAATGTATCAATAAATGAATATGAATATAAGTTAAAGACGACTAAATGCTATTTTTTAGCGCCACTTAGTAACAAACATAGCGTCATGCGCGTCTGGGCGCTGGCTGGTGACCGCAGACTCTGGGCCAGAAAACGCCGTCATCATCTGGGACTCCTCTGACTACTTCCCACAGAAAACTATTTTCAACCCTCACGGAAAGGACAGACTTGCGAAAGTGACCATCAGCGCCGACGCCAAGTATCTGATGACTCTTGCTTACCCTGATACAAACAAAACTTCCTTACATTGGTGGATTTGGTCATATGGGCAGGATATCCCGCACGGTAATCGCTGGTCAGCTTCTGGATACTTCTTACAATAATCATCTGGCTCTCCTTATGTACCTGTCTGTCGCTATAGGTATACCTGTCATATACGTTGTGCCATTTATGTTAGTTCCTTGTGAAATCAAGAACGTTTATTGTCAGCTGTGTTTACAAACATGGTGGTAAAAACTTTTACAAGAGTATGAACAGCTACCCACTTGGGCATACAACCATGCATGTTAGCATGGTTTGGTTAATGTGGTGTGGTCCACGACCATTGAATGAACATAACATTTTAATTTTATATGTATTCTCGTCGAGAAGTCCAAAGTAAACTTGCTTTAATCGTTTCAGCGAAATTGGAAGTCGGTTTGCCAAAAGAATCAGTCTTGGAAATGGGATTCAATCCGTACGACACTTTACAGTTTTTATTACTAACGAAACATGATATCTGGATAGGAGTAGCAGGGGTCAGTATATCTTCGACCTATTAAGGCGCTACCGGATTCACAGCGAGCGTTTGAGTTCCGCATTACCACCGATAATAGATATAAAATACGACAAATGGATCATGAACGTATCGAAGTATCGAAAAAAAAATAGTCTGTGGATGTAAGCCATATATATATATTACCGTAATATCCCGATTTTAGGGACTACACATTTTTCATAGTTAGAAATAGATATTACGGAATGCCTTAGTGACAACCCGTTTTCCCTAGTTATATCCCGAAACTAGAAGACATATCATTTAGGTTCAAAAAATCTCTAGCGCTTTTGCCCTTTGAACAGTGACGCGACATTTTGTGTAAGTACTTAAACCGTTTGCTGTGGACTGGTATGCAAAGCACACTAAAGGTTTTCATTAATTTATTCACGTAGGTACAATATTTTTCTCACAGAAAATGTTTATCATGGAAAGAGGTCTGAAAAAAGAAACCGATTATTACGAACTAAAAATCAGAAAGGTTGAGAAAGTTATATTCACTGATTATGGTAGAATGACCTGCTATACTTTTGTGGAAAATACTTCTCAAATATTGGTTGGATCCACTCGCGGCTGCGTATTGATTTATGGATATACAATGGAGTATCATGATGATGCGACCCCTGGCAATTATGAAAATTTGAAGTACATCAAGGTGCTACAAATACAGAAGCATAGGATAAACGTTTTGAAGAGTGTCGATGGGTAAGCATAAAATTTAAATTGGTTGACAGTCGGTTAGTACAATAAAAATAAATAATAAGTTTTAAACAAGATTATTCTTTGCAAAAATTAGCATGACCGACTTCACCCGTGTACAGAATTCGCGAATATTTCGCACGGATCGATGTAGCATTTTTTTACATTATTGTTGATTTATCAAAAACTGCTCAGCCGATTTCGATAAAATTTAAATGGGACCAATTTCGAAGTATACTTTCAATAATTATTGAAATCGGACTACTATGAAAAAAGTTGTGGCATTTCCAAATGAGCGCTACCGTGCACTATGTGCAGGATCTGTAGTAGGTATTTGATTCGATAAGCTATATTACGGAATGTTATAAATAATTTGTGTTTCGATTTAAAGTAATACAACAAAGGCATATTTAGGCTGTGTTTGTTTCGTTTTATGTTTTCTTTCAGATAGAAAACAAAAACTACATTAAGAAAATTGTGAACCATACCAAATCCAAAATATCATAGATTTTCAAATAGAAGCAGCCTGCTAAGAAACTGCTCCTATGATTTATAAGCGGAGCTTGGTTCAGATAAATTTAGCTGCAAAAAAGCTGTTCCTCCATCTATATGGAAGGTGCTGATGTTAAAAATCATTATCAGTAGGTAGTTCCATCATGGAACTGTGAATGGAACTAGTATTAAAACTCAAAATTAACACTAGTTCCATTATTTCGAGATCCATTTGAAATGGAACTAGTGTTGTAAATTTTTAACAGTAGTTCCATCATGGAACTGTTTATGGTACTAGTGGCGACGAATATAAATTACACATTAAATTGTAGGTCTCGGTTGTATCAACAGTTTAGCCATGTCAGGGGCCTTCAGGTGGCTTAAAATAAATATTTTTGGGACATTTTACACACGGTCTCTGACCCCAAACTAAGCAAAGCTTGTGATATGGCTGCCAGAGACTGATATACTACATATGCTTATTTTTAAATACATACTTATATACTCGTAGATAGTAACTAAATAACACCCAGACACAGATCAAACACTTATGTTCATCACATAAATAATTGCCCTGGGTGGGGATCGAACCCACGCCGCTTTGATCCAGAAGTTAGGGTCACAAACCACTGAGCCACCGAAGCAGTCGAAAAAAGCTCTGACACTATAACTAGCCACTCAGCCTATATGGACTTACTTACTAACATTAAAGAAATGACTTTATGGTTCTTGTGCAGAGTGATAGTGAGTGGGAACAACGTCGGAGCGATCCACTTCTACGACGAGCAGATGAAGCTGCTGTACTGGATCCACGGGTTCACGGTGGACAGCGTGCGCGGGCTCAGCTTCAACGTCTCGCGGCGCAGCTACGAAGTCTTTGACCCACAGTGTTAGCTCTTGTTACTTACACAAATAAATATCGTGTTCAGGATGGTAAACCTGAAAGGCAGTGGTGCCACAACTACCTCGCACACTTGTAAGTTTCAGTCCTTAGCAGTGGAAGTGTTATACCTTACAAAATTACTTTTTACTGCAAATCCTAAAACGCACACGCTAGACAGATATACCTTCGTTCACTGAGCGCCACACAAATTGAAAGATGGGAAGTTAGGCGCAGATGGCACTTCGCCGTTGATTCGCTAATTATTGCGCATGTGTGCACAATGCCTATACAAATGGCGAAGTGGGCTCGGGCGTAGGGAGCGCGCGGGAGGCACGAGGTTGGCGGGCGGGTGTGCGCCGGCGCGGCGTCTCGTCTCTCTGGCACCGGCTAGCGTCTATATTTTGGCGTTTGCGCAGCTCCCTGCGGCTAACTTCCCATCTATCAATTTGTGTGGCGCTCAGTATACTCTTTAGTCAAAACCACCGTTGACTTAAAGCTAAATCTGTGGTCTCTATACGAGTAGATCGAAAAACGTATCATCAGTTTGTTCTGATATTTTAAGATGTTAGGGAATCGGACGAAATACTGACATTATGGAGATAACTGCACTGTACTGTACCAGCCTTTCAGTCCACTGCATGACGTAGGCCAACCCACGAAGTGTGATTGGGCCAGATCCACCGCTTGCGGTTTATTTGGACTGAATCTTATTTTGCCACGCTGGCCCAGTGCGGTTGGATTCACATACACCATCGAATTTCTTCCACGGACATATTTATGCAGGTTACCTCACGATGTTTTCCTTCACCGAAAAGCCAGTTGTGTGAAATTCCGTACATAAATTCCAAGGAATCCATTAGTACGAGACCGGGATTTGAACCCACGACCTCACGATTGTAAGGCGGGTGTCATTACCAATCGACCACCACGGCTACAGGACATATACATCTTGTTAATAAATGATCTGACCAGCAGCTTCCTTATCGGCTAAGTGTGGTGGCGTTGAACTTCTACACGCACAGCGTGAGGGACCATAGTGAAACACCATCGCCATCGCGCTATGCCGATGAGGACCCAAATTAACCTTTTTTAGGTAAAAAAGCATGTCCATGCTGGGAAAAAGTAGTGACTCAAGTGGATCCGTTGACGGGCTATCTGAAACAGAAGCTCATGAAGCACAAACTGCCCGACGATGCCACCACCACTGGAAAAACCTTCATCATTAGGGATTTCATTGTTTGTATGTTATATTACGTAATAGCAACTAACCTACTTAAGTAATATGATAATGACTATTAACCTCCTTGAGTAGTTAGTTTATGGTGATACCTACAAGTCGTTGTAGCCAAACAGAAAAAGTTCTTAAATAAATCTTTAACGTTGTCGCAGGTACAAGCGATCAAGGTGTGGGGTTTGCAGATTTTGTCACGGAAAAGCTTCAAATCTTTCTGAGCGGTAAAATCACGCCAGCTTTAGCACTGACTGTTCACCCTGAAAAGTACCTAAATTCTACATTAGACGTATAGACTCTGCGCCACCACTGAAGTCCGACGGCAGAATTTGGGAACTAAGCACTAAGAAACTATGTGATTGTGGCGTCTCGTCTATCGGACTTCAGTGGTGGCATGGGGCTACTCTCTCAATTAGACTATTGCAAGTATAACATTGTCTTATTTGATTGGTGTTTCAGAACGATTGTGTGCATTGGATACGCCGACGGGTGCGTAGACATGTATAACTTCGTCCAGCATCAGCGATTTGCGAGATTGGATCTGAGAGACCACTACAAAATCGTTATTCCTCCCAAAGATGACTCTATAAATTGCAATGTTGAAGTAACAATACCGCAGTTGTCAGTGACTTGCCTTAAATATTCCCCTTCGGGTAAGACCTTCGAGCAAATAGGTATCTATACCTAGTCACAATCGTGCAAAAAAGTGTCCGAGCCAAAACTGCCCAAGCTACGTAGTGGGCAGGCTTTTTAATTAGTTGTAAGGCGATTGCAAGCCGACTACAACGCCGCGCAATGTGAAAGTGCTCGATTACAAGCACTAATTAGGTGACATAACATCGAGATTCGAGAAATCGGGTCATTGTAAATTATTTAATGTAAATATCTAAGTCGGTATGTATGACGGCGCTCGGACAATTTTTGACTACTTTCACTTAGGGACTGTGGCTCTGTAGATATTTGCTCGAAGGGCAAGACACATTTAAGTCTGCTCTTCTGAGTTGTTTCTTTGGGGTCATCCATACCTTACAGACGTTTAACATGGGATGATGATTTAGGTGACTTCCACTCTGCCCCACCATACTGAAGTATTGTGTACATTTTACCATGATGACGTTATTTATGGATGGTGTCTCCGTGTCTAATATGTACTTTTTCAATGGATTTTAAAAGCTTATTTGCCTACGAGTAGGTATATGTCATCACCTGTATTTACAGGTTTGCATCTAGCCTGTGGACTGAACACAGGAGGATTGATATTTCTGGAACCGACCACGCTTGACATCATTTCTACATCTCCGCAAAAAGATACAAGCTATGAGATCACAGAAATCAATTTTAGCCAGGATTCTCTCACTTTGGCAATCGCCGTAAGAAATACATTTATGTTTAAACTTAGACACTAATTAATCCAAAAAGCAATAGTTTAATGCAGTTATTTCAAACGTTTACAGGACGTCGGAAGAACTGTTTGCGTATACGCCTATGACTGTTCCAAGTTTACTTGGAACTTCGTTGGTAAACACCGTGCGCATTACAAAGACGTTTCCACTGTTTTCTTTTTAAACGATAAGAATAAGGATGGAGAATATAAATTAATATCGTTGGGAGCCGATCGTGGTATGGCGGAGTATGACATAGGAAGCAGTGCTGAGGAGTTCTTGGAAGTGTACAGTCTGGACCGAGTGGAACAGTCGGCCATCCCTCTGGCGGGCATAGTGTGGCCGACACCCAATGGCTTGGATCCTGAAGAATGCCGAACAGATTTACCTTTGATCCTTATTGCAACAGATGAGGTTACTTTAGCTTTACTGACTTACGTAAAAACGACGACGAATTCGATCTCACATGTTTTTTTCTAATCCCAGTTCAAGTATAAGATAATAAACTATGCGACGACGATGACCCTGTCGACTATCCTGGGCCCGCGCTACGAGAGCCCAGTGTGTTGGATGCAGCTGATCTCCAGGAAAGAAGACTGCGAACAATTACAGTACTTGGTGTTCACGACCAAAAATATCATAGGATTGCAGAAAATGCCCTTGGACGGGAATCCGTACAAGCATGTAGGGTTGTTAGCACATCCAGTACAGGTACACTAAAATCTAGTCATGTTCTGGCATAGAATCATGACAATGGTTTTGCAATTAAGATTATATATTTCTACAGATTACGCAAAGATGTTACCGGGAAGACATGGGAATTATGTTCGTGATTGGCTCTAAAGACTGTACTATGAGCCAATGGGCTGCTAACTTCAGGTGAGTGGGAACATCTTCGATCACTTATACCGGGTATAAGTGATCGAAAGGGAACATAATTATGTGCTGATGATGACGGCTGGGCCAGAGACACTTTCACAAATTTTGTATTATTTGGAGTTGTCCTCGGTTCCTATTCCCGTATCTATCTGATATAGTCAGATTCTTAGGCCAGAAAGATACAATATTTTTAAATCATGAGATTAAAGCTCATTATAGGGTAACCCCTTGTGACAGGGCGCCGGATTCGACAACAAAAACTGGTGGACCAGACCTTGACCCGTATTACTGTCTTATTGAAAATGGGCGCTCAGGGTGGCTGTTTCACGAGATGCGAGACTTGTTCTACTACATCCAGATCCTGTGCCAAGGGACGTTCTCGCCAGCTATGAGGCGGGTGAAAGACCATATACCGATAGACTCGCTGCCAGACTTGATGCGGACTCTGGGCTTCTTCCCATCGGAGTATGAAGTAGGTATACATAATAACTAAGAAAAACGGTCTTAGAAAAAACGTTCTGTAATTTAAAACTCTCGAGACCCGTCAAAGACCTACAATGAAATCGGGGCCCACATCCAACGTTTCTATAGGTATCCCACCAATGTAGCGATGTACGGTAGGCGGGTTGGAGCCGATCGCCTCCGATCAGTATTAATAATAATAGTGACGGACCGACCACGTCACACACTACCCGATATTGGCCGTAGTCAGGCGATTAGCTTCAAGTAAATCGTAACGTCTATGAAAGCTGTTAAATATTGTACTTTTCAGGTCGAAAACCTGATTATTGAAGCAAAATACAAGGTGTACTTGCGGTCGCCACTCACCGAGATAGATTTCGAAAACTTCGTAAAACTTTACCTGAACCACCGCCCGGCTTTTGGGGAACAGTACAAAACTATCCAGAATGCTTTCAGGCACTTTGCTACTTACCAAAATGACACCCATTCAATATCAAGAGACGACTTAGTCGATTTACTCGAGGAACATGGTAAGCTGGTGATTTTAGAATAAAATTTATTCTACAGTTTGCCTCAAATAATTAATACCAAACTGGCTCGTCCTGCGCATCTGTAGTACGACGCCAGTATAGTACAACATAGAGGAGCGTGCGCAGTTGCTACTACGCAGTAAAACAATATACCCCACCTGAAAGATCGAAATGTAACTGGCGTGAGCTGTATAAGTGGCTGGCAGTCACTTCTACAATATTTTATTTTTTACGATATCATCACGTGACTTGTTTATTTTTCAGGTGAACACTTTCCACGGGAGTTGACGTGGTATTTGCTGTCTATATTATGTGGTCAAACTTTTGAAGACAGAGCAGTTATGTCATCTGATGACTTCAGTTTTCTACCTGAGGTGAATATTGGTATAAAGGCTTGCTACACATACCTTCGGGCCGGCCGCAGTCGGCACGGATTTGCGTGACTACTGAATATTTTTTTTCTCTACAGCAAATAACCTTCAGTGACTTCTTGACCTTTCTGCTTGGAATACATGAAATTGAAGAAGAGAGCTCTGAACATTACTCCATGAACTCTGGCGCGTCTGGTTCGCTGCTGACTAATTCCACTATGGACTCTGATTAAAAAATGATCTAAAACCTTGATATGAATTATCTTTTATTATGTACAATTTGCTCATTGAATTTTTCCAATAAATTTTTTATCTTATATGTATAATATTTTAATCCACATTTCGTCACTAAATTATAAATTGAACTTTAGGGTGGAGTTCTCAATGAACTACAGTAATCCCTGGACATACGCGATAGGTGGGATCAGGCGATAGCCGTGCAAGTCGAAGTCGGGTTCAACTTTGTAAATAAATACTTACGTATAAAGCCTCTGATCGACGTACAAAATAAAACCGCGATTTTAAACATTTCTTTGTTAACAAAACCGCGGTTTTATTTTGTACGTCGATCAGGAGCTAAAGAACGCATGTAAATTATACGTTCCAACTTGTCGTCAATCGAACACGCCGATGTGCGCGGCTACCAAAAAGAAAAACCGCACAACTCCGAATTTGCGGAAAACGGGATAGCGTAAGTCGGGGTATTACTGTAGTTATTTTTGAAGAATTTTCATCTTACTGAATTTATGGAAGTTTTGGATATTATTTTGCTAGTCATTAATGTTTCATAAAACCTTGTTATTGTCCAATTGAATAGTAAAAGTTTATACCTTATATTTCACACCATGAAATATTTTCCATAGTTAATGCACTCCACCCTACACTATAAACTCAAACATTTAATTGCAGCTGTAATGTAATGACTCAAACTGACATCACTTAGTAATATTTTCTTACTAATACCACTTAGAATAATCAAAACTTCTAGTCAATATTAATCTAATTGAGTCTTAGAACATTAAAATGTATTTACAATAGAACTAAATTTAATTTAACTTTAGTTCAAAAATGCACACATTGGTCATGCATCCAACATCAATAGATGCAAATAATATAAAAAAAATTCATTCACAGCACACAGCATAAAATTCACAATGAAAAATCAACAAAAATGTAGTCAGTATTCAACACTGTGTAGACACATTAGGGCCTTTTTTGAGTTAGGCTCCTGATGTGTAATAAGCATTGACATAGCTAGAAATTTTCTCTAGGGGGGCAGCTGCCTTCTTTTGCCCACTGCAGAAAAATAGAATGTATTGAGCTTTTCTGGGGTGGCAAAGAAGTTTTTAGGGTGGGCACCGCCTACCTGTGCCCCCTCTAGCTATGCCCATGGTAAAAAGAGGTAGTGAGAGGCTTACAGCGTTGGTGAGCCTCAGTCAGATTTTAACCTTTTGGCTGGCGTAGTGGTGCCGCTGCTTTGTGAGTTGGAGTCTTCAGAGAAATGTGTTGAAGTAAATTCTGTGGGGCCTTGGGAGTCGCTCACTGTTGAGAAACCTGTATAAAACAATTTTGCATGTTATTATTTTACAACTTTGGAGATTAAATAGTCAGCAATAACCAACAGACGCTTATGGATTCTCAGTAACTTTGATTGGAAGCGACTTGCATCTAGCTTTCCTCAATAAGTATTAGATTTTGGGAAATAGCTTATTTTGACTGAAACAATTTACCTAACTATGGTTTTACTAGTAAAATAGCAAATCCTTGAAGAATATTAAAGATGCTAGGATGGTTTGTTCTCATATTATATTCTCAAAATATTACATTCACAAAACATTACATTTGCAAAATACTATATTCTAAAAATATTATCTTTTGTAAAATGAAGTACAAAAGTATTATCTGGTGGTTATCCTAAATTGCTAAATTATCCAAACAATGATAGAGGCTAACTATCCCTAACTTCTAAGTTAAGGTTTTCTTGCAGTTTTGGTGCAACATGTATGTTGTAAAAGTCCCTAGGTATTATTTTATCCTTGATCTATTTTGTGAATAAAATCTAGACCAATAGACCAAGGTCAATTCATAATTAGAAAGTATGAAATGTTGTTTACTTACATGTATTGGAATCTTCAGCCATCCCAAAGTTTGAATTAGAGGAATCGTGCATTTTCTTAGGAGTTAATGTGTTCTCTTTATTTTCTCGTTTCGCCGCATGTTTCTTTTTCTGTTCACTTGTCGATATGGGCACCCATTTATAAATTTTCATGGTGGTCTCACCGATCGTCACCCATTTCTTTTCCCTGCAAATAAATGTTTTCAGTAGAAATATGCCATCGTGTCATACAATTTGTATTGTTTATTCAGAAAATAGTTTCTTACCAATGGCGAACTTTTTCAACAGCAAGCATGACTTTTTTGATATCATCTTTTACACGATTTCTTGTTTCCGCACGTACTGAACGAGACATTTTTATCTTAGAATAGCTGTTTTTGTCATAAACTTTGAAGAATTTAAAGATAGGCAGAGCAGAAGAGAGAACAAAATCAAGGAACTTATTCACAGTAATCAACAACTTTCGGATTATCCCTCAAACAGCAGGCAGCGGCGACGGCGGCGTTTTCCTCTTAGCGAATCCGCCATTGAATTGAATTGAAATTGACAATCAAATGAATATGACCTGACATTTTTAACAGGCTGTATGGCCCAAATTAATCTGGTAATTGTATTTATAATGTAAATAGCGCTATTGCAAACCAACACGTTATTTACAATTTGTACCTCAAAAGATATTGGATTATATTAGCGTTAGTAGGATTATTATAGCCATACATTTAATTCGGGCTACAACCAAAAAAGTTTCCGATTGGGTTTGGGCTCCTGACGCTAATATAAACCAACACAACTTTATGGTAATTCATCAAGTATCAAACCTGGTTTCACATTTGCGTCGTTTTAGAGGAGATCTCTTCTTCTTCTTCTTAGTTTTGGCGTCGCATTATTGTGCATTTGCCAGTGTCAAGTAATAAGTTTTAATAATTTTTGATAATATTTTATCAAAATAGTCACTGTCGTAGTCTCGTCATAGTCCAATAAAATCGCGGTCAAGTCCAGTCATAGTCCAAGTTATACCTCAGTAAAGGAGTGGAGACTTTACTAGAGGCGTCTATGGAGTTTTGGTAACAACACGGAACAACATGATACGTCACATTATATCACTTGCCTACACTCATGCGCGTAAATCGGCTCATAATCAACGAAATACCACCATTTTTCACTAATTATCACTGATAAAAACACAAGTTTAACAAAATAATACAATGAGGCGACATGATTTTTCCGCGTTCCCGCCAAAACTCCGAGGAGATCTCTCATAAGGTGCGTTCGGATAGCCTACTGGTGGCAAAAATAACAGTTCAAAATGCTAAAAACGATCACATTCAGCGTTCGGTTTGGGAATGTGTGAGCAAAAGTTGCATTTTTATATGTTTTCATTCACCGTTCGGATAGCTTGAAAACAGTTAAAAACGCCATCGTGAACTGTTAATTTTGACCCACGTGAGGAGGTGGGTTCTTTGTGATCGTTTTCTGACATTTAAGAGTTTGGTGTTTTATTGTTGATAAAATTTTGCGCGTAATCTAAAGTTTCAAGCTTTTTAATAATTTGTACGGTGTACAATTAATAATAGATGGTGTTTAAGGCAGAACAGCGAAGCAAAGATAATGTAAATACTACCAGCAAATTGCGTATTGCTAAAATCGGATAAAATTGTGTAATTTAATGTTCATATTTAATTGTGTAGTGTAATGTCCTGTGATTTGATGTTTCACAATGTTACTACTGCTACGAGTGACACGTGGGTGATTGACCGTCAAAAGCAGATGTTTAAATCAGAACGAATAGCAAAAGAAAGAACATGTAAGTTTGCGAAACAAAAATCACATCTCGCGAATTTTTGTATTTACGAAGTATTGCCGCCATAATTATGTTGTTTGACATTTGACGCACCGCAGTTTGTTCCTTTTGCGTTCGTTTTGAGAAGTGAGCAAAAGTAGCATTGTTGGCGAAAGGAACAAAAATCCCAAACCGAACGCTTTACATCAACGCTAATTTTGCAAACGCCAAAAACGCCACCGAGCCCAAACCGAACGCACCTATAGAAACACAGCGTAGTTTGACAGTGGAACGGTGGAAATTGAAGGTACGTTCTCTATGAAATAAATAAAAATATTTGATTGGTTCAAAGCAACTTTTCAGTGATTATTGCCAATCAGATTAGAAGAAAATGACATTGAAAGCCAATATTTCGGAATTCACAGGAAGACAAAAAATCGAAGAAAATTGAAAACAAAAAAAATATTACGAAAATTTTCAATGGTGATTTTTGCCGAAAATAAATTCATATTGAAAGTAAAATGCAAATAAATATGTTCTAACGTATATAGGTAAGCTAACGTAGAGTATTTACATTACTGTACGAATAAAATGCCGTTAATTATAAGTATATAATTATCATGGTGCTGAAATCTGATTTTGACTTATATTTAGCGGCTGTCAGTTGTTTTACCTATAAATTGGGATAAAAATATATAGAGCATTTTTATATTATCGCTAAAGTGTATTAATATTTTCACGCGGCTCGGACTACAGCGATGTGTAGCGCTTTCGATGATGCAACGAGATAAGGTGCATTGAATTCGCATTCTGATGATGCTTCTGTACGATGTGTTGCTTTTTCACCTTTCTTCACATTCACCAATTTCACCATGCTATCCTCGATAGAAGAAGTGAACACCCTTCGTTAAGGTTGTCAAGGCCCTAAACATAACCTCAACTCTGAAGTCTGGTTCAATGTTGCACCCAAGTACTTACTGTGAATCAATTTCAACTTGCTTAGTTTAACTTTTGCTTTAGTACTTCATCAACCTTTGCCCAAGCATTTCTTTTCAAATCTATGTGCTTTGGTCATTACTTATCACTGTCATTCAATCTCTAATACAAATATTAATACTTTTGTTTTGTTTATAACCAATTAACTATTATAACAAAGTTCTATGCATTGACCTATTGTAATGCTAGTATTTCAATGTGTAATGCATGTTTGTTGTTATCATCCACTCATCAATAATCTAGAAATTGCAACAACTCTTACTGAAGTGCATAATGATTATAGATTAAGGTGTCAAAGATTTTTCCTGTATTCTTACTATTTTTTCTGCATGCACTACCCTGTCGTCATTAGCTCAAGAGCTCTACAAGAAAAAAATAGAGAAGATTAGTCCTTATTGTCAAGCAGTCAGATACAGGAATTAAAAAAAAAAATCATTTCCGCTCTTGGGCTTCTGAGGGCAGTAGGCTCAATTATGAAGGCTATTTAACTGCTCTAAATACAATGTTAAAGTGATGGTTTCCTTGTCTAATAAGTAACTATGAAAAGGACAGCTACAATTTGATTGACTTGACATAAGTTAAACCTTCATAATTGGATGTAGTTTAGCAGAAAGACTCAACCCACATGGCTTTCCAAAATCGAAACACAGCATCTTTGTATCACAACACACTTTCTACTTTTTGACAGCAGTGTGGAGTTGTTTCTGCTAAACAATGTCCAATTGAGCCTAGTATCACTACAGTGCTTGATAAATTTCTGTTGCAGTTGTAACCGTGCATGTTATTTAGTAGAAGTGGTACAGTGACTTATTGTTGTCATTGTCCGCCATAAGGTTCACCTAACGACAAGAGTGCTTTCCTTCCCGTATGGCTGCGTATGTTAACCGTACTATGTCCATGATGGCGGGCGACGGGCCCCACAATGTGTCCATCATGAACAACGGCTCGGCACGCATCAACATGACCAATGTGGACTCCCCGCTGCAGATATTTGTCAGAGCCAAGAAGAAGATCAATGACATATTCGTGGAGATTGATGACTATGTCAAAGACGCTGTCACATTTATGCATGGTGAGTTTGATTTGTACTTACTGAGGTTTAGATGTGTTTGCTTATGGTTTTGTGCTGTATCTATATCAACAATTGATTGTTTGCATAGTCTAAAGTAAATACATTTAGGCTTCATATTCAGTATGCCACATTAACAAATAATACAGAAGACTTAAAAACAATCTGGATTTTAGAGTTAAGTTTGTACAGGCAAAAAGTATGAGGCAAAAAATTCTACAGATAAAATATTAATTGGTATTAAATATTATTAGCCAAGTAAAACAAGTGTAAGAATTATCAATATGACGTGTCTACTGCTCTGGTTGAAATTGCAGTTTATACTAAACCAAAACTTTAGACCACATTAAATTTTGTACTATTTTCTTACATTCCGAAGGCTTATGTAATTTTGTTTACTAAACAAATTATGACATCATGCATGGCATTAGCATTATGGACAGCACCACAAACTTGGCTCTCATTCAACTTTCTATTATAGTATGGCACTGGTAAAATGGTCCATGTCTTTATTAGATTTTGTTATTTCCAACAGTTTTCTTTGTTCCATAAATAAATTGATATAGACTGGGTGGCTAGCCCTAGTGTCAAAGTTTTGATGCTGTCATAAGGCCTCTTACATGGCTAAATGGTTAAATATCACTTACAATACTTTTGGTTGAAATAATTGTTCGTAGATTTTTCTTCAATTATACTTCTTCTGTGTGCTTCTTTTTCAGGATACTAATACATTTAAATAATAAAGTCTAAATAATGTTATTTGTAACAGAATAAATAGAGATGCACCTTCATGACTTATTTGCATTATTACAGTAATGGTATCTAATTGGTCATTCAGGTATATCTGTTTATCAAATACACAAACAAATATTACCTACTATGTAATACTATATGCCTCGAGTCAAACCAAGATGCATTGCGACATGCCAATTTGAGATAAGATAGATCTGCTACATCATTTTTCAAGGATCTAATCCTGAAATATTGTTCACTTACTGTGAATTATATAAAAATATAACTTTTTAAATACAACCATTTGAGATCCTGGATATCATGTAGCAGCAGAGTGGTAGCCGAGACAAGTAAAATGCGCCCAAACACGACGGGTCTGTCTTGTTTAATACAAGAGTTCCTTATGGCCATCTTCCGACTCTATCATCAGATCAGCTCCATAGATATTGCATTGTCACGCAATATACATAAATGGGTGCAAAATTTTAGCTCAATCGGAAACCGGGAAGTTGGTCAAATTTAACTTGCGAAATTCCACCTGAACTTACACACATCCATTGCAAGTGAAATAAAAACTTGTAAAATGTGTAGATTTCTTATAGCCTTTTTAAACCTGTAAACCAATGTGTTATAATGCCATTTTACTTCTCAGTCACTGAAGTAAGCATTCATGTTAAATATTCAATTTATCATGAAATAATAAATAACATTTCCAAGTACTTCTGTGAAATACTGGGAACTGCCAATAATACAGTACTTCTAACACATTTTGTTACTCCATATTCCGATTGAAATCATAAGCATTACATAACTCAACATTACAGCTGTGAGTAGTTATATGAACGATTGGAGCCAGTTATAAATTCAAGGAAACACTAATTTAGCATTAGCAGGCCCAATGTATTGCATGTGTGTAATAGCAAATTACTATGTACTCTATTCTATAAAGGCATTGTAATAAAGACATAGGATATTAATAGAATTAGAAGTGTATTAATATCTGAATTAGAATGTTTTCTAAGGTTTAGGGAAATTGTACTTTTCTTTTAGATATTTCTTGCCAAGACAAGTTTAGTAATATTAATATATACATTATACAGCATTTAGGTGTGTGAAATTCAAATTTAGTTTTTATTATAATATACTACGGGACTAATCACGCACTAAAATTACGAGATAAATAAATACTTCATCCCGACGTTTCGACCGAGTTGCATCAATCATGGTCACTGTTAGACTAAAATCAAATATTTTGTTCATCTAATATCATCATGAGTTAACAAAAAGCTAGTTTTATGACCATGAATACATAGTGTTATGAGGGACATAATATACAAAAAAAATAGTGGTCAGTCTATGTACTGATACAAAAGTTCATCAGCAAAAAACTAAGCTGAAAAATCAGTTGCGTGATTCTACAGTTGTTCACAAATATTTTACATCTGACATTTGTTGCTGTCTCTGTCTAACCTGTGATCGTGTGTAATGACTAGACAGAGACAGCGAAAAGAAAGCTAGAAATGTCAAAGGTGGAATAACTGTGATCAGATAGTACTGTAGAATGTGGCAACTCTTCCATAGGCTTGTTGTCATATCACAATGATATTTCAGTCATTGATTTTGGTCTACAGAAAAATAAAATAACTTCATAGAAATAATATTTTATTTGAATTCACAGCTGTCTCCGGTGAGAATGGTATTGCAACAGCACAAGATGTGTCAAATGTGGAGGGCTACGTGTCCAAGGTGCAAGCCATACGAGAAGTGCTCAAGCGAGATCACATGAAAGTCGCCTTCTTTGGCAGGTATTTTATAGACCGAATCATACAAGTCATCGTATGTGAAGTAAGCTACAAGCTGCGCGTAATCCAATCAATGCGCAGCGCTTTATAAATAAATAAATATTTTGGGACATCTTACACACGGCCTCTGACCCCAAACTAAGCAAAGCTTGTGCTATGGCTGCCAGAGACTGATATACTACATATACTTATTTTTAAATACGTACTTATATAGATAGTAACTAAATAACACCCAGACACAGAGCAAACACTTATGTTCATAACATAAATATTTGCCCTGAGTGGGGATCGAACCCACACCTCTTTGATCCAGAAGTTAGGGTCACTAACCACTGAGCCACCGAGGCAGTCAGTTATGAGAGCTTCAGTCAGTTTTGCATATCGCGCAGCTTGTAGCTGTTCATGTAACTGATCACCATTATGATATAACACAATTTTGCATTCCTAAAGTTTGATTATATTGTATTTGTAATAAATTAAACAGCTGCAACATGGATATATCAAGTGTGTGTCGCGTCATGCTCTTGGTAGGGTTATGAAGTATGATAGATATTAATATCCATCATCTGCTTCTTCATAATAGGCATTGGGGACTTCATCAATTTCATACTTACCTGTATAAAGTTTGCATAGGCCGGATAACTAGCTCTGGTGTCAGAATTTTTAAAATGCTTGGAGGCCTCTGACATAGATATATGATTAAAACAACAACGTGGCATCTACGGCAGCGCTCAGTTAAAAATGCCTCTGAAGACTGACTCTTTCGAACATTGCTTACTTCTGTGAAACTTCTAGTTTGTTAGCTTCAAAGTGGTATTCTGTGAACAGAACTAGCAACGGCAAAAGCACAGTGATCAACGCGATGCTACACGACAAGATACTGCCGTCGGGCATCGGGCACACCACCAACTGCTTCCTGCAGGTGGAGGGCTCCGACACGGACGAGGCCTTCCTGCGCACCGACGGCTCCGAGGAGAAGCTCAACGTGCAGGTATACTGTAGGGCTGACACGACACGCGGCGGTCACGTGATGCTATACTGCCGTCGGGCATCGGGCACACCACCAACTGCTTCCTGCAGGTGGAGGGCTCCGAATGGGACGAGGCCTTCCTGCGCACCGACGGCTCCGAGGAGAAGCTCAACGTGCAGGTATACTGTAGGGCTGACACGACACGCGGCGGTCACGTGATGCTATACTGCCGTCGGGCATCGGGCACACCACCAACTGCTTCCTGCAGGTGGAGGGCTCCGAATGGGACGAGGCCTTCCTGCGCACCGACGGCTCCGAGGAGAAGCTCAACGTGCAGGTATACTGTAGGGCTGACACGACACGCGGCGGTCACGTGATGCTATACTGCCGTCGGGCATCGGGCACACCACCAACTGCTTCCTGCAGGTGGAGGGCTCCGAATGGGACGAGGCCTTCCTGCGCACCGACGGCTCCGAGGAGAAGCTCAACGTGCAGGTATACTGTAGGGCTGACACGACACGCGGCGGTCACGTGATGCTATACTGCCGTCGGGCATCGGGCACACCACCAACTGCTTCCTGCAGGTGGAGGGCTCCGAATGGGACGAGGCCTTCCTGCGCACCGACGGCTCCGAGGAGAAGCTCAACGTGCAGGTATACTGTAGGGCTGACACGACACGCGGCGGTCACGTGATGCTATACTGCCGTCGGGCATCGGGCACACCACCAACTGCTTCCTGCAGGTGGAGGGCTCCGAATGGGACGAGGCCTTCCTGCGCACCGACGGCTCCGAGGAGAAGCTCAACGTGCAGGTATACTGTAGGGCTGACACGACACGCGGCGGTCACGTGATGCTATACTGCCGTCGGGCATCGGGCACACCACCAACTGCTTCCTGCAGGTGGAGGGCTCCGAATGGGACGAGGCCTTCCTGCGCACCGACGGCTCCGAGGAGAAGCTCAACGTGCAGGTATACTGTAGGGCTGACACGACACGCGGCGGTCACGTGATGCTATACTGCCGTCGGGCATCGGGCACACCACCAACTGCTTGACTGACACAATAAAGGTGATCTATGTGCTGATATACTGGTGCGGGTATAACCCGCAAATGTGCTGCTGTGTAAATGTAAGCATTTTTTTCTATTTTGACTACCATGTTCTACATTCGTTCATTCAAAACGTGTTTTTGGTTTAGCAACTTCCACGCTTCACAGTCCTCTGCCAGCGATTTCACCTCCCTGTATGACAAGACATCCATCATCTTTGATCTATGAATGCTCTTTGTGGGTTTCCTCTTTCTCTTGTTCTACGTGTACATAGCTGATGATAAATTATTTAGAATAACATTATTTGTATGGAAGTCATATGCCCTCCAGCCTTGTGGAGGATTTACACGGGTGATTAACGAATTTTGCCGCGCGGCGAAAATCAATCGTTAAATAGGATTTCGACTAGAATGACTAGGAGGACTTGGGGGAACTGATTTGTGAAGCGACTAGCCGCACAGCGAAAATCGACCCATGTAAATCAAGCTTTACAGAAGTCTCATGCATGACATGATAAACACGATTTGTGATTATTGTTTCCAGTCGGTGAGCCAGCTCGGACACGCGCTGTGCGACTCGCGGCTCCAGGAGCGCGCGCTGGTGCACGTGTACTGGCCGCGCGAGCTGTGCGCGCTGCTGCGCGACGACGTGGTGCTGGTGGACTCGCCGGGGGTCGACGTCACGCCCAACCTGGACGAGTGGATCGACCAGTACTGCCTCGACGCCGATGTCTTCGTACTCGTGGCTAATGCGGAGTCTACGCTCATGGTCACGGTCGGTACTAATTTACTACAGTGTACAGTACTATTTCATTGTATTGTATACGCTTTCTAACATTTTGGCACTTCCAAAAATCACTTAAGCACGTTTAGACAGTTTTAACAATGAATTAAAACAATGCCAAGTAAGAGTAGTATTCGCATACTGTTCCGTACCGTGTTGGAGCCCCCTTAGCCCCTTTCCTCTCGCCGTTATTAATAGGGAGCAAAAAACTCCAGAAAAATCATGTTTGAATGGGACCCTTTTAAATATTCATATTCATTTTCTTCTTAAAGAAATATTACACGTCATACAATTCATTGTATGACGTGTAATATTTCTTTAAGAAGAAAATGAATATGAATATTTAAAAGTACCTACATTAAAAAGTTGCAGTAACGTACATTGATAAAATAATAAATATTCACATTAACAAACCTACTCCATCATTATGTAGTGTTGTAAAATTAAAATGTCAATATAAAGTAAATAATAATTATTAAAATCGCATTTCAAGACGAAACCATCTCATGCTCCATGCTGATTCGTGTGTGACCAATTATAAACAAAATTCCTACTTCATCAGAGTATGTAACACTTTCAATTATAGTTATTCTAAAGATGTAGACTTATTTACTGCAAGACAAAATGCATTCAAAAACTTAATATACTCAACTTTTTTCTGTGATGACTAACTTCAATCTCCTGTTATCTTAACATTTATTTCTTCCCTTTCAACTATCTACATTGGTATAGCTCCCACAAAATTAATTTCTAATATTTATTATTGTTACAACTGTATTTTTTATTTTATTATGTACTATTAGTGTAAACATCAATAGGCTTATTTATGTCTTACTAGCGAACTAACTTTTTTTAAACAAAGCTGTTTGTTTACCAAAAATAAATAAATAAATAAATGTCAACATGTTCGAATAACATAGATTAATAATAAATATTTATTTTATTCTGGTTTCGGCAACATAAATACATCATTTGTGAAAATTGTAGCTGTCTAGTTATCATGGGTTCATGAGATACAGCCTGGTAACTATGTAGCTGTACTCATCATTATTACTGTTCCATCCAATGTTTTCCTTGACCAATGTTATGTGATCAACTCAAGGCTTCTTTTTGACTTTATTCAGAATACTGGCATAGTACAAAGTCAAACAGAAGCCTTATATAAAGTTTCTCAAACACTTTTTAAGTCCCTAACTTCCTTATCTAACTTTTTTCCATTTTCAGGAAAAGAACTTCTTCCACAAAGTATCAACAAAAATATCGCAACCAAACATATTCATACTCAACAACCGATGGGACGCCTCCGCTTCGGAACCGGAATATTTGGATCAAGTAAGTACATGTTAAATTAATAAATAACTACACAAATGTTATGCAGTTTTGATAAAATGTAGAGGACTAGTAATTTTTTGCTATTTCAGGGACCCATAGTAATAGTTGTGTATGAGTGTAATGATACAGGCCGAACCATACAAGTCGGCAGATGTGAAGCTGCGCAATATCCTATCTTGTCTAAAGCTTCCCATAAAGCTGCGCGTTGATTGAATTGGAAGAACTTCACATCCGCCGACTTGTATGATTCGGGCTGTACCCTTAGTACTTATATTATAAAAAAAATTAAACATCTGTTGTCTCATATGGTAGGCCTATACCCGCTGCACATCAGTCATAAGTTATTTATTAATAAAATGTCAATTTACACGTCTTCATAAGCCTCGCCTGTAAATTCTTGATAGGACTAGTCAATACCAACATAATAATGGCATTCAGCGTCTTAATTAGGTCATTTAAGGCTCCATCAAACACAGGCGGTACGAGCGGTAGAGCGGTACGAGCGGTACGAGTGGTAAAGGGCGGTACGGCAGTACCGCGACCGGACCTGTGTGAGCCCTTCTTATATAACCAGTACAATACAGATGCCCGCCCGTCTGCTATACCGCTCGTACCGCCTGTGTATAAAGGAGCCTTTATCCTCCTTGAAAGTGTTTTGCTGCACTTGTCTGTACGTAGTCTGTATTTGAGAACTTTATTTGGCATCAATTGTACTCGCTGTGTACCCTAAATGTTCATAAAGTGTTTTTGAGGTGAATGTTGTATTTGCAGGTACGTACTCAGCACGCGAACCGCTGCGTGGATTTCCTTTCTCGAGAACTGCGCGTGTGCTCGCCCAAGGAGGCCGAGGAGCGGATATTCTTCATCTCCGCCAAGGAGGCGCTGCTCACGCGCATGCGCGAGCGGGAGAAACCTGTCACCTGTGAGTACTTACCTTCATAGAAAGAGAAGATTTTATGATTGTGTGCATTCATTCCCTTATGAAAGATTTCACTCTTATTCAAACCGTAATTTCTTCAAATCTGGAGCTCTGTAATGTGTGAAACTTACTTAATGTAGTACAAAGAATTTGAATTTATAACATGCAAAATTATGTTTTGTATGCTTTTTATTAGTTTTATATCAGTTTTTATAAAATTAAAACAAATGTGCGAAATAAAGAGTAGGTACAGCAGTGACTGATCATGGTAACTGACCATAAAGTTGCAATTTACAAGGTTACAATAAAATGCATAAACACGCCATTAAATAAAGGATAAAATGAAATGAAATATCTTTATTCGACACATGCATAACACATACAAAAAAAAGTTATATAACTAATGAAAAAAACAAAAGTGTCGAAAGGGACTCGCCTCAGCTATAAAATGTTGAGTGCTGGAAGGACCCAACACTCAATGCTGGTATTCTGATGAGCCCCTTATTGAAGGGTATGTGTAACTATAAAACATAAATACTAAACAGACAAAAATAACTAACCCGAGACAAAGCGCTTAGATATCAAAAAACATCAATAGAAAATTTACAAAAGCAATAATAAAAACTATATTAGTATATATAAACTACTTTGTCACAGAATTGCTAAAGTCAGTGGGTCAGTCTTCTGTGTGCTTCCTTCAGTAATTCATAATCGATATTTTATTGATTTGACATAGAGTCATAGTAAGTAATGGTTGTATTGCAGCACCAACGTTGGCCGACGGTCACCAAATCCGTTACTTCGAGTTCGTGGACTTCGAGCGTCGGTTCGAGGAGTGCATCTCGCAGTCGGCCGTGAGGACCAAGTTCGCGCAGCACTCGCGCCGCGGGAAGAATATAGCCGGTGACGTCATGCAGGCGCTCGAACAGGTACATACTGAATTACTATTCATACAATCATTAAAAAAACACCCATTAGGGCGTAAATGACAGTTGCTGTACTGTACTTTTTAATAGTCCACTGCAGGACGTAAGCCTACCCACGAAGGGTGATTGGACGTAACCATATCCAGTACGCTGGCCTAGTGCGGGTTGGTGGATTCACACACGCCATCAAATTTCTTCTACGGATGTATGCACGTTGCCTCACAATGTTTTTCTTCACCGAAAAGCCAGTAGTCTGAAATTCCTTACATAAATTCCAAGGAATTCATCGGTACGGGTCCGGAATTTGAACCCACGACCTCACGAATATAAGGCGGGTCACCACTAGACCACCACGGCTCACCAGTTATTATTACTTCTAAATAGCTATTTCTTCCTTACAAGTTTATGTTTACCTAAAATGTTTGTATCCAGGTGTACAACACATCAACGGACCTCAAAGCGAGCAAGGTGGAGAAACAACGAATCCTGCACGAACAACTATCCACCATCGAGGAACAACTCACCACCATCACGCGCCAGATGAAGGACAAGATCAACCGCATGGTCGAGAGCGTCGAGCACAAGGTTAGTGCCGCGTCGGTAAAACAGACTGTAGGAGTAACTTGACATGTCATTGACAGTTGACAGATAGTGAGATGAAGTTCACCGGGTCAACTAGTCTTTATATAAAAATGAATCGTGGTGGTGGAACCGTTCTCAAGTTTTAGTGAGACTAACTCACTAAAACTCGAGAACGGCTAAACCGATTTGGCTAATTTTGATCTTGATCCGTAGTATATAATAATAACATTAATTTCATTCATTGACAGTTGACAGATGGTGAGACGAAGTTCACCGGGTCAGCTAGTTATTAAATAATAATGTCATTACAGGTATCCCTAACGCTAAGCCAAGAGATCCGTCGGCTGTCGGCGCTGGTGGACGAATACGACGTCCCGTTCCGCACGGAGAGGACCCAGCTCGAACAATATAAGAAGCAATTACACCGCCACGTGGAGTCCGGCCTCGGCTCGCGGCTCAAGAAACGGCTGTCGGCCGATATCGGGAACGAGATGGACCAGGCGCAGAAGGAAATGGCAGGTTCGTTGTGCGATGACTTATCTGGATCTGACTGAAATCACAGGGCAGGACTTACCATGGCAACAGGAGAAGCAAATATTTTTCATTTATTTATAGTCATATAGAATGCTGCCACCGAGTTGGAAATTACAATTTTTGTTCGTTTTGTATAAATTCGCCTACGGTAGACTATTGCGGTCGTTACAAATGTCATGCGGCGTTTTGTGGCTTTAGCGCACGACCCGTTCGCGAATTGGAAACGAATGTAACATTATATAATGTAATGTTCACAGAGCGCATGTACGCGATCCTGCCGCTGCACAAGCGCGCGGCGGCCGCGTCGTACATCATGCCGCACCAGCAGCCGTTCGAGGTGCTGTACCGGCTCAACTGCGACAACCTGTGCGCAGACTTCACCGAGGACCTCTCCTTCCGCTTCTCCTACGGCATCACCGCGCTCATACAGCGCTTCCAGGGCAAGCACGCCTCGCGGATCGCGCTCCACAACCCGCAGCGGTACACGCAGGTACGGCATCACACGCAGGACGGCATCACCGCGCTCATACAGCGCTTCCAGGGCAAGCACGCCTCGCGGATCGCGCTCCACAACCCGCAGCGGTACACGCAGGTACGGCATCACACGCAGGACGGCATCACCGCGCTCATACAGCGCTTCCAGGGCAAGCACGCCTCGCGGATCGCGCTCCACAACCCGCAGCGGTACACGCAGGTACGGCATCACACGCGGGACGGCATCACCGCGCTCATACAGCGCTTCCAGGGCAAGCACGCCTCGCGGATCGCGCTCCACAACCCGCAGCGGTACACGCAGGTACGGCATCACACGCAGGACGGCATCACCGCGCTCATACAGCGCTTCCAGGGCAAGCACGCCTCGCGGATCGCGCTCCACAACCCGCAGCGGTACACGCAGGTACGGCATCACACGCGGGACGGCATCACCGCGCTCATACAGCGCTTCCAGGGCAAGCACGCCTCGCGGATCGCGCTCCACAACCCGCAGCGGTACACGCAGGTACGGCATCACACGCGGGACGGCATCACCGCGCTCATACAGCGCTTCCAGGGCAAGCACGCCTCGCGGATCGCGCTCCACAACCCGCAGCGGTACACGCAGGTACGTCATCACACGCAGGACGGCATCACCGCGCTCATACAGCGCTTCCAGGGCAAGCACGCCTCGCGGATCGCGCTCCACAACCCGCAGCGGTACACGCAGGTACGGCATCACACGCGGGACGGCATCACCGTGCTCATACAGCGCTTCCAGGGCAAGCACGCCTCGCGGATCGCGCTCCACAACCCGCAGCGGTACACGCAGGTACGGCATCACACGCGGGACGGCATCACCGTGCTCATACAGCGCTTCCAGGGCAAGCACGCCTCGCGGATCGCGCTCCACAACCCGCAGCGGTACACGCAGGTACGGCATCACACGCGGGACGGCATCACCGTGCTCATACAGCGCTTCCAGGGCAAGCACGCCTCGCGGATCGCGCTCCACAACCCGCAGCGGTACACGCAGGTACGGCATCACACGCGGGACGGCATCACCGTGCTCATACAGCGCTTCCAGGGCAAGCACGCCTCGCGGATCGCGCTCCACAACCCACAGCGGTACACGCAGGTACGGCATCACACGCAGGACGGCATCACCGCGCTCATACAGCGCTTCCAGGGCAAGCACGCCTCGCGGATCGCGCTCCACAACCCGCAGCGGTACACGCAGGTACGGCATCACACGCGGGACTATTGGAGAAGTTTAGCGACACTTTTGACCCCTTTCTTTGTGTTCCCAGATCCCCCCCACCGTGAGCAACATCCCCCCCTCGATGGAGGTGTCGCGGACGTCGAACGGCGCAGGCACCGGCGCGGGCGTGCTGGGCGCGCTCAGCGCGGAGGAGTGGGGCATGGTGTCCAAGTTCGCGCTCGGCGCGCTGACGTCACAGGGCACCATGGGCGGCCTGCTGCTGTCGGGACTGGTAAGCCGTACTATGACAGTTAAGGTTGCGTTGTATTATTACAACTCACGAGCCGATTTTTTTTTCGGTACTTTGTAGGTGAGTGCATCCAACGGACCTATATATATCTCGGTTTTAGTTATTTGCTGGAAACTACAGAAGTATAGTGTAGCATGATATTTCAAGTTTGGGCATGCTGAATTTTATCATCCTCAGACATCAGCATAAGACAGTTTTGCCGCAATAATTTGATGGGACTTTTTCAATAATTTAATTGTAATGGAACAAGGAACAATTTTGTATTGTAAAGGAAATGTACTTACCAATTTAGCCAGTTGATCATGTAGGTTGTGTAACTAGCTATAATTGTTTAAAAGGTTGTAAGTTATTACGTCGTGTGAGATGAAATCTTGCGCCGCACTCGAGTACTAAAGACCGTTGTGTTGGTCAGCTGCTGAAGACGGTGGGGTGGCGCGTGGTGGCGGCGACGGGCGTCCTATACGGGGCATTGTACCTGTACGAGCGGCTGACGTGGACGGCGCCGGCGCAGGAGCGCGTGTTCAAGCGCCAGTACGTGGCGCACGCCAGCAAGAAGCTGCGCCTCATCGTCGACCTCACCTCCGCCAACTGCAGCCACCAAGTCCAGCAGTGAGTACAAGCTAATGTTACCACTAAGCTGCAGAAAAATGTCGCTGTAGCCGCAATCTATGCGAAAAGCATCATCATTATGCCCAATTGTATACACACGTACACATACACAGCTACACCTATATACTCCACTGCATACGGTATACACACACACATCACACCCTGCCCAATCCTAGTAGTAACTATTTTCTTTGCCTCTTTCACAAACACACAGGGTTTCCCCATTTGGCGGGCGGCAGTAAGTTTTTAATTAGTTACTCATAATAAAAAAATAACTTCTTGGTCTGAAAAATAGAAAAGTGATCTGGCTATTTTATTCGTAAAAAATATTGGGGTGTTTTCGCTGATAATTATGAGCCGAATTATTAAACTTTTTTGGTGAGAAGTTAGTAAGTTTTTTTTACAAAGCCGGTCACTTATCAAAATTTTGTCCGGTTCATAAAATTCTTCAAAATTTTTCCTTGTCTATGAAAATTTTAAATTTGAATCAATATCATTCGTCCTTTCACATCGCGCATTCAAAATGCCTCATCTTAACGAGGCTTCCGCAGGACGTGTTGGCTCTCTAATTCCATTCACAAAAATAAATTTTGCATTCTTCCAAGTAAGTTCGAAAATGCATCATGAGAAAACGAATCACAAAACACTAGGTGCTACTGGTATAGCCTGTTCATTGTACGTTCCAGGGAGCTGTCGACAATGTTCGCGCGGCTGTGTCGTCTGATCGACGAGGCCACCACGGAGATGGACGACGAGCTGAAGGAAGTGCGCGAAGCCATCAAAATGCTGGACGAGGCGTCCACCTCGGCCAAGAAGCTGCGAAACAAGGCCAACTACCTCTCGCACGAGCTGGAACTCTTTGACGACGCCTTCTTGAAGACCAACTAGCGGCTACGTGATGAGGTATGTCCTTATTATTCATCGCTGTCGACAATGTTACGACTGTGTCGTTTGATCGACGAGGCTACCATGACGAGCTGTGGAAGCGTGCGAAGCCATCAAGATGTTGGACGAAGTCTCTATTTCGGTTAAGAAGCTGCGAAATAAGGCTAACTACCTCTCGCACGAGCATCAACTCTTTGACTCTACGTGACGAGGTATGTTCTTATAATTCATTCCTGTCGACTATGTTGCGGCTGTGTCGTCTGATCGACGAGGCCATCACGGAAATAGAAGACGAGTCGAAAGAAGTCCGCGAAGCCATCAAGATGCTGGACCAGGCGTCTATAGCACCGACTTTTATGATTCGGTCCATAGGTACCTACATACATGGAAGAAAGACTTGGTCTCAGAAGAAACATGACCCGTGTCTAAATCATAGAGATTTAGAGAGAAGCCTTCTGTATAGTCGCACGAGACACGAGGTAATACGCATACATCGCAAAATGCATATTTACGATACACAAAATGTAGTACTAAATAAAACACCGGTTTTCACTCACGTATGATATACGGCCGGGCCGCTGGGAACCCGACCGGTTTCGGAGTAAATTAGTACTCCTTCATCAGGGAATACGCTTCATGACAACCGGTCTTTTATTTAGTATAATGTATTCTCACGCGAGTTTTAATGAAGTGACAAAATGTAGTGTTGTGTGAATACACATGAATAAGTGATTTGAGCACTGTAAGTAATAATTATGTGATTATTATTGGAGTGATGCGTAGTTGCGATTTTAAGCAGGGTTTTGTGTCAAATTAACCTTGCTAGATCGAGACATGTCCATCTTGCAGACCCATGGTCTACATCAATATTTTTCTCTTGTTCCAGTTGAAGGTACAAGTGCATTATACGAACAGCACCACCGCTCGAAGTGTGCGACACGTGTGCGACTCGACGCGCGTCAGTGCGCGCGCGCCTCTCGGCACGACCAATGTTACCGTCACGTTGCGAACTAGTGGAGTGTTAGTTATACGTTACCGGCAGTTGCCCGGAGTGTAAGTCGGGTGTCTATTTATTACAAATGTTGTGTGTACGTGATTATGTTTACTTGTTTACGTTAGGCAAGAGATTATAAGCGCTTACTGGTTAGGAAGTCTACTCGTCTCGGACTGTAAATGGGATTATAATTTGAAATTCGCTGACCGGCTGCGGAGGTTACGTTAGTTGCACAGTGATGTTATCGATTGTAGTTTGGTTTTAATAGCTTGTACAGTGGGACCTCGATTATCCGGCCCTCGGTTATACGGATTCGCGATTATCCGGACAACTGCCCGCGATCAATACAAATATTTTTCAAGTTGAATCCATACATGTCAGAAGCTTATTTTTCTGCTCATCGAGAATTGTTTTTGTTCCTAAGTGTAGTCTCTGCGCAGTGTCGCCGCGCGATCTTTCGAAAAATTACGAAGAGTAAGCGATTGGTGTTATCACATAAAGGTAAAATATGATTTATTGAAAAGATGACAAACTGGTCGTAAATTAGCTGAGATAATACAAATAGCTTTTCATGTATTCGGTTATCCGAATGCTCAACGGCACGAATGAGTCCGGTTAATCGAGGCTCGACTGTATTTCAATCGGCTACTCAGTCGAGTCTGCAAGCAGCGTGCTGCCTGACATGACAGTGGTTGGTTTCAGTGTTACACCTTTGCATACATTGTAGTGGATTTGGGTGTGGCATTAAAACTTAAAATCTGTTACTATTGTAGAATGTCAGTACCTATTATCTAGGTGCTGGCTGTGATACCGCCTCATTTAAAATACAGACTCCGTCATTTTAAGCTCTGATAGGACATCTGTCCAAGCGATCTGTTTAGTTAGGGTAATATGCCATCGGTATGTTCTTAAGGGCTTGTACACATAAATACGATATGACGTCGCATCGTGCTGATTCGTGCTACGATGCGACATCGTATCGTGGGAAACCACATCGTTATATTTCTTCATAAAATGACTGTCGTTATTCATAATTGAAAAAATGGATATGGTACATCCATTTTTTAGGGTACCATACCTCAAAAGGAATAAACGGAACCTTTATAGGATCAGTTTCTTCTCTGTCTGTCTGTATGTCATCTTTTATCACAAAGAAATCAAAACCTATCTGAATCCGAGATCTTTATTGGCACAAGCTAAAACAGGCTTTCGATTATTATTTTTACGATTTGTGATTTATGAAAAGTATAAAAAAACTTTTTTATCGATGATTATTATAGTTAAGCTTTGAGTTAACAACTTACTTCCCAATTTTCAAGATTTGTTCGGAACCCTCGGTGTGCGAGCCTGACACGCACTTGTCCGGTCTTTTTTGTCAATTATGGATATGGATGTATCCAAAATCTTCTGTGTATCTGTTTCTTCTTTATTCGTTGTTTCTTTTTTATTGTTGCGATGTAGTTTTGCTTGCTAGACATCGACGATGTCGTGACACGTTGCGACGTCGTATCGTGTTTATGTGTACTAGCCTTAAGAGCGTTTGATACGTCCATTTTTTTCACCGGACTACGGAGCGTCCTTAAATTTTTCGGATGTCCGATGAGTTACACACGTCATTACATAGTATAAAACAAAGTCGCTTCCGTGCCAGTCTGTCCCTATGTATTCTTATATCTTTAAAACTACGCAACGGATTTTGATGCGGTTTTTTTTAAAAGATATAATAATTCAAGGAGAAGGTTTATAATATGTATTATACACCTGTGCGAAGGCAGGGCGGGTCCCTAGTTCATTATGAGGCATACACCACTGCGAATCCGGTGAAAAAAAAACGGTCCGTTCTCCGGTGAAAAAAACGGACGTATACGCGCGCTCTAAGGAGTCCTAATTTGATCGCTCTATACGTGCGTCGAATATATTTGTACTGAGGCCGCCTCCATAGCAGCTGAAGTTATTCTTTGGGCCTCATTCGTCATGCATTACAATGTATGCAGTAGTTACTACCACGTTCACTAACCACGTGAACGGTAATAATTGTCGTACGCGATTTAGTGAAGTTCTTATTGATTGAAAAAAATACACCATTGTACTTCAGTTACCTAATTTACTGAATCGCGTGACGGTAACTTGTGTATAGTTAAATGAATATACCTCTATAATCTATTGTAAATTATTATACTTAACATTTGTTGTTGTTTTAAAGTTATTTATCACCTTTAACATGTTGTATCGATATGAAATCACGAGTAGTTCTTAAAATATTGTTATGACATTGTTTCTTTTGAATTTAGGTTTCGATGGTTCCTCGTTTAGTTTTTTACCTTCGGATTTATTTAAGCGTCTCGGTGCTACCATGTTTAAAAAATCAACGATTTTTTTATTTAATTAGCGCAATCTTTATAGGAAATATTTATTTACCAAACGAATGAAATAGTAACTCTCAACACAGTTAACATAAAATTTGCTTTAAATATTTCGTACATTTCAGATGCATTGCTTTTATATAGAGAGCCACGGTAGCGTGGCGCGGGCTGCGTACATAGCTAGACTAACTTGGTTACCATTCAGTGCGCCTTGCGTTTTTGTGATTTTATTTTGTAATGACGCTGCAATATGTTTTACTGTGATAAATTTGGTTGATTCACTTTTCTCGGCGTTTAATAGCCGCATGGCTAGCATACATACCACGGCATAATTTTATCGACGTGTTAAAACAAAATAAATTTATGGTGAGGCATACCCACCCACCTATCTGTCACATTTCCACAAACGCGCCGATAAAATCATGTCGTGGTGCGTATGCTAGTCCTGCTGACTTGCAGTCGAGCATTATTGTGATAAGATTTGAAAATGAATTCAATAACTGCAGCGTGTAAAGTATAGCAAGTAACCATGTATAGAGGCCGAGAAGTGTGTGGTCTTTATAGAGAATGCTGTCTATTTCATGTATTTATTTAATCGACTTTGTTTCATGCAGTTCATTAGCTCTAAAATACTCTAAATGATCTACATTTATGTAGGCTGTCTTTGGAAACGGTGCAATTTACTGTTTGAATAAGTTACGTCATTTACATTTTGACTATCTGAGACCAAATAAAAAAAATCAAGGCAGAATGTTGTAAACAAGTAAGGTAGTAAAACTACGCCTCGCCGTGTACAGACACAATTACACATACATACAAGGAAACTACGCCTTGGATTGTCAGTCGAACTATGGCGGCACAACACCGACGCACTCACCACGTGTATAAAAAACCTGCCTCACAAGCCTGTTCACGACAGTTCTGTCTTGATTTTTTATTTGATCTGAGTTGACTAAAAACTATAAGCATGTTTCCATCGACTCTTCCACGCATGTTTTGATGGAATTTATATTATTTAGGTCACATTATTGACCCGATGGAATTATAGAAAATTAGGAAAGGTATACAAATGTCCATGATTCATTAAAAAAATAACAATGAATTAGACATTGGAAACCACGCAACCATTTGATATTAGATAGTTTTGTTGTCCATTGTAATTAGTTATTGCATAATTAGGAGAATTTTCTTATGTAAATAATAAAACCAATAAAGGATTCCTTTATAAATGTTAGTTTTTTTTTAATGTAACATCATATAAAGTCTTGAAAACAATATCGGGTGTATCTCTAGACGACAGATTTATCATAGGACTAGCTGACCCGGCGAACTTCGTTCCACCTTACAGTCGATTAACGTAGCCTAAGTTACTCCTTATTACATCAGCTACCTGCCAATTGCCAATAAAAGTTCCGTCAAAATCGGTCCAGCTATTTCAGAGATTAACCGAAACAAACAGACAAAAATTGTGAAAAATTTTGTATTGTTTTGGTTTATGTATCGTATATATATATATATATATATTCACATGCATGTAGTAAAAAACGGTTATTTCAATATTACGAACTGACACTTCAATTTTATTTATGTGTGTAAGATATCATTGTACTCAACATTATGATTTAAAAAAAAAACAGCTGTTCCATACATTTTGTGGAGTCGATTCTACTTTATTACTTTTTATACGACACCTGTTTTTTTCCTTCGTTTTCGGGGTTGGTCCCATGGTAAAAGTTAGTCACGTTGAGTACAATGATCTAAAATATGTCGATCGTCTAGATAGATATACAGGGTTATTTCTAATCAATTTCCATCCTTTTAGGGGCTTATTCTGTACATCAAAACTAACAACACTTTTGTCAACACTAAAAAAAATCCGCTATGGAACATTTTCTTTTTTGAGTTTTAACATAAGTCGCAGAACAGCAGTTGTTAGTTTTGATGTACAGAATAAGCCCCTAAAAGGATGCTAATTGATTAGAAATAACCCTGTTTGTTAAATAAGAGATCAAATTAATAAACGCTTAATAAAAAAAAATATGTGCTAACATTTTACAACAGCTATAATGTATATGTAAAGATATATTCTATATCGTTTAGATTCAGTCTTCCATCATCCAACAGTTGAATTTTTGGTGTATGCTGAAAAGAAAAAAGTCACATAAAATTATGAACATGTTAGACGAGCACATGTTTAGCCAAGGGACTACTCCACTGGTAGTACTGGGAATACACGCCATCGAGTTGTATAAAACGTACCATAGGGGCATCGCGCTTGAAGAGTCCCTTGTCGAAGCGCACGGCTCGCTCGCACAGCTGCAGCCCGTAGTGCTCCGCGAGCGTGCGCGCCTCCCAGTCGCTCGCCAGCGCCAGCCAGCGCCGCAGCGCCGCGCTCGGGACCACCAGCTGCTTGCTGCTGTATGCGGAGCACACCACTTCTAAAGCTCTTCTGGAATGGACATGTCACGTAAGTGTAGAATCCGCGCCACACAAGTCGGCGGTTGAGAAGTTAGTCGCAGATGACACTTCGCCGTAATTCGCTAATTATTATATTGCGCATGTCTACACAATGCCGACGCCGCGTGGCGTCGTGGTGAGCACGGGCGTAGGGAGCGCGCGGAAGGCAAGAAGTTGGTGGGCGGGTGGGCCCCGGCGTGAGTCTCTCTGGCTCCCGCGCAACTTACCCACCTGATAACCAGATGAGACATGACTATATTTATTTGGACAAATTATTATTATTTTTGGAAATTATTTTTTTACCTTTTTTCCTTTGATACCCGGTATTTTTTTATTCCAACTAATAGTTTTTAACGTAAAGTATATATCTCGGTACCTATGTTTGCTTATTTAATTTTGTTCATACTACCTGGCAAGCAACTATGTACAAATATGTCAATATAAGTACGAAACCGATCTTATAACCAATCAAACATAGATGAATAAATAATTGGTATCACGAGAAAGCAAAGAAACCATTTATGGCATATTTTAAATGTAATAAAAAATAGCGATGAACACTTTCCGATAGGCAAGCTCATAGGAGTGTTTTTAGTAAATAATAATTTATAATAAAATACGTCTCATCTGGTTTTCACGTGGGTGAAGGTCTATCTTCAGCGGCTCTCATACCATTTTATAACTAATTCTTGTGACATAACTACAGTAAAAATGACACTATTTTGCGCGTTTATCTCTCCTACTGACGTGGATCGCCTATACTTGACAAATACGTCGCGTGCGCCAACGACGTCTATAGTCGACGGCATAGCACTCAAAAGTTTAATACTGTAATTACTACAGATTTATAAGCAATATTAAATAGAATTTACCTCTGCATAGCTGGTAGGTGCAGGCACACTGCACAGTAAGTAAGAGGACACAGTTTATTCATCAGTTTGCCAATTTGTACAAAGTTTCCTTTAAAGTTTGCTAATGCTATCTTATATGCCAGCTGCAATCTGGAATCCCTGTAAACAAAAAATAGTTCAGCTTTATGGTCTGCATAACTTTTCAGGTTTATGCGGCCAGCGTGCGCGCGTGCTTCAAACGTGGATATTTATAATATTTTTGACCGTCGAAACTGAGGAGGTACTCAATTCGACACGTATATTTTTTTTTTTTTTTATTACCAACGCATAACTTTTTACATTGTGATCCGATTTTGATAAAACAATAATGTAAAAAATGCTACATCGATCCGCGCGAACTATTCGCGAATTCTGTACACGGTTGAAGTCGGTCATGCCATATTTTGCGAAAATTATTAAAATTAAATCACATTGCAACGTCTATCACGTTGTATAGGCCGAATCATACAAATCGGCGGATGTGACGTTAACCACAAGCTGCGCAATATCCAATCCTGACTGAAGCCCACACAAAGCCGCGCGTTGATCAATATCCAATATCTATAGTCTCTGGATCAATATCCAATCAACGCGCGGTTTTGTGTGAGCTTCAGTCAGGATTGGATATTGCGGAGCTTGTAGCTAACTTCATTTCCGCCAACCTGTGTGGCGCGGTCTATAAGAGTTGTGAAGTAGTGATCGTCGCGGCGCGGCGGACTCTACATTTGGTCCTTCGAGCCGATTACGAACCAGTGACTTTTGAATGTAAGTTATAGAAATTTAGTTTTGTTAATTATAGAATTAAAAACGTACTCTTTTTTTAAGTACCTACTATTGTAATTTTTGACACTACAGTGTAATCTTACTGATCCGGCACTTTTCAAAACCAGAGGGTGCCGGATTGTTGGAATGTTTGGATTACTGGATTATAGAGAAAAATTATTATAAGCAATTCATTATGGAGAATTTTATGTATGTAGCGAGTAAAGAGATAATATTATATAATGCTTAATATACGCACGTGTACGTGATAAGTTTTGAGGTTAGACTGGTAGACGACGACGCGGCAACGGAGCACATAGGGACGAGGGAGGCGCGGGCGGAGGGTGCCGGATTATTGAACGTATCGGTCTATCGAAGTGCCGGATTAGTGAGACTATACTGTATTTCGTTTCTTACATGAAGATAGTGAACGTCTTCATGTAAGAAATTAGGTAAATAGTTATGCTTAATTTACTTATGCTCAATATTTCAGAAAAACTTACATTTTCAAGTCTTTTGACAGGTTTATGTATCTAAATAATGGATGCATATCATCCAAGTTGCATAATATGTACAGGCTTTCTACAAGAATTCTGTCATAATGCACTCGATGATCTCTGTTAATTGTCAGACTGTCTAAAGCATCGCTGAGCTCCTCCACCTTGCCATTAGTCTGTGGTCCATCCAAGCTGTCGCAGCAACTCAGGAACCACTTTATGCATTCCAGTAAATACTTCTTATTGAGTACTGGATCATAATCTCGCAATGGAAGACCGTGTAGCCTGGAAATCAAGAATATTACATGTAAATTATAATCTTGGGTGTAAATTAAAATAATCGAGAATAGAAAATCATAAGTCCTAAAGGTTTTAAATTCAAGTACAGTACGCAGCCGTGTTAGGTAAAGTACCTACTCTTGGAGATGGGAAATTTTAGCCAGCTTTTGACTTACTAATCAGAAAAGAGACGTCCACAAGTGGAATTTATTATTAAGAGAAAAATCTAACCAAGATGATATATACATCATTTGAAAGGTTGTTTTATGGGCTTCTCAGAAATATTTAATTTCGATTTCTTCATCCCTTCATTTTTTTTAAATGTGAAAAATAAATTGTATGAAAATAATAATGCAGCTTTTTATTTTCAATAATTGACTGCCTCGGTGGCTCAGTGGTTAGTGACCCTAACTCCTGGGTCAAAGTGGCGTGAGTTTTATCCCCACCCAGGGCAAATATTTATGTGATGAACATAGCTGTTTGCTCTGTGTCCGGGTGTTATTTAGGTGTTACCTATATGTATAAGTATGTTTTTAAAATATGTAGTATATCAGTCTCTGGCAGCCATATCACAAGCTTTCCTTAGTTTGGGGTTAGAGGCCATGTGTAAGATGTTCACTAATATTGAATAAAATATATATAACAACGTTTTTCTCCCGTTGTTTCACTGCGTTTGTAGCTGATTCTTTCTTACACATTAATATCTTATTTTGTAAAATTAAAAATTATAACCAAACAGTTTGACCAGTTAGACAATGTGACAAAAAAACACCTAAAAAGTGTGGAGGTTACTTGATCTGGGTTACTAGATACCTATTGAGCCAAATATATCCTAATAAATTCAAAATTAATTTTAAAAAAAATGGGAGTAGTATTTTTTGTTTTTAACTGATGTAACAGACTCGGACTTGGCCGTGGGGTGCCGGCAGAGTAGAATAGCACCCCCCTTTTGTACCAGGTGTCGTAAGAGCCGACTGAGGTACTACGGAACCGACAGTTGGCGGTATACCCATCCAGAACAGCGTAGCTCAAGTGCAACAGGGCGGGGATGGGCAGCAGCATCCCTGTCGCGAGAGCTACGCCCTGCGATTGCCAACACGCTTGCCCAGCGCGGCAATTATGGGCAAATCCCCCTTATGATTGCACAAAATGAAACCAGGCCCCCAGTCCCCGGCAGCTCCGCTAGTCCTGGTTCCGGCAGCGACCACGGTAACGGCGGAGCAAGGGGTGCTAAGAATCCCCGGCAGAGATCCGGCTGCCACCCCAACCGACGACGACTGGCCCTGGCAACATATAACGTGCGCACCATGAGGACTGATGAGAAGATTGCGGAACTGGAAGAAGAGTTGAGTAGGTTGCGATGGGATATTATGGGGTTATCTGAAGTCCGTAGAGAGGGCGAGGACACGATAACCCTGAAATCCGGCAACCTACTGTACTACCGGGAAGGTGACCAACGGTCCCAAGGTGGTGTCGGCTTTCTCGTTCACAGGTCTCTCGTTAACAACATCATTACCATCGAAAGTGTGTCGAGTAGGGTTGTATACCTGATACTCAGAATATCCAAACGATATTCGTTGAAGGTCATCCAGGTACACGCACCGACCTCGTCACACCCAGATGATGAAGTGGAGGCTATGTATGAGGACGTAAGTCGGGCCATACATACGTCTAAGACCCGCTTCACGGTTGTTATGGGAGACTTCAACGCAAAGTTGGGCAAGAAAAGCGATGATGAGTTGAGAGTGGGGCAATTTGGATGTGGGCAACGGAACCCCAGGGGCCACATGCTGGCAGACTTTCTGGAGAAAGAGGAACTCTTCATGATGAACTCTTTCTTCCAGAAGCCACCTCGCAGGAAATGGACCTGGATGAGTCACGACGGTACCACGAGAAATGAGATAGACTTCATCATGACTAGCGAGAAACGGATATTCAACGACGTCTCCATGATCCACAGGGTAAAAACTGGCAGTGATCACAGAATCGTGCGAGGCAAACTGAATATCAACGTTAAACTCGAAAGGTCCCGCCTGATGAAGTCTACGCTCCGACCTACTCGTGCCCACATACAAAACCCCGATAACTTTCAGCTCGAGCTCTCAAATCGCTTTGCTTGCCTGGAGAACTTTGCGTCGGTGGACGAGATCAATAACGGGCTCGTAGAAACTGTCCAAACGGTGGGTTCTAAGTTCTTTAGACCCCGCCGTTCAGATAAACCTAAGAAATTCTCCGATCATACTCTAAATCTCATGGCCAAACGACGCTCGCTAAGACTGCAGTCTTCCGATGATGTAAAGTCATACAGGCGGCTCAATAGACAGATTTCAAAATCGGTGCGGTGCGACATTCGTCTCTTTAATACTAAACATGTTAAAGAGACAATAGAGCGGAACAAAGGCTCCAAAGTGTTCGCGAGGCATTTTTCTATTGGGCAAAGCCAGTTGACAAAGCTGAATAGAGAAGATGGCAGTATAGCGTCAACCAAGGCAGAGGTATTGCAGGAGATCGAAAGGTTTTACGGACAGTTATACGCCTCGGTAGCAAAGCCTGTAAACAGCACGGCCAAAGACCCAAGAGCCAAGCTGACCCGACACTTCACCGAAGACATCCCGGACATTAGCCTATACGAGATTAGGATGGCCCTGAACCAACTTAAGAACAATAAGGCGCCGGGTGACGACGGAATCACTTCAGAGCTTCTGAAAGCGGGTGGAACGCCGGTACTAAAAGTCCTTCAGAAGCTTTTTAACACCGTCGTCCTCGAGGGCATAACGCCAGAAGCGTGGAACAGAAGCGTGGTGGTGTTGTTCTTCAAAAAAGGTGACAACACCTTATTGAAAAACTACAGACCCATCTCGCTTCTGAGCCATGTTTATAAGTTGTTTTCAAGGGTCATTACGAATCGTCTCGAACGCAGGCTTGATGACTTCCAGCCTGCCGAACAAGCCGGTTTCCGGAAGGGCTTTGGCACCATGGACCACATACATACGCTGCGGCAGGTTATACAGAAGACCGAGGAGTATAACCTGCCACTTTGCTTGGCGTTTGTGGACTATGAGAAAGCCTTTGATTCGGTTGAGACGTGGGCTGTGCTTGAGTCTCTTCAACGATGCCGTATTGACCATCGGTACATTGAAGTGCTGAAGTGTTTGTATAATAACGCCACTATGTCGGTTCGAGTACAGGAAGAGAGCTCCAAGGCGATCCCTTTGAAGAGAGGCGTAAGACAGGGAGACGTAATATCTCCGAAACTGTTTACTACTACTCTGGAGAACGCCTTTAAGCTCCTGGAATGGAAAGGACTCGGCATCAACATCAATGGCGAATACATCACTCACCTTCGATTTGCCGACGATATCGTAGTCATGGCAAAGTCGATGGAAGAACTCAGCACGATGCTCGAAGGCCTTAATCGAGTCTCTCAACAGGTGGGTCTTAAAATGAACATGGATAAGACAAAGGTCATGTGTAATTCTCATGTTGTACCCACCCCTATTTCAGTTGGGAACTCGGTTCTTGAAGTCGTTGACTCGTACGTCTACCTGGGACAAGTAGTCCAGTTAGGTAAGTCCGACTTCAAGAAAGAGGCCAATCGCCGAATCCAACTCGGTTGGGCAGCGTTTGGAAAATTGCGTAACGTCTTCTTGTCTGACATACCTCAGTGCCTCAAGTCGAAAGTTTTCGACCAGTGTGTGTTGCCAGTGATGACTTATGGCACAGAAACGTGGTCTCTCACTATGGGCCTTATTAGTAAGCTCCAAGTAGCCCAACGAGCCATGGAGAGGGCTATGCTCGGAGTTTCTCTGCGAGATCGAATCAGGAATGAGGAGATCCGTAGAAGAACCAAGGTTACCGACATAGCTCAGCGGATTGGCAAGTTGAAGTGGCAATGGGCAGGGCACATAGCGCGGAGAACTGATGACCGATGGGGTCGAAAAGTTCTCGAGTGGAGACCACGTACCGGCAAGCGCAGCGTAGGACGTCCACCCACAAGGTGGACGGATGACCTTATTAGAATCGCAGGATCGCGCTGGATGCAAACCGCTATCAACCGGTCTTATTGGAAATCATTAGGGGAGGCCTATGTCCAGCAGTGGACGTCCTATGGCTGAAATGATGATGATGATGAACAGACTCGGAAAAATATGAACTTTCTCGAAATGTAATGAGTGTTGTGGTTAGAATTTTTGATTATTATTATACCAGCCTCCATACATTTTGTGGACGTGTCCATTATATCCTATTCTGACTTTCGTCATTTCAGTCATAAGACATCTACTGCTGAACATGGGCCTCCTTATAGATCTCTAATAAATATAATAATAAAGCCGTTGGAAGCAGTTTGCATTCAGTGCTTGATGTTGCTATAGGCAGAACAAACTTAATGGCAACTGTGAAGGTAGCTAACAAGTTTCTCTCACCATCATTGCATAGGAATTTGCTACTGAGCAAAGACTCATCTCACTATTAAGTTAGTTCAGCCTATACATCATAGATATTTTAGAACACAGCTTTTTTTAGAAGTCATAATAAGGAGCTTTAAAACGAGAGGGGGTCACCTGTATCCAAAGTAAACATAGAACCTGACCATAGGTTCCAGCAACTGCGTGCACTCTGCCGGTGCCAGCCTCTGGATGGTGATGTCCTGCCTCACAGCTCTCAGACGATCATTCACAAAATCATACACCACTGAAAAAGGAACATTGGTCCTCTTTGTTACCCTGAAATGATAGAATACTAGTGTTATTATAAAGAAATAGTATTTTAGCTGTGCGTCTAATATCAGGGGATATCTTACGAACGGTCTTTGACCTCAAACTAAGCATAGCTTGTGATATGGCTGCCAGAGAATGATATACATTTTTAATACAGGCTTACATAAATAACAACTAATAACATCCAGACACAGTAAATATTTATGTTCATCAAAAATGCTAGCCCTTGGAATCCACCCAGGGCAATACGTAATATGTATTTTTGGTCTACAATAATTCTAATGTCGCACTCACAGCATAGGTGTTAGTTAGCGATCATTGAAGTTAAGCAACATTTAGCATTTTAAGATCAATTGACTCGACTTGTATCTTAAATCTTAGAATTTTTTGACAGATAAGTACTAAATTTATTCGGCATATCAATGTACACTAAAAATAAATATGGTTGCATATAAACATGTTGGTATAGCAAGTTTAAAATTATTATGCTTACTCAAATATAAGGTAGTCTACAGTGCCTTTCAGTACCGAGTATGGCCTCAAGTGTTGCGGAACGGTCATGTTGGAGTCTGCAGCTGAACGGCTGTAACTCTTCACTAGCCGCCTCTCCGACCCAACCACTTCTAGTACATGCACCAAACTTTCTTTTTCTCGTCTGCAATAATTATAAATATATAGGACCAATGATCTTATGTGCAAACTGAGGTAGATGCGTTGTACTCTGCGTAGTGTGGTGAACTCACATGAGTTCACCACATGGCTTGTCTTGCGCCGATTAGGCGAATTTCATAGCAGTGACAAATATCACAAAATGCCATTGTGTGTGTTTAGAAAGCTGTACTGTACTGTATCAGCCTTTTTAACAGTCCACTGCAGGACGTAGGCCTACCCACAAAGGGTGAAGGATTTAGAAAGCTAAAATCCTGCAAATTAGTGATGCAAACATTGCTGCATTTATATACATATGTATTCTACCTAAGTAGGTTCGGCATTGTGAAAGCTCATTGTAAATTGGACATAGTTATGCAAACTAAAACCAACCCACAAAGTCACTTTCGAGTTATTAATGTTTTTGTCCTCAAATGTGTGTAGAAAAGAATTGATTAATATTTTTGGAGGGAAAAAAATATAACAGTGTGTATTGTACTAATGACAACACAATTAGATAAATATATTGAAATTATTTCATGATTTAGTATTTATTTAAAATAATAAATGTTGTGGTTGTTTTGTACAAAATTGCTGTTTAATTTTGTAAGAAAGAACCAACTATGGTTCTTTCTTACAAAATGTTTAAAGTAGATAGCTTAGCAGATCTAATTTAAAAATCATGAGAATATGAAGATCTAGCAGCATGATATAGTATGATTCCATTAATTTTGGTGGGGGTGGGGTTTCGGGTCCGGGGGTCCCCTCCTAAACCCTTTTTAGCAATGGTACGAACGTGTTTTGCCAATGTAAAATAATAAATTTAAAAAATCATATCTCCGAATGGGAGGTTCTGGAACCCCCCAACCTCAGGTGGTGCTACCTCTTACCCCCCCTCCTTTCCCTCACCCCCTTTTGTCAACGGTCATAATGTACACCTGAGCTGTAGGTATACTTTTCTGAGACGATACACATCACGATTCACTACATACTTACCTAACTCAATTTCGCTCAAAGTGTTGGTTGGTTCTAGTTTGCATAACTATATCCAATTGTAAAGGACTTATACCTATACCTACACTAGAAACCGAATCAAATTTGTTGTCGGCGTAGATGTTAGCTATTATACAAGCAGCGGTTAATTAAGGCAATCCTCGCGCAGCTGTCGAGTTAGCCAGTAGGTATTGGGTTATCCGCAGCCTGTAGCTAACATAACAGCCGCCAAGAGGCCTGATTCAACCCATAAAAATATGAAGAATGTACCTAATAATAAAAAGGAAACTTACAATTGGATTTCATCTTGCGGACACATTGAATAGCATGTTCCACGTATTTGCTCCATATCATGGTGGCCATAATTTTCTATGTTTTTGCAGTAGAAATCAAAATATGACGACATTACTGATTTTGTTACTAGGTAGCTAAAAACCAAAGAAATTATAGAGAGCCAGACAGACAAAACAGACAATACACAATAACAATTTTCAATCAAAATAATAAACAAAATCAGCTGATGAGTGTAACCAGATTAAAATTACGGTTTATTCCCAGCAAGGAAGTTTCATACGAGAACTGGAACGATTACGAAGCATTTTAAAAAGAAAAATGTACTTTCTTTCTATAGACAAAAGGTTCATATTTGTTTCTTACTTATCAAATGGCAAAAACATTCCGAGCAGGACAGCAACAACTGTTTGGCGTTGTCCCTTTCTCGAAACTTACCAGTATTAGTAAAACTATTGGATGGTAGATTATCTCATATGTCTGGTAATCATTAAATCGCATTTAATCGTACAAGTTGATAAATAGATTAGCATAAAATGTATTCTAATTAACATAATAAGTTCGAAAATGTTCTGATTTTAATATTGGTACGTAATTATTTTTGCAATACAAAAGCAGTTTTTTCATATTAGTAGAATTAGTAGTAATTTACCAACTAGGCACGGCCACACATATTGCACTTCATAAAACAATATGGCTGATAATTTATGCAAAAGTCGTTATTCTGCTTGCTGCTTAATATTTTTATAAGTTGAAAAATGGTGAAAAATTGTTGCGTTAAAGGCTGTAATAGTGAAGCTTATGCTGGTTGTGGAATTTCATGTTTTAGGTAAGTTTCTTGGTTTATTTACAAATTTCTTGTGTAGGGTGACAATAACAACAAAACATTTCGGGAATGTGATGTTAGGTTGTAGAGAGAATTAAATACTACTTATATAATTATAATCTAAAACTACGTACGTTAGTAAGTCATTGTAATCAATTAAGAACCTACTTCTATGAACTATGCACTTTTCTTGTATAATAGCAAAATAATAAACTGTGTTGTACTTAGTAACTTGTACAGCTCGGTAACTACGGGTAGATATAATTTGCTGTCGCGCTATTTATCAGCTAATTTTTGTAATATTTGGCAAGATGGTTTAGTATATTCTAACAAGATTTGTAAGTATGAGCAAAACTGGTCAAAAGCGAGTCAAGATTTTCAATTTGTTTATTTATAGAAAAAATTACTTACAGCACTTAATACTAGGCTTTATATTTTTTATCCTTAAAGACTACGAATTAAAAAAATACATAAAATAGGACAGAATAAATACAAACATGAATTAAAAGTCGTAAGACGTGTTATTATTTTTTTACGCTAACTATACTTACTGTTTAATTTGAGGAATATTTGAGATCACAATTTGACTTCTTCGCAATATGAAAAATTTTTTTAGCAGTTATTGTTGTCCATTCGTCTGCAAAGATGTCTACTAGCGGGTGGGAGGCGCTGAGGGCATTAAGATGATGGTGTAGAGATAATATTATAATGAACTCATGTACTCAGCCAATAGGAGGTTTACTATAAGGCTATAGTTTGAGACTAGACTAAAATTTGAGAAAAAAATCTGCTGTTACATACATTTTGTCGATTCCGAGTTTCAGTTTTGCATAGAACAGCTGCTTTTTTTCTCGAATTTCGGGTTGGTCTCATAGTAAACGTTCGTAGTAATGGTCTTAATCAACCAATCATTTTTACTTAATACAGGGTAAGCAGATAACCCTGTTTATAATAATATTTAAATTTCAGATTAATCCCACCTGAAATACAAATGATTTCCCTCATTCTTTTATTGACCTTTCGACGGTATATACTTAGTGTTTTGTAGATTGTCCTATTAAATAAAATTACTGTGTGGATACACTAGTAGAAAGAGATATATTCCAATGTTGGTGCTTTACTCTTCGGAACGTTTTTGGGTTGCACGTAATCATTCCAGTTCTCGTATGAAACTTCCTTGATTCCCAGTGTTACTACCAATGAAACTTCCTTGCTACCAATCTTACTACCAGTAGTAAATTACCAATATAATGAATAATTTTGTTCAGTTTAGTACATGAAGTTTGAAAAAGTTTTTAATACAAGGTAAAATACCCCAATTTAAAGGTAAATCCACGATGGTAGTATCACCGGGTGTTGTCATTTAAAAAGTTTGTGAAAAAATCCAGTATCCACTTTCGTTAGCCAGACTCTACACGTGATACGTGAAATCGTCACATTTATTTACCGTCACAATCGTTCAAGTCAGCGGTAATTTTTGCCCAAAAAATGCCGGTTCGCGCTATTGTAATGTGTCCAATACAGAGCAGAGACTTTAGTTTACAAAAAGGAGGAATATCCTTCCAATAGCAAGTCTAAATTGTGGGCATTTTTTGATATAAACGTTATCTTTTACTGCCTAGAATTTCGATGATAGTGTTTACAAAACTTGCAAACATTTTATCGACATCTATAAATTTTGCTACTAATTTAATAATATGTCGGAATAAAAAAAATATCGATGTCAATATAATTATTTTAATTTCAAATATTTTGTAATTATAGCATACTATTATCAAAAAAATATCGTATCGATAAATTTTGATAGAAAGTTAATATATATCGAAATTAGACATTTATTGTTATCTGCATATTTTGATTTAGTAAAATATTTATGATCGTGGTGTACTTTTTAGTTGAACCACATTCTAACTGTTATACTTACTCCTTATGAATAAAAGTTCCCAGCTGGGCAAGGATGGGCACGAAGTAATATTTCTTTCAACGTGTGACCGTTCGTATGAAGACGGAATACTGTTAGATATCAATACCGTGACCAAATACTGTAGTCATTTCTGATCTGTTTGGCTGGTATAATAATAATCAAAAATTCTAACCACAACACTCGTTACATTTCGAGAAAGTTCATATTTTTCTGAGTCTATTACAACAGTTAAAAACAAAAATAGCCCTCCGATTTTTTTAAATTAATTTTTATATAAATAAATATATATATTAAATAAATAAATAAATATATTTGGCTCAATAAGTAGAATATCTCTAGCAACCCTGATTAAGTAACTTCCTAATTGTTAAATAAAAGCATTTTTACCAATTAGACTTATTTTAAGTGTTTTTAGGGTTCCGTACCTCAAAAAGAAAAAACGGAACCCTTATAGGATCACTTTGTTGTCCGTCTGTGTGTATGTCAAGACTCTTTATCTCGGGAACGCGTAAAGATATCGAGTTGAAATTTTAACTGTATACGTATATCTATGGTCTCTTGCAGTTGTGTAAAAGAAAAACTTCTCAGTTATCGTTTCAAAAAGTTAGAGCCGTTTATGTCGTAAAAAACCGCATATTTTTTACTCACAAAAATCAAAATCTATGTTAAAATAATGGTTTATTGGGAATATTATTAGTTTAGTAATGGTATCCCCAATATTGTATAGTCTGTAGATAGTTATAAGAAAATCGACTATCTCTGTCCCCCGTGATGTTCTCTCTCTCTCTGTGATGGCCGCCAAGTTGGCAAGTAATAATCTCGCATCTCCTGTATTATAATAATTTGTAAAAACTAATTATAACTTCCTGAATATACTTATCAGTGGAATACAGTCGTATTGTTTTTAATCTCTACAATCATCAAGCCTTGACTCCTTCTACAAGACGCTTAATTATTGCTGACCGCGCTTTGCAAGCATGGAAGTTATTTAATACACTAACCTCCAGAGGTTATGGGCCCAGATATTTGTAAAAGGGTCTAGGTCAAAGTGAAAAACAGACAGAAAAGAAAGGCAATATGAGTTTTGGTGGTGAAGCTGTACATAATGTTCAAACTCCATATTCAGGCGGAGACAGCCGCCATTACGTGTTCGAGAAATTAGACGGCGTGGCTAATTTCCATTTATGGAAATTTCAGATGAAGAATGCCCTGATTCTAGAAGATTTGTGGCAGTCTGTTGATACTACGGATTCGATTGATCCATCCCGGGACAGGCGAGCGCTCGCACGAATTTGTTTATCAATTAAACCATCATGTATCCAGTACGTGAGAAATGCCGCGACCGCTCATGAAGCATGGAATAAATTGATCTCAACATTTGAGGATAAAGGTTTTTGTCGTCGAGTTATACTTTTACGGCAGTTACATCGTGCTTCTTATACCGATTACAACAACATGGAGGCGTATATTGAACACATTATGACGTTGGTGCAGCAACTGACCGATATTGGAAGATTACTGGAAGATGCTGAGGTTGCCGAGTTGATACTATCGGGTTTACCACAAGATTATGATGTGGTGGTATCGAGTCTAGAAGCTGTTGCAATATCCGGGAGTGTCAGTAGCGAGATCGTAAGGATGAGACTTCTTCAAGAAGAGCACAGAAGAAAACGTGAACGTGAACCAGTTGGTGAATTAGCTCTCTTGTCAAAATATAAGAAGAAAATATCATGTCATTTTTGTAAGAAGACAGGACACATCAAATCCAAATGCTACAAGTATAAAAGACACTTAGAGTCAAATAATAAGCAAGATATGGCTTTACTGACTGAAGCGACAAGCAGAAATTTTGAAGACTCAACCTGGTTGCTTGATAGTGGGGCGAGCGCACACATGTGCAATAATATGCAGTGGTATTGTAATTTCAAGAGTTTTACGAAGACAGTTTGCACCGCAGATGGGAATTCCATGTTAAGTCTAGGTATTGGTGATGTGAACATTTGTATAGGAAATAAAACACAACTTATTAATGATGTTATGTTCGTACCAACTCTCTCAACCAATTTAATCAGTGTCAGTAAATTAAGTGAGAAGGGTTTATCAATAAACTTTAAAGAAAATAAGTGTTACGTTTCCAAGGGTTGTTCATTGTTAGTTACTGCTACTAGACAAGGCGGAATTTATGTATTGGACAAGGTGTGTGGTGTTTTTGTTTCTGATTCACAGGTGAATTCAGATGTAGCCATGAATGTTGACATGGAAGCTGTGTCGAAGCTACAGAGTTTGCCAGACACTGAGGCGACCATGTGTTCATCGGAGCGATGGCACAGAAGGCTGGGACATTTGAGTTATAAAGGGGTAAGTGTTCTCCGTAAGCTAGTTTCAGGTATGGATCACTTGACTCAGTATGACGCAACCATTCCTAAATGTGTGTCATGCGTTGAGGGGAAGCAGGCTGTCAAGAAGTTTCCTAGGGGTGAAGCCAAGCGTGCTGAACAGCTGTTGGAGCTTATCCATTCCGATGTTGCGGGTCCCATGCCAGTGAGTAGTCTGGGTGGTTCCAGGTACTTAGTCACGTTCACCGATGATTTTTCGAGGAAAACATTTGGTTATTTAATCACACGTAAGTCTGAAGTTTTGTCCAAGTTTAAGTGCTTTAAGGCAACTGTCGAGAAACAAACTGGTTGTTTTGTTAAATGTCTGCGAACCGATAGAGGTGGAGAATATTGTAATGCTGAGTTCTCCAAGTATTTAGAAGGTGAGGGTATTGTTCATCAGACCACCTGCCCATACAGTCCTTCCCAGAATGGTGTCTCAGAAAGGCTGAACCGAACTCTTTTTGAGAAAGCTCGCTGCATGCTTCGTGAAGCACAACTTCCTAAGGAATATTGGGGTGAGGCGATATCTACCGCTATATATCTGAAAAACCGAAGCCCTACAGCAGCTTTAGAAGGTAAGGTACCTGAAGAAGTTTGGACAGGCCGTAAAGTAGATGTTAGTCATCTCCGTGTTTTTGGTTGTATGGCTATGACATTAATTCCAAGTATGAGGCGTGACAAGCTTGATTCGAAATCTAAGCGTTGTATTTTTGTGGGGTATGGTGAACATACAAAAGGATATAGGTTAATTGATCCTTCTAATCCAAGGCAGATCATTTATTCTAGAACCGTGTCATTCTTTGAGAATCAGTTTGTTGACCACTGCATAGAGAGCAATATTAAGACACAAAAAGTATGTAATGATACTATTTCTGAAATTGGCATGCAAAGCCACCAATTTCAAGGTACTAGTGATATGCATAAAATGCCTAGTAATGTTAATAATAATGATGATGTTTGTCAGGTGCAAATGCACAATGAAGTTTTAAGGAATTCTGACAATACGATAGAGGAAAATAACTGTGATATTAATAATGCAATTGAATCCAATGTGAATGTGATGAATGATAATAATAATTCAAATGATAATTTATATTTATCTCCCGTTTCAGGAGAGTCCTCGTTCCAAAGCGCTGAGTGGCTCGACAGTAGCGACAGTGGAGATGGCAGAGTGCCATGTGATACTTCCATGAACGAAACAGTCGTTCGAGGGGAAGGTTCTACACAACAGGTTCCTAGTAGTGTTAGCGAGCGACCTGTTCGTTCTACTAGAAACAATAAACCAGTAAGGTATGTAGATTATGATCTATCTGATTCATCAGACATTTCTCTCTTGGTCAATTTTCATAATGAACCACAAACCTATGAGGAAGCATTAGCAAGCCCTGATAAAGAAAAATGGCTAGCTGCTATGCAGGATGAATTTAATTCACTTATGAAAAATAATGTTTGGCAATTAGTGGACAGACCGAGTGGTTGTAACATAGTAAGTTGCAAATGGGTTTATAAACTAAAGTCTGATGATTCAGGTGATTACCCAATATATAAAGCCCGTCTAGTTGCAAGGGGGTTCAGTCAAAAACCTGGGGTAGATTATATGGATACCTTCTCACCTGTTGTACGACACTCTTCACTTAGAATTTTATTTTGTATAGCTAATGAGCTTGACATGGATATAGAACATATAGATATAAATACAGCTTTTTTAAATTCCAAACTTGATGAATGTATTTATATGGAACAGCCTTTAGGATTTTCAAATGATAGGACAAAAGTTTGTTTGTTGAATAAAAGTTTGTATGGTCTCAAACAAGCAGGCAGGCTGTGGAATAATAATGTTCATGTTCTATTGACTAACAACGGTTACATTCAAAGCAAGTGTGAACCATGTGTTTATTTTAAAAATATTGACAATAAGTTGACTTTAGTGGCTGTTTATGTCGATGACTTCTATGTTGTAACATGTTGTAATGATGAAAAAGTTAAATTGTATAAATTGTTACAATCGGAATTCAGTTGTAAAAGTTTAGGTACTCTTAAGAATTGTTTGGGTATTAAAATACATAGAGATAAGACCCGTGGTACCTTAATGTTTGACCAATCTGAATATATAAGGAAGTTGTTGGAACGTTTTGGTATGACTAATTGCAAAAGTGTTTCTACACCTATGGTTGTAAACAAATTGGACAAGGCCACAGATGATGACACTCTGTCAGACAGTACTTATCCATATAGGGAATTGATAGGGTGCTTAATGTATTTGGCCGTATGTTCCAGACCTGACATTATGTATGCTCTTAGTCATTTAAGTCAGTTTAACACAGCTTTCAAGCGACATCATTGGTTGGCTGCAAAACGGATTTTGAGGTACTTGAGTGGTACAATTAATAAAAGACTTGTTTTTGAAAAATCCGGCAATTTTGATATAACTGTTTATGCTGATGCAGATTTTGCCAATAATGTCGTTGATAGAAGGTCGTATAGTGGCTTTGTTGTAAAAATCGGTGACTCTACTGTATGTTGGGAGTCACGCAAGCAACGCTGTGTCAGTCTTTCAACGACTGAAAGCGAGTACTTGGCCTTAGCGGATTCTTGTAAGGAAATATGTTTTGTTAGAAATTTTTTGTATGAAATTTTTAAGAAACAATTAAATTGTAGAATCTATAGCGATAATCAAAGTGCTCTTAGGTTGCTTGAGACAAAAGAATATTGTCATAAAAAGACAAAGCATATTGACTTACGCTACCATTTTGTAAAAGATATTGTTAAGGAAAAGAATGTAGTAATTGATTATTTACCTACTGAAAGAATGGTGGCTGATATTTTTACGAAACCTCTATCTAGCTGTAAGCATAATGTTTTTATTGCTGACTTAGGTTTAAGAAATGTGTAATAAATAGACGTTCCAAATTCTTGAGATGTTGCATGTATTGTAAGCCATCAATATTTGTAATGTAGAGTCACTAATGTATTTCTGTGACAGAGATAGTGTTGTGTTACTTTAATTAACATGTAACTTGTTGTCATAATGGAGGCATGCTAGACATGAAGTAGGAACAATGTAGTTTTGTTAAGTTAACTTGAATTGTTAATTGTTTACACATATGATTTGTGTATGTTGTTCTACATTGTTGAAAGTTTTTTCATGTTACGCATGAGGGGAAGTGTTAAAATAATGGTTTATTGGGAATATTATTAGTTTAGTAATGGTATCCCCAATATTGTATAGTCTGTAGATAGTTATAAGAAAATCGACTATCTCTGTCCCCCGTGATGTTCTCTCTCTCTCTGTGATGGCCGCCAAGTTGGCAAGTAATAATCTCGCATCTCCTGTATTATAATAATTTGTAAAAACTAATTATAACTTCCTGAATATACTTATCAGTGGAATACAGTCGTATTGTTTTTAATCTCTACAATCATCAAGCCTTGACTCCTTCTACAAGACGCTTAATTATTGCTGACCGCGCTTTGCAAGCATGGAAGTTATTTAATACACTAACCTCCAGAATCTACAGGGTATTTCCCGTCGACATAGAACTATGAAAGGCAAGAAGCATTGTCTCAGAGTACACATATGGGAATAAATCTGAAAACTGTACATTTTTATTTGTATCACAAAAAATAGGGCCTCAAAATTCACAAAAAATTGGTTCAAAATTCTGTCTAAACTGAAAATAAGTTCAAATATATGTAAATGTATGATTGTATAAATATAAAACATCAAACTTAATAGCAATCAAATCAAATAATTTATAAAATCAATTCTTAAAGCAACAATTTAAATCTCAGTATTTACTCATATCTAAACTAGATGGCGCTGGCGTCAAGTTAGCCCGCGGTATTAACTTTCTCCGTCGATGTACGAGGTGTCTATGCGTTCCGGAGATATGGTTGTATTGCAAATAAAGTGAGTGAAATATCATTTAAAATATCTTCTGTTGCACATGCTAAAACAGGTTTATAATAAATTTAATTAATTTAACAACGTGTTTGTACGGAACCCTCGATTTGCGAGCCTGATTCGCACTTGTCCGGTTTTTTTCTACTGTTTCAAGTGTGCATCATCAAGATTTGTACTGGTACTGAATATTGAAATTGACCTCGGGATATTTTTATACTCAGTATCATTTTTAAACCCCGAGATCCCACCGCTGCACCACTCAAAGCGTACACGGTTCAAACCCCTTTTTTACGTATTAATATGAATTCATAGGAGAAAATTACGAGATTATGGAAAAAATTAGGAGATAATACATTTAAACAGAGATTCCTTGAGAAATGTGAAGTATTTCAAATTTTATTTATCATTTAAATATCATATTCTCTTTGGATTTAATGTATTGAGAAATTATATTTACCTGGTTTCGTAGCAATATGTGGCCGCCAGTACTTTTGTTTTTTGACAAAAAAAGTGCACTTATCCCTACCAGGGATGGCTCGGTAGGGATAAGTACCAGCCGAATGTTTCGAGCGCAAGCTAGCGCAAGCGAGTCGCGCTTTATGATCGCGCACTCGTTCGCGCTGTAAGAGCAGCACTCGGAAATGACAAATATACCTATATCTATCTGGATTTGACAGAAACACGGGTAGCTGCTTTCTTGGACAAAATTAACGTTCATAATTTATTTCACACTTTCAGGCAATAACATTTATATTTCAATAATTTTCTTTTTTAAATCATTGAGCTCTTTCGCATGGATCCACTTGATACCGGTGGCTGAAGCGGCGCTGGCCGGTCTCGACACACACCTGTTGAAAAATATTGAATGTAGGTAGGAAACAGGTTTATGCAGGTTAACGATTTCCCTGAGCCCCGCGAAAGTACAATGTAGGTGTCTTTAAATCTCGAGTACCTACCTAAATATGTATCTTCTAGGTAAGCGTGTTACATCCTAGACCGCATATCTGCTTAACATCAGGAAGTTTGTAGTCAAACGCAAACCTATTTGAAATAAAAAAATAATAATAATGTACTGGCTTTTAAAATCACAACCGCACCCGCATAGTGCGTTCGTGCCCAGAGATCCCAGAGTTTAATGTGAATGTCGAAGTCCGGTACCTAAGTATGACAGAGTTCAGGGACGCCATAGCTGAATCCTTCGAAAAAATAGTAGGTATATATACGAACAACTATCCGCCCTCCCGCACGCACAACCATATATTTTCAATGCTCGCTGCCGCTCCCACTCGGCCTCGCGACCATTTATGTATACTTTCAGCCGAAAAGTTCAAAAAGTTTATTTATAACTTTCCAGCGTGTTTGTCGTTCAAGAAACGTCGTTCTATTCGGACCCCACTCCCCACTGTTGCTATCTGACTCAATCCTGAGCTAGGTACTTACGTTTCTGTATCTGTCCGGATCAAGTGCCATCTGTCCCGTTCCTATCCCATCTGTTTCAGGCCTAACTACTGGGCTATCTACTTAGATCCTGCGCTATCTGTTTCGGTCCTGTGTCATTTATATCTCGGTCTTGTGCCATCTGCCTTGGTATTGTGGCATATGCTTTAGTTCTGTGCCAGCTGCCTCTGTTCTGTGCCAACTGCCTTGGTTATGTGCCACCTACCTCGTTCTTGTGCAATCTGTCTTGATTCTGTGCCTAGCGAGTTCAGGGAATTGCACTTACTTTATTCTCTGACCGTAGAGGTTGGAGATGCGCGGCCCGCAGAACGGCCAAGGACCCTGGTTCTTATGTTCCTCTTGCACGAACTCGATCTTTGCTTTCTTATAGCGACAGATTTCTACCAAAAAAGACCAAAGTTAGTAAACACAGATTAGAGATAGGTAATTAGTTATAGGCCTTGGCTTTGCGGTGAAGGAAAACATCGTGACTATTGAAAAGGCTGATACAGTACAGTACAGTTATACAGTAAACACGTACCACCACTGGAGTTCGACAGTCGAGGCGCTTCAATCGCAATTTCCAAATGTATACATTATTGAAAAACTTTTTTAATTTACGCATAAGAGCCGACTTTGTCTACAGAAAAAATGATAAACCTGAAAAGTTAATTCCAAGTTACTAAACTTAGGTCCATTTTTTCCCGTCGAACTTCAGTTGTGGTGCGGAGTTCACTGCTTGTCTGTAGTGTCCGGCCTTATTAATAATTAATTAGTTCACTGCTAATATTCCTGTTTCTTTTTCACTATAGAATCATTTGAAAGAGATAACCATATTTCAAGTTGCTATGAAATTTACGATGGCGCCTTCAAAATTGGCCACGTGTACGAGTAAATTATAATTATATAGGGTTATCTGCCTACCCTGTATTAATAAGCCGAAAGAGGATGACTCAACTCAAAATTCGAGAAAAAACATCACCTGTTTCATACATTTTGTCAATTCCGATTTACAATTTTCTGTAGAATTAGAAATAACCCTGTAGGTATATTCGTTTCGTACCTTGCAGTATAAGGTCGTAGGGGAACGGGTACAATTGTTCAATTTTGCACATGGCGATTTGGCTGTCGAGTTTTTTCTCCTGCAAATTAAAAGATATAAATTATAATATCACTTTATTGATAACTAATAATATACGGAAGGTTTTCTTTGTATTTACCTTGAGGAGTTCAGATATGGTGATGGCCACTTTTCCGCTGCAGAATATAAGTTTTTTCACTCCGTCGGGGTTTTTAGAAGCGGGTCCGTTGTCGGGCACCACCCTGGGGATTGCAGGAGTCAGTCAATCATTATTTTTCGCAAAAAATGGCTTGACCGATTTCAAGCGTGTACAGAATTCACGCATGGTTTGCACAGATCTATTTTTAAATTTTTGTTGATTTATCAAAAATGGCACTGCCGATTTCGATAGAATTCAAATCTGATCAAATCAAATCATTTATTAATATGCCGAGTTACAACCACTTCTTAAATTAATAGTCAGTGTTGAGCATCAGACAATATCTCGTCATATACCTATGACACAATAAATCATAAAATAAAAACAATAAATCGATCACATTATAATTTAAATGGGACCAACTTCAAAGTATACCTACCCTATCCAATAAAACAGAGAATCAATAAAATCGAAATCGTTCTATACACTTTTACCAACTGATACTTAATTGGATCCTCGGTTCACAAACACTGTGTCCGCCCATGACTCTCACAGACCGTCTGTCTAATCTCATTCCAAATCCTCCTCACCGTCGCATCAAGTGTGTTGCGATGTAGGAACCGTCATTAATAAGCGAAGCTAACACGTCCCGCTGGAGATGGTAGGCCAGAGCATATGGACCTACTAGTATAGTAGTTCTACCAACCTCCTAAAGGCTGTCCCGATGACAAACTCGTCGAACTTGGAGCGGTAGTAGGGGTGCTTGAGCCCCACCTTGGGCGTGAACAGGATGAGCGGCTTGCGGAACGGCAGCGCCATTTGGCGCCGGATCAGGTGGAAGTAGTTTGCCGGAGACGTCACATTCGCCACGATCCAATTGCATGTACGCAGCTGTTCCACTAGAGATGGTAGTCCAAACCTTATTATGTTAGCATTATAATTATGTTGGTATAAACGAAAAAAGAAAAAACAGGAATGGGCCACATTGACTTTTTGCCGCCCACACTTTATGATTTGTTCCCAGTTAGCTGGTAAATTCATGGTTATTGCTTTAATTTATTTTATTGTTTTAATGATAAGGAAGTACGGAAATCACATTTCCATACCTAATGCATAAGTGCAACGTGAATGTCAATGTTTTTAGTGTAACAATATAATTGAGTGCCCTCAATCGTTTGGTGCATGTACGTCCTGATTTGTATGTATTTTGAGTCCTTATATTCATATAGGCTTCAGGAAGGGGTTTTCAACGGTTGATCACATCCACACCCTTGAACTAATAATAGAAAAGTACCAGGAAAACCAAAGAACACTTTATATATCATTCATTGACTACCAGAAAGCCTTTGATACGGTAAGACATACAACCATCTGGGAAAGCCTGAAAGAACAAGGAGTGGAAGAAATTTATATAAAAATTATCAAATCCAAAATATAAAAACAATAAGGGTAAAATTAAGCTTGAATCTTTAGGCCCTAGCTTCCCAATAGAAAGGGGAGTAAGACAAGGCGATCCGCTGTCTCCAACAATATTTATAGCTGTAGTCAAGGCGATCATAAACAAGCTAGACTGGAGCAAGCGAGGGATATACATAAATGGCACCTACTTAAGCCACCTGAGATTTGCAGATGATATAGTACTGCTATCTGAGTCATCCTCCCAACTGCAGATCATGGTAGAAACCCTACACCTAGCTAGTGTTAAGGTGGGGCTAGAAATGAATATTACAAAAACTAAGACAATGACAAATGGCTTGAAAAGACCAATAATAATCAATAGCAAACCATTGGAATACGTAGAAGAATATGTCTATCTGGGAAAAACTATAAGTTTCGACAGAAAAAATAAAAACATAGAAATAGAGAAAAGAATAAAATTAACATGGAACAAATACTGGGGTCTCAAGGAAATTTTTAAAAGTAATTTACCACAAACCATTAAAACAAAAGTCATGAACTCGAGCCTCTTGCCATGTCTGACATATGGATGCCAAACATGGAAATTCACTGCTGAAGCAAGAAAAAATATAAACGTCTGTCAGAGAGGACTCGAACGAAGTATGCTAAATATAAGAAAGCTGGATAAAATACGACACACTAAAATAAGAAAAATAACTAAAGCAACAAACGCTCTGAGCTACGCACAAAAATTGAAATGGAAGTGGGCAGGACACATTGCACGGCTAACAGATCATAGATGGACCAAAAAAGTAACATTCTGGAACGGGCCACTAGGCAAAAGAATGAGAGGTAGACCTATTACAAGATGGGAAGATGACATTAAAGCAATAGCTGGTCTAAACTGGAAACAAGTAGCGAAAGACAGAACTAAATGGGCATCACTGGAGGAGGCCTTCACCCATTCTGGGGTTCCGGTAGATTAAATAAAAAAACTAAGTAACTATAAGATTAAATATTATGATTAAAATGCATAAGATACACAAAAATATTTAAACTAAATAAGAGAATAAATAACATAGAAATAAACAAATTAAAACTAACACATACATAGACTTTAAGAAATGTAAAAATTTACTGGAAATAAAAAAGGCTTTTTTATTTTTATTTTTATTTATATTCATATAGATTATAGATACAATACTTTTGATATAAAATTAACAAAGCCGGTACAGTACTATCCTATCTACTGAGGTTTTACTCACGCGGCATGTCCTTGTCGTCAAGATTGGGGATGATGTCCTCGTCGTCATCACTCTGCTGCAGATAGCGCTCCACGCGCGCCGACGAGTGCTCCGGACCCTGCACATATATTTCGCAATTTTCAGCTCTCTATCGGACAGCGGACGAGTGTGTAGAGAAAGTTTAGTTGTCACCAATCATGCCGCCTTCCTGCCGTCGCTGTCACTATCGTATCGAGTAGGTGGTACAGGCTTCTGAATAAAATGCAAGCCCTTATTGGAGATCGGTTCTCGGGAGGCGTATGGACAGCAGTGGATGTTCTATAGCAGAAGCGATGACGACGACTCTGAATTAAGTCGCCTAACTACAAGATGATCTGAAAAAACCGATGGGACACTTTGATGCTATCAGGTACCTACCATTGTGTATATATACGCCCTGGACATGTGTTTTGTTCAATGTTCAAGACTGAGATAGTTATCGCGGTATCCAAGGCTGTTTCTGTCTCCGATCGCGGATGCGACGCGAACCATTCTTTAGGAATAGTCATTTGTCCCCAACGTACTTATTACCCTAAGATATTGTGATGCTAAGTAAAAGGAGGAGGAGTTCTAGAAGGAGGGAAGGGAGGCCTTCGCGCAGCAGTGGGACAATACAGGCTTAAAATAATAATATAACCTAAATGAGATCTCAAATTATTATTTATCTACCTATAGCGGGTAAGTTTTTAAAACAGCCATTTGGCGCGGGGTTGCCAGACTGATCAAATCTATCTGCCTGAATACATGAAATTCGAATAGAGACTAACAGCGCCGTCGATGCCGTGCGGCAGCTGCACGACGAGGCCGGACTGGCAGATCCACTTGCTCTCCCCGTTGGCGATGAACGTGTCGAACATAGCCTGCCCCGTGTCTGCAAAGTCACCGTACTGCGCCTCCCAGATCGTCAGCACGTGAGGGGAGGAGTACGAGTAACCAGTCTCAAAGCCCAGAATAGCTGAAAATGAAATATTCCTTTTGAAGTAAGATTTCCCTTGGCGATGAACGTGTCTAACATAACCTGCTCCGTGTTGGCGAAGTCACCGTACTGCGCCTCCCAGATCGTTAGCACGTGAGGGGAAGAGTGCGAGTAACTGCTTCGAAGCCGAGGCTAGCTGGTATTAGAATTCCCTTCAATAAGTACAAGAATTTTCTAGTGATGAAGATGTCGAGTATCTGCTGTCTTTATCACCAATACTACCGAATCTTCTGGAGTAATTGTACCAGCATCCCAAAGCCACACTTTGGTACTTTAAAGGTTCACATTGGTTCGATAGACGATGATAGGATGATATGCATAAAAATCATATGCGAGACTGCAGTGCTAAGTTATCGCCAATGCCACCACATCGAATAAAAATGCCTACGCAAACGAGTCTATTACCACAAACTCCATGTAGTGTTACAAACGGGGAAGCCGTTTGCAGCACCACAAGTTAAGAGAGGATTAGAGAGAGAAACCTGTAATGCGGCAAGAGGGGGAGCCGGTTGCTGCACCACAGGTTAAGAGTATCAGAGTAAGAACCGGTAATGTTGCAAGCGGGGGAGCCGGTTGCAACACCACAAGTTACGAGACTTCAGAGAACAAACCCAAAGAGTCCTGCCTAGTGGTTAGGATTCCTAACGGTTCGAAGAAAGGAGATTAATATATAAAACTAACCATACTGTTTACACATTTATTCATTTCACCATATAAATAACACTGCACTTATAGTCTATATGTTTTTCTTGAAGCGAATAGAGAGAGAATTTTGAAAAGAGTCCGTGGAATGTTAGCCTAACAGGGGAGGGGTAGCACGCAAAGAAAACACACTGGAGGCCGGCCGAGGTTGGAGCGTAGACAAGCTGGACCCGCCGATAGACGTAGCGCCAGCAGGGCGCTGGAGATAGAAGCGCCTGTAGCGCCAGCTGTGCGTTAGCGTGTATACGCCCGTGGTGTTGTGGCGCTTGAGGTGGAGACGCTTGTGCGCTAGCTGGGCACTAGCGTGAAGACGCCCGTGGGGTTGTTCTGGCGCCTGAAGTGGAGGCGCCTGTAGCGCTAGCTCGGTACACCAAGATAAGTGGCAAGGTCAGCCCCAAAAGATGAGGTCCTCCTGTAACAAGGCGAAAGAGACCGAAGCCTCGCGAAGAAAAATTACCAGACGCTCATGCTGTCTTCACTGCAGGACCCGTCACCACGTTAACAAAAAGGTTAGTTTCTTTTTTTTAGCTTCTCTACATTCAAACTCTTTTAACGATAACACTGCCAACTAACAATAATTCTATGTACAAAAATTTTAAATTGCTTTTGACAGGATCAGCGATCCTTGTTTTAAAATTGAGTCAGTCTTGCGAGGGAAGTCATCAAGGAGACACGAAAGATGGTGCATGTCTTGTGGTATTTTTATGAAAGTATGTGGTGTTAGTACATGTTAACGTGTGATCAATGAACGTGGCGACGGGTCCTGAAGTGAAGACAGCATGAGCGTCTGGTAATTTTTCTTCGCGAGGCTTCGGTCTTTTTGACCTTGTTACAGGAGGACCTCATCTTTTGGGGCCACTGACCTTGCCACTTACCTTGGAGTACCGAGCTAGCGCTACAGGCGCCTCCACCTCAAGCGCCAGAACAACTCCACGGGCGTCTTCACGCTAGTGCCCAGCTAGCGCACAAGCGCCTCCACCTCAAGCGCCACAACACCACGGGCGTATATACGCTAACGCACAGCTGGCGCTACAGGCGCATCTATCTCCAGCGCCCTGCTGGCGCTACGTCTATCGGCGGGTCCAGTTTGTCTACGCTCCAACCTCGGCCAGCCTCGTGTGTTTTCTTTGTGTGCTACCCCTCCCCTGTTAGGCTAACATTCCACGGACTCTTTTCAAAATTCTCTCTCTATTCGCTTCAAGAAAAACATATAGACTATAAGTGCAGTGTTATTTATATGGTGAAATGATTAAATGTGTAAACAGTATGGTAAGTTTTCTATATTAACCTCCTTTCTTCGAACCGTTAGGAATCCTAACCACTAGGCAGGACTCTTGGGGTAGGTTCCCTGAAGTCTCGTAACTTGTGGTGTTGCAACCGGCTCCCCCGCTTGCAACATTACCGGTTCTTACTCTGATACTCTTAACCTGTGGTGCAGCAACCGGCTCCCCTTCTTGCCGCATTACAGGTTTTTCTCTCTAATCCTCTCTTAACTTGTGGTGCTGCAAACGGCTCCCCCGTTTGTAACATTACACCCACCACTGATGTCTTCCATACATTTTACGAATGCATTGGACAATAAAAAGTTTTAAAAACTTATATTGGGCAATATAATAAAGGTTAAGAAAAGAAAACCACCGAAATGGAGGGACAATATCTCACCGAACTCGCAGAGAGAGCTGTTGTGCAGCGAGTAGGTGGGCTGGTCGGGGTACAGCACGTCGAACACGGTGTACGTGGCGCCGTCTACGGTACACGTGGTGCCTGGAATATCTCACCAAACTCGCAGAGAGAGCTGCTGTGCAACGAGTAGGTGGGCTGGTCGGGGTACAGCACGTCGAACACGCGGTACGTGGCGCCGTCTACGGTACACGCGGTGCCTGGAATATCTCACCAAACTCGCAGAGAGAGCTGTTGTGCAGCGAGTAGGTGGGCTGGTCGGGGTACAGCACGTCGAACACGCGGTACGTGGCGCCGTCTACGGTACACGTGGTGCCTGGAATATCTCACCAAACTCGCAGAGAGAGCTGTTGTGCAGCGAGTAGGTGGGCTGGTCAGGGTACAGCACGTCGAACACGCGGTACGTGGCGCCGTCTGCGGTACACGTGGTGCCTGGAATATCTCACCAAACTCGCAGAGAGAGCTGTTGTGCAGCGAGTAGGTTGGCTGGTCGGGGTACAGCACGTCGAACACGCGGTACGTGGCGCCGTCTACGCTACACGTGGTGCCTGGAATATCTCACCAAACTCGCAGAGAGAGCTGTTGTGCAGCGAGTAGGTGGGCTGGTCGGGGTACAGCACGTCGAACACGCGGTACGTGGCGCCGTCCACGCCCTGGTGGTGGTACACGTGGTGCCTGGAACACACGTAAAGACCATGATCGTCAAAGTCAAAGTTATTTATTTGCCAGAATATAGGTATGCACAAGGTACAGGTCTTAAAATCTTAAATGTTTCACTATATTCTATCCGTCTTGGACATGCAAATATTTAATGTCATAATAATAATTGAAGAATTTAATAATATGTCACAAAATATAATTACAAATGTCAAAATTCAAACAAATAACACACACATTAACACAGACAGCCATGGATAGGCTTGCAGCCGCAAGTTTTACATTTATAAAAGTCAAAGTTTGCCTTCTGTTTTAGCGTTTTAACATTTTGTCATCTAAATATTCCTGAATATTGTAGTAAGCCTTTTCTATTAGGAACCTCTTTAGTTTACTTTTGAATACGTGGTAAGAGCTAGCATCTTTAATTACTTGTGGAAGCTTGTTATATATTTGTACACCCATGCAAAAAATACTCTTACTGTAAAGTTGGGTTCTGGCTGTATCGTGATGAACAATAAGCTCGTATAGTTCAGGTAGCTAGCCCTGGTATTAAAGTTTTTAGGCCGCCTGAAGACTTTTGACGTGTATGGCTATGCATTCACTGAATGTGAAGCACCGACCATATATGGTAGCTAGAGTTATAGAGGTTATAGCGTTATGGCAAAGCATACATCTGTCACTTATTCACACATCGAAAATAGATATTTTCGTGGCTTTTCGTGGCCGCATGCTGGAGATAGATCTAAAAATATTGCAGCAAAACCTGGATGAGAATAGCTCAAAACAGAGATGATTAGTAAAAAAGAAAGAAAGGAGGCTTATGTCTAAAACAAAGTGCACTTAAACAAGCTGCCAATGACAAATGATGATAATGATGCTTACGGCCGAAGCTCATAATATAGTTTTAGTCAATACTCAACAATAGGCATGATGACTGGGTAAAAAAAAAATATAATTAGCCCGTGAGTTAGTTTATCAAACAATATTGTACGTATTTTTGCTTGTATCAATCAAATAACAAAAATGACAAAGATAAACCTTGTCAAAATTTGAGAGTGGGGGGTCGTGATGTCACCTCTCTTACAGAAGTCTATAGCACTTGTGAGGTCACGCGGAACTTTGACGGGCTATAATACTCGTATCTTCATCGTTTTTTGTTTAATTGACCAAATAAAAATTAGGTGTTCAATATTTTTTGATATTCTATCGGACGGACGAATTATATTGTTTATAGTCTTCATGCCTTTTGACTATCAATTTGAAACAATAGGTAATGCTTGCAGCAAGTACATAGGGTACTACACCTGCACTATGTGCCATGGCCTCGCCCAACGCCCAATCGGCCCTCCTTCGCCTGCCACCCACAACACTGCTAGCTGAATATAATCAGATCAAGCACCTGTGAGCCATAGTGCCTCTCTCGACGTCCTCGCCGGTGAATCGTATGTGGATGTTGTCTCGCAGCAGAGAGCCGTATGCCAGCGCCTCGCCCATCGCCCAATCGGCTATGCCCTCCTTCACCTGCCACCAGTGTTATTATTGATATGGCAACTGCCGTAATATACGGCACTTCAAGTTGTGTTTTAGAAAAATACGAGTCTTACTAATATACCTCAGTTTTGCCCCATGCACTACTGCGGTAAAAGAGTGACCACTAAGTATGCCTCTTCGCATGCGCGCATAAGGTGCCTGGTTTGATTTTGTACTAGACTCTAGTAGGTGCTGCGACATGACGACAGTCTGAAAATGGCTTATATTAGTAGAAGTCGTATTTTCCTCTAGTAACTAGAATAGCCCCCTCTAGGAATTACATTTTTGGCGAGTGTCTATACGGCATTTTTTCTCCAAATTGTACGGGAAAATGAAAGTGGAGATACGACAGCCTAGTTTTTAATTTTTATAATAACACTGTCTACTACAGGTGTCACCCTTCATGGGTAGGCCTGCGTCCTGCAGTGGACTATTAAAAAGGCTGGTACAGTACAGTACTGTCTACTACCGATAATACTGTGCTAACTGAACTAAATCAAACCAGGCACCTTGAGCGTGTCAGAAGGCATACCTAGTGGGCGTGGTCACTTTTATACCGCAGTAGTGTCTGGACTCTGGAGCGAGACTGAGGAAAGTTTCGATAGTTAGGGCATCAAAAATAGGAATGGGAAATACCTGTGTGTAATGTGTCTATAATCTTTGCCTAGTAAAACTTAATTTCGTAAAGATCAGTAACATGTTCATGAATAAGACCGTTGCGTTGGTATTTTTCACACCACTGGCTTTTCGGTGAAGGAAAACATCGTGAGGCAACCTGCTTACGTCCGTTGAAGAAATTCGATGGCGTATGTGAATCCACCAACCCGCACCGGGCCAGCGTGTTGGATATGGCCCAATCACCCTTCGTGGGTAGGCCTACGGCCTGCAGTGGACTATTAAAAAAAAGGCTGGTACAGTACAGGTACAGTTGGTTCGTTGGTGATTGTTCTCATGTTCTATATTACTGGCATCGCATGTACGAGGGAGCGGGATCATTGCTAACGTTTGCCGGAAAGATTTTCAATGTTGGTCACTGGACGGTTTAACGCAGATAAAATGTCTACTTCATTTGCGACCACAACATTGCTTACCATCAGACGATTAACCGTGGTGGTCTAGAGGTAGTGACCCGCCTTACAATCGTGAGGTCGTGGGTTCAAATCCCGGTCCCGTACCAATGAGTTCTTTGGAATTTATGTACGCAATTTCACATCACTAGCTTTTCGGTGAAAGAAAACATCGTGAGGCAACCTGCATGTGTCCGTAGAAGAAATTCGATGGGGTATGTGAATCCACAACCCGCACTGGGCTAGCGAGGTGGATATGTCCCAATCGCCCTTCGTGGGTATGCCTAGGTCCTGCAGTGGACTATTGAAAGGTTCATACAGTACAGTAGATGACGAGTTAGTTGTCAGGAGTAGACTTATTCCCGATTTAAAAAAAAACATATCTGAATGAACCTGCAAAGAGTTAGGCAGCATTAGTATACAAAGCGCCACACAAATCGGCGGATGGGAAGTTATGCGCAGAACGCTGCGCAAAAGCCGAAATATAGGTATGCGCGGGAGCCAGAGAGACGAGACGCCGGGGCACACGCGCCCGCCAACCTCATGCCTCCCGTGCGCTATCTACACCCGCCCCCCTCGCCTAAAGCAATAGCAATCGTAATAGCAATCGTTTACGATTTCATTTTAGTCATTTGGCACCGCCTATGCGTATTGTGTATTCAACGAATGCTTTCGCAATCCGCGCAAAGCAATTGATGACCAACGTCACATAGGCGGTGCCAAATGACTAAAATGAAGTCATAAACGATTGCTATTACGATTGCTATTGCTATTGCTTAGGCGGGCGGGGGGCTGTGCTCTCATCCGCCGGTTTGTGTGGCGCTTAGTATATAGTCTATGTTTCATTTAGATATGTATATCTGTGTGTTGTGTAACGCCTGAATCTCGGACTGAAAAAGAAAAAGACTGCCTCGGTGGCTCAGTGGTTAGTAACCCTGACTCCTGAGTCAAAGAGGCGTGGGTTCGATCCCCACTCAGGGCAACCATTTATGTGATGAACATTGGTGTTTGCTCTGTGTCTGGGTGTTATTTAGGTACTATCTATATAAGTATGTATTTAAAAATATGTATATGTAGTATATCAGCCTCTGGCAGCCATATCACAAGCTTTGCTTAGTTGGGGGTCAGAGACCGTGTGTAAGATGAATCCAAATATTAAAAAAAAAAAACAAAAAGCTTTTCGTTTGCATTTTTATGTGTTTGGTGTGCGGTATTAGTGTGGTTCAATATAAGAAAATATGAACTTACCTGTTTTTCCCTGTTGGCCAGGATCCTACTGATACCCTTGTGTATTTCAAAAGCCCATTCTTCTGGAGGAGTGCTGAAGTGATTTGCGATCGTTTTGATTGACAACTGAGATATGCCCGTTTCTTTGACCTACGAACGAAACATTATTTTAGCTTATTTTGAACTTAGGGAACTACATATACTTAAAAAACAATAGATATTGTACATACATAATACACAATACAATGACAAAAGAGATGTTTATTTACTATTTTACGACATCCAGGTACGCTGTGAGTTCTTACCATATTATTTTTGACCTACGAAACCGAGAAGGTACACCATTCGACGTGTTTTTTTTTCTTTTATGTAACCGTGCATAACCTTTTATATAGTGGTCCGATTTCAATAACACTTTTTTAAGGTAAGAGTAGGTACCTATATACTTCGAAGTTGGTCCCATTAAATTTTTATCGAAATCAGCTGAGCCATTCTTGATAAATCGACAATAACGTGAAAAATGCTCGCGAATTCTGTAAACGGTTGAAGTCGGTCATGCTATTTTTTGCGAAGAATAATTATAGGTAATATAAACTGTCTCAGTTTCAAAAATACTTAAGGCAAAGAAAATATTAATACTACGTACTTCAGGATAATAAGTAAGTAACAAATACTATTTCTTTCTGACTAGACAAGTCAGAAAGAAATAGTATTGTCAGGTTGTCTTCTTAAGGTTAGGTCATGTATTCTTGTGTTAATGGCGTAGTTTGACTAGGTGCTTGTCAGCGATCACCGAAGTCAAGCAATGTTCGGTCAGTCATCGGATCGATGGCCGCGAGTGGCATTTACAACTGAGCGCTACCGTGGCTTGGACGGCACGTTGAATTGTAGGTCCCGATTGTTTTAACCAGTTCACGTACAGCCATCTCAGAGGCCTTCAGACACCAGGGTTAGCCACAAACTTACCGTTTTCAATGAAAAATATAAAAAATTATGAAATAAAATAAAATGATACAGAGAAAATAGTCTAAGCTACTCTAAGTACTCGTAGTATAGGCGTCTAGCTAAGTACCTTTTTAGGGTCGAGGGTCTGGAACCAGCCCGTCCAGGGCGTGTCGATCCAGGCCATGATGCTGAGCTTGGTGATCTTCTTGGCCAGTTCGAAGTGCTTGTTGAGCGTGTCCATGTACTCCTTCTCCCAGCCCTTGATGTCCGCCTCCGACACCAGCCCTTCCTCTATCAGCTTCTTGGCGTATATCATGTCCACTGTTCGAATTGCTCTAATTATATAATTATATTCTATAGACTGGATCAAACTTCTTAGCGGCTGTGAAGTTAGCTACAAGCTGCGCGTAACCCAATCCTCGCGCAGGTGTTATAAAAATAAATAAAATAAAATAAAAAAGCTTTATTTTCTCCATACAAAAATAAACATTACAAAACATATGTGTCTTAAGTGCTAAGTATCAACTTATGTATATAATAAGTTTTATTATGTATTTTTGTTTAGTTATTGTTTCTTAATTAATGTATGGATCCCTTTTGGGTAAAATCGTCATCCAGTTTTTTCCTGCAATTTCAATGATGTCGTCGGTCCATCTTTTACGTGGTCTGCCTTGGTTTCCTTTTCCCACTGGGCCTGGCCATTTCGTTGTTTCCAGAGACCATCTTCGTTCTTTGTGTCTACTTATAAGTCCTGCCCATTTCCATTTGAGAAGAAGAGCGTGTTGTAGTGCATCTGTAAGTTTGGTTTTCTTTCTTATGTCTTTGTTTCTAATTTTCTGTATTTTCCTAACTTTTAAAATACTTCTCTCCATGGAATGTTGGCAAGATGTAATTTTGTTTCCGATTCTATTTGTATACGTCCATGTTTGACTTCCGTATGTTAAGCTTGGTAGGATACATGTGTCCATTATGATCTTTTTGAATCGTAGGTTACATTCTTCTTTTAAGATCTCTTTATGTGCCCAAAATTTCTTCTATGTTAAATTAATTCTCCTATTTACTTCATCTTCATTGTTGAAAGACTTTTGTTTTCCAAGATAAATATAATTTTTAACATATTCAATATGGTTTCCTGCGACATATATTTGTTTTTCTCTATGATTTCTCATAGTTTTAGTTTTACTTAAATTCATCTATAGCCCTACTTTTTTGCTTTCACAGTCCAGAGTTTGTATCATTTGTTCCAGTTCTGGTGCTGATTCAGCTCAGAGAACAATATCATCAGCGAATCTGAGGTGGCTAATGTATTGGTCTTGTATCTTTAGCCCTTTTCTTGACCAATTTATCTGTTTAAATACATTTTCTAAAACTGCTATAAACAGTTTAGCTGACAAAGGGTCACCTTGTCTAACGCCTCTTTCTATTTTTATTTTTTCTCCTTTGTTTTCTAGCCTTATTCTGCTTGTACTTTGTGAATATATATTTTTTATGACATTTTCATATATTTTGTTTATTCCGCATGAGTCTTCTGTCGAATGCTTTCGAGTAATCTATAAAGGCTATGTAGAGAGGGCTGTTGAATTATTTGCATTTCTCTAGTATTTGATCAAGTGTGTGTATATATTCTATGGTAGAAAAACCAGTGCGGAAACCAGCATGTTCTATTGGTTGGTTGTTGTCAATTTGTGGTGATATTCGGTTTAAAGATAAAGATATCATTTATTGCTCTAAACTGTGTACACTAAGGTGTTATAAAATTATTTAGACACAACAGCTTATCCTAACGGACATGCAATAGTTTTACTTACAATATAAGGCTTCGTGTTTCCCTCTTACGCCTACGAGTAGATGAACCCAATTCGGTCTTATATTTACATTCAAAATTAGACTATAAAATAATAATTATAACTAACCACAATAAGACTTAAAGCTGTTCATACTATTAGCACTTTTATACCTACTTATAAAAAAGAGATCAGTTTAATTTAAATCCTAAAAGATCATTTTAATATAATTATATACATATATTAACTAAAGATCTTTCATCATCAATTTTTATTCTAGATATTATTTTTCCTATATAAGTACATCTGTACAGCTATAAAATTCTTTCATATTGTAGAAGGTATTATCTAGTAGCCATTTCTTTAAACTACTTTTGAATTTATTTCCATCTACAGATTTTAAGTGTAGTGGTAAACTGTTATAAATTTTTATAGCAGAGTAAAATGAGCTACGGTGGTACATTGTATTATTAGTTTGGACCACTCGTATATTGTATTTGTGTCGAGTACGTAAAATATTTATTCGAGCTGATTTCTTCTCAAAAAAATAGTGTTGATTATGTTTGACAAATAGACAAATTTCATATATATAAATGCTGGTAAGAGTCAGCAAATTATTTTGTTTGAAAACATTTCTGACTGAGTCAGTTGTACGTAAATTATAAATAGCTCTCAGACACTTCTTCTGTAACCTAAACGTAGTTTCTACATCCACAGAATTCCCCCAAAAAATAACACCATACGTTAAATGAGGGTAAATGTACCCGTAATAAGCATTTTTTGCAATTTCTTTAGAAGAAATATTACTCAGAATTGAAAGTGCGTAGCAATATTTAGATATTTTTGAATTTACTTCAGAGATATTTTGTTTCCAGTTTAAGTTACAATCTATGATGACGCCTAGGAATTTAGTTTCGCTTACTTCTTCTATATCAATATCTTGATAGTGAATATTTAATTTTAGTGGTGGCGTTTTCTGATTTCTGAGCTGGATGAACTTAGTTTTTTTAATGTTAACTGTTAGATTTATGGTTTCTAAACTTTTAGCTATTCCCTCTAATGTCGTATTTATTTCTTTTTCATATTCTATTAGATTTAATTCATTTTGTGGTATGTAGACTGTGGCATCGTCAGCAAACATAACACATAAGTGTTTTGTTACTAAGGGCAAATAATTCACGTAGACGAGAAATAGTAGCGGGCCTAGGATACTTCCTTGAGGTATTCCGATTGAATTGGGTTTTTTTTCTGATTCTACTCGTTCAATGGTTTTATTTATGCGATTGTAGAAGTGGATGCTTGTAGTTTGGGTTCTATTTGACAAATAACTTTTGATTAGTTCTAATGCTTTCCCTCTTATACCTATGATTTCGAGTTTCTCAATCAGTATTTGATGTACCACACAATCAAAAGCCTTAGATAAATCTAGTAGAAGGGCTATTCCTTTCTTTTTACTATTGATGTCTTCCCACACTTGTTTCAAAAATTTAAAAATGGCTGCTGTAGTATTTTTACCCTTCTGGAATCCAAATTGGTTGTTGTTTAATATGTTATTTTGTTCAATAAAAGATAGAATTCTGTTGTACAACGCTTTTTCAAAAATTTTTGAAAAGCAGGGTAGTATCGCAATTGGTCTATAGTTCTCTATGTTATCGGTAGGACCTTTTTTGTGAATTGGCCGTATGATAGCCTTTTTCAAATCATTCGGGAAGCATCCGGTTTCTATTGTTAAATTTATTATGTAAGCTAGTGGTTCTGCTATATAATCTATCGTGTTTTTTATAGCTTGCATCGGTATCTCATCATATCCTGGACATTTAGTATTTTTTAAATCTCTGACTATGTTTTTCACTTCTTGGGGGCTCACTGGAGTTAAAAAAATGGTTTTGCAGTTTGTTTGTCTCGCAGGTATTTGTTTTGGATCTTTATTTTTATTAAATAGCTTGACCGTTACTGGAAGCTTTTATAATGAGAGTGCGTATCCCTTTCCGTCGATCAGCTATCGTTTTCAGTCCCTTTAAGCGTTGTAACCGGAAGCCTCCAGGTGGCGCCCTTATTGGCGATTGCGCGCCATTTTATTTTCTAGGAAAAATAGCGTGCCTTTTGGCCTCATTGGCGTTGAATTTTTCGTCGAAGCAACAGCTCCGGGCAGCTCTAGCTAGCTCCCGGCCTGTTGCACAGTTTTATTTTATAAAATTATTAACTTTATTATAACTAATATAAATATTAAACTCAGTGAACACGTGGTGGTGCTCATCATCGGAATTAACACGTTATTTCCAAGAAATAACGGAGCTAAGTATACCTGCGCAGTAAGTGCCCACATATTTTATCTATTTCTCTAGAAAATGGATTAAAACAAATTTACTGTGTCCAAGGTTTGACAACCAGTGTAGCATAGCAATTTGTTAATAAATTAATTTTTAACGGCTTTTGCCGTTCGTTTACAAATATTTCCAACAGAGCCTAAAGGTGTTTAACCAAAAGTGCTTAAAATAGGGCAATCGGACGCCCTATACCATTGTTTTCATCCCTGTTAAATATATTCCTTTAAAAAATAGATGAACGCGACTGCTTCAAGAAGTCGTGTGATGTCAGCTAAGCAGAGCTACTTTTTCGGCAGCGGGTAAGCGTGCTGAACGTTTCCAACCAGATGGAGAAATCTATCGATGAAAATGGGTGAGCGAAATTTGAATTTTTGGTAAAATTAAGCTTATATTGCAGTAGCCGTTTAACACTGCAGTGTTCGGCACCTTGAGATATGCCTGGATTTTTAGTAAAAGAAATAATGCAAAAAATTATCATCCTTAGTTAAAAAAGTTTTTTATTTTCGGATGTTACAATATTTTGATATTGCTTGTAAAATATGTCTGCCTGATGACCACCTTGAACAAAAATCAAATTAGAAAATATGAAATACCATTCAAATTAAGCATCAAATGCGGGGCAGGTATTTTAATATTAAATCTTATTTAATAAATGAGCTACTGTACATCTTCGAGTCATTGTAAGAAATTCTTTAAGCTTACATTGCAGCAGAATTTTGTTTTACTGCAGTTTAATACTGCAGTGTTGAGATATTCGGCACCGTAAGATTTACCTAGGTTTCCTAAACCTAGCATCAAGCAACTTGGGGAAAATATACGGCACCTTACGATAGTCGATAACTACACCCACTTTACGACCTTAATTTTACTTACGAGTTTCTAAATTGATCAGGACTTTAGCTCAGTTAATAAAATTTAGTGCAAAGTTATATTTAAATTGATGTGCTTAGATTTAATTTTCTTTGTTAGAAAACTTGCAAATGATTCCAACACGTGTTGGAAAATAAAGAGTTAATGATTGGTTGTTTCTATCGAGCTTGCTGATTAGCTAAGCATCTCCTTGCGAGGAACTTTTGTTGTCACGACTCGAAATATACGTGATATTACATTTTTTCTGCCGTTTTAGGGTAAATGTAGTTTTCAATAACTACCTACCTTCTGATTATTTTTAGCAAATTGTTGACAAAACCATATAGAACAATATGGAAGAAGCAACACTACTATGCATCAATGCATGAGAACCACCCTTGTGGGGTCGGTATTTTTAACGCCCTCTTATGAACGGAACAAGCTACCATAATATCAGTGGCCTGTGTTTGATATGAACATGTTTTTACCGATCATATAATGATAAAATCGATAAGATTATAATACGAACAGGTTAGCGCACCTGTCGGATTAACTACCCTCAGGGAATCAGTGCTTTTTGTGAAATTATCTACTTGTGAAGTGAGTGATACAGTGTACAATGCACTTTTACATCATATCAGTTAACTGCCGTCATGGGGTCAGTGCTTATACATGCCACTCCCGCGGAGTGAATTCTACACAATTTATGCAAATAATTTAAAAACTGAATGTAAATGTACTTCTACAAATCATATTTTGTTAGCGTAACAGGATTAAATACCGAGTGTAAATGTGTTTTACACATATTTATAATATGCTATCCTCGCAGTTCCTTGTGATATTGTGATTTAATATTAGCGTTGTCCAACTTAATAAGCTGCGAGTACTGTTTTATTCGATATTTTAAGAGCAGAATTAAAAGCGCGATTTACTATTTATTAGCTACAAGACCAGTTGCTTCATTGAATAAATTGAATAAAAAATAATTAATGTGATCCTAACTTCAATAATTGCAATCCTGACGTAGTGAAATTATGTCACTAACTATCAAGCATTCAAAAGCTTGTAATAAATCACTGAAAACGTAGTGATTTTCTTCCTGCTGGCAGTAATCTCAAATCAAAGCAATAAGCTGTCTTATTTGTAGCATACCCAAAAATAATAAAATAAGTAAGGGTTTGTGTAAAATGGGGCTATATCATTAAAATACATTAATAAAATATGCCATAAGAAAAATCATACTTTTCCTTGTAGGAAGTTTGTAAATGGTAACAACATAAAGAAATAGCTTAACAGCTCGTATCTATTTAAGCTCTATTAAGTCTGTTCACATTTTCGGGACAGAAAACCATCCAAGATGCAATCATGCAAGAACCCTGTTAAGGTGATAGCAAGACTTGCTTCAGCAGTACTATGTTGTGTTTCTACTAAAATCGAAACTATTTGGAGAAAATTAGTATGTCTTATCCGCAAGGATAGCAATCGTAAACAGTTTCCTCCTACCGTTAAGGAGAAACATAAATGATAGATATACGTCACTAAAAAGTGAGTTACATTCTCTCTTTGTTTTTTGCTTTTAATAAAAATCGTTTAAAAAAGATTTTTAAATTATCGTTGCGCCATTTTTACTTTATCTGTACCCTCTTTTTCTACTATGTTAGCATTGTTTAAGTTAACCATAAAATGAACGTCATTTTATAGGATGTAGATATTATTGGGGTTCATTATAACTGACGTTATAACGGCATAACAAAATGCATAGCTACTAAAGGCCCAGCAACATATCAACCTACCTACTTTATATTATGAAATAGATTGAAACAAAAATGCGCGTCAGATAACCCTGGCTAGTCTAGTCTAAATAACAAAACTTTTTTGGTGTGGAGGGTAGGTCTACTACCTTGTTTTTTCATAAAATATTATGAATATTTCTGGCAAGTACATAGGTAACGGCGAACTTTACGCCGCCTACGCAATCAATAAAAATAATGAGATTACTTAAGTTTTGATAATGTTGTGATCGAACATATTATTATCATTATAAAAATCAGCCTAACTGATTTTGAGTTATTTAAATTAAATAAATATAATTAAAATCCCTTGATTTACATAAAACTAATCGTTAAGTCCAGATCAATCCTACATTCGCAACTTTAGTCGTGCCGGGAGGTATTAAAATTCAAAGGGTTAATTTTGCCAGTGGTGTTTTTCGTGTGTTATTTCTTAGTTTTTGTTTTCTTTTGCTATTTATTAAAATTCCTTAAGTGAGTTTGTCCAGCCTAGCATTGGAACGAACTAAAGCAATCTATTTCTCGTACATTATTAGTAGCAGTTAAAACAACTCTTAAGTCGCTGCACTATTGCTTCGCATGACAATCTTTAGTCGCAACTCCAAAGACCATTAAATCTATAGAGATTTAATAACAGGTGTATCTGTTAGTATATGTATGTATTCTGTAACTATAAGTACGAGACAAATAGCTGTACCGTGACAGCTGATTGCATAATTACTTTGATTTTATTTTGGCTGCCATTTTTGGTTTGACCATTTTTTTTTTTTTAGTGGGTCAGTGACATTTTGTATTTCACATTTTTAATATTTTCTTATAATTTGATATGGACTAAATTGGCTTCTACATTGCTAATTTGAGGTCAAAATCTGAAGTACATCAATTTTATTTATTTTTTGTTACTTATTTACAAAGTCGAAATTTATTGCCAAATTATCGACTCATGTGTCGAACTGCACAAGCTAAGCAAGCCATCTACCACCCCTCGCGGGGGAAAGGTACACTAAATGTAACAGTTCCATCGCGTGGGACTCCCTGCTTTAGTAATGACGCAAAACATGAATGCATAACGCATTCCTGTAATAATGGCATAGGCTAAGCAAACCATCCACCACCGCTCAGGAGGGAGAAGTACTTGAATAGTAACAGTTCCACCGAGTGGGACTCCCTGTTTTTAGCAATGACGCAAAATATGAATGCATAACGCATCCTTGAAATAATAGCAAAGGCTAAGCAAGCCATCCACCGCTCCTCACGAGTAACAGTTCCATCGCGTGGATCTCCCTGCTTTAGTAATGACTCAAAACATACATAAATGCATAACGCATCCCTGTAAAAACCATCCACCGCCCCTCACGAGGGAGAGGTACTTGAAAAGTAACAGTTCCATCGCGTGGGACTCCCTGCTTGAGCAATGACGCAAAATATGAATGCATAACGCATCACTGCAATAATGGCACAGGCTAAGCAAGCCTTCCCCGCTACTCAAGAGGAAGAAGTACTCTAAAAGTAACAGTTCCATCGCGTGGGACTCCCTGCTAAGTAATGATGCAGAATATGAATGCATATCGCATTCCTGCAATAATTTTGGGTAAATATCATTGCCGAACAAATCCTTTTCAATAAGATCTATTATACGTTGTCAGATTCTTTCTAGTGGCTTAGGAACCCTCACTTTTGGGTGAGCCGCCCAGCCTAACCGTAAGTATATACATGTTGATATGCGATGAACACAACGAAATCGCGTTGGTTGTAGAATCCGTTTTTGGATTATGTACATAGTAAAGCTTTACGTATGTCGTAAATTATTTGTACGTTAACACTTAAATAACTGTTTCAATTTTATTTTGCAAATTAAAAGTAATCTTGCCTATTTAAGGTCATGTTAATTAAAGATAGTGGTCTTTGAAGTGACCGGAAGATTCTTGATGTCTGTTTTCCTTTGAGATTTGAGTTAAAAATATATATTCAGGACATTTTTCACTATAAATATAGCTTAATTTATTTGAAATCATTAATAATTAATAAACCAAATTGTCACCAGAGCTATATATCTCACATTGGCGTAATCACATTGGCGTAATACATAATCATAAGTTATCACATTGGCGTAATACACAATTATAAGTTATAATTAAAAGCCCCACTCCAGGTGACGCCACCAGGCGATAACAAACAGAATCTCATTATAAAAGCTTCCAGTAACGGTCAAGCTATTTAATAGCAGCGTTTTACCTGAAATAAAACGCATATTAAATACTTACCTTACTGGAAGCTTTACTTTTGATTTCTGCCTGGTGGAAATTACAAAAATTAACGCAATGAGGCCAAAAGGCACGCTATTTTTCCTAGAAAATAAAATGGCGCGCAATCGCCAATAAGGGCGCCACCTGGAGGCTTCCGGTTACAACGCTTAAAGGGACTGAAAACGATAGCTGATCGACGGAAAGGGATACGCACTCTCATTATAAAAGCTTCCAGTAAGGTAAGTATTTAATATGCGTTTTATTTCAGGTAAAACGCTGCTATTAGGGTTTTTATTCACGTCAACAAAGTAGTCATTGAATGATTTAGCAATTTCTGCATGGTTTGTGATTATGGTGTTATTTATTTTTAAGTTATCTATGGTTGTGTTTATGGAATTTGTTTGGGATGTATTTTGTTTTATTATTTTCCAATATGCTCTACTTTTGTTGTCACTATTATTGATGAAATTTATGTTTGATTTTTTCTGTGAGGTAATAATTACTCTTTTCATCATTTTTCTGTATTTTTTGTACGCTGCTAACTGTTCATTATTATTAGGGTCATGTGTTGTACCTTGGGACGGTTGTACCTAGGGACATTCGTTATATTTAAAAACTAGCAACAGTAAAAAAGTTAAATAATATCCTTTGCGTAGTATATTTATAACTTAGCAAGACTAGTAAGTCTCGTGATCATTCCGGCTTCTAGTGAATTTTGAGAACAGTTTAAAGTTTTTTGGAGTCAAAAGTATTATTTTTTAGATATTTTGGAATAGTTTTACATTTCATAGGTGCTCTTAATTGATAAAACTAAATCACGTATATTTTAGTCTGTTATTTTCTTTCTACAATACCATAAATACCAAAGCAGTTTCCTAACATGCAAATTAAGATTACTTAGTTTGCTTTAATATGGCTGTTTTTGTACCTTGGGACATAATTTTGTTTGTACCTTGGGACACTTTAATGTATGAACACTTCTTAGTAACCACATGTATTAGTTATTAATAGTACCACGGAGCAAAAATGCAAGAAAGAAAGATGCAATAAGCTCGGGACGTTGCAAACAAAATGTAAAAAAAATTAAGAGAGGAAAAATAAGAAGTGTAGCAAAGAATTCGGGTTGAAAAAATCAACTTTACACAGTTATGTGAAAACTATCCAGAGTGGTTCTGAGACTGATTTAAATTTCATTCATACCACATTATGAAGTGAAAATAGTAATTTCCGACAATGAAAAAAGCTTTTGCTAGAAGATATAGTTAAAATTAATTGTGTCCCAAGGTACATACAGGCTTGTCCCAAGGTACAGACGTGTAACGTACCTTCGGACAAAAACCTCCATTTTTATTTGCCCTTTAATAAAAAATAATCTAGCATTGATATAGCACCCAAAAATAATTAACTTAATTGTTAGCGATGAAATGCCCTACTATAGTAACTTTCACTTAAAAATCTTAATAATGTTCAGAGATATGTGAACTCAAAGTTGAAAAAATTAAAAATGTCCCTAGGTACATCACATGACCCTACTTACTAAAGTTTTTAAATATAACTGTCTTTTTATTTTGCTGGATGCCTTTATACCCTCGGTTTTCCAATTTACTTTTCTTTTGTATGTTACCCTTACCCTCTCTAGGGGAACACAGATATTGAATACTAAACCGAAAAGGTCCTGGAACTTCTTGTATGCATCTTCTACATTTTGATGCTCATAAACTTCTAGAAAGTTTATTTGGTTGAGGTATTTTACGAAGACGTCTAGATATTTGTTTATATTTCTTTTCTCTATGTACCAGAATTTCTCTCGGAAGCCTACTGTAGTCGGTACTTTGAGTATTTGTGCAGTGTGGTCTGATAGGTCTGGTTCCACTTGGACAATTTCTGTGTCGTATTTTTTTATATTTGTAACTATGTTGTCAATACAAGTTTGAGATTTTTTAGAGATTCTGGTGTGGTCTTTGATAGCTAAATGTAAATTAAAAGAACGCAAAGTATTTGTAAGTAAATCGGTTTTATTATTCTTTTCCAGTATATTTGTGTTGAAATCACCTAAAATAAATATTTTCTTTTTGTTGTATCTCTTTCTTTTTGTTACTTTTTGTAATAAAATTTCTAAGTTTAGTATAAACAATTCAAAACTGCTTTTAGGTGTCCTATATAAACATATGACAATGTAATTTAGTTCAGTGATATTCACACCGCAAACTTCGAAATGTTGCTCAATACCCATTTTCGCTACCCAGTCTAGCTTAGTGTACTTTATGGAATTTTTAACGAATATACAAACACCACCTCTTTTTTGTTTTTTGAGAAAAATGAGCCGCCTTTTGAAAACCATCAATTTGTAAAATGTCTACTTCTTCAGAATTAAGAAAAGTCTCGCTAATGCCGCAGATATCTATGTTGCGTTCTTCTATGAGCAATTCAATTTTTTCTGATTTCTTTCTTATACTGCGAGAGTTTAAATGCATAATTTTCAAGTGACATTCTTCGATTGTTTTATTGGGGACGAAAAAATTTTGGTGTACTTGTAATCGGTTTTGATTTTTCAATGGGTTTTGAGCCAGGTTGTGATGCATTTTCCGCGGTGTCATTGCTTAGTTTAATGAAAGTTTTAGTATAATGGAAGTGAATATTTTATACATGCTACATAATAAGCTTATTGGCCTATAATTACTGATATCCGTTGGATCACCTTTTTTGTAGAGAAGTATTATTTCCGAACTGGACCATTGTTTGGGCGCTTTTCCAGTTTCGAGTACCATGTTTAACAGTTGCAATAAGTATGGGAACAAAACAGGAGCGCCTATTTTAATAGCTTCATTGCTAATGCTGTCTGGTCCAGTACTTTTGTCGTTCTTTAGTTTCCTTATATGTATCAACAGTTCGTTTTCATTTATTAGCTCTATTTTGTTTACGTCGTCAACGTCTTTTGGAGTTGCGGTGTCTTCGTTTAGTGGAGCCGCAGGTGTTAAGTGAGCGTTAAATCAGGATTGGGTTTTGCGAGAAGTTTAATTCAGCCTAAAATAATTGATATTGTTGATGCGCCCTACGATATAGAAAACACGGATGCCAGACAATTTGAATTGTCAATCATCCGTGTTTTTGACGGTTCTTTATTTTCGTAGACAGAGAATTCCTAGTCTGTGGTTATTTTGACGGACTGCGACGTCTTCATTTCGGGGCGCGCCTACTGGACATGACAAACTAACTGAATCGACCCGCGCATCGCGCCTTCACCCGGACCATCATCTCGCGACGCCTTGCGCCGCGACGACCAACCATGGAGCCACCGCGTTGCTTATGCGATGCGTGGTTCCACCGGGCCCTGCCACTACGCGGGTCTGTCTCGGCGGCCGGGGTCGAGTCTCTCCCCCGGCACCAGCCGCATTAAATCAAACCTATCTATGCCTTGAGGCACACCCAACCAACCCGGGTAGGCGTCGCTCCGCTCTATGCGTGAGCTTGACGGCGCCCACCGCTCGTCGTCGACACTGCGCTCGACGACCGCCAACGTATGGGGATGTTAGAAACGTGATGCCTGGCTCGCGCGGCGGAGCGCTTGAGCCGAGGCTAGCGATCCCACTCCCCATTCCGCATCGGTACAAGGCAGGCAGAGAGAGCCCCCTGCTCCGCGCTTCAGTTGGACTTGGTCGAATGCACACTCCCAAGACCGACCATTTGAAACTGCGTTCGCTTGACCGAGTACGCCACCGGATCGACGTGCGTCACGTCGGAAAATCGTCCTGGAAAAAGAGATGCCGCTTGCATGCGGCGGTTGCAGGTCGTGAAGACTCCAGAATATCAACGCCAAGACGGCCAACGAAAGATTGTCAGATTGGCGAGGTTGAGGGCGCTGAGAGATGCCGCCCGTCCTCGAGGACGGGATTAGGTACTCCCGCTCTCCCTATATTTGCCCTACAGTGATGCTGTAGCGTCCAGCCCTGGTAATGAGGGTAACCTCGACGTCGGTACCTACCTCCAGAACGGTAGCTAAATGAAGCCATAATCGTAATCTAGGTAGTAGGTAGCGCTACCTGTAATTAGACATAATCTTGATAAGTGTATATATACCTAAATAGCTACGTAAACTTGGCTTTGTCCTCATCAATGTCGTCATAGCAGTGATATGAACTGCTGCGCATTTCGATGGCGATGGCTAGGGTATCTATTCTGTGGGCATATAGGGTACCTATCGCTGTAGCGGCAGTAGCAGAACTGCTTTGAAACATGATGGTGATGGTTTAGGTGCGTGAACGTGGACTCGTTCTCCTTGCTGTGGACGTAGCGGCGGTAGCACAATCTAGCACCACGTCGGAGTGGATAGGCTCGATGGTGATGTCTAGTGTACCAATGTGCATTGTCTTGATCTTTTTGAACACGAAGGGTTGTGTGAACATGGACTCGTCCTTCTCGCGGTGGTCGTAGCGGCAGTAGTATCCATGCACGTCCAAACGAAACTGTTTCAGAACTTGATGTCGATGGCTAGTGTACCTGTAGGTATGGTCTTGATTTTCTTGTACATGAAGGGCTGCGTGAACATAGGCTCGTCCTCTTCACTATGGCCGTGGCGGCGGTAGCACACCAGGTCCAGCACCACGTCGGAGTGGAACTCGCAGCGGAACTCGATGGCGATGCGCGCCACCGTCGACACGGCCTCCGCGTCGTCGCCGTTCACGTGCAGCACCGGCGCGCTCACGCACTTCGCTATGTCTGATACAATAAAAAACAGACCGTGGTATTACACCTAGATAGGCTTGCTTTCGAGACGAGACGATAACGAGAATAGGCGTGATGACTAAAAAAATACATGTATATGAGTCCGTCTGATAGATTTAAAAAAAAATATTGGCCACGTATTTTTTCATTTGTCAATTAAACAAAGATTGACGGAGATATAGCCCGCTAAAATTTCGCGTGATGTCATGTGTGCTATACAAATGTCTACTACGTCGCACTAGTGACGTCACGAGCCCCCACTCCCAAACTTTGTGGTTTATTTATCTTTGTCATTTATTGTTTGAATGACAAAAGAAAAAATACGTGTCTAATATTTTTTAATAACCTAATTATAACGGGTAAATTATAATGTTTTTTTTACCTAGTCATCATGCCTATTCTAAAGTAGGTATACCGTACAGTAGGTATACTAAGCGCCACTCAAATCGGCGGATGGGAAGTTAGCCGCAGATGACACTTTGCCGTGATTCGTTAATTATTGCGCATGTGAGCACGGGCGTAGAGAGCGCGCGGGAGGCATGAGGTTGGCGGGCAGGTGTGCCCCGGCGTTTCGTCTCTCTGGCTCCCGCGTATACCTATATTTCGGCTTTTGCGCAGCGCTCTACACATAACTTCCCATCCGCCGATTTGTGTGGCGCTTAGTATACCTAATAATTTCACCGCGAGTCCATGGTGAGCTCTTTGGGATTTATTACAGATTTTTATGCGGAGGAAAATATCGACAGAAAACGAAATTTGATGGTGTTTGTGAAAGTACGGATAACGATGTGGAGGATAATCTTCGCTCGTCAAATATAAAGTTATGATCGATAAAAGGGTGTTAAAGGCTGCTAGCGAACCGCGAGTTGGTGGAAAATGAGCATTATTACTAAATCAGTAAGGCGAGGTGGTATAACCTATCTGGTTGTTGCACACGATGTGAAGACATCCGTACGTGGTGTAGGATGGCTCCTGACGGAGTTAATGTTAAAATTATCATTATTACCAGAGCAGTAAGGCGAGCTCCTGGCGAACCGTGGGTCAGTGGTGTAACCTATCTGGTTGTTGCACACGATGTGGAGACAGCCGTGCGTAGTGTAAGATGGCAGCATGCCCATGTGCATGGTCTCGAACACCACGCCCTGGCCGGAGAACGCCGCATCTCCGTGCATCACTATCGCCATCACCTGCCCGCAAAGATACCTTTGTTTTCATTATATTTTCCACCGTAGAATATCTTTTGCTTAACATAACCAACAGGTTTCTAAAATAACTAATTAAATAAAGCGATCACGTTAAATCAGAATCAAGACATCTGTTTACTTTGTTAGTTGACGTCCAACGCTTCGCTTGCCAGTACGTGAACTCTATTTGAGAACTTTTCGACCACGATCGAAATTTTAACTTTACAATCCGCTGGGCTTTGTTATACTTTGGTCGTCATCTGTAGTCCTCCCACCACCTTCTTAGGCGTGGTGAGTATTGGCCTCGGGTTCTCTCCCTTTTGCCAAGGCTGGGCGCCAGAGGCTACGACCTATCTCTTCACGTCAGATTCAATTGACCGATAATCAACGATATTCTAGAGTCTAGAATCTATACCAATGAGCATAGGCGTACCTAGGCCAGTGGTGACACAGGTGCATCTTGCTCACTACTCACTTTAGAAACTTACCTACACCAGAAAACTAGAAATTAAAAACACATTCTATTATTCTGAGGTGAGTAAAAGTTACAAACTTTAAGCTCCCCTAGATATAAACCTCTCCCCCTAGATAGAAATCTCTACCTACGCTAATGTCAATGACTCGCTGAAAAGGAACTGACCCGACTTCCAGACTTGTCTCCCTTCCAGTGCTGTTCAGCTTTGGCCTTCCCGATGACGACGGGCGACACGACCTCGAGATGAGACGGGTTGGCGCTCATCGAAACCTTGATGTACTTGTTGGTTCGGCGGATGAAACGGTGGATGTACGTGCCTAGATGGTACTTGATGTCGCCGGAACCCTAGATATATGAACTCATTTAGACCGATAGTTATTTTGATTATGGATGTGTAATAGAGTGAAGTGGCGAAAGGAAATGTGCTGTGCTGACCCCACCTAGTGTCACAAAATTAAGAAGATGATGAGTCACTTTGAATGTGGAAACTAGCGTGATTTTTGCACTGGCACGGTGGTTTTATACGAAAAGCCCGCGTGCTATTACTCTAATATTGACAAAATCGCCAAATGCACTAGAAACTATATAAACTTACTGTCTACCATAGAAATACTTTTTTACCTACCCCAAAAAAACGATACAATCTATTTTGCTGTGGTGGGCAATAGTAGACAGAGGCAAGCTCTAGCTACGTCAATATACAACGTGCTGCTTTGCAAAGTGCAGGAATTTTAAAATACTCGTTTAAGGACGTTAGAAAATGTTCTTTTACGACTTTTGTACAGAAAGAGTATAGACACATGCGTTGATGTCGCTTGTATTGATAGTGTAAAGGTACGTGCGTTTATGTCTTTTGTACTGATAGAGTAAAGATTCGTGCGTTTTGTACTGATAGAGTAAAGGTACGTGCGTTTATGTCATTTGTACTGATAGAGTTAAGGTACGTGCGTTTATGTCTTTTGTACTGATATAGTAAAGGTACGTGCGTTTATGTCTTTTGTACTGATAGAGTAAAGGTACGTGCGTTTATGACTTTTGTACTGATAGAGTAAAGGTACGTGCGTTTATGTCTTTTGTACTGATAGAGTAAAGGTACGTGCGTTTATGTCTTTTATACTGATAGAGTAAAGGTACGTGCGTTTATGTATTTTGTATTGATAGTGTAAAGGCATGTGCGTTTATGTCTTTTATACTGATAGAGTAAAGGTACGTGCGTTTATGTCTTTTGTACTGATAGAGTAAAGGTACGTGCGTTTATGTCTTTTGTATTGATAGAGTAAAGGTACTCGCGTTTATGTCTTTTGTATTGATAGTGTAGGTACAGGCACGTGCGTTGATGTCTTCTGTATGGAAAGAGTTGAGGCACATGCGTTGATATATTTGCGTTCTGTATAGATTTCAGTACCTACCGACTGTAGAAAACCCTAAAACCGTTTCAGATTATAATATGAAAACAAAATAAATACCAACCGGTTCTAAAGGTTCCATCGGTTTGAACTGGGCAAAAATTTCATTCAGCTGCTTTCGGCATACGTTGACCAGCATGTTGAGCCGACCTGATTAGCAGCACATGTAAATTAACAATAAGGAATTATTTACTTTAGGCTAACTGGACAATTCAATTAAATTCAATCATTTTATTTCAGATAAAAATCCATGTAAAAGTCAAAATATATTAAAAAATACTTAAAACTACCTTAACCGCAACCTTAACCTTAACATGCACCTTCGCACAACAGTTCATTTTCAATCTTATTTTCAATCGGCTTCCAAAATGGGAGAAATTCCATTTTTTGTGGGCCGGGGTTCACGGGTCTAACCTAGAAACTTCTTTGCGCACCCTGACCCTAGGAAATTTGTAATTCGCGAAACTTCCGTGGTAGAAAAGTAGGCGAATCTGCCCTCCCTAGATAAAATCTTTAGCTACGCCAATCATGGGCGATACCTCGGTGCTGCATGGCCATGACGATGGACTCGATGCCGAGCTTGGTGCTGGTGTCGACGATCTCCTCCAGCATGGCGATCATACTCTCGCCACCCTCCAGGCCGAACCGCTTCTCCGCCGGCCACTTCATCGCGAAGAACTTCTCTAAACTTAAAAAAAAATGTATAATTAGGTAAATATTCGGTAATCCAAGTCCTTTTCGCGAAATCGGGCGGAGGATAAAGGACAAAGGAGGTAACTCCCACTTTAGGTGGTTCTTAGTGCAAAGAATTTTTGTCGCTATTCACTGCGGTAACGCTGCTAGCATTATGTGTCCATAATGCTTTGCATCGGTAACCGTCAGAGGCGAGTTATTTGATTTGAAGTTTTATTTATAATGAAGAAAAAGCTACTGCATCAACGCATCATTTTATTCGTCGAGCGTCTTGTCGTATCTGCCGGGCGTCTCAAGCGCTCGCAGATGTAGTTGATGGCCTCTAGATCGTACATGTGCATATATTTCGATAACTAAATGATAGAATACTAACAAGACGGCCTTAGACAATCTCCTCATGATGAGTTTATTCTCCTCGAGCGTCTTATCGTAGCTGCCGGGCGTCTCGAGCCGCTCGCGGATGTAGTTGATGGCCTCTAGATCGTACATGTGCATATATTCCGATAAGTAAATGATAGAATACTAACAAGACGGCCTTAGACAATCTCCTCATGATGAGTTTATTCTCCTCGAGCGTCTTGTCGTAGCTGGCGGGCGTCTCGAGCCGCTCGCGGATGTAGTTGATGGCCTCTAGATCGTACATGTGCATATATTCCGATAAGTAAATGATAGAATACTAACAAGACGGCCTTAGACAATCTCCTCATGATGAGTTTCTTCTCCTCGAGCGTCTTGTCGTAGCTGCCGGGCGTCTCGAGCCGCTCGCGGATGTAGTTGATGGCCTCTAGGTCATACATGTGCATGTATTCCGCACCGATGGATCGGCAGTACGCCTTCTCTAGCCGGCTGATTATTTCCCTGGATTATAGTAGATGTATAATTTTAATTATACTGTGGTTCAGATGGTTCTCGAAATAGTCCAGGATCACACACAGTGGGTACCAAAGGGCAGAGAAAGCCAGGAAAGGCCTAAAAACGCTGGCATGACGATCTTGACATCTTCCGGGAAGGAATAAATTTCCAATTTGGCTACGAAATGCGAAAAATGAAAGGATGTCGGGAGACCTTTGCCTAGAAGAGGGAGAGCGTAATTTAATAAAAAAAATTGAACGGCTGATAATTAATCAATTTGTAATTTAATTTAGGGTCAACTTACCTCAAAGTGAGGTGAGTTTCTTTCCCACCGATAAACGTCCTCTGAGGCAATTCAAATTCCATATCCATGTGTTTTTCACCTGTAATTTAATTTCAAACTCTCAGGAATATCGATCAACTGAGTTGCATAGGGTTGCTTGCTATAAGGGTATCTAATATATATAGAGTTACTAAGCCGAAAAGGGGTGATTGAGACCATTAACAACATAAGCTTTTTAAGTCGAATAGTAAACGTTGTGCATAATACTGGTAATAATAACCCTTTCCGCTCATTATATCATGCGAATAACCCTGTATAGGCCGAATCAAATTCAATCGGGTCTGTGAATACAAGGCGCGTCCTAGCGCAGTAGCAAATTCAAACATCAGCGGGGGTGAGGAGTGGGGTTTGCAGGCAGTTTGCCCAAAACTCAACTCTTGGGAGTCTTTATAAAAATCAAACGTAAGTGAAGTTTCACAGACGCCATTACCTACGTTTGACTTAGCCTTGAACTTGAACGTTAACGGGACGAGGTATATCCCATGACTAATCTTTACTAAGCCGTTACCGGGACAAATAGTTTTTAATTTTTCAAAAATCTTCTTTAAACCGCAATTTTAGAGTTTCTTTTTTGTAGTAACGCTAGTATTTATTAATATTCGGAATGAACCGTAGATGGCCTTAGAGTGCTCAAACAGTTAATTCCTCTTTTCGAGTGGTCGGCAGCTATTTTATAATCGGGCCAGTTGCGCCGGTCAGTTGTATGTGATTTACAGTGCCAGTTGTGTTGTGATCGAAATATTGTGCTCTAAAAGTCGGGGATGGCCGATCCGATCATTGGCGGCTCCGTGTGGCTGTTTACCATTTTTTTAAAGTATTAAGGTAAGATTTGAATCATAGACTTATAAAAACACTTTTGCCAATAAATTAGGCTATGCCACGGTATTTTTTATTAGAACGTAGCTTGTCTATTGTTCCTTTGATAGACGTTTTTAGCGGGACAGATAATACGCAACCGCGCGCGAAAAAATTGACGCGGGACCGTGACGTTTGATGCTTAAATGAGTTTGAGACAGTGACGTCCAAGTGGTGTTTTTTTGTGGTTGCCGTATTCTTACCCAGAATAGTGCCAAGTTCCCTGGCCACGACCTGGCTCTGCAGGCCCTGAGTCTGGTTATCAGTGAGGTTGTGGTGCGCCTGCTGCCAGCGCGCCACGAACGTCGCCGGCAGAGACAACTCTAAGGGATCCACCTTCGCCAACAGGTGACCTCGAGACTGAAACGTGATAACTTACCTTTTTTACAGATCTCGACCAATTAAAAAGTTTTTGCTACGGCAAAGGAGAACGTTTAATTTGGTATTACAACAGACTGACGTAGCTAGAAATTTTCTCAGGGAGCTGCTTATTGCTGCCCGCCTCAGAAGTACAATTATAAAGTAAGTATTGACTCTTAAATTTTTTCGGGATCATCATCATTATCAGCTGTAGGACTTCCACTGCTGGACGTAGGCCTTAGGTATTATTCCAATAAACCCGGCTGGAAGTGGAACGTTCCTGAAGTCTTAATTACATACCTATTTTCAGTTCCTCCTTAAACTGCGACGCCCTTACGGGGCCAATGTCACTAAGTTAAGACTCTAGTTTGTAAGAACTTTTTTTTTTAGGGTGGGAAATGAAATTTCAAAGTTAGGCTATCCCTACTCGTGCCCCCCGTAGCTGGTCTCATTACAACGAGAAATCTACTACTCAAACTGAGCCTCACCGACTAGTGCCAGGTATTTTTCCGTAGAAAAAAAAGTAGCTAAGTCTAGAAAAAATAGTGATTCGCTTGCCTGATAACTTCGTATCAAATTTTGGACAGCCAAATGCAATATTATGTTTTCTCTTTGATCTCTAGCGTCGTTTTTGTTACTTTTTGGTTCTGGAATGAAAAATAATTCATTCATTAAACATAAAGAAATCCATCATGGTAGATAGACCTATTTTCATCACAATACTTACTAAAAAAGATTTGTACAGCACACTAAACTTGTTCTAGATGGCATACCTAAATATCTAAAAGTATTTAGCAGTTAATATTTATTCACTACCACTAGGTAGGTACCTAAGAGATACTCACTGCATGTTTTAGGACTAAATTCATCTTCGACTTCTTCTATCTTCAAAGCTGAACTGCTGACGCTGTCGTAGAATTTATCCCACGACTACCGAAAACCAAAATAATAATGTTTTCTTCCTGATCAAAGAACGTCCTCTATTGGACCAAGGTAGGTATATCTCTTAAAACTTTTCCGCCTTACCTCAAAATATTTAAACACGCCTTAAACACTGTTTAACGGCACAATTTGTACTGGTAAACAGTGTTTAAAGCGTGTTTAATTATTTTGTGGTTTGACGGTAAGTCTAATTTTGAATAACTTTCCAGTACATTTGACTCAGGAACCAAACCGATTAATACCTATGCCGACAGTTAAAATTATAGGGATGTTACATTATAACCTGCTAAATACATAAACCTTCTTGTTGCTTTTATCGTTAACAAGTTGACAAAAAGATAATTATATTAGAGATGTGCGAGATCTTACAGAATCGATAGACCCTTGCGCTTTCGCCCAGTCGAGATACTGCGCTTCCAAGAAGTTTGCGTTGCTGCCACTGAGGAAGGACTCTGCTTTTGACGACAACACTCGAGGCCGCTGGCTCTGCTGCAACACGAGCTGTTATAATTTTACTGCTCCACCTGAGTCTTAACGCGTCCATTATCGCGCTAATCAAGCCGTTACGTAACGCTTAACGCAGTCTTAACGTTAGTAAAATGTAAAGTCTTAATTTATGCGTTAAGGTGTAGGTAAAGCAGTAGGTACCTACTAGAATTGCAAACATCTTCCTGGATATACTAAACTTGTTATTATCCACGAGCGCCTAAAATCATAATACATAGGTACATATAATTATTGACCGACGAACCACATTTTTTTAATGTTTAATTGCGCATAACTTTGTTCAAAGTGGTCCGATTTCAATAATTATTTTTTTATTGGAAAGAGTATACTTTGAAATTGGTCCCATTTAAATTTTATCGAAATCGGCTGAGCCATTTTTGATAAATCAACAATAATGTGAAAAATGCTACATCGATCCGTGCGAAATATTCGCGAATTCTGTACATGGGTGAAGTCGGTCATGCTATTTTTTAGGTCATACGAGGTGCATTCAATAAGTACCTAGCCTCATCGCCAGAGGGCGCTGTAGTTTCAAAAGAGTTTTACCACAGTGTAGCACATTCTTTTTTAATTCTTTTTTCATATTTTCATTCCAATCCCTTCATTTGTTTTAATTTGACAACTTATGGAAGCGAACGTATCGATCGGTTTTACAAAAATGGAAAAAAAAATATCGTTCGGTGATTAGATTCCTATTTTTGGAAGGGAAAACGCGCATCGAAATCAAAGAGCGCTTGGAAGCTGTGTACGGTGGCTCTTCTCCATCGATGGGCACCGTCAAGAATTGGTTCAACGAGTTTGCACGTGGCCGTACGTCGGTTTTTGATGAACCACGTCCAGGTGCACCGAAAACAGCTGCTACGGAGGAAAACATTAAAAAAATCCATGATCTCGTATTGGCAGATCGCCGATTGAAGGTTCGGGAGCTAGCTGAGACTGTAGGCATTTCAGAAGGAACAGTGTATCATATTCTTCACGAGGAACTCGGCATGAGAAAGCTGTCGGCGCGATGGGTGCCGCGTTTACTCACACCGGAAAACAAGTGCAACCGTGAGACCACATCGGAGACGTGTTTGGCGCTGTTTAAGCGGAATCCAGCTGAGTTTTTGCGTCGTTTTGTGACCGTCGATGAAACCTGGATCCACTGGTACACACCAGAGACCAAGGAGCAATCAAAAAAAAGACCGGGGAACGTGCTCCAAAGAAGGCGAAAACTATAAAATCGGCCGGAAAAGTTATGGCCACCGTTTTCTGGGATTCACAAGGTGTGATCTACGAGTACATCGATTACCTCGAGAAGGGTAGAACAATTACAGGGCTTTACTATGCCGATTTATTGGGCCGATTCGACGCCGAATTAAAGAAAAAACGACCCCATCTGGCGAAGAAAAAAGTGCTGTTTCACCACGACAACGCACCGGTTCACACGTCTGCCGTTGCCATGGCCAAATTGGTCGAATTACGCCACGAATTGCTACCCCCATCCACCGTATTCTCCAGATTTGGCCCCTTGTGACTTCTTTCTGTTTCCTAATCTGAAAAAATCTCTCGCCGGGAATAGATATGGATCAAATGAGGAGGTCATCGCCGCCACGGAGGCCTATTTTGCAGAGTTTGACAAAAACTATTTTTCGGGCGGGTTAAAAAAGTTGGAGCATCGCTAGGCTAAGTGTATCGAAATAAAAGAAGACTAAGTATGTTGAAAAATAAATTGCCACTTTTCCAAAATTTTCGTTTACTTTTTGTAGGCTAAGTATTTATTGAATGACCCTCGTAAGTGTCCAATTTGTACCGTTAAATACTTACAACGGGCTGATGCGGCGGGATCACGTGGGCCCCTCTCAGGAGCAAAGGTCGACTCAAGTACATTTTCTCTGAAAAACACTGAAATAGGTATAGGTACCAATACCCTATACTCTGACTTGTTCTTGATCAAATCTATAAACGAGATTAGATTAAGAACAAGTCAGAGTATAGGATATGAGGCAATATGAAATCTGAACTTACTAAGATACTGCTTGTGGCATTACCATCTTCCCTGACACAAGGAAAATGGGAATATCACAGCAAATTAATGGTCCGACATTTGCCGCCCTAGGCTTCAGCCTACTTAGCCTGCCGGTAAATCCGCCACAGTGCATTGCTATGTACTTATGTATACTGAGGCACCACACCTTCGGGTCCCCTAATCGCAATTCGGTGTTTATATATTTTTTCGACGTTGTTCGCATAATATTCGTGGTGGTAGGCATAAGTGAATACTTAACACGAAAACATAGCTGAATTTGGGCAAATAGTACAATACGCAAGCCCGCGTTGTAAGGACGCATAAAATTTTGCTGAGGTCGGGTTACTACTCGAGCAACTCTTTTAGTTATAGAATAGAATAGAAAACGCTTTATTGTTCACACAATTTACAATATAACAATAAAAGAATACAATATAATTAAAATAGTGCGACAACCGGCGGCCTTATCGCTTAGAGCGATTTCTTCCAGGCAACCTGACCTGGTTATCTAATTTTATAACGAAGAAAATTACCTGATTGATTTTTACCGGCTTAATTTTGCTTCTTCCAGAAGTCTATGCATTGTAAAACTGAATTAGGTAAACATTTGCTAATGCAAATGAGAGTAAGGAAGGCTATTTAAATTATAGGAGTAAAAGAAATCAAGAAACTGAATAAAAATTCAATCGAAAAATAAAATAAAAATTAAAAACAGGAATGGAAATGTTGATTTATAAACCTGACACGAGGTTTTTGCCTGACAGCTAAATAACTGACAAAAATATTACAGAAGAGAAGTACTTACGTATTGCCAAGCTTTTAAAAGTCTTAATTAGGTATTTTCAAAGAGGTACAATACTCAAGCACGGTAATCCGTGCTTGAGTATTGTACCCATTATGTATGTAATCATTAGATTATCATAACCGTGACTCAAGTCACGCATAAAGTTGCCCGGCTAAACGGTTTCGCCAAAGACCTCGATATGGTTTCGCAGACTGTTTATGTATAATATCTAATAAATAATTGTAAGTTACTATTTGTCTCCATATAAAAAAAGTTGTTCTAGTGCGTGTCGAGGCACGCGTATTCCGGTTTCCGTTTTTTCATAGACGGTGATGATGATTATAAAAACCAATTCGAGATTTTCTTTATTATTCATCCCCACTTTACATGTTTGGGATCACCCATTAAATAAAATAGTTTTAAAATTTTTATGTATACTGAGCGCCACACAAATTGAAAGATGGGAATTTAGCTGCAGATGACACTTCGCCGTGATTCGCTAATTATTGCGCATGTGTGCACAATGCCTATACAAATGGCGAAGTAGTGAGCTCGGGCGTAGGGAGCGCGCGGGAGGCACGAGGTTGGCGGGCGGGTTTGCGCCGGCCTCTCTGGCACCCGCTAACGTCTATATTTTGGCGTTTGCGCAGCTCTCTGCGGCTAACTTCCCATCTTTCAATTTGGGTGGCGCTCAGTATAACTGTAATAGAAATCTATAGGTACCTATTTAACTAATATAATATTTTCATGCAATTTGGTAAATGTGGAACTTATGAAGCTTTGTAACATGAGGACGGACGGACACAACCAAGTTATAAGGGTTCCTCGTTTTACTACGTAACTCTAAAACAGACAGTAGGTACTGCTCATATTAGCACAGTGCAAATAAATTCCACAAGTCAATTAATTACGAAAATGTCAAGAAATCAAAATTAGTAATAGTGTGAAGTTAGCGAGTTTACAAGCTGAACGACCACTAATCTTCGTGCAGCTATTAAGCCAAGATTGGGTTTTGTGGATCTTGTAGCGAACTCCACAGCCGCCAAAAAGTTTGGTTCGGCCTACATGTGTGTATAGAATGTTTGTGTGCAACTAGCTAGTGTTTTGTTTAGGTATGACTAGACAGCACAGCTGATCGACGCTACGTTTTGTTTAAGGGCAGTAGAAAATTTGCGGGTAGATTATAAAAACTCCTACATGCAAAATATATGTCGCTTTCTGACGGAGACACAAAATAGTTTTGTTTTATTATTGTTAACAGTGTAACTATTTTGCCGTGGTGGCCTAGAGGTAGTGACACCCGCCTTGCAATCGTGAGGTCGTGGGTTCAAACTCGGTCCCGTACCAATGACTTCTTTGGAATTTATGTACGGAATTTAACAGCGCTGGTTTTTCGGTGAAGGAAAACATTGTGAGGCAACCTGCGTCCGTAGAAGAAATTCGATGGCGTAAGTGAATCCACCAACCTGCACTGGGCCCGCGTGGTGGATATGGCCCAGCCACCCTTCGTGGGTAGGCCTACGTCCTGCAGTGGACTATTAAAAAGGATACAGTACAGTAACTATTTTGACAATAAAGGATTTCATTTAATTTCATAGTATGGCTGGCTTATTATTATTATTTTATTGAGTATACTCAGAATAGTAACTAATAGCTTTAGTTAGGTATTGTTCTGATTGCAACACAGTTATGACAGTTCACAATATCGATGAAACAGAAATAATAAAAAATGATATAGAATAAATGAAACAACACAAATGTTACAAAATATGCATTTAATGTTGATTTATAAACCTGACACGAGGTCTTTGCCTGACAGCTAACTGACAAAAATATTACAGAAGAGAAATACTTACGTTTTGCCAAGCTTTAAAAAGTCTTAATTAAGTAGGTATTTTCAAAGAGGTACAATACTCAAGCACGGTAATCCGTGCTTGACTATTGTACCCATTATGTATGTAATCATTAGATTATCATAAAGTTGCCCGGCTAAAGGGTTTCGCCAAAGACTTCGATATGGTTTCGCAGACTGTTTATGTATAATTTGTAAATAACTATTTGTCTCCATTTTAAAAAAGTTGTTCTAGTGCGTGTCGAGGCACGCGTATTTCGGTTTCCGTTTTTTCATAGACGGTGATGATGATGATAGAAACCAATTCGAGAATAAATAAAAATAAAAATAGAATAAATGAAAAAACACAAATGTTACAAAATATGCATTTAATTAAATTTAAAATTCCTGGTACTATTACAGCATGTATATTGTCATTACATTTAATTAATAAATATAATTGAAAACGATTGTAAAATAATGAGGATTTTATTTAATTTTATGAGCAAACTGTTATGGCATTACCATTTATTAAACGCAAAAAATAACATTAATAAATTAGACTTACAATTTCATTATTTTATCCTACGATTCGGCACTTCATTGCATGCATTTTGCTAAATACTGATAAATAATGCTTCCTTCCAACAATAAAAAAATGATTTACGTTGAAGAACGACGAAGAAAAGAATGAGTTAAACCCGTTAAACCAATGAAAAGTATATTAATACAAAAATAATACAAGATAAAATATCTTAGGTATAAGTAACAAAAAATAAATACAAAATTATTTAAATTATTAAAAAATATATACAAAATTATTTTAATTATTAAAAAATATATACAAAATTATTTTAACTATTAAAAAATATATACAAAATTATTTTAATTATTAAAAAATATATACAAATTTATTATTGCAATTATTATTTATTTAGAATGTCATGCAATAAAGGAATGTTGTAGAGGTCGCGTCAAACTTTATGGAAGCTGTGAAGTGTGCCATAAATTCGGTACTGCTCAGCGACTCCCTTCGGCTCCCGAGCTGCCATAAAGCTTGACTCGTATTAAACATAAAAATGCCAGTTTTACATTGCTTTCAATTACAATTGGTTTTAATACAACCATTCGCAGAGATAAAATTAAATTGACATAAGAAAATCGAACAGTAAAATACATACCAATTTGTCTTAGTAGCAGTTACAACAAAATATATGAAAAACAAAAAAACTATTTTCTAGCTTCAATGAAAGAAAATTTTAATGTTTAGTTAAGGCCTTCGTGTGATTTGTAAATATAAAAATTGATATAAGTAGGCCAAATCATACAAGACGGCGGATGAGAAATTAGCTACAAGTTGCGCAGTATATCTACTCTAATTGAAAGATGGGAAGTTAGCCGCAGAGAGCTGCGCAAACGCCAAAACATAGACGTTAGCGGGAGCCAGAGAGACGAGACGCCGGCGCACACCCGCCCGCCAACCTCGTGCCTCCCGCGCGCTCCCTACGCCCGAGCTCACTACTTCGCCATTTGTGTAGGCATTGTGCAAACATGCGCAATAATTAGCGAATCACGGCGAAGTGTCTGCGGCTAACTTCTCATCCGCCGACTTGTATGATTCGGCCTATAGCTCATCTTTGTAAATAGATACTAAGACTTCTATTTTTATTCCCTAGTACGTGAGAAAATAATACAATTATCTATATAGCCACTATGCCTACAACATTAGCTATAACTATAACAGATAATGCTAACTTAACCACTCACAGCCACGTCAAACGACGCTGCAAAATAAACGATGCTTTAGAAGCCATTTGCATGATTTAAAGTGATTTGGAAGCCAAAGGCGAAATTCAATTAATCTATTTTTACGATTTTTACAGTGTTTCCCACACTAAGTTTATCGCAGAGTTATTTTTGTGATAAACATTTCAATAATTTGCAGCGACCGCAGGATTTGAACCTGCAGCTTCGGAATACCGTTTCAGACACTTTATCCAATTGAGCTAGCTCGCTTACCGACGCTCACACCAAATTTCTAAATTGTTTAACCAACTGGGTAAGTTGGTAAAAAGAAAAACTCCTGGGATTTATTCGTTTTTCAGTTTCATGAAAATTGTCATGAAACATCGAACAGTATTTTGTTTTGTAGTTTGTATCTTGGTTTCAATTATTGGGCGCAACTGTTCTCTGTAACGACGACTGTATGTTATTGAGTACCTAATTTGAATTTCAAACGATTCTTCATTTGGCGTCCCACAGACTGCCTGGGGCATTATTTTTGATTTTAGAACGGCTGGGTGGGACGTTACACGTTCTACTGGGACGTTACACGTTCTAGCCGTCTCCATACAAGTTCCATATACGTCCGAGCCAATCAAAAGTCAAAAGTTAAAAGCCCCTGGTCATCAACCAATCACAGATCTTCTTTTAAACACTTCGGACTATGTGATTGGTCGGATACTAGCCGCAGCCGCAGGTCTCGGTTGTCTGCGGGGCGCTTTTGTCGAATGCCCGTCGAAGGATTTTCTCATAGAAATTGAGATATGTTCACGATATGCCGCGCCACACAAGTTGGCGGATGTGAAGTTAGTTTCAAGCTGCGCAATAGCCAATCAACGTGCGGCTTTATGTGAGCTTCAGTCAGGATTGGATATTGCGCAGCTGGTAGCTTCACATCCGCCAACTTGTGTGGCGCGGCCTATACTTTTCGATTGAGGGTTTTAAATTATAACACGTCCCTAACTTCTGACCAACTGTTTACGAGCGAAGCCGGGACCGATCGCTAGTATTTTAATAGTATATTTCTATATCATTACAAAAATTGAATTGAATATATCTGAGTACCCATAATCATAACAATAAAATCGACAATAATCTTAAAATCTGAAACATTGCATTATATTTTATTACTAAACACTTAAATGCTTTTAGAGGCCTTAGTATGAGTGTATAGTAAACGAAAACTATTATCGTTTTCGAGAGGCATACAATTTTGTTAGTTCTTACCTTAGAATAAGGACTAAACTAATAGAAACCGTACTAAATAGCAAGAGATATACATCATTTTGTCCCATTTTAAATATGAAATTTAAATGGTGTTAGGTTTTACAAACTAGCATTGAGCTATCTCGGCTGTCCAAATTCAAAAATCTAGAAAGTAGAAAGGTAATTTGATCAGAGATTTGAACCTTCTGATGGAACTAGAGGGTTCAAATTTCCGATCATATCGCAAAAGATAAAGTAGACCAAATTCCAACCAATATGACATTCCAACTTTTGATTTTGACGTTTGACAACAGACAATGAGTTTTTTTTTTGTTCCACTCTCTTGCGTATGCTGTTAAGATATGAATAAGACAGCTGTAACATAGTTTTTATTTGAGTAAAATTTAGCAAGGTTTCTATTACTTTAGCACTTATACTGAGGTTCTTACCGTCATGGCCAAAAGTGTATAGAGCCTCACGGAAACTACTGTAGTTTCAGTTTACGTATAAACTCATACTAACCCCTCAGCTTACAAATGTAACGTTTGATCACTTTTCGCTTATAGCTATCACTGAGTTCTGTTTGTTTGTCCGCCGCCCTTAGTCGTCCTTCTTTGCTTTGGGTTTCTTCTTCTCTTGCGCCTTGGCGGGCTTCGAGGGGTAGATCACGAACAGAGACAGTTGGATGGCGCATAGCACGAACGCGACTACGTTTTGTAACTGAAACGAAATTAACACATATTTAATACAAGGTTAACCAGAACTAGTGCACTAAGCCGAAAAGAGGTGTTTCGGACCATCATTATGAAAAACTTTTACTATGGCGCCAACCCCAACTTCGAGAAAAAAAACTGCTGTTTCATACATTTTGTCTACTACCCACTTAAAAGACGAACATGATGAAAAAACTTTCCATAAAAATCTCAAAAAATTGTTCATAATCAAAAATTGAATTGAATTATTATAGTTTAGACGAGTACCTCACTGATAAAATTAAATTATAGTAACATTTAATAGTAATAATAGTAACTTGTAGTACGGCCAAGAATCTATGACAAACTAGTTCTAATCTATAATTATGTTTTGTAAGTAAAATGTGTACTATTTATGTTATTAGTATATATTTAAAATAAGATACCTAGGTTTAGTAAGTAATTTTTAAAATATTTAACAAATATTTCAATGTTTGCTATGCCCTATTAGGCAGGGTATGTACTTAGCGTAAGAATGCTATGTATACTATGCAAATAAATAAATTCAATTCAATTCAATTCCGAGTTGCAGTTTTGTATGGAACAGCTGATCTTTTTTTTCTCGAATTTTGGGTTGGCCCCATAGTAAAAGTTGTATATAATGATGGTCTTAATGATCTTCTTTCGGCTTAATAAAGGGTAAGCAGATAACCCTGTATAGGGATTAAATTCAAGGTGGAGCGGTCATAGCGTAGTTTAACGAAGGGCTAAGGACATTACACCATCATTTAATCATGAGTAGTGGTCTAACTCTTCTCTTATCCATGTATTTATTCTAAATTAAAAATATTATGTCGAACGAAGCCTTTAAAACAGAAGGCCAAAATATGTAATTTCATTTACCTAATGTCGGCGTCAGCTCACCACCCTGTACTTTTTTATCGAAAAGGTATGACAAAAAGGAAATAACTTTGGCCTTTTGGCATAAGCCAAAAGTAGCTTTGTTTTTTTCGGGTGGACCTCAAAAACTGGTTGATATTATCGTTTTGGGACGCAAAACTTTGAGCTTAGGTATGATATTTTCTGGTTTTGCAGCTGCCGAACTTCGAAGGTACGTTGGCGTTATCGGGTATTTGGGCTCCAAAGTTATTTTAGTCCATAATAATGGCTGATTCGATAAAATAAATAATGAAGTTTTTCTTACAAGGGATTAAACTGGTTCCCATTTTATTGGTTAAGCATATCTTAAGGTCCAACGTTTAGGTCAGCGCGTGAAATTCAAATTTTCTCATTTTTTGCCATTTACAGCTGAACTACTCATCATGAGTTTATGAAAACTAGTTTAGAGATTATAAACAGATAGTGTTAACGGAGTACAAACAACAAAAAACAAAAGTGCAGCAACTAATTTTCAGCTTAGTTTTTGGTGGATTTCAGCTAATGTAGGTATAACACATACAAAAAACCGGACAAGTGCGAGTCAGGCTCGCACATCGAGGGTTCCGTACAAACATATTGTTGTTAAACTAAAATAATTAAAAATCTGTTTTAGCATGAGATAATTAAGTTATTTTATACGATACATACTCGTACATGATACGATTTACTTACTCACTTTGAATTTTGAACCCATATTTTGTGGCCCTATTTTTATGTGATTTAAATAAAAATGTACAGCTTTCAGATTTATTCCTATATGTGTACTCTGAGACAATGCTCTTCGCCAAATTTCATAGTTCTATGTCAACGGAAAGTACCCGGTAGGTTTTGATTTTTGTGAGCGTTTAAAAATGCGTTTTTTTTACGACATAAACGGCTCTAACTTTTTTATACGGTAACTGAGAAGCTTTTCTTTTACACACCTGCAAGAGTTCATAGGTTTACGTATATAGTTTAAATTTCAACTCGATATCTTTACACGTTCCCGAGATAAAGAGTCTTGACATACACACAGACGGACAGACGGTCAGACGGACAGACGGACAGACGGACAGACGGACAGATGGACAGACGGACAGACGGACAGACGGACAGACGGACAGACGGACAGACGGACAGACGGACAGACGGACAGACGGACAGACGGCTAGACGGACAGACGGACGGACGGACAGACGGACAACAAAGTGATCCTATAAGGGTTCCGTTTTTTCCTTTTGAGGTACAGATCCCTAAAAACATCCATTGAAAATGGTAACAAAAAACCTCCTCCTATTTTAAGCAGTCTGTTAAAAAGCCACGCAACCATTAACACGAATTTCAACCCGGAGACACGTCATGTAATTACGACAGTCGTTCCGATAAAATGATTTCCCTTTGAGATGTAGTATTAGATAAGAGTCTTATAAGTATTTATAGCAGATAATATCGACTAATCCGCCTGTTGGAAACAAAATTATCGCTTATTGTTATCTCTATTTGCTATATCTTCGAGGAAATAAATTTTTGATTCAGTTATTAAAATCAAACAGACTGAGAAAATGAAATACGAGTAGTATGTGACCATGAAACTGTCATGTCTGAGAAAACCACAATAAAGTTCAAATCCATAGTTAAAGTATGCATAAATAAATAAAGAATAAAGATCTCCTTATCCTTACTAACAGATATTATAAATCTGAAAGTGTGTTTGTTGGTTTGTTACTCTTTCTCGCAACAACAAAGCAACAACTCGATTTTTGGCATCAATATAGTTCGAAGGTTGGAGAGTGGCATAGGCTACTTTTTATGTCGGAAAATTTAAAGGTTGCGCGGCCAAGAGCTATTAATAAAAAAGATAAGTTTTATGTTCTGTCTTGTATGTATGTATCTGAGTACTTCAAATGCTTTACAGCTGGATCGAACCTGATATGGGAGAATTGACGTAGCTATAGCTTTTTCCTAGGTGGGGCTGCAGCTGCCCTTTTGCCAATCCCAGAAAAATAATAATGTTTCAGGCACCAACACAAAAATGACCACATTTTCGCAGTAAGTCCTGAAAGATGATAATAATAGTTTTTGAATCGACCAGTGTTTTCGCGTTTTCTGTAGAACATCAAGAAAATTTCCGGTACAGTTTTACGTTCCGGGAGAAACTCTTTACAGTCCTTAAATTGTGACAAAATGTTGTTTTTGGTGTCAACCGCTTGATTGCACGCTCATACGTCTTATTTTTATTCAGATTTAGTTTATGTACTTTTCAGGCAAGTTTTTTCTTTTAGAGACTTTTCATTTTAAGGTCACAAAAACTGTAAAAATAAAGACGTATAGTCCTAGCAATTGAAGAGCTGATTACGTAAAAAAATCACCTAAATCAGATAATATTTAGAGGTAGGTGTACAACGTGTAACGGAAAGGCTGTATACATACTGAAAGTACCAAATCAGATAACGGTAACAAACTAGATGGCATTTTATGCATACATGGTAAGTTCGTTTGCTGATTTCTAATCTTTTTTTGAAAAACTAGTCATTTTTATGACTAATTCACATTTGCACAGCACTATCACACTAAACAGCTGTGAGGTCAATACCTTGCCCATCAAAATCAGACCACACCTCCTTGAACTGCTGTCCTTTTTTTTCTAGTCAGTCATATTTAATTTTTTTTTAAAAGTGAATGTTGTTATTTTGGCTCGGAATTTCGAATACAGCATCTTTATAAGGTATAGTATCAACCCACTTTTTATGTATACAGCCTTTTCGTTACACGTTGTATAACAGTTTTTTGTTTTTATATGGTCAAATTGGCGCCTCACGATTGCCTTAAAGATAGAGTGAATAGACATAGTAATATGCGATAATTTTTGTATGTATAAGTTACTTACAATTAGGAATTTATTCCTGAGAATGATGCCATAGAGCAGCCACATGAAGGTGACGATGGTTCCGCCGAAGATGATGGGGAACGGCATGCCAGCCGTGCTCTTATTCTTTATTATGGTTTTCTGCAAACAAAATGATATAGTAGATTATTCAACACATGAAATGAAATGAACTATCATTATTCGACAGATACGTAATAAGTACAAAGAACTTATAAAATAATGACATGGGGACAATAAACTCTCTTATCTCACGGGCGATATATTGGACACTGAGCGTGGCAAGGGATCTAGATTTAACGAATTAAAGATTCAAAATTTTAATCATTTTACATAGTTCATAAGTTTTTTGGAAATAAACAATTTCAATTTTAATGCCTAGGGAGTTTCTTACATTATTGCCCTGTCATAGAACCTCAAGAATGTGTAAATATAATAATGACTTATTTTACGTTGAGATTGAATGACATATAAAATTGATCATTTTCGAGCAGGATGGTATTAAGAATATTAAAGTGTGTTTCCACCGGAGTTGAAACACACCTACTTGTGGCCTACTGAATTAAACACTGCTAAGAACATAATTATGTTTCTCTCGGTATGGACGGATAAAATAAACATCTATAGGGCTAATGAAAATTCTTGGCTGCTGTTTATTCGTAAGTTAGCGACGCAAGATACCTGCCCAGCGTGTAGCTAAGTAAGTAAGCTGTAAGTTCACAGCCGCCAACAAGTTTGATTTGGAAACATGTTGCCTACAACGTGGCGACAAGTTCCAAAAAAGTAGCGTGAAAAATTATATACAGGGTTACTTGCTTACCCTGTACTAAGCCACATTGTTAGCCGAAAAGGGGTAATTGGGAACATCATTGCGAACAACTTTTTTCTCAAATTTTGAATTGTTCCCATTGTACTATGGGACCAATTCAAAATTTGAGATAAACATATTTGCTGTTCAATACAAAACTGCAACTCGGAATCGACAAAATGTATGATACAGCAGATTTTTTTTTCGCTTGAATTTGCTCAAATTTTGTATTTGTTCGCAATTATGGTCCTATACCTTGTAAAATATAGCTTGATACGCGAGACATTGACATTGACATATGCGTAATGACTCACGCACATCAAGTGTCATATTTTTTATAGTCAAAATATTCGGTACACAATGCTGTATTTCATGGTCGAGATGCACGAGCATGAAGTACAACATTGTGAACCGAACATTTTGACTATAAAAAATATGGTACTTGATGTGCGTGAGTCATTACGCTTATGTCAATATCTCGCGTATCAAACTATATTTTACAAGGTATAATGACTCCTTTTCTTCTTAGTAGGTACACCAGTTCTGGATAACCCTGTATAGCGAATTAAAAAATAAACTAAATATCCGATTGCAGATAGATATTTGATTATCTAACTGATAGTACAGAAACTAAATCAAATCGTTTATTTACCAGAGTGCAGATATAGCAATGAATCAAACAATGTCAATGAAAATTGCCACTAAATGTTTAGTGTTAGAAGAAAACATTAGATGATTTTTGTTCTTCAAAACATTTCTTGGAAAGATATGATTTTGATTATTCTTCTCAGGACTGTTATTGCCCACATTATAAATGAGGATGGATAAGATTGGGAACATTTTTGAGATGACAATGTTATCAAAGTATTTTTTTTTTAATTTTGTTTATTTATGTATATTAATGCGAATCACATGGTTTCGCATTAATACATAGAAACTTATTCTAATTCTATACATGTATACCCTGTTTGATAGGGTGTGGCATTTTATACTAATGATACCAGTAATCAGAAAGAAATTCAATGATATCGGAGACAGAATCTTAGTAGTCATTACGTTGTAAGAATATTTGTATCTAAAAAACTCATTTATGTACACTCAGATACATAAATGAGAGTGAAAAACACCTCACATTTAATTCAGATAGCCAACAGTTTTTCTATAGGTATTAATTGGTATGTTGTTATCATGACTGAAATACTGGTCATGTGTTTCAGCATACTACTTGTTTATCTGTCATGTATAGATGATGCAATGATAACAGATTTAAAAACAATTGCATCAGGCTAGACTATAGGCGCGAAAAGTTTTCAAGGGCGATCGTACAGTCAGTTCCAAAACTGCTAATATCAAAATTTGCACGAACAGATGATATTTCCGTGAAAACGCGTATTTTTTTGATTCTTGTGTGGATATGTTGTGGGGGTGCGTCGGCGGTAGGTATCGGCGTTGAATGATAACTTCACCAAGTATACGAATGTCACGAATTTATTTCCGCGTAGGTCTAACACACAATACATATATTATAAATAATCGAAGGAGTAGATGAGTGATACTATAAAGTTCGTGGATAAACAAATAGGTAAGTCGGGCGGCGCGCGAGCGCAATGCAGTGCACACGTTTCTCGACTGCCAGCAGAGGGCGCGACAAGGTCGGCGCGGCTCGCTCGCACCTAACCGGTCTATCGCCGGGCTGCCATAGTAACTACGCGGTTACGCTGTGGCACTAGGCAATAGCGATCGGTGCGCGCGTTTCCAATGATTCCGAACTTCTATAAATAGAATGAAATAAATATCGTTCGGAAGGAATTTATAATTACGTAAATAAATATATAAATTAATTTGGAATGTATAGGTATGTATGTGTGTATGTATAAATAATATATAATATTAATAAATATATTATGTTAAGTGTATAATATTTTATGTTTATATTAATGTAGTTAAATATTATTAAATATATGTAAATAGCATATTATGTAGGTGAGTATATGTGTAATGTATACGAGTATCCTACATCACTCCCCTCCAGACCGTGACTACGGTCGATAAAAATCCGGAAAACGGACCGTACGACCAGAACGCGTCTTCTTTGTGCCCTGAGCTGGGACTGGGACTGGAACTGGGATGGGTACTGATGCTGGAATATCCGGTTGCCGTAAAGGCTGAGGATGTGGTGGGGATGGAGTAGTAGTAGTGGGGGTAGGAGTATGGGAATGAGCGGGGTCTGTCAAAAAGTAGGCTGGTTTGAGCCGGTCAATTGAGACAGTGGCCTCTTTTCCCTTGAGCAAAATTTTGAAAACTTTATCCCCCCTCTCGAGAACTTCGTATGGGCCAGTGTAGGGAGGTTTCAATGCACCTCTCACTGCATCGTCGCGTAGAAAGACGTGACTCGAGTTGGACAAATCTTTGAAAATGAAGATTTTGTTTTTGTTGTGCCGAGAAGCGGGCTGAGGTTGAAGCTTTGCAGCGAAGCGGCGTAGACGAGTCGCGAAGTCCGAAATATCGGCACTATCTTCGATTGTAGGTTGGAAAAATTCTCCCGGAAGACGTAACGTCTCGCCATACACCAATTCTGCCGAAGAAGCTTGTAGATCCTCTTTAAATGAGCTTCTGATGCCAAGGAGTACTAAGGGCAAGGTGTCTACCCAGTTGCTGTCAGCATGGCACATTATTGCTGCCTTAAGTTGACGGTGGAATCTTTCCACTAAGCCATTACACGCTGGATGGTACGCGGTTGTTCTGCGGTGTTTGAATCCAGTCATTTTTCCAAGGTATTGGAAAAGCGCGGATTCAAACTGGGCACCGCGGTCGGTCACGATATCGAGTGGACATCCAAATCTGGATATCCACGATAACAGTGCCTTGCCAACAGTTTCAGCTGTCATATCTGGCATTGGCGTGACCTCCGGCCATCTTGTAAAGCGGTCAACAGCAGTAAGGCAGTATTTATGGCCTTGAGACTGTGGCATCGGACCTATTATGTCTATATGGACGTAAGCGAATCGAGAGCGAGGTAAGTCGAAAGTGCCCAATGGTGATGACACGTGTCGACTCACTTTAGCTCGCTGGCATGCCAAGCACTTTCGTGACCAATCGTGACAGTCTTTGCGCGCCCCCGGCCAAATAAAACGCTCAGCGACTAATTTAGCCGAAGCTTTTGCGCCTGGGTGGCTCAAGTTATGAAGACTATCGAAAACTTGTTTTCGAAACGGTTTGGTCACAAAAGGTCTTGGTGAAGCCAGGCTTACGTCACAATACAGTTCGGTTTGGCAGCTTGGCAATTTTAGCTTCTCAAGGCGGAGTGAAGATTCACCACCAAGAAGCTGTGCTAATTCCGGGTCAGAGGCTTGTGAGGTAGCCAGTAAACTCCAGTCAATTGGCATCTGCAATTCCTCGATTCTGGATAGCGTATCGGCGACAACGTTGTCGCTACCAGATATGTGACGTATATCAGTCGTGAATTGCGAGATGTAATCGAGGTGCCGAAATTGACGTGGAGAGCAGTTTGCTTTTCGTTCACTAAAAGCGAAACTGAGGGGCTTGTGGTCGGTATATACCACGAAATGTCGAGCCTCCAACATGTGACGAAAATGCCTAATACTGTCGTATATAGCTAGAAGTTCACGGTCGTATGGCGAGTACTTTTGCTGGGCTGGGCTAAGCTTCCGCGAAAAGAATGCAAGTGGTTGCCATACGCCGTCGATCAGCTGTTGCAGTACTGCACCCATTGCCAGGTCAGATGCGTCCGTTACGAGGGCGAGTTTGGCTTGGCAATCTGGGTGTGCAAGTAATGCAGCATTAGCCAGATTCTGTTTACAATTATCAAAGGCAGAGAGTGCATCGCCGGAAAGATGGACTGGGTGGGACGCTTTGACTGAGCCGGTTAGCAATGCATGTAGGGGTGCTTGACTTTTGGCTGCGTTTGGCAGAAAACGCCTGTAAAAGTTAAGCATCCCTAAGAAGCGTCTAAGCTCTTTCACTGTCTTGGGCGGGGGGAAGTTCCTAATAGCTTCGACCTTTGAATCTAAGGGTTTCGTGCCGGAAGATGAGATTCGATACCCTAGAAAGGACACTTCGCTGGCTCCAAAAACACATTTTGAAGTATTCAGCAAAATGCCGTATTCCTTCATGCGTGTGAAGAGTTGATGGAGATGAGCTTCGTGTTCCTCTTCTGTTTTCGAGAAGACTAGAAAGTCATCCAGATAACAGAAGCAGAAATCGAGGCCTCTCGTCAACTCATCCACAAAACGCTGGAAGGTCTGACCGGCATTTCGCAACCCAAAGGTCATGTATGGAAATTCATACAAACCAAATGGGGTCGAAATGGCAGTCTTTGGAATGTCGTCTTCGTGCACAGGAATCTGGTTATAGGCCTTGACAAGGTCTATTGTTGAGAAGACCCTACAGCCAGATATGCTGTGCGCGAAGTCGTGGATATACCTAATTGGGTAACGGTCGGGGATGGTGCGTGCATTGAGCATGCGGTAGTCACCGCAAGGTCTCCAACCGTTATCTTTTTTAGGTGCAAGGTGCAGAGGGGAAGCCCATGGACTCTCGGAAGGTCGCGCTGTGCCGCTACTGAGCATGAGTTCGAATTCCCGCTTAGCAACTTTCAGTTTGTCAGGAGCTAGTCGGCGGGGAGTACACGATATAGGAGGACCCGGTGTTGTTCTAATGTAATGTGTGGTGTTATGTTTCGGAATCATTGGTTGGCCTGAAGGGCGGGTAATCTCGGGGAAATTACTAAGAATCGCGTGATATCGCGTGTCGCCCGACCAAGTTTTGACCGAAAATACATTAGTATGAGCCATAAAAGCGCTGGATGTCAATGTGGTAGTATTATCAATCAATCGCTGTTTACGACAATCTACCATTAAATTAAAGTGGATCAAAAAGTCTACACCTATGATCGCTTTGGTCACATCAGCTACGGTAAAGCGCCAGGCAAAGTTACGCCTTAAGCCTAAATTTAGACACAGTTCCACGTAGCCGTAAGTGTCGATGCTGGTCCCGTTTGCTGCACACAGCTGATAGCCGGTCTTGTTCCGTCGCTCCCGCAGTGCAGATCGAGGGTACACGCAGAGATCACTGCCGGTGTCCACGAGGAACTGTGTGTTGGAGCCACGGTCCGTTACAAAGAGGCGACCAGTAGAAGAAGGGCAATCGTCAGCCGCCATTAGCGACTGCCCGCGGAGTTTTCCGACGTCTTGAAGTCGCATGGCTTTATGCATTTGTGTGCGTTGCTTCCGTGCATTGAGTGGTACCAGCACACCGGGAATCGTCGGTAGCTGGAGTTTGAGCGGGATCGGGGTCTCGAACCAGATGAAGGACGACGGCGCTGCGGTCTGGATCTATTAGAACTACATCCTGCGCGAGTATGCTCGTCGAGCTTCAGGGCGAGGCGCTCCACCATATTCTTCAGCTCCGCGATCTCGCTAGATGGTTGAGGGTGTGCGGGGCTGGAAGACGTCGCTGCAACGCTATGCGGGGAGGTGATGTCCAAGATACGGTCGGCCAGGTTAGACAGGTCTTCCAGGTTCTGCGAAGTCTGGGATGCCAGCACAGTCTGGATACTGCTGGGAAGACGATTGCACCAGATCGATCGTATGAACTCGTCGGGAACATCAGGGCCTGCCAGATCTTGCAGGTGTCGCAGGAACTGCGAAGGCTTCCGGTCTCCCAGCTGTTCGTGGGTCAGCAGCTGCTTGACCTTGCGTTCGCGTGACGCTGTGAGTCGCCGTATCAGCTCCGTTTTAATTTTGGAATACTGGTTTTTCGCAGGAGGGCTTGTGATGACGTCTTTCACCTCCTTAGCATGCTGCATATCAAGATGCGCGATGACATTATTGAACTTAATGACGTCATCAATGATACCCAGGTTGTAAAATTGCCCTTCCAAAAGCGCGAACCATATTTCGGGATCATCCGGTGAAAACGGAGGCACTTTCACGGTGACTTGCCGTATGGGTGCAGTGGAAACGCGCACTTTTCTGCACCGGCGCGTGGTGATGTTTTCTGGTTCGCTGTCCGATTTTGGAGTGCCGTATGGTTTTTCGGACTCACCGTTTAAGGTTTCCTGGATTTGTTCACTGTCACTCATTTTCGCGTTCTTTAGGGGTCACCAGTGTGGATATGTTGTGGGGGTGCGTCGGCGGTAGGTATCGGCGTTGAATGATAACTTCACCAAGTATACGAATGTCACGAATTTATTTCCGCGTAGGTCTAACACACAATACATATATTATAAATAATCGAAGGAGTAGATGAGTGATACTATAAAGTTCGTGGATAAACAAATAGGTAAGTCGGGCGGCGCGCGAGCGCAATGCAGTGCACACGTTTCTCGACTGCCAGCAGAGGGCGCGACAAGGTCGGCGCGGCTCGCTCGCACCTAACCGGTCTATCGCCGGGCTGCCATAGTAACTACGCGGTTACGCTGTGGCACTAGGCAATAGCGATCGGTGCGCGCGTTTCCAATGATTTTAATAATATTTAACTACATTAATATAAACATAAAATATTATACACTTAACATAATATATAATATTAATAAATATATTATGTTAAGTGTATAATATTTTATGTTTATATTAATGTAGTTAAATATTATTAAATATATGTAAATAGCATATTATGTAGGTGAGTATATGTGTAATGTATACGAGTATCCTACACTTGCACCAGAATTGCTTATTTTAAGGCATAAGATATCGATTGTCGGATTAAAAGGTACGCACATAAATAAAACATTAAATTTTTAAGAAAAACAAAAATTTAAGAACTGGTCTACCCTAATAGGGTCATATGTATAACTTATAGAATATAGATACTAAACATGTTTCTTAAGACCTGCATGTAAATTATACTACATATGATGCAATAAACGATTGATTGATTGATTGGTATCGAATTTCGACATGCGAAAAAAACATCGAAAGATCCCGCGCTCACTACGCTCTCGTTTGATACAATGCTTCCTTTGCTTAGTTGTTCTCTTTTGTTTTCATCAGAAAAAGATAAAAGTATAGATCAAGTAGTGGAGTATTAAAGTATTTCAAATTCAACATACTTAGTTTACATGGAAAAATTGGATTGGAAATCACTGCTATAGCGTGTCAATAAAATATTTATTATGTTTTTTGTAAAAACATTGTACATAGCAATCTTAATTAATCACATAGAAAACGGCCCAGATCTTTGACAATGAGCGCGAACTTAATATGACAAACCTGTCAAAATTGGCATGGATAGGCACCATAATTATATGGACCATATTTTTGTGCCGTTTTGCTCAGCTAATTCGGTATCTAGACAGATACATAATCAAAGGTTGCAATAAAAGTTTTCTGATTTTTGATATTTATTAATCATATTATATCTTGAGTGCGATAGACGGTGTCGGTGCTAGTGCTCAGTCACATATATTTGTTTAACCTAATTCAAAATCGACGTTTCGATGACTTTGCACATTTCGTACCGGCGGCGAGCTGACGAAGCAACTTGTGCAATAATCATGCAATAATTACGTCAGTTAGAAATATTTGAAGATTAATGATGATTTAGGTTTGATATACGTTTTTATTTTTGTTTTATTTAACCAGTGAGGTAAAATAAAATCATCGCATTTAATGCCTAATGCTCCTTGTTCATATACCACATCATAGTATTACAGCATAATTACTTTTCGCAAAAAAATCGAACCACCGACTTTCACCGTGTATAGAAGTCAGAATTCGAATAGTTTCTGTAATAGTAATAGTGTCTGGGTGTTATTTAGTTACTATTTATATAAGTATGTATTTAAAAATATGTATATGTAGTATATCAGTCTCTGGCAGCTATATCACAAGCTTTGCTTAGTTTGGGGTGAAAGGCCGTGTGTAAGATGTCCCAAAATATTTATTTATTTAGTTTGCACGAATAAAATTGATATGACATCCATGTATGTTATCGTTGATTTATAAAAAAAGGCTCTGCCGATTTCAATAAATTTTAAACCATCTTAGATACGCTTTTGAACTAAAAAAGTTTTTTTTATATTGGTTCTTAATTGGCGAAAATATCGATGAACGGTTTGTGTATTTTACACAAGAAAATACATACACACGAACTTAGAACCTCCCCCTTTTTGGAAGGCAGTAAACCGCGCTACCGTATCACAGACACTCTGACACCAAGGCTAGCCACTCAGCCTATATGAACTTTCTATTATGCTAACGTGTTTATTGCGTAGATATAATATCAAAATTCATGTTCAATTAAATAAACTTTATTACTTAAAGAGTACATGTTTAATTTCATTTTAAAAATTCTGATTGGTAACGAACAAGGGCATCAGACAAATTAAGATAAATTCGCAAATGCATAATAATGTTTTGGTAGGTGTACTCGTATCTGTAGTACATGTATTTGCAATTCAAATGTAAGTACTCGTACCTACTTCACTTTAAGTAAATTTATACACCTACAGTGTATTTATCCGACGCCTTAGAGCGTTAACAAGAGCTTAAACATTTTATATTATTAGGTACTGGAAAGGGAATAGATTAGCAGGACTGCGAATTAGCTCTTAGCTCAGTTGGGAGAGCGTCGGGCTAGTGATCCTAAGAGGCAGGTTCGAGTCCTGCATTCGGGACGATTTTTTGAAATGTTTATCACAAAAACAACTCTTTGAGATAAACCTATGGGATGTACTATAAAATTAAAATCATTTTAACGAAAGTTACTATACAAAACTCACAAATATATAATCTCGCCAGGAACTATAATGCCCCATCTCCGATATTTTTTCCTGGCAATTACAATCTGTTTTTTTATTTGCCTTTTTATAATAATTTGAATATTTCTTGATAGCGCGCAACAATGTCCATTTGCATCAATTCTACACAGACCTCAATATACAGACTTAGCCGAGTTTGAGGCTCCCAAGTAATACCTAGGCACGATCACTAAAAAAATAAAATTAGTCAAATGTAATCCGTCGGATTGACTATAAAAAAATATTAGACACGTATTTTTTCTTTTCTCAATTAAACAAAAATTGGTGAAGATATAGTCCGTCAAAGTTCCACGTGACGTCACAAGTGCCATACAAATAATGTATAGACTTCTGAAAGAGAGGTGACGTCATGACCCCCACTCCTAAACTTTGACAAGTGGTTTGATTAACAAAAGAAAAAATACTCACGGACTAATTTTTTTTTCTTTTTTTATCCAGTCATCATGCCTATTGTAATTATGTAGGTATTTTTGCTGTGGAAATAAACTATCTTGTATTTTTGTTTGTTTTGTATTTTCTATATTTACCTACATGCTTCATCTTCGACAACATCGCTTTCCTTCAGGCAAGATTTTTTACCCGTCTGCCAAGGAAGGGTATTGTTTTTCGCACATATCTTGCACGTTTGTAAAAAGGTGATGTCCACAAGTGGTATATTATTCAGAGAAAAATCGAACCAAGACGATATATACATCATTTGAAAGCTTGTTATATGGGCTTCCCAAAAATATTTAATTTAAATTTTTTATCCCTCCAATTTTTTTTGAATGCGAAACAATTTATTGTATGAAAAATAACAATACAGCTTATTACTTTTTCTAGTTTAGCAATGATAAAGTGCTTCTATTGTTATTTTACTTGCATTCGTAGCTGATTCTTCCACATTCATTGCTTAATTTGCTAAAATTAGAAATTATAACCTACCAGTGTGACCAGTTAGTAGGTACAATGTGACAAATAAACATTTTAAAAATATGTCTAATTGGTAAAAATGCTTTTATTTAACAATTCAGAGGTAACTTAATCAGGGTTGATAGAGATAAACTACTTATTGAGACAAATATATTTATTTATGCCAATAAATTCAAAATTAATTTTAAAAAAAATCGGAGGGCTCTTTTTTTGTTTTTAACTGTTGTAATAGACTCAGAAAAATATGAACTTTCTCGAAATGTAACGACTGTTGTGGTTAGAATTTTTGATTATTATTATACCGGCCTCCATACATTTCGTGGACATGTCCTTTCTTTATTCCCACGTATCTTCTAAATGGCTGGATGGACAATAGGCTAGTAGACAATTTTATTTTGATGTCTTCTTGTGACAGCTAACCATAAACAGAGCCGATTAACGAAAAAAAAATCAACATAGATTCAAAGAAGTTACAAGCATTTATTTTTCTTGCTAGACAAAGAGCGCACTATAGCATAATATGACGTCACGGTCCGTAAGTGTCATACATTCGCCATACTATGTTATGCTTTGTGGGAAAGGGACAAAGCATCCCCTCTTAATCCCTACCAAAATCTTTACAAGCTCATATCTCAGAACTGGATTAGCCAATTTTAGTTATTTTTCCTGTTTACGAATCATAATTAATTGCAGAATTCACTAATCTTAATACTTTGAGTTAATTCAATACTAGTCAACAACCCTAGGTGTATCGTTAGATGCGTTTCAAAAACCAAGTGTCCTTAGATAGATTCAAAAAATAAAATGGTGGATTTTTGGCGACAAATTGTAAGTAAAAGTTTATATTTTTTTGCTAACCGAACTTATCGAGTAGGTTATCAAAACAAAGGGAATTAAAAGGAGATAACAAAAATATACATATGTCATGTATTTTTTATTTTTAATCAGGAATCATTATAATACAACCATTTTAATTCTTATTTGGTGCGTTGCCTATCTGTTGATTATTCGCAGTCGTTGGGTAAAACAATTATTTAATTAAGACTATGGAGAGGGTTAACCCTCTCCATAGTCTTCTTTAAATAATTGTATATCTAATATAATTAAGATAAAATATAATTGTATATTTTATCTTAATTATATATCTTTTTGCGATGCGACAAAAAAGTTCCAAAGTGTATAGTCGTTTTACCTAACTACAAAGAAGCAAAGGAGAGGGTTTATATGTATTACTACGTATGTATACAGTATATCAATCATATTATATTGCCTCCTAACTTCTACACTATTATATAAAAATCTCTTGTGTCACAGAGTTTGTTATGGATGCTATTTTTATACACCTAGGTGATGAGGGTGGGTCATCTTCAACGTGCAAGCTTCAACGCCGAGCGTGCAACAAGCCACAGAGAGGCACATATTGGCTTAAGCGTCAGCTTGTTTCAGTTTTTGAATTAACAATGTTTTCTTATGACGTTATCAGTAAAATTAAATTAAAATAAAAAAAATAAAAATTATCGTCTGTAAACCGATTTTACAGGCAACAATTTTTTTTTCTAACTTATATGGCAAAACAAAGTTTATCAGGTCAACTAGTCTAGTATGATAATAACAAAGACTTACCAGTTCAAAGAGCGGCGAGGCGATGAGGTAGAACATGAAGATGGTGATGATGGTTCCGAATCTGTTTTCTACCAATTTGGGGTCTTCGTATTCCGCGTACGCCACTAGCGCCGCTGAGAAAGCTCCAGCAAAACCGAACTGCAGCCACACCTGATGATGATATAAATATGGGCTTTAGCTCTTATATTAAGCGCCACACAAGTCTGCGGATGGGAAGTTATGCGCAAAAGCCGAAATATAGGTATGCGCGAGAGCCAGAGAGACGAGTCGCCGGGGCACAACCTTATGCCTCCCGCGCGCTCCCTACGCTCGTGTTCAACGCTACGCCACGCGGCGTCGGCATTGTGCACACATGCGCAATAATTAGCGAATCACGTGTCATCTGCGGCTAATTTCTCATCCGCCAACTTGTGTGGCGCTTGGTATGGTGGTGGATATTGTTAAATCACCCTTTGTGGGTGGCCTACGTCCCGCACTTGCGTATTAAAAAAGCTTTGTTGAATACCGGTTGTTTTAACCATATTTTAAAACCACGCCATATAGCCATGTCAGAGGCCTTCAGGCGGCCTAAAAACTATGACACTATGGCAAGCCGCCCGGCAAATACTATAACTTATATACGAATTATACGAGTAACTTACTTAATCCCAAACTGTTTTTTAGGTTTGTTACTCTTTCACGCAGCAACAGAGCAACGAAATGACTTGATCTTTATAATTATTGATTGATGTAGTTCAAAGGCTAGAAAGCGACACGGGCTATTTCCGGGTTATAATCCCAAAATAGTTCCTATGGCATAGCACAAAAATCGAAATATGACGCGGACGAAGCTGCGGGCAAAGGCTAGTTGTATTATAAACAAAGGATCCTATATGAGTAAGATTTTTGCTCTTGAGGTACCTACGGAACTCTAAAAATAAAATCTATCGTTTTTTAAAACCAAACATTTTTGTGTCGACCCAAGAGGGGGCTCATGGCCATAAAGGGGCATTTTGAAGTATGTGTATAAAAGAATGGTAAGAATTTCGATGGTTTTCGAATGTTACGATGTATTCAGAACAAAAGTGTTTTGTAGACTACGTTATTTTCTCTGATAGACCTTCTGCTACGAAGCGAACTTTCATGGCTGAGGCAAAACTCTGATGACATACCTTGAACTTCTGCTCCGCGTAGTTGAAGAATATGAGTAGGTAGATCAAGTTGAGCGCGAGACCGAAGAAGTTGACCTGAATCATGGCGTTGTCACGGAGGATGAACCCGAACTTTAAGTTCGCGACGCTCCTGAGAACACAGACTGAGTTAAACAAATTCTGCATGCAGTACTTGTCTAAATTAAATTAACACGTAATAAATTTTAGTTCAGAAAAAATATCATAGATGGTGCCAGTAGAAAAATTAGCTCGCGGTGGCGTTACATTCACCCGCCTAGACATACTATTTTTAGTATTGTGAATAAATTGCTTTTATGTACTTTCAACGGTAAAGTGTGTGTTATTGTGAACCAATTGTAATAAATTACCAATTAAATACCAATTTTAATAATAATACAGCTTTATATTTTTTCTAGTTTAACAATAATAAAGTGTTTCTATCGATATTTTACTTGCATTTGTAGCTGATTCTTCCACATTCATCTCATAATTTGCTAAAATTAAAATTTTTAACCTACTAGTGTGACCAGTAGTAGGTTCAATGTGACAAAAAGACACTTAAAAAGTTTGTCTAATTGGTATAAATGCTTTATTTTAACAATTTGGAGATTACTTAATCAGGGTTGATAGAGATAAATTACTTATTGAGCCAAATATATTTATTTATCCTAATAAATTCAAAAGTAATTGCAGGCCTCTTTTTGTTTTTAAATGATGTAATAGACTCAGAAAAATATGAACTTTCTCAAAATGTAACGAGTGTTGTGTTTAGAATTTTTGATTATTATTATACCAGCCACCATACATTTTGTGGACATGTCCTTTAGTGGTATGTTTTTCCAGTCCTACGCTTATAAGTTGTCTATACCTGCGTAGTGCTTTAGCTACCTCGATCGAGATTTTTTTATAAGACGTTCATCCTGTTATTAATAATTTTAAGATCATGGGAGAGGGCTGCTGGACTATTAGGAATATTTACAAAGGTTGATTATTAAATGATTAGATTCTGTTACAAAACAAAAGAACGAGCATTTGCTTCGCGATATCGCGAAAAAAGAGTTGTCGAAAGTTGATGATATTTTGGATAAAAGCTGACGTAAAAGTGGCTACACCTGCACAGTAGGTCCCTGTTGATTTTTCTGTTTAGCCATGTCAGAGGCCTTCAGGCGGCCAAAAATCTCTGACAAAGAGCCAACCGGCTTATACGTACTTACTTATTTAAATGCATATATACATATACTCACATGATCAACCCGCCAAGGAAGGGCGTGATGCCGATGCCCTTGGTGCTGCCTTGCTTGTAGATGTCCCAGCAGATGAAGCCGCCGGCGCCCATCTGAGCCATGGTGACCACGGCCGCCACCGTGCCCACCAGCTCCTTGTACGGCTGGAGTACATCTGCTAGTGCATCCATGGTTACCTGCAAAACGAATCTACGTTAAAACATCTTGACAACAGTAGACTTTTATTGAACAATAAATTGCTGACTGTCTCAGGTCTTGTTCAATTATAATATGATTCAATTTATTGCCAATAAGCCCGGTCGAAAGTGAATTGGTTGGTAAAAATGTTCATCCCCACTTTACATATATATGGGAGCGAAATTTCAAATTTATGAAGCATCTAAAATTGATATATTTATGTACTTAAATTAGTATAATATCAAATTACAAGCAATTTCGTTCATAAATGTAGGAGATATGAGGCTTTGTGACATGGGGACGGACAGACGCACAGACAAACGGACGAGCACAACGAAATTGTAATCGTTGTTGCTTGTTTTACTACGGAACTCTAAAAACGTTTTTCAAAACATAAAATATAGTGATCGAAAGTATAATTTTTGGTAGATACCAAAAAATATTAATAAAGTTAGTGACATATCAATAAAGGCCACAAAAATAGATGACACTATATTAAACGAAACTAGCGACCCGCCCCGACTTCGCACAGGTGTATAATACATATAAACCTTCCTCTTGAGTGACTCTGTCTATTTAAAAAAACCACATCAAAAACCGTTACGTAGTTTTTAAGATATAAGGACATTAGGGACAGACAGACAGAGAAGCGACTTTGTTTTATACTATGTAGTGATAGTGGTTATAGTACTAACAGTGGCATAATAAATAATTAAAGTAATACAGAGCCGAAATTAAAATAATTTAAAAACGTAACTAGCGCTAGGTCATTGCACTGACCTATTGTAGTCGATCGATTCAGCATAACAGTAGGTACTTAAACTACATGCTTACTTTAATAGTAGATTAGGGGCTGTAAGGCATCAATTGCAGCCCGAGATATTTATTATTTATAGTTCGAGGGTGCAATTGGTGCTTACACACTCGAGCTAACTATTCTGCTTTACATCTCGATTGTGAGGTAAGTAGAAAAAAACCGGCATTACAAGAATAAAACATTTTATTGAAATTGAGCTTCGCCGTTCGATATTTAAAATTGATGACTATTAAGCTGGAAACATACTGTCGGACGCGACTGACAGCCGCGACTGATAGGTGTCTAGACTATGAAAGTACACTGAGCCGTGCGCACTATCTGACATAAGTCGCGGACGTCACCTTCGGACGACCTTGAGCGTTCGGACGTCCGAGAGCGATCTGGCACATCGGATGTTTAAAGACTGTGCACATTGCTAAGTCGCGGCTGTCAGTCGCGTCCGTCAGCCGCGTCCGAAAGTATATTTCCGGCTTTATACTCACACGAAGACAAGGCTGAATAGCAAAGCGACCTCTTTGGTCATTGGGCAGAATGCATGATGTCTATTGCCAGTATGATGGTTAGATGTACGCGAACTTTTTGAAAGAAAGAAGTGGTTTTTTTTTAGTTACCGCCCTAGGGCTTTTCTAGCTACATTATTACCCTAGAGCGCTAATTAGACACCTATAAGCCCCATTTGGAGGTAATAAGAACCTACTTACCGAACATGAGAGATGTAAAATATTTTGTAGTTACCTTTATATTAGTAGATACCTTAAAATTTCACAAGTAAATTAATAATATTTTTTTGCAAAAAATGGCATGACCGACTTTAACCGTGTACAGAATTCGCGAACCGTTGTTCGGATCGATGTAGCATCACATTATTGTTGATTTACCGAAAATGGCTCACCCGATTTCAATAAAATTTAAATGGGACCGACTACGAAGTATTCCCTTTCCAATAAAAAAATAAACTATCGAAATCGAGTAGGTACCACTCTGTAAAAAGGAATGCGTGGTTATTAAAAAAATAAGCGTCGTATTGAGTACCTCCTCCGTTTCGTCGGTCAAAAATAGGATAACAACTACATAAATAAAGTTCCATAGCTAAACAAGCTCTACCGTGCCAAATTATGTAATAATAGATATAACTAGTACTCGACAAGGAAACGGCTAATTACAATATTTACAATAGATAATAGAAAACCGTTTTAGTCTCCTTAAGATAATGTAAATAATTTAATCCATTTATCTGTCAATAGTCAATAAATAGACGAATAACACAAGCTTACAAAAATAAAACATTCGAAAAATTATTGAATGTTAAAATAAAAATAAATACCTGTATTAAAATAAACGAACACTAAATAGGCACTGGTGTCGCGCGACACGACCTTGTCGTACGGACGGAGGGGAAAATGATACTGAATGAATGGTTTCGTACTTCGCTTGTCTTGATTGTAATGAAGTAGGTAATGATACCGAAGTGCTCTCCGATATGCTCGATGACGTGTCTGTGAGCGAAAAATTAAAAATCTTGAAGGTCGACGGTCGACTGCTGCTGGCATTCACAGGCCTTAGTATGGGTTGTATGGTAAACTGAAACTATTGTAGTCAAACTGCTGGGCGGCTGTAATGTTACCATCGACTTGGCATTTTTGAACGACGAAACGGAGCGGGGGAGATACTCAATTCGACGCATATATTATATATATTTTTTATGTATAACCACGCATAACTTTTTACGTAGTGGTCCGATTTCGGTAATTCTTTTTTGACCGACGAACAACCGGAAAACCCCCAAAAAAATATACGCTTCGAATTGAGTACCGCCACTCAATTCGAAGCGTATATATTTTTTTATGTATAACCTAACACCACGCATAACTTTATTCGTAGTAGTCCGTAGTTAATAATTCTTTTTTTATTGGAAAGAGTGTACTTCGAAGTTGGTCCCTTTTAAATTTTATCGAAATTGGGTGAGCCATTTTTGATAAATCTACAATAATGTAAAAAATGCTAAATCGATTGGTGCGAAATATTCGCGAATTCTGTACACTGTTGAAGTCGGTCATGCCATTTTTTGTCAATAATAATTATTGCTTCTGTATCGATGGATGTTACCTAAAAGCTGCGGGTAACCCAATCCTCGCGCAGATTCCGTCAGAATCGGGTTATCCGTAGCCATAGACAAATATAATATATTATTAATAATATAATTATTATGAATACCTAATTTATCTGTCCCGTAGCTTATACCGCCAAGAAATCAGCTGTCTTATCGAGAGTTGTATTAGTACCATTGAAAAAAGAATCAAATGGAAATGATGTAATGACATTTAGATACTTTGACATGTAATAGTTTAAAAACCGAAATAATAATCATATAGGCGTCTCTTTCAAATGTACGTATAAGAATAGACCAACATTATACAGCACAGTTTCGCTATAGTGTCTATATTTTTCGTGACTTGATGCGCGTGCCTGGTCCGCCATATTGTGTCGATTGTACTTACTGTGAAAACTGGCGAAATCGATAAGTGTGGTGTGGTAGTAACAATACTAATCCGCCATGTTGTGTCGTGTAGGTAAGCCGGTTTTTTTCGCAGTTAGGGCAATTGCCCATTTAATTCTTTTTTTATTGATTAGTTCTGTGATAGCAATGAAAAAATTCATTGTGTGATAGTATAAGAATATTAGTGCACTACTTGAGATCGACATTTACTTGTAGACCTTATAAAGTATGTCTGAGTTTGATTCTGTATGGATGGAATAGCTGATTTTTCTCGATTTCGGAGTTAGCCCCACACTAAAAGTTTTGTTGTTAAATGGGATGTAGTTCTTCCTTGTTTTCACCAGAGGCGCTTATTTACAAAACTGAGAACTAAAAAACGTACAAACTCATACCAGTTTGTACGAGTATAGTAAACGGAAACTATTATCGTTTATGTATAATACCTATCATACTAGGTAATACTCTGTCTGTTCTATGGCAGTGGATATTTACAAGATGTTGTATTGATTATAAATTATTTTTAGTAAACCGTATTAGATCGCCTTTTTGAAATTAAGGTACAGGTTAGACAGGTATGCTAATTTTTATTTAGAGGTCCCTTTTTGTGAGACAGATTCTTTGTGTATGCGCTGATTACGTAGGTTTATTTTTCAATTTTGGCATGTTTGGAATTTGCCCAAAAACAATCACGCGCAGAGACGGACGAGTATTTATTTATTCAAGAAATACCCAAAAAGAATGCTCCTATTAAAAAATAGTGAAGAGACAAAACATGTTATCTAAGAACCGCGTGTAAAAAATACATAATTACCTATGTTGCAATTAATAAATTAATTGAATTGACAAGCTGATGGCTACTGGCTGATAGCAAGAGAGCAATACCGCAGACATTACCGATTATATTCAGGGTCAGGATTGTGTGTTGCCTATTCTTCTGGGCAGTTCTGGGTAAGTAAGTTTGTATGGGCCGAGCTCAGAGCAAATAAAAAAATCAAGAGAGAATGTTGTGAACAAACAAGTGAAGCTAACCAAAACTACGCCTTCTACAGACAATTACACACACATCCACGAACAACGAAACTACGCCTTGGCTTGACAGCCGAACTATGGCGGCGCAACACCGACGCACTCACACATGTATAAAAAACCGGCCTCACTTAACTGTTCAACGACGTTCCCTCTTGATTTTTTTATTTGCTCTGAGGGGCCGAGTAGCTAGCCGTTAGCCGGTGTCAGCAAAGCCGCCTGAAGGCATCTAACATGGCTGAACAGGTAAAACAACCGGGATCCACAATTTAACGTGTCATCCGAGCCACGGTGGCGCTCAGTTGTAAATGCCACCCGCGGTCACCCATCCGAAGAATGACGTTCTTCTGGGTGAGGGTTCGAGTAACTATGTAGGTACATATTAGTATGTACAAATGGAGTAAGAATAAGACCGAAATCAGATCCAGACTATAGTTAGACTAAGATATTTTGTTAGAGCTGTTGGTGACCTAAGGCCAAACATAAAACGCCGCTGCCGTGCTGCAGACTGCATTATTCGTGTCATTTTACAAGAATATTTTATATATATTTTAATTTAATTCTTTTGACATTTAATTTAAATTGTTATTATTCTATCTTTAATTAATTGTTACTTTTAATAAGTGTATCTTATATAGGTACTTATCACTATGCCCGATGTATTTTTTTATTATTTGATGTAGGTATGCAATTTTGTATCAATAAATGAATATGAATTCACCGTGAAGTTCGCATAGGCCGGGTGGTTAGCCCAGTTTTTAATCAGCTTGAAGGCTGAAGGTCTCTGACGTGGCTAAACAGTTAAAGCAATGGTTGCCTAAAAATCGCCGTTCACAAACGAGTATAAGAGTTAAACTTCACGTAATAAGAGCTTGGCTGGCTCGGGTAGACACTGGAGGGGGAAATGTATAAAATACCCAAAAAATGGGAAATGTCTTAAAAGTGTATGTATGTATGAAAATCCGTACAGAAGATCCAAAGAACTCATTGGTACGGGATTACAGACTAATATAGAAGTACGGGATCGTGATATCCACCTACGACCTTACGATTATAAGGCGAGTGTTACTATAAATATACTACCAATATACCACCAAGACTCAATTCAAAACTAGTTGCTGTTAATCTATAACTCAGAATTAAAGATTATAACGATCCAGGTCACTTCTGGAAGGGCGGAATGTGACGTTGCAATTTTGCGATGCGATACACAATTTCTGCTGCGTGTCAGCTTCAAGGATCCATAAATAAGCCTATAAGGTCGCATGGCGTCGTGCGTATGAAAACAACTGTAACGAGTAGATTGGGTCAACGAGCAGCAATCACTTCCCCGCGTTTATTACAACTAATGGTTGGTAAATTGAGTGCAATACGTCACGAGCACACCCATCGCCGCGCTCGTAGGATGCTCACGTCAGACTGTAATAAGCCTTAAATAGCTCAATGTAAGTATGCTTTGGACTGATTTATTTATACATTTCTAACCGACTTAAAAAAGAGCGGGTTTTGTTACCCTTTTCACTGCCAAAGTCGCCTGTACTTGATCAGCACTTCAGCGCAAACTATGTCTATAGTCGACGACAAATCAGGCCTCATATAAATGTCTGAGATGTATGTCATAATTAGTGTCTGAGATGTATGTCATTAGTATCTGAGATGTCTGTCATAAGTGTCAGATATGTATTTCATAAGTGTCTGAGACACTTATAACAGACAGCATATAAGTGTCTCAAATGTCGTGAGTTGTGATGGTATCAGTAATGAGGATATTTGTAGATGAACCAAAGTTGCCTACATAGCCCAGCGAGTTAGCAAGTTGAAGTGGCAGTGGGCAGGACAGAATGGAATGAATTGCGGATTCTTATTGGAAATCCATAATGGACGTCTAGTGGGTGAAAATGATGATGATGAAGTCTCATGCTACCCTAAAATTGCGCAGGAAACATTTTTTGGATCCAAGAAAAGGTAAAAGATTTAGACCACATCTTGCTAAAGACTTTGTGCCACATGGCATGCTATATAAGTTTGTATAGGCTGGATGGCTAGCCCTGGTGTCAGTTTTTAATATTATGCTGCATGCAATTAAACTAAAGAAAGACATTCATGTTACTGGGCTGTGCACAAAATTTGATCCACTTCATGGGAGGTTAAATGAATTTGACAAACTGAATTTTCTTTTATTTTTTAACATGGGAAAAAAATTGCATGATACCCAACTGCTACAGGGTTCAGCTAGGATAAATTAAAATATGTGTGATAGTGTCCACTTGGTAAAATACCACCAATAGTCAGATTAGTTTTATTTAATTATATTAAAATAATATATTATAATATAATAAAATATATTAATATTAATTTTATTTACGAGTCTGGAGCCTCTAAGACACACATCAAAGCTCCAAACCCTTTGCTTCATTTTCTCTCATGGTCACAACAACATGTCCAGGTTGCAACCAATCTTATCATCCTACCAGGTCTCTTTAATTGGATTATTGGAACAATACATAGTGATATAGTAAATGGTATTCTTATTCATATCGTAGTTTGACAAGGTGTTTGTCAGCGATAACCATAGTTAAGCAATGTGCGGCATGGTCTGCCTTAGGACGGGTGGCTGCAGGTGGCATTTACAAATGAGGCTACCGTGGCTCGGATGACACGTTAAATTGTAGGTCCTGGTTGATTTTACCGTTTGGCCATGTCAGGGGCCTTCAGGCGGCTTAAAAACTAACACCAGGGCTAGCCACCTGGCCTATACAAACCTATTATATCAAAAACCAAACACAAGCTTGGAGATCTCTAACCAAGTCTGTATTTTCTGATCTAATACAATATATATATTTTATTATCTTAATATATATATATATATAAATATAGATTAAGGTGAGTGTGATACATCCCAGACTGCAACTCTGCTCGAGGTTCAAGTTGGATACCAGAGGGCGCCATACGAGCACGACGTGTGTCCGCATTTAAATTTCTAAATAATTATGTAAACTTGAGTTTTTAGTGTGTAATGGTTACAATATGAGTATTTAAACTATGACTAATGTGCACAAGTGTTATCTAAGACGTATCAACAGTAACTTTTGAAATAATTAACTTTTTCCGAAGTGACCAGTATTTATAATTTAATTTTTCAAGCCGAAAAGTGGATACAATGCTACTACGTATTTAAGTGTTCTTATAAGTCTCAGATAGTGTATTTATCCTGTTTAGTGTGTCAAATGAACATATTTTATTCCAAATTTTGTGTGAATATTTATCGACGCCAGTGACGTCAAGGACAAACGTTACTTTTTTGTTGAACTTTGAACTCTATTGCAATAAACATTAACTGACTAGAAAATAGTTCACATACCAACTCCTAGGGTGCGCTTTTAAATGCATTTAGTGTCACTAGTGAGTTCACTGACCCGGAGCAACTGAAAGTAGGATTATTGCAAGCCGGATTTTTAAATATATTTCAACATGGATCGTTCTTGTACCGTGTGTAACATTCATTTCAAAACAAGACAATATTTGACTTGTGCTCAATGCAAGAAATTATATGATCTGGACTGTGGTAGAGTCGCTGTCAAACGATATTATCTAATGTCACCAACAAAAAAATCCAACTGGACATGTGTACCTTGCATAGAGCAGCGCTCAAAAATATCAGCAACATTATCAGACGCAAAAACTGCTGTGAAAAATAATCCGGTTAACGAAACTGCGTTGCATCTTAAACACAGTAAAGCCTCGCAGGTGCAACATTCTCCTCCAGCAACGTGCGCAAAATTTATACCTGTAGCCCATACTTACCCCTCCTGGAAATACTCCTCGTACTGGAAACTTTTACACACCCAGTCACACATCCAGAATAAACCCTACTGATAGTACAGTTCAATCGAACAAAACAAAATTGAATGAAAGAGATAATGTCGATGTATTAGCAGAAATCTCCACTTTGTCGAAACAATTCCAAAAATATGACGCGAAACTAGATTACGCATGTGAATTGTTGAACGACCTCAAGAATAGTGTCTCGCATCTCAATGACAAATATGCAATACTGAAGAATGATATAGATGGCGCAATATCATCCATGGAAAATTGTACCGAAGTGTGTCATATACTTAAAACAGCACTGACCGCAAACCAAGATCAATGCATGGACTTGGAACTACAACTACTCGAGACCAACCAGAGACTAGATACAGTTGAACACACGTTGCTACCGACGCCTAAAAATAATAACTTATCCTCTTGTATAAAACAAAATTCAGATAATTTACACTTAACTTTGGCCAGAAACTACACCACCCAAACACAAAATACTGGTCAAAATGAAACGAACAAATTCGCTCACAACAACAAAAGCTGTCAAGACCAGAAAAGCATAAATGGATCGCCATCCGCAACTGTCACGAAACCTAAGCCTAAATGTTCTAAAGCCACTTCGCTCACTACAGACAAGCCACCGTCCTCAACTTTGAATTCTGATATGCCTGGAAATAGTTTTGATGATGAAACCTGGGAGCTAGTCAGGTCAAAGCGTCGGCAACGAGTAGTCAAAGGGAGTGGAATGCAGAAAGAACAGTTACAAACAATTGAGAGATCGATAAAAATACACGCATGTTTCTTTAGACCAGACACCACAGTATAGATGCCATAAAACAGCACATGAAAGATATAAGTGGCAGATCGGAATACAATGTCATCAAATTAAACCTCAAACACGACCGCTATGCATCGTTTGTCTTAACCGTTCCAGAGAGCAGCGCTTCGATATTCATGCAATCGGAGTCATGGCCCGCGGGTACAGAGATATGTGAGTGGTTTCAAAGAAACGCCGGGCGTGCTTCACAATATCGGCGGCCCCACGTCTCCGGTGAGAAATCAAGTAAGGGCTGCACATACACACAAACATCGACATCAGACCGCGCTACCGCGAGGCGGATCTAAGCTCCGAAGCCGAGACACCTCACTATCAGTTATCTACCAAAACGTAAGAGGTCTAAAAACAAAACTCTCTTATTTTAAAGAACATATTCGACAGCTACAGACAGACTTGATTGCAGTAACAGAAACCAATCTCGACTCATCTGTGTACGACGCTGAAGTTTCTCCGGATGATTGGACGCTTCTTAGACGTGACAGAGGATCCAACGGCGGTGGTGTCCTTCTTGCCGCTCGGCCTGGTCTTGAAGTCCGTCGCAGGGAAGAACTCGAGTCTAAGCACGGAGAAGATCTCTGGGCGTCGATCAAATATAAAGGGAAAGAATACTGTGTTTGTGTGGTGTACATTAAACCTAGTGCGAAAGATGTGGATTACTTGTCTTGGTTCTGTAAAGCGGAAGAAAATGTATCCAAAGTATTACATAACGTTCCTATTTTTATATTCGGCGATCTCAACTTAAAAAGTGCTACTACCAATGTAAATAATTATGTAGGTTTCTTTACTAAATTCTGTGATATATCTGAGCGTAACAATATGTACAATGAATTAGGCAGTAAACTTGATGTAGTATTTATAAGTGAGAAAATAAGACAGGTAAGCGTGTGCCCGGCAGATGAAGGGCTCGTGAAAATTACCGATAAATATCACCCGCCTCTAGAAATTTCCATACTGTTAAAATATTGCGAGTCTGAAGTATTATTAGAAGCTAGTAATATCGACCCCTCAACAGACTGGAACTTTAAAAAAGCAGACTTTATAGCATTATATTATCATTTGACAGAGACAGACTGGACTACAGTAACAGATCAATCTGACGTTAATAAGGCGGTTGACACACTCTATGACCTATTGTATTGTAGTTTTGATGCATGCGTCCCTAAAAAAGTCAGAAATAAAAAGCCTTCCAAAAGATATCCCACATGGTACGATAGGGATATAATCAGTGACCTTAGACTAAAAAACACATTACATAAGATCTGGAAATCAAATAACGACCCCCATGTATACAGTTTCTTTAAGGCCTTTCGGGTTGATGTCAAAATTAGAGTATCAGTTAGCTACAAAAATTATATGAACCGCGTTCAAGATGATCTCTCCCGCAACCCAAGCGCCTTCTGGAAATTTATATCGAATTTACGAACAAAAGGTGGCTTCAACCCTTCTATTAACCACGAAGGCCGCACGTACGCCGGCGAGGCCGCAGCTAATGCCTATGCCAGTCATTTTAGTAGCGTATTCATAGATTCCAATTTCAAAACCGAATCGCATCGAGTCTAGCTGCAATAGTAATTTAATTAATATCCATCAACTGACTTGCGCTGAAGTCGAATCTCATATCAACAAAATGAAGCCGAAAAACTCCCTAGGTCCAGATAATGTCCCACCATACATCCTTAAGGCTTTTAAAGCCGAGTTAGCAGAACCTTTAACATACATCTTCAATTTAGCTCTAAACAAAGGAACATACCCCACAAGATGGAAGCAATCCAGAGTCGTGCCCATATTTAAATCCGGAGACAAATGCCAAGCTAATAACTATAGACCTATAGCAATATTATGCAATTTTGCAAAGCTTTTTGAAAGTATTCTACACACACGAATATACAAACAACTAGAACCATTCTTAAGCGACTCGCAACACGCGTTTAGGAAAAAACGCTCCGTGAACACGAATCTACTGACTTTAGTCGATTACGTCTCGAAGCATATGGACCAAGGTATTCAAGTAGATGTAATTTACCTCGACTTCAAGAAGGCATTCGATACCGTAGATCATAATGTTCTTGTGGAGAAGCTAGAAGAAATAGGTTTCTCACCCAAACTTTCAGACTTCATATCAGACAGTATCTCTGGTCGTAGTCAATTCGTTCGACTTGGGTGTTATGATTCTTTTTCCTATCCAACGACGTCAGGCGTCAGTCAAGGGTCATCCTTAGGTCCAATGCTATTCTCAGCAATTATTAATGATTTTGACAAATGCCTTAAATACTGTAAATGTCTCATATATGCAGATGATGTTAAATTAGTGGCTGTTATTAAATCTCTGGACGATATCAGTGCAGTGCAAAAAGATTTATATGCAATAGAGCAGTGGTGTGAAACAAACAAACTGTACCTAAATATAGACAAATGTCAGTTTATGAGCTTTACCAGATCTGCGCACACCATCGGACTGCAATATAGTATTAACAAAAAACATTTGACTAGAACCCTATCCGTAAAAGACCTCGGCGTTATATTTGACTCGAAACTTACCTTCCACGATCATATTTACAATCTCACCATAAACTGCTTCAAACGACTGGGCTTTGTTACAAGAAATTGTAAGGAGTTCAAAAATGATAAAGCCGTCGTACTCCTGTACAACGCTCTCATTAGATCCAAACTAGAAGCTAGTTCTATTGTTTGGAGCCCTTATAAAAAGACATACGCAAACATGTTAGAAAAAGTTCAAAAACGCTTCCTCCGTTTCTTATTTAAGAAAAAATACGTTTATTACCGTTACATGTATCCAACTAGCTACCTACAGGGGACATTAGGTTTCAACTCATTAGAAACAAGAAGACTATACGACAACTTACAAACGGTCCACAGAATATTTCATGCAAAGCTGGACTGTCCTGACTTACTCTGCGAAGCCACTCGCCTAAATGTGCCCGAACAGCGAGCCAAATTTAGGAATGGAACTCACGCAGTGCTCGGTGTGCGTCTACCTCTATTCTCACCGACACCCGCGCGCACTGTCGCGCGCCAGCAGTCCCCCATCTGTCGAGCACACCACCATCTTAACGCCCTCAGCGCCTCCCATCCGCTAGTTGACATCTTTGCCGACGAATGGACAACCATTGCTAAAAATATTGTTTCATATTGCGAACAAGTCAAATTGTAATATCAAATTTATTTATAGTTAGCGTAAAAAATAATAATAAGTAATACGTTGTTGCTTCTATTAATTTTATTTCATGTTTAAATATATTCTGTTCTATTTGTATGTAATAGGTATGTAATATTTTAATTCGTAGTTTTTAGGATAAAAAATGTAACGCCTAGTTGAAATGCTGTAAGCTACATTTTCTGTAAATAAACAAATTGAAATTGAAATTGAAATTGGACTATAACAAACGGAACGCGACTACACGCCTATTAGATTTACTGTTAATTGCCCATCTTGTTGTTTAGTGGGAAATCACATGGTTGTCTAAGAAAAATTGTGCTGAGACAGCTGTGACTCCTACCTACTACAATCAGCTGTCCTGGAAGGATATATAACCTAAAATGCGCAAAAATATTTATAAAATCACTTACCGTAGATACTTTATCTTGAAGTTAAAGATAATTCACAGTTTTGACTTATTGTAATAATCAATCGCTCGCTGTTTTTATATTATTTCGTAATAAAAACAACAATTTGCGAGTTCCAATACACGTCACTTTTTTTTTTTTTTCTTCTTTCCCCATTTGGGGCATTTGGCTTCGCGCGATCGGCGCATTTGCCATATTCAAGTTCAAATGGATGACGGAATTATTTTTTATTTACAAGGTAGGGAAACGAAACACGAAAAATATACAAGCAAAATTATAAAACAGATCAGTAGAGTGGGTTATGAAAATGATATGAAAACTTACAACTAATATTCACAACAATAGATACAGTATATACAAAAATTACAGTTTTAGATTATTAGAAATAATAAAACAGCTCAAAGAATGATAGATATAAAAAGAATTAGTACATAGAAGAGAATTTATATTAATAGGCAATGGAACGTGTAACGATAGTAGGTCATTATAGAAGGAAGAATGGTCATATAGAGGACATGAGAAAAAAATATGATCAAGATCGCCATAGTCACCACACTCGCACTGTGGGTTATCAATAATATTAAATCTAGCAAGATGTGCAGGGCAAGTAGTATGACCAAGGCGCATCCTTATCAGTACGGAAGTTGAGAGTTTATTGAGATTCATAACAGAGAACCATGGTTTGCTAGGAATACCTGATTGTATACTAGCATAGCTTTTGCCTTTTCTTGTACTAGTGTTTGCCCAAACCGCTGACCAGGATTCCCTGAGGTGCAGCCTGGGCAGGGCAAGCAGGTCATGACAATAATTTATGTATGGGAAAACGTCACCACTCTCCACAGCCTCATTGGCAAGTCCATCCACTTTTTCATTACCAGTTATACCACAATGGCTAGGGATCCAAATAAAGTTAAGAATTAAATTGTTAAGATTGCAAGTGTATAGTTTCTCCCTTGCTTCAATGATAAGAGGAAAATTTGATTTACATTTAAAAGGAGACCTTGAGAGAGCTTGTAAGGCACTTTTGGAATCACTAATAATGAGGCTATTTTTAAGTTTAAATAAAAGTACATACTCTATAGCTTTAACGATGCCAAGACATTCACCCGTGAACACTGATGTTTCTGGGGGACATTTGATTTTTTGTACGATATTATACTGTGAGTGGTAAACACCCACACCTACACATTTATTTGGCGAATGTTTGGAAGCGTCCGTATAAATATGATTCCAATTGGGCCATTTATCGTTCACAGTAAATTTAAAATATGCATTTGCATTTCGTTTTTCTATTTCTAAGTCAAAGTGGATTATTGGTGATAGTAATAAGGATTCATAGTTACAGGTAAACATGCTAAGTGTATGAGATCGATGTATTGGGGAGTGTAGTGCAATAAACTTGTTATAACTCTGCACTAAGCAAGGAATAGATTTATGTTTCCAATATTGTGCAGACACTGTCAAATCAGAGAGAACCCTGAGTTTCGAAATAAGTGGACTGTTAGAAAATTGTAAGTCCCGGTAAAAAAGACGATCGGAAAGAAATTGTCGTCTTAAATAAAGTGGGGGTTCGCAACATTCCACCTGTAATGCATTTATTGGACTAGATTTCATAGCACCTGTGATAATCCTCATTGCTTTTGATTGGATGTCATCCAGTTTTTTAAGGCCAGCTACACTACATGGCCCCAGTAAGAAAGTCCCATAATCAAGAACACTTCGAATCAGAGCGTTGTAGAGGAGCTTCAAAGAAACGGGATGCGCACCCCACCAAACACCTGTCAGACATCGTAGTAAGTTTAGAAGTTTTTCACACTTAGTTGCAATATAGGTACAATGTGGTAAGCCCGTAAGTTTTGAGTCTAGATATATGCCCAAAAATTTCACTTCGTTGACTGTTGGAATTAAGTTGTTATCATAATGAACAAAAACTAAGGGTGGAATACGCTGACGAGTAAATAAAACTGCGGAACTCTTAAGTGGCGAGACACTTAAGCCGTTCTTAGATACCCAGACTTTGAGATAGTTTAGCGACATCGATATTTGGCTACACATATCATCGATCGATTTACCAGTTACATAAAGTACAAGATCGTCGGCATATTGTAAAATATTAGCTGTTCCATAGAGTGACGGTTCCAGATCGGATGAATAAAAATTGAACAAAATAGGGCTGTTCACTGATCCTTGAGGCAGACCCTTTCCTTAAAAGTCTGCTTTGGTCTCTTGCATGGTCTAACTTAATTATTCTACCAGCTAGAAGATTAATTATGAAGCATGTTAGGATTTCAGGGACTTGTTCTTTGCAAAGTTTTGTTTGAAGGATGTCAAGGAGAACATTGTCATACGCTGATTCTAGGTCTATAAATACAGCTAATACTGATTCATCTCGTGAAAACGCTATTCTAATGTCAGTGAGAAGCGTACCCACACTATCCAATGTACTTCTGCCTTTTCTGAAACCAAATTGAGTTTCAGAAAGAATTCCTCGATTTTCGATAATCCATTCCAAGCGATTTTTAACCAGGTTTTCGGCGACTTTAGCTATTACAGAGGATAAAGCAATTGGTCGATATGATGATGCCTCAGATGGATTTTTCCCTGGTTTGATTATAGGTAACACTACTTGTGACTTCCAAGAAGTAGGGATATTTCCTGTCAACATCGCGGTGTTTATTACCTCTAGGTAATAATCGAGGGAAGATTCAGATAGGTTAGCAATAAACGAATATGGTATACCATCTTCGCCTGGTGCAGAATCTTTCACAGTTGCTATTACCGCTTGTAATTCTTGCATAGAAAAGAGAGAATCAAAAATACTGCGATTCCTTATAGAAGGAACTAACTTAACTGCAATTTCCTGTGGTGGTACTGAAGGAGGAGCTAATCTATCTAAGAATTGGTGTGTCAGATTTGGTGGTAAAGTAGTCCAAGAGGTTGCAGCTACACCACATCTAAATCTTTTGATATTACGCCACACGACAGACGCACTTATATTCGGAGAAATCGAGAGACAAAATTTTTTCCATCCTAAAAATCTTTTCTCCTTAAGTAATTTACGCGTTGAGTTTAAAACGTCGCTTAAGGCTTGAAAATTATCATCAGTCATTTCACTATTATAGCATCTCTCAAATTATTTTCTTTTCTTAACTGCCTCAGTACACTCCTTATCCCACCAAGGTGGGGAAGGAATTCGGCCGGTTGCTGAGTTTTTATGAGGAAACGTCTCATGTGCAGCTTCTAACAAAGCATTACTAAATGCGTTCGAGCAATCCATAACTCCACGAGAAATTTCAGGTAGACTTGTGACCTTATTTTCTACCTTACTTTTAAACTTAGACCATAATGTATTATCACTAAGATTAAATTGTAAACGTGGTTTTCGGGGAGAATTACGTTGCCAAGCCTTTGGAAGGGTGATAAGTATAGGAAAATGATCACTATCAAAGGTAGAAGTCAATGTTTCCCATGTTGTGGATGAAGCTAGCTTTGGAGAACATAAAGAAAGATCTATAGCACTGGTTATTTCGTGCGGAGCTGTGCGCCGAGTTCGGGAGCCGGTGTTTAATACACAAAGTTCATGTGTATCGATTACCTCTAGTAGTTTTTCCCCATAGAAAGAATTAATGGAAGATCCCCAGGAGATATGATGGCAATTGAAATCTCCTAAGATAAGGAAAGGTTTAGGAAGAAGTGATAGAAGATTTTGGAAATGTTCAAAAGCAATTAAACGTGGAGAGTGGAGATAGATAGAAACAACACAAATATTACCTACTTGAGCTGCTACTACAGAAAAATTATCATAAGAAGGAAGGGAGATAGGAGTATGAGAGATGTTATTTCTGATAATCAAGGCAGCACCACCGTAACTATCAGTCCTATCATCTCTCAAAATGGAAAATCCGCGAATTTTGAAAACGGAGCCCGGCTTTAGCCAGGTCTCCGATAGTGCTAATAAACAAGGATCATACTTGTTTATTAGATAGATAATTTCCCACTTTTTATGAACTGCGCTTCGGCAGTTCCATTGTATTGCTTTTTGAAAGACCGCCATCATAAATGGCATTATTATAATTACTAAACATTTCGATTATAGGGGCGACGTCGGACGGTATTTTAATGTTATTATGAGCAATTAATTTAATCAATAAATCGATGATGTCCGATGAAGACATGGTTAAGGGATTATTATGTTTCTTTAAGAGGCCACAACCATCACGTGGGGTAGGTATTTTGTAATCATCAATAACTTTTTGATGAGCTGACTGATCATAACCTGGTTTTGGTTTAGAAATCGGTCGACGGCTTGTAAAGACTGTCTTTTTATATGAAGTTAGAAGAGGTTGTCGGCTATCTAGCGTCTTTGTTTGAACAGTGCTATTAAAAACAGGTTTGACAACATCGGCATATGATTTTAACGCTGGAGGAATTAATTTCGCAGCCTCACCGTAAGAAATATTATTCTCTGCCATAGATATTTTTATTTGTTTTTGACGGGAAAACTCCGGACACGATTTATCAGTCGCAAAATGCGCTCCTGAACATAGGAAACATGACATATTTTCTTCTTCTGATACACAATTTTCCCCAGAATGTTCCTGGCCACATTTGTAGCATCGAGGCTTAGATCGACACTGCAGCTTTGTGTGTCCGTAACGACAGCAGTTGTAACATTGAATAGTGGGATACGTGTAGAGCTCAACTGGTAATGCATTATAGCACATAAATATTCTGCTAGGTAGTATTTGCCCATCGAAGGTAACAACAATACTTTGCGTTGGCTTCCATACCGGAGCGCCATCTACAATAGTTTTGTAATTAATTCTCCGCACTTTAAGGATTTTACCGCATCCGTCTGGAACTGTCACATTTTCGATCACCTCTTCTGGTGACCATTCCGCTGGTACACCTCGTACCAAGCCCATCCGTGTCACGTTGTATGACGGAATAAAGGCTTTCAGATTGTCAGAAGTCAAAGTGCTACTAGAGATGAAAGAGTTGGCATCGCTAAAGTCAGAGAATGCTAATGAGATTCTATTGCGACCAATTTTCTTTACTGAGCCATTTATGATATTCTGGAATGAATTCCGTTTCAGGAACTTACCAAAAGTGACCGGGTGGAGAGTCGTTCCGTCATTCAATTCCTGGGTTACATGTTGTACGTGTACCATGTACGGCGCGGTATCAGTATGCTGGTAAAGAGTCCTCGCTAGAGTCGCTGGAGGTTGGCTGTTAGGAATAACAATGTCAATTTTATTTTTTTTTGTCAATTTATTCTCATGGTGCGAATCACTGTCTTCCTTAGGCGATAGTGAGGGATCACTACAAATACAGCCCATTTTGCCGTCAACGGTTTGAGCATGCTTCCTCTTTTTCTTATTACAATGTTTACATATTTTATGAAGGCGGGATCTTTTGAGCCCAGACCGTTGACTAGCTGAGCAATCTGTGTCCATGCCTGATTCGTTTGAGGTGATATTTCCATGATTGCTGATAGTTACAAAATTATTAGCCGGAGGGACCATTAGGCCTCCTCCGGGGTCAGGCGGTTCAGCCATTGAAAAGAGGATAAAAACTTACCGGACTCCGGAAAAAATGCTCTTAATCTAAAATATATACAATAAATACAAGTTTTCTAAATACTATAATACTCTACTGATAGTTATTTACAAAAAACAAATAAAATTAATTTCGAATGGAAAAAATACGCCCGCCTAAACCGACGTTTCCCGCGCTTTTTTCCACACGTCACTTCAACTTATTATTTACATCCAGTATGACATATGACATAAACCCTAAAATGACGTTGAGATATAAAATAATTTGACATTTCTTCTTCTTCTTTTGTTTGGCGTCGCATTGTTGTGCATTTGCCAAACTCAAGTATTAAGTTTTAATAATTTTTGATATTTTACCTAAATAGTCACTGTCGTGGTCACATCATAGTCCAATAAAGTCGCGGTCAAGTCCAAACATAGTCCAAGTCATACCTCAGTAATGTAATGGATACTTTACTAGAAGTGTCTCTGGAATTTTTGTAACAACACGGAACGACATGATACGTCACATTACATCACTTGCCTACACTCATGCACGTAAATCAGCTCATAATCAACAAAATACCACAATTTTTCACTAATTATCACTGATAAAAACACAAGTTTAACAAATTATGATACACTCAGGCGACATGACTTTTCCGCGCTCCCGCCAAAAAACCATTTTGACATTTACATAGAACTGATTCGGCTCTATGGTTATGCGACATTTTTAGGGATGAGTGGTGGGGATGAAGTTATTAACGAAAAATCGATACGTAAGAAAAATGTTCAATTAAGTTTCTTTCTAAAAGAAAATAATACAAAATATTTCTAAAATAATACAAATTATTGATGAAATTAAGTACTTGCAGCATTTTTTTTCAACGATGACTTATTATTTTTTTGTAATTAGAAGGAAAGTAGAAACCTTTATTCAACAAAATCAACGTGTATTTATTATAATCGTCAATCATCATTTTTCTGTAATGTTCACAATAGTTTGTAATGTGGGCTGTTTTGAACTTTAGCATTATTTAGATCTTGCGGCACTTATAATAGGGATGTTAACAAATTTTCGGAATAGCTGTCATTTTTATGATTGACTCTATATTACCATAAAAAATATTAGATATAAAAAATGTTATTATTTTCGAGGAGAAATTATACAAAATTAGAGTTAGGATGAATTTTCCCGCTAAAATACTAACAACTGTCATGTGACTGAAATGACGTCGCTAACCACAAATTTAGATTTAAATTACTTACTACCCCAAAGCTAGATAGCAATTTTTTAAGAAAAGCTCGTCAACGTTTCTTAAACAAAAAAAACTAACCACAAAACATAAGTTACTCTATAGCAAACTATATAAGAAAATGCAGAGAAGTGACAATCTTTAACGGCTTGTTTTGTGGTTAATGACGTAATAAGTCAATATCGGTGTTTGAACTCACGTGATAACAGATTACAAATATGGCATTATAAATCATTTTAAAAAAAATTGAGTTATATTAAATTATAAAAATGTTATTTTCGATAATCTACTATTACAAATTATCACAAAATTAACACTAAACATTAGTTTGTGATCAGTGTTCACATCCCTATTAATAGGTACAGCTTTCCCTTATTCAGTAAAATTAATAAAAAGTGAAAACAAGTTTTTATACCTAGCAGAGGGATTGATTGAATAGATCCATTTATTTGGACATGACCATATTATTATTATTTTTAAGCTATCTACACCATTGTCGAAATTTTACTATACTGAGCGCCACACAAATTGACGGATGAGAAGTTATGCGCAGAAGACTGCGCAAAAAGCCGAAATATAGGTATCGTGGGAGCCAGAGAGACGAGACGCCGGAATACACCCGCCCGCCAACCTCATGCCTCCCGCACGCTCCCTACGCACGACCACAAGCGGCGTTTGAATTGTACACACATGCGCAATAATTAGCCGATCACGGCGAAGTGTCATCTGCGGCTAACATCTCATCTGCCAATTTGTCAGCATACATATTATTGTGTCGATACAACGAAAACTAATTATTCGATAGACTATTCCATCTCGACTTTTCGATATTCGGATTATGCATCCCTAAAAGTTTGCGCAAAGTTCGCAAAAAAACAACCTTTATAGTCTATGGCACGCCCTGGTACGATTCATGACGTTTGTAGTGATTTTCTTGAAGATTTTTCCAATTTCCCAAATTTTTAGTTACTTAGCCAATCTATTTTAGGACTAATGACTGATAAGAGGTGTTAAAATCGCTGCGTTAAGCTCGCATTGTTCAGCCATGCGCTCCTGGGACGGACAATACATGTCGCTATGATAGGTGTTTGAACATTGTGCTGGTTTGTTGCTTAGGTTTAAAGAAGTGTTGGTAGTGAATATGCAATGGAAACACAAGGGTTGGAAAGGGCTATGGCTCTATGCGCTGCTGGTGGTCGTGCTGTGTTCGTTGGCTGCTGCACAGAAAATCGGTGACCCATACAAAGTGCTGGGCATCAATCGGCGCGCATCACTGACTGAGATCCGCAAAGCCTACAAACAACTTGCCAAGGAATGGTTCGTGAATACTGAACTAATTAAATTATGATAATAAACAGGAGAACATAGTTTCTGTTTATCAAACAAAAGCATCCTGAAATTCAGGCTTAAGTAATTGAACCAATAACATATTAATTCATAATCCAATGTTGTAATCAACATTTAATTTTGTTTCTGTACCAACATTTTTTTAGGCATCCAGATAAGAATGAGGATCCCACAGCAGAAGCCCGGTTTGTTGAAATCAAGCAGGCTTATGAACTTCTTTCGGACACGGAACGCCGGCAGTCATATGACTTGCATGGAATCACAAATGAGGATGAGCATTTGTACAAACAGAGACATGACTACAGTCAGTATTCTAGATACAGGTAAGATTTTATACATATTTTTTGCATTGGTGTGTGATGGAGGAAAAAAAAATTGTTTTCATGCAACTACACCATTCTTTGGATGTAGTGTTACAGTAAAGACTTAATCTACAGAATGTTACTTTTGAGTTATAGCCATTTAAAGATTTAGCTTGCCTGAAATCGTCAAATTAAAAAAGCTGGTTTTGTCTATTTATGACTGCTGTTTGAAAATCAGAACACTCTTATTAGGTAGACCTGTATGTAACCTATATAATGGAATCTAAGGTAACTAATATTTAACCATCTTCCAAGGGTTGTAGCATAATGAAAATTGGCAGCTGTATAATATCATCAGAACTCTGATGATATTATAATAATATGGTACTGTCGAACTGATCTGATGATGGAGCCAGAAGATATGAACTGGAACTTCATGATGGAAAATTGTATATTAGCTGTTTTGGATTTCTTAAGAAAAGTCTTATAATGTCTTAGAAAAGTCTTAAGTCTTTTACCACGATTAGGTTTCAAGGTTTGATGATGAAGCTGGAAGATAGGCACTGGCATTCCATGATGGAATATTGTATCATCGTCGTGTTTGTGCTTGTGAGAAAGTCCACATAATGTGTGTTTTTCTAGTGTTTTTTAAACTATTAATTTATTTTTTACAAAAGACCTTACTTTATAGGCCACTTTGGTATCATTAACTCATTTTTGTCCAAATTGTTATTTGAGTTCTTTTTGCTCAACTACATTCATTTTTAAATTGAGTATTGATCGCTCATAGCATACTTTTATTAAGTTCTTAGTTATCACTAAAACTTAGCCACATTTGGCTCTGTAAGTCTTCAGAGGAGTGACTGAGGGTAGCATTTATGACTGAGTGCTGTCATGGCTTAAATTACATGTTAAATTGTGGGCCTCAGATTAATAACTCTGACACCAAGACTAGCCACCCAGCCTATATAAACTTACTTTACCTATATTTGTACTAATTTATTTGCATTCCATGAATCATGGTTCAGGGAAGTACATGTACTGAGTCATTTGATAAACAGAATGCACCAATTTCTAAATCATGATTCAGGTTTGAAGTATTTGGCATTCCCCACAAATATATGTAATATTTACATACTATATCTGTTTTCCTTACCTCAGTTTCCACATTTCATTTTGAATATGTGAAGCCTGCTATAAACAATTTGTGTACCTATGTCATGTTAATGCATACAAATATGAATAACACTTGCATACCTATGGTAATTCTTAAATTTGAACCATGAAGGAAAACATATGAGACAGCAGACGCAATAAATGTCTCTTGCAGCCTACTCCGTCATAAACCACCTCCTTTGCAACAGAGCTGTATACAATTGGAATAGGTTGACTGAGCATGTAATCTCAGCAAGGACTATAAACACTCTTAAGAATAGACTGGACCTTTGAGAAAAGAAGGAAGAAAAATCCTTGACAGATAAATACTAGTTTTATTCGACTCTCCTTGATATAGGGACATCAGTTTATACTGCTCGCCTAGAAACAAATAAATAAATAAAATTATTATGCTTGTATTATCAGTTTAACATGGTCAGTCTTCCGATGGGTGATTGTGGGTGGATTTGTAACTGAGCACTTTCATGGCTCGGACGACACATAAAATTGTAGATCCTGGTTGCTTTAACCATTTAGCAATGTCATAGACCTTCAGGCAGCTTAAAAACTAGACTCCAGGGCTACCCATCCAACCTTTACAAACTTACTTTTTAGGGTTCCGTACCCAAAGGGTAAAAACGGGACCCTATTACTAAGGCTCTGCTGTCCATCCATCTGTCCATTTCACAAATGCTGTATTTCTGTTGCCGCTATAACAACAAATAATATAAAACAAAATAAAACAAATATTTTAAAGGCTCCCATACAACAAACCTGATATTTTAGTAGTTTTTCGCTCAAAATTAATAATGGTAACAGGTAGACACTTGAAATAATCACAGAATATTTAATAAGGAAGTTTCCTTTAATATAAAAACTAAAAATAATTATGTACATTTAAAGACGTTATAAATATATTAGATACAGTGAAAAAAATACTCGAATACAGTACAGGGGATAAGTCCCATAGTAAAAGTTGGTCATAATAAACAATGATATTTTAGGACAGAATATTGTAATTATGAATATAAATGCCTGTGCAAGTTGGGCATTTTTGAAAACTGATTACCAGAAAATTTTCACCAAAATGTATACTTGTGAGGTCTACTATTTGGAAAACTACTAGTCAATATATACATAATTATGTGATAACCTCAGTACACTAGGTACACACGCCAAGTCTTGTTCCATTTAGAAATAAAGTTCATTTACTCACGACAAAATTATGGGAATGCTGACTTTTTTTCGTTATATTGGGGGGTTAGTCCCATAGTAAATGTTGATCATATAACATAAAAATAAGTACAATGATATCCTAGAACGTATTCGTGGCTTAGAAAAATACCCGATATAGAATGAAGCACTTTATTTCCTTTTTTCCTTACTCCCGCCAAACCCACGGCGCGGCTCTGGAGCCGGATGACGTCACACGCGTAAATCCGCCGCGAGGTCTTTTGATTTCGTGCGGTCATGTTTAAAAATTCATAACTCCGTCATTTTTGAAGATAATTGAAAAATAAAAACACCATAATTTTTTGCAGACTTAGTGTAATTTAATAAAAATAAAACTAGAAAACGGGAAACTTCCTTATTGTATGTTCAATAATTAATGATTAAATTAGAATAAAATAAAAATATTCACCATAGATCTAAAAACAAAGTTGACATATCTATGATATCTGTGCAACATTAAATTCATACTATTATTGAAAGTGAAACTCTGTTTCATACTCCGTACATGTTCATTTTCTTGTAATTTTTTTCTAGCAATGATCCATTTGAAGAGTTCTTTGGCACACATTTCCGTACTCAAGACCAGGATATCACATTGTTCCACAAATTGTCAGTCACTGCACGGTAAGCTTTTCCCATGATATCTCGCATGAAAAAACACTTTTTTTTTCTTTCAGCAGAGCTTGCTCGTTATGACCAAGACCTGCAGAAAGAAAAGAATTACACAAAAGAATTTCTCGCTTCGTCAAAAATACAGAAGATAAACATTAAACATACACACACATCATAAATACCAAATTTCATCAAAATCGTTAAAGCCGTTGCCGAGATCCAGACTTCATTCAAACAAATGAATAAATATGCAAACATGTACAAGAATTGCTTGTATAACACATTTTTGATTTGCATTTTGAATACTTTTATTAATTAAAAATTTTGGATTTCTGATATTGTATAAAAATTACTATGTTGTTTTTAAACTTTCGCGATTTGAACACATTATTACTTTATAATACGGTACTAATCGCGCACTAAAATTACGAGATAAATATATCGCATAAAAATACTTCATCATCCCGACGTTTCAGCCGAGTTGCATCGACCGTGGTCTCGGGTAGACTGGCTAGTTATTTATCTCGTAATATTAGTGCGCGATTAGTCCCGTAGTATATAATAAAAAAAACTACTATGCACTCAAAGTGAAGTCGAATGCAACAAACTGCAAAATTGCAATATCCATACATTTTAGATCTTGAAACAGGCAATTCTTGTACATTTCTTTGTACAAAGTTAGGATTTAGATAAAGATCGTATTTCCGAGAAATTTAGAATTCCAATGTCTTTTATCTCAGCTGCAAATGTATTTCTGTTACTCTCTAGTTTTGTTTAAGCGTAACTAATTTTTTTCCAGCCACTTCGAAAACAACATTCTCGAAAAAAGCACTCACACACCAGCTGTAGTTTTATTCTACACGGATTGGTGTTTTGAATGCGTCAGGTCTGCCTCGGCGTGGCGACGGCTCGTCGACGCTTTACAGCCATTAGGAGTCACCATGGCTACGGTCCATGCCGGCCACGAGTCCAGTCTAGCGAGACGGATCAGCATACATGGGGTGCCGTGCTTGACTCTAATACTGGACAAGAACGTGTACATTTATAAGGACGCTTTGCAATCTCTGCCGAAGATTCTGGGTAAGGAACTAAGCTTGTTTAGGCTGAATCATACAAGTCGGCGGATGTGAAGTTAGCTACAAGATGCGCAATATCCAATCCTGATTGAACCTCACTTAAAGCTGCACATTGATTAGATATTGCGCAGCTTGTAGCTAACTTAACATCTGCTGACTTTTATGATTCGACCTATACATATATTGGGACACTTGGAGTCATCATGACCACGATCCATGCGGGGCACGAGTCCAGTCTAGCAAGACGAATCAGCATACACGGGGTGCCATGCTTGACTCTTATACTGGACAAGAATGTGTACATTTATAAGGACGCTTTGCAATCTCTGCCAAAGATACTGGGTAAAGAACTAAGCTTACTACATAGGGAAAATACTAGTTACCATGGCCACAGGGGGCACGAGTCCAGTCTAGCGAGATGGATCAGTATATGATTCTGATTCTATACACAGGGTGCTTCGCCAGACTCTTATACTGGACACCAATGTGTACATTTATAAGGATGCTTTGCAATCGCTTCCGAAGAACTGGGACAGTTACTGAGCTTATTTGGTAATATTGCGAAATAAATACTAAAAAAACATTAACAGTTTTACTTTACTGCGTGTCGTCGCAAAGGAGTAATTTAATTTCATTATACCTAGGACTTATAAAGATGTCAACTGCAAAAAAAAATATGCTTATACAATTTTCCCCTTCGGCCGCGTATGATACCAGAGTTTGGTAACCAGTATCATACGAAGAAAAAAAGATCGTCGTAGGATACTGGTATCCAAGTGATAGGATATATTACTTTTCTGATACCCTTCATCATGTTTAGTAACCAGTATCCAGTAAGGAATATAACATTCTGCCTATGAAACCAACTCGGCAAAACTGTGAAGTTCGCATTCTGTACCTACGCTTATTGTAAAACCCTCGCTTTATTGAAAACATACAAGAAAAAAAGGAAATAGTTCAACTGGGAATCGTTTATTACCTACAACCTATTGGAATAAAATGGCGAAATGATTTCGATACAATGTCCAACACTAATTTCGTTTACATTTAGCTGAGATATGGCGTCATTTATTTCTTCATCAATTTCTTTGAACTCTCGGCTTAGTTTCGATTTTCTCTTGTATATATCCATTACAGTGGTTTCTTTTCTTAAAATATCTAAGAGTTGAGCCAATGCCGGTCTTTTACGTCCAATATATCTATTAAGGCGACTGTGCCAACCTTCTACATTATTGGTAGTACGTATTTTAGATGATGAACAACAGCAAATTTTTTCGAAGTCAGTCTTTGCCATCCATTGGTTATTGAAATATTTGTTAAATTTTGCTATCTCTTCTCCAGACGGACTCTTTGACATAACATATTCGTACCCCTTTCGAATATAGGCTTTGGGTAAACGTGCAAGGCCAGCACACCTGGCTACATGCCTTTTTTTTACCCTTGTGGTTAATTTTAACGATTTCGCTTTTCTAAATAGACACCTATTCAAATGATAATAACATCCCTTAACATCAATGTTGGGGAAGACTTTTCGAACAGCTTTCATTGGAGCCAACTCGAAGTCAACAGTAATTGTTTCTGGTAGCCACTGCTTGAATCGGGAATTTATCAATAAAATAGTACCTCGTAAGTTTGCTGTGTCTTGTCTGGTAGTAAACAAAAAATTAAAGGTACAACAGCCGATGTAGTTTCGTCGGCGCCATGAATTGTATATAACTGATGAAATTCAGTCGGGCATGAAGTAAAAGTACCGTCACATAAAATATGCTTGTACTTTACGATTGATGCAGCACGTTGATTGCAAAATAGCAGAATCTTCTTGTCGTCATCACTATATTCTGCCAACAAGAATTTTTTGAATTTATCGGGTACTACGGCTTCAATCAAAGATTTGCTTCTCAATCTTGGTGCTCCTAATACTTTATTTCTTTCGTTGTACAATCCCGTTTTGATGTTTTGGAATTTAGGGATTTCCCGTACAAAGTCAAGTCCTGCCTCTTCCAGGCTGAACACCACGTTGTCATATTGTTTTTGAATACTATCAAAATTATTTAGTGATTAAACGAACTTACCTTAGTGAAGTTCTATCATAATTATACGTAGCACTTTGTCCGAAGAAATTAGTATGAGTAGATATTATATACACATGTAGTTTCGCCTAGTTACACCACTCTTGCACTAATTGTTGAGAGAATGAAGGTAGGAACAAAATAAAAATGAAGAATTTGAAGGTAGCTACAAGTTACTTCGCCATTTTGTCGGTCTGTCACTTCATTTAGTTCAGAGCCAAATACATACCCAATACCTACGTGATTTTTGTCATTGGCATGCTTCTTTAGTTTATAATTAGATCATATTCATGGGTTGCGTTCGCTCCTAGGGAGGGTGGGAGTACATACTAATTTCTTCGGACAAAGTGCTACGTATAATTATGATAGAACTTCACTAAGGTAAGTTCGTTTAATCACTAATTATACTTCGCACTTTGTCCTCGAAATTAGTATGAGTAGATATTATATACACATGTAGACTTTGAGAGTGATATGTAAGGAAGTAATGTCAATGACACATCCATGTAAGAAATCAACTTAATATTTATTTAGCATAAGTATGGTAATATACAATGCTTTATAAACTATAGATACGTATGTTATAATTTTATTATTATAATAAGATTAAATAGTAACTATTTAAGCATTAATTTATTCGCTTGATGGCGTATGGTTATTAATAATCGCTCGAGCAAGAGACAAATGATCGTCCTTGGTAACAACCCTGTTGTAAAAGCGTGCGAAGGTAGTGGAGCTGTGGCTCCACCCCGCTGTGTTGCGAATTGTGTCAAAATTGACACCGAGCGAGCGCGCGGCACTCGCAGCCGCGTGCCTCGTGCTGTGTGCTGAGAACACAGTGACGTCTACCCCGCACTCGCTCAGAGTGCCCTTTACCCAGCGACTAAGGGTTTGTCTTCCTACTGCTTTATGGGGGCTTCTCAGACCGATGAATAAATTATCGCATTTTCTTAGAGATCTAGATTTATCTAAATATGCCTGTAAGGTTTTTGCTGGACATATTGAAGGATTTTCATCGAAAAAAGGCAAGAAAAGAACGGGCTGCTTAGAGCCAGGGCGAGAAGTTTTTAAGATATCCGGAATTTTGATGTTAATACGGTCACTATTTATTTCGATGTTTTTTATATTAATTTTAGAAATGGTCTGTAATCTGTGCGCTGTAGCGAGCATCAGTAATGTTATGGTCTTTTTAGTAAGTTTGCTTAAGTCGAGCTCTTCATTAGGGTACCATGAGCTCAAGTGGTTTAATACACAGTTTGTGTCCCAGGTTGCGCTATATTTAGGTATTGTAGGCCTAAGCCGAAATACTCCTTTAAAAAATCGAATTATTCTGTCATCTTTGGATAACCTAGGCCCCAAAATCAATGATAATGCTGATCGACATGAATTTAGTGAACCATATTGGTAGCCGTCGTTAAACATATTTGTTAGGAAGGCAATTACATTTGGGACTGAGGCCTCGTAGAAATCTATTGAGTTATTAAAGCAATACATCCACCATTTTTTGAGACATACGTCGTACTGTTTAATCGAGCTTTCAGATAGCGATGCTACCATGATGTCTAATGAGGCAGCTGGCAGGCTTCGACTTGATAGTGCTTCCCTGATAACAGTCCTGCAGCCAGGGTAAGGGTGGACTGTATCTTCGAGCTGTAATGTGATATTAGGGCGTTATCGTTGGGTGCAAACGTAATGATCTCTGATACAAGGAGAGCTTTGAATATGGGAAACCATGGCTGGGTTGGCCACATTGGTACTATTACAATGCCGTATGCGTTGTCTGTAATAATTTTCCTCAGCATTTTCAAGACCATTGAAAACGGTGGGAAAGCGTAAAAGAATAAGCCAGCCCAGCTGACTGTAAATGCGTTAATAGCGACTGCGTCGGGGTCTCTGTGCCACGATATGTATCTATTACATTTATTGTTGATTCGACTCGCAAATAAATCTATGTCTGGTTGCCCGAGAGTTGTTACTAAGTAGCGGAACGCCCAATCGGCTAACTCCCACTCAATATCTGGGTGCGTTTTACGTGACTCTGCATCTGCGACGACGTTGTCACATGATTTAATATATGACGCGAAGATGTAAATCTTTCTAACTTCACACCACTGCCATATATCCTTTGTTATTTTTGTGAGGTGGGGAAATTGGATCCCACCCATTCGATTAATGTACGCTATAGCAGTGGTGTTGTCTATGCGCAAAAGTATTTGACAGTTATATAAGTCTTTAGCAAAAATTTTGAGAGATATGAAGGCGGCCAAAAATTCCAGGTAATTTATATGCTGTTTTCTTTCACTAATTGACCATTGACCGCTAGCTTTTTGGCTATTACAGTTCGCGCCCCACCCCGTAGTTGAGGCATCACTATATATTTCAGTAACATAGACGTCATTCCTGATAGGGTGCGCGGATTGGTCTATGGCGCTAATCCACCATTGAATATCAGGTAATACGGTATCTGGGATATTCATAAACTTGTCGTAATTATTGTCATTCAATAAATTAAGGTATTTACAACGTTCTAGTTCCTTAGTATATAGCCACCCATATTCAATGGCTGGGCAAGCCGACACTAATAAGCCTACTATTTGTGCGAATTTTCTTATCCTACAGCGTTTTATTTTAGTGAAATTTTCGAGTTCGGTTCTTATGCGTGTCTTTTTGTCCGAAGGTAAGCTCAGGGACATCTGATGAGAATCTATTATCATACCTAAAAATTTGCAAGTCATAGAAGGTGTAAGTGTACTTTTTTCCTCATTAATAATAAATCCGAGAGAGGTAAGTGTATTTTTCGTGGTTTCGATATTTTTGAGAAGTTCTTGAGGCTGTTGACTTATTAGGAGCCAATCATCCAAATAAAGGGTAGATAAAAACCCCATATTGCGAAGGATTTTAGTAACCGGTTTTAAGATTTTTGTAAAAACAAACGGCGCAGTGCTTAACCCGAACGGCATAACGTTAAATTCATACATTTTATTGTCAAAAATAAATCGAAGGTACTTTTTAGACTCGTTGTGAATTTTTATAAGAAAGTAAGCGTCTTTTAAATCAAGTGTTGCCATATAACAACCGCGCGAAACCAGTTTTAGTGCGGTGCGTAAGTCTTCCAATTTAAAATGTTCGGTTTGTATGAATTTATTTAAATTTTTAAGATTAAGTATGAACCTCATTTTGCCGTTCGGTTTAGGTGTGAGAAAAATATTTGACAAGAATTGTCCCTGACAGGGCTGACATTCAGAAATAGCTCCAATCAGTATAAGATTTTCAATAGCTTCATTGAAACATTGTTTTTCGGTCTCTGTATGAACGCGTGGCTGAGGAGCGAATTTCTGAATAACCGGCGAGGAAAACTCAATTTTATATCCGCTAATCCAGGAAAGGATAGTGCTGTCATTTGTTATCTGAGCCCATTGCTGATAATAATTAGACAAACGTCCTGCGTACTTAACTGGAATTAGTAACGGCGCCGTGGGGGCGCTGGATGAGCTGGCGGAAGCGGCGGCGGAGGAGGTGGCGGCGGCAGTGGCGGTTGAGGCTGCCACGTTGCTCTGTAGTAGCTGGGCTGCGGCGCTCGTGGAGCAGCAGGCTCGCGGCTCCGCTGGGATGCACTCGGCGGCCTGCGCGCCGGGGCTGGAGCCTTCCGGTTTAACGGTTTCGCAGCTGTCGTGTTTGTTCTTTTTGATGAGTTTTTAGCACCAAAATCCGCTTTAAGTTCGACGCCAGATTTTGTGACAGCTTTAGCCGACTTAATTGTATCCGACAACTTATCGCCGAACAAAAAAGTATCAATTTTCGTGTTTGTTAAATGTTCTTTCATGTCTTTCTTTAACGCTGTTAGAATGAAGTTCCTTCTGGTCGCTGAATCACCGTGTTGTATATCGCAGAGTATGCGGATAAGATCCATGAGTTTCTGAAGAACCTCATTGTTGGTATCTTTGGAATTCAGCTTGTTTGTGATGATCTCAGCGAGACATGATATGGCACATGTCATTTGTTTTTGTTTGGCTTCGATTCCTTTGTCACGTTTCAGTGCCTGTTCTAAAATGGCAGCTTTTATTTCAGGGTTAAGTTGCGGAGCGCTAATCTGTAAGCAATTAGCAGGCACTGGGTATTTTGCCAATAGAATTTTTCTATTGTCCTTATTAAGCCCTTCACATGCGACGTGTTGGAGGCGACTGGCTAACTCTGTACGGATGTCATTGGCGTGTTTGACTTCGCTTGTTGGGTCTTCACCCAAAATCTCCAAAACCTCGTCATCTAATTTTTGAGGTTCTATTGACGATAATGCCGGGTCATTGACACTAATTCCCGTGGAATTATTTACTGTTTCGGTATCTTGCGGTATCGTCACCGATTTATCACAGGCAATGTCGCCGGAATCAACGGCAAAGTCGTCAACGTTGTTGTCTACAGTCGCGTGGTCTGAAGACTCAGGGATCCAGTCGTCTGGTTCCAAGTTTAATTGAGGCGACTCTGGAAAGAGTCAATAGGCTTTTAAGTCCAGGTTTGTAGTATAGAGTAATGTAATATTTTAATAATAAATATTATTTCAGGAAATAATAGATTTTTGTAATTTATACTTTTTTAAAGTATTTATGTGTAATAATTTCTATCTATTTACGATTACTTTACATTAATCATTTAAATTGTATTGCTCAGAGATATATTTACGATGGCAATTGGGTAATTAGAAAAGTAAAAAGTGTTATCAGTTCCGACTGATAAAATGTTGAATGCGGTGAAAGAGCCCCAATGGCTAGTTCGGTTGCATTCATTTAGATAATACGCTTTAACATGCGCGGTAAAATCGGTTATCAGTTCGAACTGATAAAAAAAATTGAATGCGGTGAAATAACCCTACTGGCGATCTCGGTTGCATTCATCTGGACTTAGCACTATACTTAGGGTAACATAATAGGTAATGTCACTACATACCATGCCGATGTACGGTACTGCGTACAGTAGTTCGATTATCCAATGCATCTTCTGAATCACTGGCGCTGGAAACATCACTTTTTCTGCGACGTATTTTTCGTTCTAACTTTTTGACTTTACGCATTAACGTCACGAGATCTTCTTCTACGTCTTTTGAACGTTTCCTTTTAGGCATTTTTGAAGAAAAAAGGTTTACAACTTTTGTTAATTCCGATTAGTTTTAAATAAAAGTGTCTGGAGTGGTTGAGCACTAAATTGCGAATGAAGTGACAGACCGACAAAATGGCGAAGTAACTTGTAGCTACCTTCAAATTCTTCATTTTTATTTTGTTCCTACCTTCATTCTCTCAACAATTAGTGCAAGAGTGGTGTAACTAGGCGAAACTACATGTGTATATAATATCTACTCATACTAATTTCGAGGACAAAGTGCGAAGTATAATACTACATTTATCTTTCAATTTATCCAGTCTTTCATTATTTTATTATTTGCAAAGTCTTGTTTGCAGGTTTCCTTGTGAGTTTTGATCTTTACGACTTCATTTTTAACATTTAGAGTAACACTCCCTCATTGAAGTATAATACATGACATTAAACATCATTGCACTCCCTGTACATCTATAATTAATATTATGGCAAAGCCAAAAGGTAGAGTCGTTTGAGTAAGTTTTTTTACTGTGGTACTTGCGACCATCACTCAATAGTGCTCTACCTCCTCTCTTCGTAGAGATAAATTCAATTTCTTTACTCATTTTGGCTTACAGGCAACGCGGAAATTAATTCGTTGTAAATTAAAATCACAAAATTAATAATTAATTACTTGTTAATCTAATACACTGACATTGACATCAATTGTTATGAAAACTTCAGTTATCTAAAGTGTCAGTGCATTGATATCAAAAGAGGTGATATATCAATGCACATTACATGCTCATCAGTATCATACGAGGAAATATTAAGTACTAACTTGTAATTGTTTGATTTTTTCCTGAGCTGATACTCGGTTACATAAAATGAAAAATCCCTATCACTTGGATACCAGTATCCTACGACGATCATTTTTTCTTCGTATGATACTGGTTACCAAACTCTGGTATCATACGCGGCCGAAGGGCAATTTTCAAACATTTTATTTGTAGGAACTGTAATAAAGTAAATGTAGTTCAGAATTATTTTGCAACTAATGTAAAAAAAAAGTGCGTGGAGTCCCTTCGCGCGGAAGAAGTAAATCTTCGACGCAACAGATCAATTCAATTCATATTTATTTCGCAAAACACAGATGTTACAATTTTCATGTAATGTAGTCAATAAATACATAGATCGCCATGTTTTAACCATTATTGTATGCAAAATTCAATATATTGTTAATAATTCTTAAGTTAGTAATACCAAAACTATTTGGTTATGGAAAATACAGTGCTTTCATACCCCCTCCCTGTAGCGTTAAACGTTTAACACAATACATTTTGTTGGAAGTTGCATTAGAAGTTTCACTTCTAAAACAAGTGATAATCTCACTGATGTATCAATCTCAACAATATTTTTAAGTTCGACTTTTTAATTTATGTCCTTCCTCAGCACCACAGAAATACACACAGCATAACTGTAATGATAATTTTATAGATAAATAGTACAATATTACACTTCAGACATAATCAATAAACATTTGATATATTTTCTTTCAGATTTCATCCGCTGGAAGTTTCCTTACAAACTAGTAACTTCGATCGGAGACAGCAATGTGGATTCTTTTGTAACTGATTTCGAAGACAACAAAGTGAAAGCGCTCATCTTCGAAGAGAGACGGACCATGCGCCTCCGATACCTGATCACTGCATTCCACTATAGAGACAGGGTTGCTTTTGGGTAAGATTTTTTTTGACATTAAAGAGCTTTTTCGTTTGAACGAATTGTCGCTCTGATGAAGTTCGCTAGCTACGTACAATTTACATTCTATGCTAGCTTGAACAGCATTCTGGCTGAGACCAACAGTGGTTCAGCCAAGACCTAGCTTTTACTCGTGGCTCGGCGCAGGTTACTTCTTGGTGTTTTTGCCATCCCCATTAGAACAGTTTTTCGTGATAAAAAGTAGCCTATGTACCACTCTGAACTTTGAAGTATATCAGTGCAAAACATCAAGTTGATCTTTCTCTCTGTTTCTATGTTAAATCGCACTTATACCATTATAAGGGTTGAGATGTTATAATAAAATCCTATAATTTATATTTATTATTTTATATTACTGATTCTAGTTAATGTCACAATTATTTTTCGCAAAAGATAGCATGACCGACTTCACCCGTGTACAGAGTTCGCGAAAAGTTCGCACGGATCGATGTAGTATTTTTCATATTATTGTTGATTTATCAAAAATGCGTAGAAGCACCAAAGTTACCGACATAGCCCAACGGATTAGCAAGTTGAAATGGCAATGGGCAGGGCACATAGCGCGGAGGACTGGTACCGGCAAGCGCAGCTTAGGACGTCCACCCACAAGGTGGACAGATGACCTCATTAAGACCGCAGGATCGCGCTGGATGCAACCCGCTATCAACCGGTCTTATTGGAGATCCATAGGGGAGGCCTATGTCCAGCAGTGGACGTTCTTTGGCTGATGGATGATCAAAAATGGCTCAACTGATTTTGATGAAATTTAAATGGGACGAATTTCGAAGTATACTCTTTCCAATAAAAAGATAATTATCAAAATAGAACCACTGTGTAAAAAGTAATGCATGGTTATACATTAAAAAAAATCTTCCTCCGGTTCGTCGGTCAAAAAGTTAATTTTATCACTCGGCAAATAGGTACTACAGCTATGTTTTTTTGTACTGTACAGTATTTCAAAATTCACACAACACATCTGTTCTTACTAGGTACCCAATATGAATTTCCACAACATTATATCAATGTTTTTCCAGATTCGTGGACATGACAGCGCACGACGCTCACAACGTGACGTCCCGGTACAAAGTGCAGCGCCACGTGGACACCATGGTGCTACTAAAAGAAGACAGCACAGAACCGGCCGCTACGGTGTCCACCACCGAGATCCCTACACAGACCTTGCGTCAGCTTATAGAGCCTAACCAGCTGCTTTTGCTGCCGAGACTTTCTTCTCAGGTAATTATACTATATGGGTTCTTGAATAATCAGTTGAAACGTCGATTATTCACCCTGCACTTTATTGGACACAATCACAAAACACACTTCACAATTGGTTCGCACAAAACACTTCACATTGGCACTGATATTCAGACACACCATACTGAACACGAGATGCTTTCGCTCCGAAGGTGAACACAATACTACTTGGTCCAGGGCCGGCCGCTCCATTTATAGCAGAATTAAAATCGCCTTGAATTCTCTGGATTAATTGACGCTTTTGTGTTTGACAATACGAAAGTTTTCGTGTTGTCAAACACAAAAGCGTCTTCAATTTTTTTTTTTAAATTAAAATAACTTGTGTTGTCAGGCTGTGCTGGAGGCGGTGTGTCCGGTGGAGTGGCGAGCGGCGCGGCGACGGCTGTGCTGCGTGCTCGTGTGCGGGGGAGACGCGGCCGGAGCCGCCGCGCGCGCCGCGCTTCGCCAGATGGCGCGCACAGCGCCTGACCGCGCGCACTACGCCTACCTCTACACGCACAACCAACCCGCTTTCGTGCGCGCGCTCGCCAACGGCTCCGGTGAGTGTAGCGCCGCTCCCTTGGGCAAGGATTTGGTTCGGATACTTTTTTGCACGATTGTGACTCTATAGATACTTGCACGATTGTGACTCTATAGATACTTGCACGATTGTGACTCTATAGATACTTGCACGATTGTGACTCTATAGATACTTGCACGATTGTGACTCTATAGATACTTGCACGATTGTGACTCTATAGATACTTGCACGATTGTGACTCTATAGATACTTGCACGATTGTGACTCTATAGATACTTGCACGATTGTGACTCTATAGATACTTGCACGATTGTGACTCTATAGATACTTGCACGATTGTGACTCTATAGATACTTGCACGATTGTGACTCTATAGATACTTGCACGATTGTGACTCTATAGATACTTGCACGATTGTGACTCTATAGATACTTGCACGATTGTGACTCTATAGATACTTGCACGATTGTGACTCTATAGATACTTGCACGATTGTGACTCTATAGATACTTGAACGATTGTGACTCTATAGATACTTGCACGATTGTGACTCTATAGATACTTGCACGATTGTGACTCTATAGATACTTGCACGATTGTGACTCTATAGATACTTGCACGATTGTGACTCTATAGATACTTGCACGATTGTGACTCTATAGATACTTGCACGATTGTGACTCTAAAGATACTTGCTCGATGATTCTAATCAAAACTGTTTTTCATCAGGCGTCGACTCGTCGAAAATGGAACACCGCATCGTAATAATCTGGCGTCGCGAGGCCACGCGCATACAATACGAGTGGTTCAACGAGACGTGGCCAGTTTGCAACCATGCGCAGTGTGCCGCGGGCGGGGGGTGGGGGGAGGAGGCCGTGCGATACCAGGAGAGGCTGAACGAGACCAAGCGAGCGCTCGAACAACTGCTGAAAAGACTGTTGAAGCCAACTGAAGTGCTGCCGTATGAGACGCATGTGCAGGTAAGTTGCAATACGAACCCTTAGGGCGTGTGTCCACCACCGCCGTCGCCGGACCGTCACCGAGAACGAGATTACGAAATAATATCGTTCTCCGAGTTTAATATTACGTGACGGCGATCGTTTAGTTTGTTCCAGCTGTCTGACGTGGCAGTTGCGTTTTTTGAAGAAATAAAGTGATGGCTAGGATAAACCGACGACAATGACTACTTCTACAACTTCTGTTATTGAATAACTAATTATCGTATTTAAATTTCTTGGCCATTTTTATTGCAAGTATGTTATAATAAATAATAATTGATGATAGAAAAAATAATAACCGAGCTAACGTGTAGGATGCGACTTCAGTGTGTGGACAAGTTAAACATGTTTTGTATTGTCGGTACATCGGCCCGTCAAAATCTCGTGACACATTCTAGCGGTCACGCCGATCTACTCGAAATCTTGGCGGCCGGGATGATGGCGCTCGGGTGACGGACGTGCGTTGGACACGCGGCTGTAGTAAATATATCCAATATCCAATCCTAACTGAAGCTTACTTTAAGCCGCACGTTGGTTGGCTATTGCACAGCTTGTAGCGAACTTCACACCTGCCAACTTGTGTGGCGCGGCCTATACCGCTACTACGGCGCAGTCATTTCGTTCTCGGTGACGGTCCGGCGACGGCGGCGGTGGACAACGCAAACAAAATTGTCTCGGCATATACGCAGACGAACAGGGTAGTTAGTATACTGAGCGCCACACAAATTGAAAGATGGGAAGTTAGCCGCAGATGACACTTCGCCGTGATTCGCTAATTATTGCGCATGTGTGCACAATGCCTATACAAATGGCGAAGAGCTCTGGTGTAAGGAGCGCGCGGGAGGCACGAGGTTGGCGGGCGGGTGTGCGCCGGCGTCTCGTCTCTCTGGCACTGGCTAACGATAGAATTTTGGCGTTTGCGCAGATCTGCGGCTATCTTCACATCTTTCAATTTGTGTGGCGCTCAGTATACCCCGGTCAGGTCTAGAGTCTGAATAATATGTGATTTTTGTATGTATATTTTTTTGTTGTGTAGGAGTTGCTGGACGAGGGCGTGGCGGGCGCGTGGTGGCGCGGCGCGGCTCGGCTGTGCGAGTGGGGCGCGCGCGCGGCTCACGCGCTGCGGTCCGCGCACGCGCTGCCCGCGCTCTCCGCGCTCGCCACCGCGGCGCTAGTCGTCGCTGCCGGCTACCTCATGGCGTACCTCATGTGAGTTACATTACAATTCCTGGACGAGCGCGTGGCGGGCGCGTGGTGGCGCACCACAATCCGAGATTATGCAGACAATCGTGGAGATAAGGCACAATAGAGGGGGCGTTCTATCCTATCCTCTTTGGGAGCATAGTTTCGGATCCTACCGACTGCGCCACTGAAGAATAACGCTTATTTATAAAGACACTAAACTTTTTTTGATTTACGTATTTCCATTGAACCTGATGTATAATAATGAACCTGATACTGTGTTTGTAAGAAAGCAGTTTGTTTTACATGTATTTAATACAGCCTCATGTACCTAATTACGTATTATGTTACGTATGCGTTAAGGTGGTTTTCCACAATCCGAGATTATGCAGACAATCGCGACGAAGAATTCATGACAACAGAAGGGGCGTCCTATTTTATCCCTTTTGGGAGTGTAGGTTCGAATCCTACCGACTGCGCCACTGTGATATTTTATTTTATGGCTATCCATGCTCCTCAGTTTGATAACTCAAAATTGGAAGAGACACTGGAAAACAACCTCTACGTATTAGATTACGCGCGGTAGAAAGAGAAGTCTATATTACTTCCTCTCTACGCCGCACCACCGCATCGGTCTAGTCTCGCTCCGTCCTACGAATTTTCTATGAGCCTACGCGTCTGTCCTAATGCGAGTTTAACAATTTTTTCCTATCCCAAAAAGTGCACAACGCCGCTAAAGAAGTTTTTACTTCAAATATATCGACACTTTCTGTTGGTCCCTGTGGAGTCTGCTCTTTCAAGAGCACAAATCTTTTGTTTTCTTTTAAAACACACGACTTTTAACAGATTGCCGAATATCTGCTTATCATCAGGTAGTATGTAGCCAAACGCAAACTTATACGAAAAAAAAAAACTATTGGAGGTAATTGAACACAGATTTTTATTCAAACAAATGTATCATTTATATTTTAGACGTATAGAAGAAGAAGCCGTGCAGCGTCAGAAGGAAGAGAGGAAAAAGTTGAACAACGCGAAAAAGAACAACAACGAACCGCAGCCCGAGATGAGGTTGCACGAACTACGCGCCGAGAAATATAACGGACTCGTCAGGCAAGTGCCATCTCTTGTAGATCCTCTGTTTTCTATGGTTATCAAAGATGTTTAAAGAGATTTATATAGACATTAAATTGTAATAATCCAGTCTCCGTGTACTTATAAAGTATTGATATTGTTCCAGATTGCTGAAGCCGGGATGTCGAACGATCGTGCTATTGGTGGACCTGCAGAGTCGCGTCATGCTGCTCTCCAAGTTCCACAAGATCGTGTGGCCTTACCGCAAGTGAGCAAATCATCCATCCTTCAGCCATATGACGTCCACTGCTAAACATAGGCATCCCCTATGGATCTCCAGTAACACCGGTTGGAAGCGGCTTGCGTCCAGAGTGATCCTGCGCTCTTAATGAGATCGTCTGTCCACCTCGTAGGACGTCTTATGCTGCGCTTGCCGGTACGTGGTCTTCACTCGAGAGTTATCCCCTGTCCACTGCCATTTTAACTTGCCAATCCGTGGGGCTAGAGAGAAATATTACACACATGTATACTAAGCGCCATACAAATCGGCGGATGGGAAGTTAGGTGCAGAACACTGCGCAAACGCCGAAATATAGGTATACGCGGGAGCCAGAGAGACGAGACGCCGGGGCACACCCGCCCGCTAACCTCATGCCTCCCGCGCGCTCCCTACGCACTACGACACGCGGTGTCGGAATTGTGCACACAAGAGCAATAATTAGCAAAGCAAGTGTCATCTGCGTCTAACATCTCATCCGCCGATTTGTGTGGCGCTCAGTATAGTAACGCGCAAAAGTTTTTTTAAATCACGGAAGCTGCAATGAGTCATATTTTTGTTGTCGGAAGGACGAAGTTACTTACCGAGACTTATTTCGTTGCGCGCGCCGTTCATTTGCACATCTCGCAAAACCTGCGTGGTTTTTGCACTTTTTCATTAGAATATAACTGTCTATGTACTAGTAATAGTACTGCAAAAATAAATCTACTTGTGTTTAAATTGATCTAACAACTTTTTACGGATAATTTTTAATAGAAAAACCAGACCAAAATTAAAGTATGTTTGATTTTTACCTTGTTATATTAAGCTAAATGTTAATGATATCCTTCATTGAACCTTGTACGTCTGCTGGAATTACCTTATAATTTTTATGATTGTTGAGTGATTGAGTGTATAACTGTGTCAGTGATGAAATCAAAGAATTTTGAGCAATACGAGGGGAGGTCAAAAAGTTCGCGGAATGAAAGGGAAGGCGGGTGAATTTAAACACGATATAATTTTTCCTTTTCAATATATTCTCCATTAACCCTAATACACTTTTCATAACTTTGAAATAATTTGTTTATACCTTTAAAAAAAAATGATTTGTCAAGGCTTTCAAAATATGCAGAAATTGCCGACTTCACTTCTTCGTCATCCGTAAATTTCTTTTCACGAAGCTCTTTTTTCATGTTTGGGAAGAAATAATAATCACAAGGGGCCAAATCTGGACTATAGGAGGGGTGGTTTAAAGTTTCGAAGCCGCACTTGTGTAAGGCAGCCATCGCAACATGACTCTTGTGAACGGGTGCGTTGTCGTGCAAAAGGAACGCATCTCAAGACCATTTTCCCCTTCTCTTTTCTTTAATTGCTTCTTTTGATGTTTCCAATATTGTAGCGTAGTATTTTCCCGTGATATTGACACCTTTATCTTTATAATCAATCAATAAAATCCCCTCGGAATCCCAAAAAACTGTAGCCATAATCTTTCCGCCCGATTGTGACACCTTAAACTTCTTAGGCGGTGCTGCGCCTTTTTTGCACCACTGCCGTCACTTTTGCTTCGACTCAGGTTCATAGTGATGAACCCAAGTTTCATTTCCAGTCACAAATCGGTTCAGAAATTCATCCCTGTTTTCACTACACAGCTTGAAAAGCTCGCGCGAACACTCGACGCGCTGCTGTTTTTGAAGCGCTGTAAGCATTCTCGGTACCCATCTTGCACTGACCTTAGACATGCCAAGATGGTCATGGAGAATATTCAAAATGGTCGTAGATGATACTCCAGTCATCTCTGCGATTTGTTTCTTCTTCAGGCGTGCAACTTTTAAAATAAGTTTTTCAACTTTTTAACAATTTCTGAGGACGTTGCTTCAATAGCCCGACCTGAGCTCTGACCGTCTTCAATTGAGTCTCTGCCTTGCTTGAAAAGACTATGCCACTTATAAATCATTGTTTTTCCAGGACAAGAGTCCCCGTAAAGTGATGACATTTCTTTCATAATGTTCTGAGGCGTTTTTCCTTGCTTAGTGAGGACCTTAATCACGGCACAATACTCAATTTTCTCCATAGGTGATATTTTCTTCCCGATTGATTTGTTTATCCAGCGATATCTCAAAGGTTAATGAACCGATTGAGCTGAAACTTAGTATTTATACTTGTATTGAGTCAACTAGTAGCGACATGTAAAAATAACTACCCCCTCCCCTCTCTAACCCCTCCATTCCGCGAACTTTTTGACCCACCCTCGTAATTCTTAAATTACTGGTTCGATTTGGATGAAATTGGGAAATATTGTTTATTATTTAACGATTTCTTGATTGTGACGCTCCTGTTCGAACGCCTGTTCTGTGTGAGGGCAACATCGGGTGGTTCCGTCGCGCGCTACCCGATATCAGTTGCTCTTTTGCTACTAGGTTGGTCGTAGAAAGTGCAGTAGTTACTGTCTTGCAGGAACAAGATACTCCTATTCGCGTACCTGATGGCGGAACGCAACATTGGTTGGCTCTTTTCTTACTAGTTTGTTCATAGAAAACTGTTCCGTAGAAATGACAACAGTGATCATATACGTTACAGGAACAAGACGCTCCTGTTCGCGTACCTGATGGTTGAGCGCAACATTGGGTGGTTCCGTCGCGTGCTACAACTGTCGCTGGGCGGCGGCGAGCTGCGGCTCAACGCGCGCAACTGCGTGGGCACCGTGCTGGCGCTCAACCCTCACCGCAAGCACTTCTGCATCTACCACGCCAAGCACCCCGAGTGTGCCAAGCCGCACAAGGTATGTACCGGCACCCCGAGTGTGCCAAGCCACACAAGATATATACTGGCACCCCGAGTGTGCCAAGCCGCGCAAGGTATGTACTGGCACCCCGAGTGTGCCAAGCCGCACATGGTATGTACTGACACCCCGAGTGTACCAAGCCGCACAAGGTATGTACTGGCACCCCGAGTGTGCCAAGCCACACAAGCTACCTGGTACAACTGTCGCTGGCCTACGGTGGCTGAACACGGCACTGCATTCGTGGTTCATGATTAGGTGAAATAACTGATTTGATTTCGAATCCCAACAGTCGTCCATTCTGACAATGTGCGTGACCCCACACACAACTCCGGTGGAATCAGTTGACAAACTTCCTACCTTCACTCATTCAGTTTTGTGCTTTTTTAGTAATTGCTCGACTTTTCAATAAATTCTCCATTTCAATTCACCTTCATTGTTGATCTTATTAATCGACCGTCTTCAACCTTCAAAAAGCGTTCCCCTGCTGCGGGCAAGGTGTGGCTGCGGCTGTGTGCTGGAGTTCGATCAATCCCAGAGCTAGATTTAAAAATTTTAGGCTTTGTGCTTAATCGAACTCGAGATTGCCCGCACCTGGCCTGCAGCTGTCTGGAGGACCCTTAATATTTGTAACACAATCGGCTTTCAAGCTCGGTGCTACAATTCCATGAGAAGGCATAGTGTAATATACCGTGTTGTTTCAGCGCATGTCGCGCATGACGCGGTCGCTGGGCGCGGGCTGCGCGGACCCCGAGGCGGGCGCCTTCATCGGATTCACCACGGAGCCCGACTCCAGCCAGGACGAGGCGCGCGAGCCGCCCGTGCTGCTGCAAGGTAGGCTTATTGACCGAAGCGAATTGAAGGTCTTTGCTTCAACTCGACGAAGTTTTGATTTTTGTTTACATGTTGTATTTTTTCATCGTATCTTGACGAAACTTATTTTTTTAACACAGATTTTTTTGTCGTCGTCAATTTTTGATTGAGTGGGCATTTCCCTCAAAAAGGGGGAAAAAGAAGAACAGTCCCGGGAGGTTTACTCGGGAGCCCTACGTTCGAGCGTCAAGATCGAATCAAATGCAATGAAAAGCGGATGTTCCGTTCCCGCCACGCGTTCTTTGATTTTACGGCGATCGATTTAATACACAAATATGACTGTAGAGAGCGATGTTTGTACTATCAATTTTTTTTCGTAATTCTAAATTTATTACATAATTATATTTAATGTTTACGTATTTGACGAATAAATTGCCAGTTTTACCAATCAATGATTTATTAAACTAGTTTAAAATTTGACTCTATTTCCCACAGAGAACCTTCTAGACGGGCTCGAGAACTGGCTGGACCGTCTGTTTGAGGGCAGCACGCATCGCTACTATATCAACTACTGGCCCGACATGACCACCAAGTGAGACTTAACGCTACACACAACACTTTACGTTCTTCCTGTCGAGACCCACGCGTCTCGTTTTCTATTCGGTTCGGTTTAAGGTTGACATTCGTTTGGCAGGATTTGGACTAAATTTTCGTATAGGTCGAAACAAATATCTTGGCGTGTGATGTTAGCTACAAGCTGCGAATAACCCAATCGTCACACATCTGTCAAGATGATCAACTAGGTCATCGCGCGAAATATATTTTTTTTGGGTTGTCTAGCTCACTGCTCAACTGCTCATTGTAAATGAGTTTTCGTAAACTAACAATGAGTAGTTTATCTGTAAATGCAAAATAAAAATCCGCGCGCTGCCCTAGTGAATCAACATTAAGTGAGCTAACTAACTAGTAGCTAACATAACACCCGCCAAAATATTTGATTCGACTTATATTCAGAGTCTTTCGAACTCGGGTTTGACTATTGTTTTGTTGAAACTGATCAAAATTAATTTATTTCTCTTTAGGTTTCATATTTGGTTGTTCGGAACTTGTGTGGGTTCCATTGACTTTTATAGCATTCTCGTTTCAATCTTACAATTCACTGTGTTTACGAGTGAATAAAATGCTATGACAAGTTGTGGCTCCATGGTTTTCTTAGTATTATTTAATTTTGATGTCTATGTGGGCCAAGGATTTTGAAATTATTAACTGCAATAACAATTTCGTATGTTGCGATTTTCGCGACAGGAATGTTGTTTTTTTTTATGATTGCCAGGCCCGGTATTTTATGATCCTAGTTTAACTGATGTTATGTGATGGTTTAGTAAATGTTAATAAACCAAGCCTGAAAAATTATGTTTTTGGAATGTGTAATCGATTGCACACAGAGTTACCAAAGGGATAATTGGTCGACGAGAAATGAAAGAAAGAGATGCATTGATTCAATATTGCATGAGTTAGAAAGAGACATGGAAAATATCTCGATTCAGAGGCTAGTTGCCGTGTTATTGTCCCGATAGTGACAAATTCATGTCAAATTTCAATACATATATTTGACAGTTGACAACTAGTGATAGTGATTGTCCCATCGATAATCTAAGGATTGTCCATACGATTTTTGCGGTTGAGAATTGCCTCAATCGACAGCAACGCTATCTCTCTTTTTGTAATAGCTCTGTGCGATTCCATATTATTCAAATGATGTATTTTTTGGGGTTCGAAAAATTATAGCTTTGTATGTGCCAAACTATTCCCATTTGTACTAAAGCAAAACATGTACCGTTGTTGTAAATTGCTATATATTTAACTTTCTCTATTAACCAACTAAAGAAGCTATGGAACTCTATTTACTTGTATACAAGTTATGATATTGTTATATTTAAAATGTACAATCTCCTGCCCCCCTACCGCCTAAAGCAATAGCAATCGTAATAGCAATCGTTTATGACTTCATTTTAGTCATTTGGCACCGCCTATGTGACGTTAGCCATCAAAGTTGTTCATTCAACGATTGCTTTCGCAATCCGCGCAAAGCAATGTTGATGGCTAACGTCACATAGGCGGTGCCAAATGACTAAAATGAAGTCATAAACGATTGCTATTGCTTAGGCGGTAGGGGGGCTGGTGTGCGATGCTCCTTGGCTCGGTCTTTTTATATTCATTGCATTATTATTATATTTCGATTTTCGGATGAGAGAAAAGAACATAACATAAGCTCTCGTTTTGATAATGAAGATGAGAGGGATAGAGCGGTAATGAGTTTGGCACTTACACAAGTTTTTTATTTGCGGAACTTTGTCAACAAACATGGCTGACTGATGGCCAATGAGTTGTAGTTTTATTAAAAAAAAGATTCGACTGGCGGTGGTGGTGGTGGTATTCAAATAAATAGCATGAAATAATAGTCAGAATCTCATTCGAATTTTTCTTTTTTAACTTGTGTCACCGATGTTAATTGCATTTGGTTGATCATTAATGCTCGTAGGAAGCCATCACGAAATTTTAGCATATTGCGGATTGGCAAAATTGCCGTATGAGCCGAATCTTACAAGTCGGCGGATGTGAAGTTATCTATCAACGCGCAGCTTTATTTGTGAGCTACAATCCGGATGGGATATTCCAAGTTTGCAAACCATATAGAGGCGCTCCTTACTTTAATTGTTGTAGGTATATATTGACATAGATTCCACTATAGCCATCGCCGCCTTACGTTCAAAACAATAACGCAACTTGATTTTCAAAAATTACTTTTTTCTGAAAATTACTTCTACTAAACTACTATGACTCCTATTGCAGTATCTTGAAATGCAAAAAAATACTAGGGTCGGGTTGTAATGTGTAAGCTTGAACACCTCTATATGGTTTGCGACCTCTTTGCTTTGTCCATTGCCAATCTGCCAAATTAATTTCCATTCAGTGACAAGTTGAAATTAAAACGGAATTTTTACATAAATAACACAAAAAATTTAAAAAAAACACATGAAAATAAAATATAGCTGTAAATTAGCCATTTTTCTCACGACAAATCACAATAACTAGTGTTAGAGAATATTAAGTCAGTATTACACTGCATGACTGCACTCACGGGCGACTATGGTAGCCTTTACACTTTTGGATCTTTATAAACTAGAAATTAATAATAATTATGCTTATGTATAAAATATGTGTACACAATAGTACCTTGTCGTAATAAAACGGGGCACTATTTATTGAATTTCGTTCATGTAAAAAGAACGCTGGATATTCAAACTGCGCACAAGGAAAAAACTCCTATTGCTCATTTAATAGGAGTTAATCCTTCTAGTAACTAGTAAGCTTTAATTGCAGCAAGGGAATTTAACTCCTACGTCGTATACAATAGAAATTAAATTTCCTTGTGCGCAGCTTGACACTCCAGCGTTATTTTACGTGACGCGACATATACCAGTTATCTTGTTTACTAGGCTACGTGGGACTTTTGACTTTAATATGTATTGACGACAAAATCAATACGGCTGTGCAAAAATATCTTGATGTCTTGACTGTTGCCAGTTAGGACATCCCCGTATTTTTAAACCTTGTCTGACAACGAACTTTGCTGTCTGGTTTTTTTTTATTTGCCTTTTACATCAACACTGTTTATAAATTGGCGTCACATCGCATCGTGTATTACGGAAACACAAAGGAAAATATTACGGCATAGTGTACTATCGAGTTTACATATTTCAGTAGTTTTACTATAATGTAAAATGTAGTATTTTGGTGCCTGTGAACAAAACTCAAGACTACAGTGAGCTCAGATACCTCTAGTATTTTGGATCTTGCCAGTAATTACGTATGTTTACTGTAGGGAGCAATGGGGAGTCCTATTTATTATAATTAATTATTATCGATTTCTCTCTAGTAGTTATTTAAATCTTGTCTACGCTGGGTGTATGGAAAATGTTTGGTATCTTTACAACAACATGATATGAAAAAGTTCATTTTGGCCCTAGCCAATCAAAGTGACCCGATATGTTTATAATTTCCAGAAAAGATATAATGTTATTTTAGACAAAAATTAAACGGTAAAGCCGATTTCACACAATCGTTAATCGTCAACGTTTCCTTTGTGTTGTATTACTGAACTGTATCTTGTATTTTTTGCGATTTGGTCTTGCTATTTGCTGCAATGTTCATAAAAGTTGTTGGAATTGCTTCAAAACTGCTGGACCAATCTAAATTAAATTTTCATAGACTATTTGGCGAGATTTCTCTACAGATTAAAAATAACTTAGATTACAGAACAACATTCTGTTGAATTTAAAATGTGATCTTTTTTGGAAATCTTTTTTAAGTAGATTCCTCCGTAAACTTTTTGATTTAAATAGTCGGGCGCACCCTTTCGGTTTGAAATAATCTTACTCTTTCAGTTCAGTTCATCTACTATTAAAGATTGTACTACCCTTTGAAGGACATGCATTTGAGTCACTAACAATTGTCACCTATACGGGGTAATTCCTAATCAATTACCATCCTTTTAGGGGCTTTATTATTTACATCAAAACTAACAACTTTTGTTCAACGACTTTTGTCAAAACCCAAAAAAAAATTGGTGTTCCATAGAAATATATCGTTCACCTGTGACCAAATATATGGAACAGCTGTTTTTTTTATTAGTTTTGACAAAAGTCGCAGAACAAAAGTTGTTAGTTTTGACGTACTTACAGAATAAGCCCCTAAAAGGATGCTAATTGATTAGAAATAACCCTGCAAGTACATATATAGTTTTTTCTAAAAATCACAAATAGAAGTTCGGATTGCTTTTTTAGAAAAAATACCGAACATTTTTCAGTGTCATCCCATTCGCTAACATGTAGATACCTACTTTTTAAAGTGAACCAACTATGTAACAAATTATTGTTCTAGTCAAATATAATTATTATACCAAATGTTATTTTGTAATTTAGCGGAATATTTAGTGTAGTTAGTTAATTTGTGACGTCGATTCTACTGTACAATTTTCTAAACTAAACTTAGCTGTAAAAGTAAATAAATAACCAAAAAACACCCTGTTTTCTTTAGAAAGTATCTCGCCGCGACATGTAAAAAAAAAACAATGGGTTGCGCTGCGGGAGTTCCGGCAGAAGTGAAAACATGAACATTAACTTTGTGCATTTATGAATAATTATTTTGGAATGGTTAGGGGATAATTTCGCACGAATTGCTTGCTTATTTATCAGCATAAAAGTACTGTCATTTAAATGGTAAAATACAATATCACACACGCACACTCGCGCAAGCGACATGCGCCGCTTAAAGGAAACAGCAGGAGTAGGCATACATTTTCAAAGCGCGGTAGAAAGAGAAGGGCATATTACTTCCTCTCCTACGACGCACTGGCGGTCTACTCTTCCTCCGTCTTACGAATTTTCGATTAGGTCACGTATCCTGACGGGAATTTAACACATTTTTTAGCCATCCCAAAAATATTTGCCTATTTTGAAAACTTTTTCTTGTTAAAGTCACCTATACTTGACCATCATTTCTGGGCGCGAACCATGTCTATAATCGACAAAATGCCGGCCCCATACCTAAATTGAAATGAAATAATAAAACGAAGGCGTGGCGGTCAATAAATCATAGAGACTTTTTTTCAATGAGGGAAAGGTAAAATGTTACGAATTAACATTCAGAATTATAGAGGCATTTTTTTTTCTATGCAATCTTTGACTGCTAAATTATTCAGATCAATCGCAATACCTTATAAGAGCCAATTAATGCTGAACTATCTCTAACTTTACAATACTTTATTGAATTCAGTACTTACAGGAGTTTTCTATGGTAAATTAATAATATGTGCTAAAGCTATTTGAACACATAAGTTTAGTTTATTAAATGATGCTGTAAAATCTATCCGTCTTACCACAAAACACGCTTTAAACACTGCTTAACCGTACAATTTGTACTGTTAACCATTGTCTAAGCTGTGCGTAATACTTTGTGTTAAAACGGTATGTGTCTTCTTATTGTTAAATGTAACTAAAATAAGGCATTTCTTTTCTCTGACTCACTGCCAACAAATAATATACTGGTTATACTGGCGTATTAATATAAAACTGTTGCAGTTATTTCGACCAATTAGTTTTGTCTTCAGGTATTTTCTTGTGCAAGATCTGTTGTCATTTGCATTTTTAAACATGTAAAAATATGTAACTTAAACAGAAAAATGTGATTATTACAAACTTCATTTCACATTTTGTTACACCTGTGAATAAATATTAAGTCAAGAAATGCAACTGTGTTAAAAAAAAATACCAAATCAAAGTCATGCCCAAGTGGAAGGTGCTTAAAAGATGGACATTTTTCTAGCAAAGTTAGTGCGCGCGCAAAGTTCTAGCGCTCATAGCGTAGTTTGACTAGGTGTCAGATTCAGATTCAGATTCAGATTCAGATTCTTTATTAATAAATAAAAATTTACAAGTCAGATTACGGTAAATACATTATAAAATTAATTACATTGTCAACTTGATTTTCAGGTACAAAACAAAAATATAATAATATATATTTTAATACCTTTAGCTATAACTTATCATTTATATATTCTTTAACCGAATAGTAAGCTTTGCTCAGGAGTAATAGTTTCAATTTACGCTTAAATATATTATCAGAAGCTGCACTTTTGACGCATTCTGGCAGATGGTTGTATATTTGCGGACCGCACACATACACTGATTTGTCGGATTTTGCGAGTGAGTGAGCAGGTGTCTTCAATCTGCCCTTATGTCTTGTCGTCTCAGGGTCTCTTGTAGCACCGAACTTTTCAAAATTGTCTAGATTGGATCTTACAAATACACAAAGTTGGTAAATGTATATTGAGGGGACGGTAAGTATATTAAGTTCTATAAAAAACGGCTTGGCGGATACGTCCCACTTAACCCTGGCAATTGCGCGAATAGCCCGCTTCTGGAGTATGAGCGGTCTCTCCGACTCCGCCGCGTCACCCCACAGCTCAGTTCCATATGTAAGTAGGGAATGAACGGTGGCGAAGTAGCAGCTGAGTACCGCTTGCCTCGGGGCTGACGCAGCCACTCGACTCAGTGCATAACAGGCCTGGCTCAGGCGCGTGCACAGTGATCCTATATGCGTGTCCCATTTTAAAGCGCGATCCACATGGAACCCGAGTAACTTTACCGATGATACCTGCTTCAAAGCAGTATCACGTACAGACACTGCCAGGGCTTGTTGTGGTCTATTCGCAAGATTAAAATGGATACAGAAAGTTTTATCTAGGTTTAGTGCAAAACCATTCACCGCAAACCACTCTTGTAGTTCATGTGTGACCTTCGTGACTTTCTGGATTAGTGCAGATAAGTTTGGTGCCGTAACCAGTGCTGCGACGTCATCAGCAAACATGTATATTTCAGCATCTCTCATCGATCCAGGTAGGTCGTTCATAAGGAGCGCAAATGCAGTATTAGATAAGCATGATCCTTGGGGGACGCCCAGATCTGGGACTCCAGGTTCGGATCTAGCTTTACCTGAGTCGCCGACAACCGTCTGGCATCTTTCTGTGACGAAATCCGACATCAGGTTTTCGGCTGGCCCTCTTGCACCATAGTGCTCAAATTTTGCTCGCATCAAGTTGCGGTCAGCTGTATCGAATGCACGTGATAAATCACAGCATATCGCCGCTACCTGATGTTTCTTTTCGCGCGCCTGTACAACGGTCCTAACAAACTCGCGAAGTAATGCGGTAGTGGATCTGCCCGCGCGATAAGCATACTGACGATCAGAGAAAATATTAGATTCATCTAAGAACTCAATGATTCTTTTGTTTATGCCTACTTCAAAAATTTTCGCCACGACAGGAATAATAGAAATAGGCCGATAGTTTTTAGCCTGCGTTTTATTACCTTTACCTTTATAAATTGGGACAATTTTAACCCGTTTTAGTGCCCGCGGGTAACAACCATTCTTCAAACACCGATTAAATAGTTCTACTAACAGTGGTGCTAACACATGCGCTACTTGGCGTATGAGAGGCATAGAGAGGTTGTAAATGTCGGCCGTTTTTTTGGGCGATATGTATATGTTTATAATTTTTAATATTTCGTCACAGGAAAACGGTTTAAGGTATATGGAGCGGTCATTGCATTCTATCGTACTGGATAGGGCTGCCATACTCCTAGTCACACAACAGGCAGGGGCGCCAGCTTGGGCACCGGCTGTCAGAAAAATAGTGTTCAAAAAATTTGCAACAGCATTTTTGTTTGAGAAAAGTTCTCCGTCATCTCGCCGCACCACATCTGTAAAATCAGTTTTATCATAAACAGCACGGCCAGACTCCTTATTTACAATGGACCACATTGTTTGTGCTGTGGTTGATTTTGTGCTCGTAAAACTGTTTTTTGGTCGAAATTAATTTATTATTGTATGTCATATTCAATTGATCATATAATCTCTTAATGTCATAGTTGAGGGGAAATTGTATTTTTAATTTATTAATGTCAGTAATTAAATATTTCAAATTTATAATATCATCCGTAATCCAATGGGACTCGGGCTTACGCAAAGGGACAAACTTGATTGGAAAAAATATTTCGTACTGCGATACTATAATATTAATAATCTTTTCAGCGAGTATATTACAATCATTGTGGATTTTAATCAAATTATACCAGTCAATGTTACATAACGCCGATGTGAAATCACGAATACGTGAACGGGTCGTGTCTGTCAGCGATCACGAAAGTTAAGCAACTTTCGGTACAGTCAGTCTTCAAATGGGTGACCGCGGGTGGCATTTCCAGCTGAGAGCTACCGTGGCTTGGATGACACGTTAAATTGTAGGTCCCGGTTGCTCTAACCGTTTAGATAAGTCAGAGGCCTTCAGGCGGCTTAAAAACTCTGACACCAGGGCTAGCCAGCCAGGCAGCCACCCGGTCTATACGAATTTACCTTGTTTTTGCGCGCGCGAACTAATCGCTGCTTTCTTTCTCAATTGAAACTAACCTCCGAGCATGACTATCAGTACCACTGAAGTTTCGTATTTTGAATCTTATATTATTTTGGTTTGAAGTAGAGCCACTATTGTATTGTGTGGGATTTGTTCTAAGTTAGAGATTATGACTTATTATTTATTTGTAGGTTACAAATTTTGCAAAATACTCGTCAGTTCAGTGAATCAATGATTTCAAATAGTAGATATGTTTATTACCTCATTTATTAACAACAATATCACAGCCAATTTAAGAAGTTTATAGGCCGAATCAAACTTTTTGGCGGGTGTGAATTTAGCGTAGCTTTTATGTGAGCTTCAGTTAAGATTGAGTTTTGTACAGCTTGTATACTGAGCGCCACACAAATCGGCGGATGGGAAGTTATGCGCAGAAAGCTGCGCAAAAGCCGAATATAGGCATGCGCGGGAACCAGAGAGACGAAACGCCGGGGCACACACGCCCGCCAACCACATGCCTCCCGCGCGCTCCCTACGCCCGTACACACATGCGGAATAATTAGCGAATCACGGCAAAGTGTCATCTGCGGCTAACTTCTCATCCGTCGATTTGTGTGGCGCTTAGTATAGCTAACTTTATCGCCGCCAAGTTTGATTCAGCCTTTAACTTATGAATCCCAGTAAGTTATATTTTTGACCGACGAAACGTAGGAGGTACTCAATTCGACGCGAATATATTTTTTTTATGTATAAACCACGCATAACTTTTTTCACAGTGGTCCGATTTCGATAATTTTTTTTATTGGAAAGAGTATACTTCGAAATTGGTCCCATTTAAATTTTATCGAAATTGGCTGTGCCATTTTTTATAAATCAACAATAATGTGAAAAATGCTACATCGATCCGTGCGAAATATTCGCGAATTCTGTACACGGGTAAAGTCGGTCATGCTATTTTTTGCAAAAAATATTTATATTATAATTGTTCTTCCAAACATGAAGTTTGTGTAGTTTGATGTGTGCCGTTGCCATGTTTTATTACCACCTACTTGGGTGTCTGTATATGGGTTGTTTAGCTTTGCCTGTTCGTACTAAACATGTATTTAAAGTTATGTTTACTGTTAAGATACATAACTAAATCTATCCTTTATCTTTAATTCCAGTATCGATTTGTACAATAAATTATTAAATATTGTTCTATCTTTTGTTTCATTTGTTCTAGAATGCCAGTAGAATAATAATTATTAACTGGTTAATAGGCCCAGAGGCGCAATCGTAATTATAATAGCAATTTAGAGTATCCCTGTTTCTTTTTTACTATATGCATTTGATAGAAAGAACACTATTTTAGGTTGCTATTAAAACAATGTCGCTTCTAACATTGCACCTCATGTACCTTTGTCTGTTACACAATTAAGTATAGGTTGACTCATATAACTTGTCGGCTGTGATGTTAGCTACAAGCTGCGGATAACCCAATCCTTGCGCAGATCTAACATCACAGCTGCCAAGTTATATGATCGACATATAAAACTTTGGAATGAACCTGGTTTATATGTATTCTTCTCCTATTCAATCATAGGGGTGGTGTTTGAATTGACATGCCATTATTACTATGAACTAAGGGTTCAAAATAAAACTCATCCTATGAGACGTTTGAAGTTTGTCCACGATGATTGTGAAACCGATTTTGACATTTGATCACTAGTTCAAGTGTCATTTGTGTCAAGATTACATAGCAGTTTCTATGCGTTTTAGACGCCATATTTCTGAAATCATGCATTACACCTTCTCCTATTCAATCATAGGGGTGGTGTTTGAATTGACATGCCATTATTACTATGAACTAAGGGTTCAAAATAAAACTCATCCTATGAGACGTTTGAAGTTTGTCCACCAAGATTGTGAAACCGATTTTGACATTTGATCACTAGTTCAAGTGTCATTTGTGTCAAGATTACATAGCAGTTTCTATGCGTATTCGACGCCATATTTCTGAAATCATGCATCACCTTTTTTACTTTATTTCATTTCTACTGTTTTTCATTATTCTGAGTACTCAATACATTTATATAAAAAACAAATGAAGGATAATATTATGTTTTCCTGTAAATCAATTAAACATTTTTGAATTTCAAATACATACTTACGGCTAAATTTCGCAAGGCTACTCTATTTAAATATATTCTCTTATTCATATAATTGACAAGTTTTCATATTTCACAAGGCTATGAAATTCCAAAACCATTTCGAGATATCGGGATGCTGGTCATTAATTCATTATGCTTATTTTTCCAAAATGTTTAGTGCAGTAACTGCTAAGATATTAGATAAAAACTCTCACCCAAGTTGTTTCGGGATTTATTCTAAAAGTTCAGTTGCCAATGATAAAAAAAATACAAGCAATATAAAATGACAGTTACACTGACAGTGTTGACACATAAAAAGTAGTTTAAAAATAAAATGTCAGTGTCATTTTCAAATTACTTATTTTGCTTTAGCCCGAGAGGTAAACGCAAAAAATTCAAATATTTTCCAAAAGCCGAATTATGGGTATTAAGTTATCAAAATGGGTTCCCCAGCATTTGGTGGAAGAATCCGTTTGAATTTTATAAGTATCTTGGAACTAGTACTACTTGTTCTTCTTCTTTTAAGTGGTGCTAATCTAAAGCCTGTATGGCAGACCCTGTTACATATTTCAGGTGATTGGCAGTTGTTAAACTTTTTTTATATTTTTCTTCCCATAGTATACCGCGGTACATAGTGGACTTTTCGCGCTGACCTCCCGGCCTATTTGGTCTGAATTGTGTCGGATTGATTGGCATTTATAGTGACAGCAACGTTAGCACCTATTTTTTTCTAATGTGGCTTCAGTAAAATTGTTAATGAGTCCTAAGTTTTGCAGTTACGTCCTTTTAGAATAAGCTACTTTTCAAAACTTAGTTTTATGGAAAATATAAGTCGTATTGGAAAAATAAACAATATGTATATGTTATTTTGCAATATTCTTTCAGATAATAAATAAATATAACCATGTTAAAAATATGAAATGTTGTCAATTATATAAAAAAATGGTTTGAACAACACACACTATGAGCGGGATGTTCTTGTGGTGGGATCTCAGACTATTTAGTTCACACCTTGAGACAAGATAAGATGTTGTAATACTTGAAGGTAAGTAGTCTTATGCTAAATAGGTGCAAAATGCAGCACAATGTCACAGCAATGTATCTTTTCCCTTTTGACAACCCACAACTTTAGGATGTTTAAAATATATGTTAGTGCCTCCAGCACATATTAGGCCCAATTATGAAGGCGCCATCGTAAATAGTCTAATTATAACTATTATATTTACAATGGTCCCTTCATAATTGGACCTATTGTCTCACATAATCATATTATACTTACATTATTAATTTCAATAAAACAACAATATAACAATTTTTTGTCAAATAAAACAGCATTTATTACATTACAATTAAATAATTATTTGTACAGTTAAGTATTCTCTAAAGAATGAATGTCTAATGGACTTCTCAATGACTTGTTGCAATAGACTGTCCTGCCATGATTTGAAGTCCATATCTGCAAAGAACAGAATTGTATTGAATTGAATAGTACTGTAAGTGTTTGAAAGTCACATTAAAGCATTGTGTAATGTAAACATTAATTGAGATAGCGATAGACTTTTTTTAAGAAACTTGGCTCACTAATCTGTTAGTTCTCTTACCTAGCATCTGTATCTAAAAAGACAGAGCATTTAGCATAAGAGAAGATGAAAGATTCTGAAGAAAAAAACTTCTAATCTCTCACAAGTTTTAAGTGAAACAAATACATATTTTTATCAATCTACCAGGTATTATACCTATTATAGCAATATTAACCTAGGAAAATTAAAGAGAAAACATAATTACCTGATATTGCAGACCCTATCTGAAGTTACTTAGCACCAGCTTTTTTAGGTTTGAGGTCATATTCACAATTGGCATATGCAATGCCTATGCCCATGCCCATGCCAGCTATGATGGGCCATCTCCGCCGCCTCAGAAATAGCACAGACGCAAGTGCTCCCAGCATCACCCCTGTGCCTGTAAATTTAATTTAAAAAATAGTTGAGAGGGAATTTAGACAGAGAAGCGACATGAAGTGGCATGTTTATTTAAGACTGCAATACAAGTTAGCTGATGAGGCCCTAAAGTTCTAGATTGGAGAATGTACATGAATGAGGCAGATGTCGGTCCACAATAGGTTAAAACAATCACAATACTGGAGTGTGTTCGAATACATATTCTATTCTGTTTCACAGTGATCCCAAAACTAAGCTCAAGGCTTGTGCCTTGGGGTTCATGTAGATTAGGTAGATATTGTAAGTAGGAACGATTTAGAAATAAAATTATACTTGAATGACCATCGAAAACTAATTCTTGGTTCAGTAACAAGTCCTAAATACCTGGTATAACTTATTTTTACCTGTTTTTACTATCCCATCAGTGAGACACATGTCCAACTTGGATGACAAGGGATCTTCAAATTCCTGTTGTTTCGTCATTGTTGTTCTAGTTTTTAGTACGATAAATTAAACCCAAATTGCAATACTGGCACACCGGCGTCGTTGAATTATGCTAGTAAATAAAACTAGCTGAGAAACACTTTTACATAATTCGGCAGTGAAAACTCGATCACGGACCCGGCCTTGTTTGATTGACAGTGACAGTGGGTGACACCAGTGTAGCCACCTGTCGCGAATCTATCGCAACTGGTAGTTCTTTTAAATCACAATTATTTAAAACTACATACTGCACAGTTCACCATTTTCACGGAGCACTACTTCGCGACACGAAACGACACCTAATGGCCGCGAGTGAAATAGTTTTATATAACGTGTATGGCCGAGGAGCGGCAAATGGCCAGCAGAGGGGTACGCCTTACATTAACATCTCTTTTGGTTTATGCTCGAAGGTAAAAGGCTAAAAAAACACCTATACTCACAGAGATACGAGTTAGATAATGTGTCAATATCACGAATCGGTGTCAGTTGCCTGATTGTTCTCCCGGGAAGGTTAAATTCTTGTCAAAGGACACGTCTACAAAATGTTTGGGAGCAGATATAGGTAATATTAATCACAGAACTCGTTACATCTCGAGAAAGTACATATTATTCTTAGTCTATTATACCAGTCAGTAAAGCAAATCAGAGAGTCCACTGATTTGAATTATAATATTTTTCAACATTAATCTCAATTTGAAGACAATAATAATTTATATATAAACAGTTTATGAAATAATAGAGTTTTGATACACATCTTCAATAAAAGAAGTCGGGTCATAAAAAGCAACTGCCCACGGGGAAGTGGGAGCACCTGGATCAGATCAGATCAGATCTAGAGATGTAACCACAATCTAACAAATGGTGTAAAATATAAAAAAAAAAACAATATCTATGACACCTTGGAGCAAGTATGTACTAGAGAAGCTACTAGCGTATAGGGTGTGAGACAAAAGATGTTTATGTTTTTATCATATTCAGACTCTAGATAATAGTAAAAACCTGCATAATACCAATAGCAGTGATAGAAAATGGATAATAGTTCATAAATATGTTGATTTACTTAAGTATCTCATCAAAAATTCAACAGTAGTTTTTTTGTCTGACCTCAACGTCTACGCCGTGCGTAGTGGTCAGACAAAAAAAACGTATACGCAAATAGAGACAAAAGATATTACTTTCGTCCTGTTCACTCTTTATACTTGCACATCTCGCCTTCTCTTACTTTTGTAAGTATTATTATTTAGCGCCTTGTCTAGTTATATACTTCACTATGTATGGCACAAATCGCGAAAGTTCGATGTTAGTATGGTGCATTAAGTTACATTTAGTGCTAGATTTGCTTAAATATTGCCAAATCTAGCATTAAAAGTTCTATGCTAGTAACATTGGTGACCACTGACAACACAGATTGACAATGACAACTATTTTCTATTGATATCAGACTTTTTTTATTTAATGGTCACAGAACATCATATTAAACCCCTTCAAAGTGCACTTATATAATAAACGTGTCTTTTTGTGATCCTTGTTCTAAATACAATACTGAGTTAAGCTTGAAATATACTATCGGACGCGGCTTACGGAGGCCACTGATAGGTATCTAGACTATGAAAGTACACTGAGTCGTGCACACTATCGGACATTAGTCGCCGACGTCACCTTCGGACGACCTTGGAAGTTAATAGACCATGGGCACACCGGATATTTTAAGACTGTGCCATAGATTTATCATATAAACAGGATTGAGTACTGGCAAAGAAAAACGTGCCGACAAGGATGCCACATCAGATGATTGTGTCTCTTTTCCAAGTAGGATGACTAAAACATCTCGGGATATAATATTTCTTTGGAATGTTACTGCACGCAGGAATCGCAGTTATCTTACCCCTAACTCGTCGTCCTTCGTCATCGTCGTCGTTTTAGCAATAGGACGCCTACTGCTGGACATAGGCCTTCCCTGAACATCTCTATAAAACCAATCCCCATGAAAGCAATGGTCTAGAATTAATATATACGGATAAAATTCAGTTTCAAGTTTGACAGCTGTTATCGGAAATGTAGATCTCGAAGAGTTCTTTCACCATTGTTAAGACAGCAATAGTCTAGAATTGATAATGACGGAGATAAACCACTTTTAAGTTTGACAGAGTGAGTGTCATCGGAAATGTAGATCTGGATGAGTTCCTTCACTTTTGTGATGACAGTAATGGTCTGGAATCCATATTTATGGTGTTAAACAACGTTTAAGTTTTATAAATGTAATCTTGACACATATCACGTCACCCGTGTCAGTACTTAACCACGAAAAACTTTGTCACAAATAGATTTTATCACGAAAATTGTTAATCACGAAAACTTTTCCACAAATAGACTTTGTCACGAAAAATCTTAATAGACTATTACGAAAAGTCACAATCATTTTTAGGCTTCCGTAGTAAACAAGGCATCCATTTAGAAATAAAAAATGGCGGACTCACATTTTTGAAAAAGTTGTCATGGGTGTAGATTTCGAGGTTTTTTAGGGGTGTATATTTAAAAATTGGCATCCATTTTGAAATTAAAGATGGCGGACGTCACTTTTTTGAAAAGGCAGTCATGGACGTCGTGTTTCATTTTTTTGGATTGTAGATTTCAAAAATGGCATCTATATTGGAATTAAAGATGGTAGACGTCAGTTTTCCAAAAAGTCGTCAAGGGTGTCGTTTTCTAGGTTTTTGAGGGTGTAGATTTCAAAAATGGCATCCATTTTGAAGTAATGTTTGCCATCAAAAAAAAAATCCAATTTATTTCCAAAATGAATGCCAACTTTGAAATATACACCCCCAAATTCTCAAACACGACACGCATGACGACTTTTTCAAAAAAGCAACATCTGCCATCTCTAATTCCAAAACAGATGCCATTTTTGAAATCTACACCCCCAAAAACCTCGAAAATTACACCCATAACGACTTTTTCAAAAAAGTGATGTTCGACATGATGTTTAATTCTAAAATGGATACCAAATTTAGCAAAAAGTGACGCCCGCCATATTTAATTTCAAAATGGATGCCATTTTTGAAATCTACAACCCAAAAAAATGAAAAACGACACCCACGACTATACACCTATTGTACACCCAGCATGTCCAGCATAGAAATATGTCCATCATAGTCACCCTACCACAATTCTTTGTATACACCATAATACGTCATTTGCAATAGACGGTGATACTCTAGCCAAAAATAAAAAATAACCATTAATCATAAAGGACGCATATTTATACAAAATAAATATCAAACTCTGTTTTATTAGCATCTATTCGCAATTTTAACTAAAATCTTATCAAACTACATTGTTATAAAAACTAAGAAATGGTTAAGACAGTAGCGGCTTTACAGGTAATAATTCTACCATGTGTAAGTGTCGTTTCGAAATGGCAATAGTGCGAGCGGGACACCCTCATCACTTTGGGAAGTCTCACTCGGCACAGCGTCTCTCTTATGCCATTTCAAAGGAATATATGTTTTCTTACAACGACTTAAGGTTGAATTTTCCTAAGCTAACTTTAAGCCTAATTTTGGCTGTGCGCAATCCAAATAGTATACAAAATCCTTGGACTGTACATATTGCTATAAGTCGCGGCTGTCAGTCGCGTCCGTCAGCCGCGTCATATTATTTATCTTCTTTGGCCACGTCCGATAGTATGTTTCCGGCTTTATGATTTAGACTTGACCATGATAATATTATCTTGGACTGTTCTTTATTGAAAGTTGGATTGGATTTGCTTTTGTGACTATATAATTAATGAGATTTTGTAAGAATAATTTTGAAATCTCGGACTGAAAGACGTAGTTTCCATGGTCATAAAAAATACTTTGACATCAAAAATCAAAACAAAACTTCCGTCCTCATCTAAGGTCCTCATTCTTTCTTTCTTCGTTTGAGTTTGGTTTGAGTGAGAGAGAAGTTGTGGTATTATTATGGCGCTAAATATATTTTTTACGAAAAGTAATTTTGTTTATCGTCCATGTGCAATAAAATCGCAGCGAACATGCGCCGTCCTCTTGCCTCGATTAACAAGCACCACACCTGAGTCGAAATCTGCCCAGACTCCAAATCCAAAGACCATTACAAGTGATATGGTGGGACCTCCAGATCCAGTCTCGAATCTTAGAAGAATTGTGTTCAAGCAGCCCCCGAATGAAACTAAATTGGAAAAAGAGTTTAGGGAATTAAGAGCAGAAGTGCAAGAATGGAACCAGAATTTCTGGACGGCACACAACTCCAGGTTTTTTCAAGTAGGTAGTCCTTGTTTTTGTCTATTAGAACATCGACAGGTTTATGTAATATGTTTGTTGATAATTACTATGTAAATGTTTATCTTTACTGTTCTTTTATAAAAAATATCTACAAAAAAAAGTTAATGCATATCTCTGTTTTTTGCAGATTTAACCTTTAGTTGTGAACTTTATCTATGGGTCATAATGGTTGCTATCTAATTTTTTTTGTTCTTTTTTCAGGAGCGTGAAGATTATCTTAAAAAACACGTCCCAGACGGAAAACAAAACTTGACCGCTGATGAAATGAGCGTGTTTTATAAAGCATTCCTTGATAAGAACTGGAAATCTCATATCAACTACAATATTGAATGGTACAAGAAGAATATTACATTGTTAAGCCTAGCAATACAAGTGAAGTTGCGGAGGTTGCTTAGATTAAAAGATTGAATGAACTTAAACATTGCATTTATAATATCTTTTGTTAGTAAGAAAACCATTGATAATATAAGACATTTTCGAATATAATTGGGGCTTTAGAAATAAATACTTTAAATGGTAGTATTGATATGTATCAAGACATCTAAATAGTAAATAACATTTATAGTATAAAATACAATAAAGCTATAACTTATTCTATCCTAGTAATACTATAAATGTGAAAGTTTGTGTGTATGGATGTTTCTTTCTCTTTGACACAAAAAGTACTGAACGGATTGAGATGAAACTTTGCTATAAAAAAATAGTAATGTTTATATATCAGAATAACACACAGGCTATAATTTATTTTATAATAATTATCCTACTAATATTATAAACGCGAAAGTTTGTGAGGATGGATGGATGGATGGATGGATGGATGGATGGATGGATGTATGGATGTTTGTTACTCTTTCACGAAAAAACTACTGAACGGATTGAGATGAAACTTTGCAATACTATAGCTTATATATCAGAATAACACATAGGCTATAAATTATAATGATATTGCGTCAAAAATCAAAATATTATGCGGGCGAAGCCGCGGGTAAAAACTAGTAATTTTATAAAGATATTGCATGAAATGAAGTTCGCTGGGTCAGCATACTAGCTGAGCCAAACTAAGCAAAGTTTGTGATATTAAATAAAATTACATTAAAAATGTTAACTTACTATATCAAGAACAGCAGCTTGCTATAGACCTATGTGCAAAACCTGAGGTTGTGTATAGCTATAAACCTCATTGAGATTTCCACTATAATAGATCTTATATTTTGTCGCCAAAATTGTCAAAGTAAAAGTCATATTATTTTAACATTGTGTCAGATTATGAATAATATTTGTATTGCTTACTTTTCCAATTAATTTTTCATCTGTTAAAAATTTCATGTTTATTTAGGATAAATGTAATGTTTTTGTAAAATGCGAATTATATTTTAGTGATGAGACTTTTGCACTTGCATAGTAATGTATATAGCATTCAAATGGCTAGTATCTTTGGGTCTCACCATGTGGATGGTTATGTGTCTTGTAGACTCATTATCAAAGGAAAATACTTATGTCTGTAACACTACTGGTAAGATCAATGTGCTAAAAATAAAAGTTGGGTTTGTGAAATGTTTACTTTGTCTCGCTACATCACTACTTTACATATTATAACTTGTCTTTGCCGCATTATAAGCCGAATCAAACAACTTGGCGGCTGTGATCTTAGCTACAAGCTGTGGATAACCCAAATCCTGACTGAAGCTCTCTAAACAGTTGCGTGAGGATTGAGCTATCTGCAGCTTGTAGCTAACATGCTCTCACCTTTAGGATGGCTCTGCCAAATACCAGTTGGAAGCTTTGGAGTCCATTGAAAGGCGAGCCAGGAGGCTGATAGGCAACGAAACCTTGACTGAGTCGAAGCTGCAAGTCTCGAGCATCGACGTAAGGTGGCGTGTCTGTCTGCCTACTGTCGAATACACTTCAGTGAGTGCGCCCAGGAGTTGCACAATCTGGTCCCACCTGCCCCTTTCTTCTATCGTACGGCTAGACAGACGCGACCAAAGCGCCACCCTTTTATGGTGGACATCCCACGTTTTGAGTCAACATTCCTCATACGAACTGCCAGAATGTGGAACGCTTTGCCTGAGTCTGTCTTTCCGTTAAAGTACAATGTAGGTGTCTTCAAATCTCGAGTAAATAGGTATCTTCTAGGTAAGCGTGCTACATCCTAGACCGCATCTCTGCTTAACATCAGGCAGTGTGTAGTCAAACGCAAACCTATTTGAAATAAAAAAAAAATAACATTACAACTGTCAAGTTGTTTGATTCGGCCTATACCTACTACTATATGCTAGGGTAAGTACAGTAGTGACCCACAGATCAGTGTTACTCATTTGTTGACCTAATAATGCCAAGACATAGGAAGCTGTTTAATGTAGATATAAACAAATAATTATTGAAGATTGACGCACATTGATTCACTAACTATAAATTAGTATGTTTTGCCATCATCTTCCAGGGAACGACCACATACCGTCACATAATTACAGGAATGAGTCTGTTGAAATCCAGTTGTTGCCAATTATTGCCGAAGTTAATATTAAAGAAACACTCCAGTCGAACTACAAAAGGAATTATAATATGTCTGCCATTCACTTTATAATGTTTATTGCCGGAGCTGTAGCAGTTACGGCTTTCCAAAAAAAGCAGGATATCGTCACTTTTGCAAAGCTACAAATACCTACGATTAATTTGCTGATATTTGTATTATTTTATTATTCAAAAACTGCCGCTACAAAATTTAAAGTTACCATAATACAATATTTCCTATATATCCGGGAGAAAATAAAAGCTGCTATATTAAAGATACAAAATTTTAAAACCATTCAAAATGTAAAGTACAAAAATGTTGTCATTATTTTGCTGAAAAAGTTAAAAGAAATGGTGAAAGAAAGAAAAAGCCTTGGTCAACTTTTAATTTTGGCAATACGAGAAAATAAAAACATTAGAATGCGTTATGAATTAGAGACCATGACGAAAAATAGACTCATGCAACACATGGAAGATACACAAAAGTTGGTGAAAGAAAATCGATCGAAGTATATGAGTTTTCAGCAGCTATATCTGCTAACACATCAAGACAATATGTATCTCAAAGCTCGCTTAGGGAAATTGAAAAAAGAAAAAGATGAGGTTGAATCAAACCTTATGGGGCTGGTAAATAAAGTTTATTTATCGAAGAATAATGATCTTAAATCATATTGTACCCGTTTCTTAGTAAAAACTAAAGATAATTTACTTAACTCTGATGTGGATGCAGAAATAAACACTTTTTTAGAGAACTGTCGGAAACCTTCCAAAGTAAGAGTATCTCCAAAAGCTAAACTAAATGATGTAAAGTTAGAGATACCCAGTTGTACTAGTATACAGATATCGGAAATCATAAATGAAGAAGACTGCGTAGTGCCTTACGCGTCAGATGCTCCGAAAATGAGAGGGCTACCTGGTGAATATGTTTGGACGGTAAAAGATAAACACGGAATCATTGAAAGGCTTTACGAATATAATTTTGAATCTGACTTGGACAGCGGAGACACAGTTAGGAGAATTCGACAATATTCTGTTTATTACGATAAGGACTGCTTACTTGACTTTGCAAGGTAAGGCAATACACAAAATAAAAATTAAACAGAATGTAAAATTTTATCTTGTGTAGGTATCTGTCAGTCTGCATTTTTTTCACTACGAGTCTATTATGACTTGAACTGAAAAGTTTAAATTGGAGAACTTTGCCTCTACGCACGGTCTGTGGATCTCGATTCCTTGCTCGAGGTCATTGTTTAAAATAATTTCCATGTTGCATCATTCTAATAAACTTGGCATTTTATTTCAGAACTGAACATGGAACCGGTTTTTCGGCTCCCGTAAAACCTTCAAATGGCAAAATATCAGACAATCTCGTGAATAGTGAAAAACTTGTAACAGGATCAGAAGCCTTTCAAAACTTTTTGAAGATGAGTACCAGCATTGTACAAATAAAACCAACTGCGTAATCTTTGCTATGATGTGGATAATTTGATACTTGCATGTTTTGTTTTATTGTTTAAAATATTATTTGCGATAAATAAATTTTAACATTCTGCTTCGTGACTAATTGTGTTTGTAGAGATTACATAACTAACAGGAAAATTATATATTCATACTGGAATGTGGGGTGAATTCGGGTAGGGTGTTCAAGGATTCTACACTGGCAACTGGATCAATACTAAAAAAACTGCCGGTATCTTTGACCCGGAAAAATAACTTCTTTCCGAAAATAATATGGTTTTAATGAAGACAGTTTGATTTGTATTTATTTCTCTCTTTAATTTGTGTTATTTCTGGATATCGGGTAAGTTAAGAGTAGGTACCTACTTAATATTTATAATATTTTCGTGTGAAAAAGTGCTGCCAATCTGTATATATCTCTTTTCCTAGATTTTTCTAATAATACCTAGTAAAATTGTTCCTAAAACTCTCTTAAAACCATAACCGTGTGTTAAACCCAATGATGTGATTAAACCACAGAAGACAGAAATAAACCAATTTCTTCTGTGCCAGTCCTTTGGTCATAACTGTGCTTTGGTTTTGCGTAGTAGTTTACTTAAACTGGTTAAACTTTCGCGTTCACGTGTGGCTCCATCTATACATTTTGGTTAGTTCTTCCCCGTTTCCGCTAGGGGCGCAAACGGCGTACAAAAATGTATACAATTTATGGAGCCATACGGAAACAACTAGCACAGACTACTATTTTATACTACAACTTTAGTTTATATATGGCTTTCTCACAGGGTGTGCAAAAAGGAGAGTATGACCACGTCGTGGTCATACTGATATGACAAACTAGTATGACTACGAGGAAACACCCGTTTCAATTTACGTGTAAACCTCAATGAAGTTTTGATTCTTACTTCATTGGTAAACCTAAGCTGTACCTACTAACATCTCAGGTTTTTTCGTAGTTTACTTAAACTTTCGCGTTCGAGTGTGGCTCCATACAATACATTTTGATTAGTTCTGCCTCGTATCAACCAGGGACTCCGTACAAAAATGTATGGGCCGCTACACGTCCACCCTCTGGCTTCTGGCTTCCCACCCACTGGTGGGTGCAGGGGTAATTCCTATTTACCCGTGTACCCACTGCGTCAAGGTTGATTATAAAATACGGAAACAGCTGTATTTTCAATTTACGTGTAAACCTGTACTAACCCCTCAGGTTTTGCGTACCATACCATACCATACGTTTTGGTTAGTTCTTCCTCGTTTCCGCGAGGGGCGCTGACGCTGTACAAAAATCTATAGAGCCATACGGAAACAGCTGTAGGTAAAGGTCTTTACCTAGAACTTCGTGGTTAGAACCGTACCTAGGTACCCCGCTGACTTGCTAGTAGTTGCCAGTGCAAACCAAATATTTTTACCTAGATTTTTATATGTTATACAGGGTTATTTCGAAAGGGAGCACTTAGCCGAAACAGGTGATTCAGGTGACTATTTAGGCGTGAGTTTGAATAGTAAACGAAAACTATTAGGTAACTATCATTTTCGTGTGTCTCCATACATTTTTATTAGTTTTTCCTCGTTTTTGTCAGGTGTGCTGAACTGCTGACATGTGTCCTTAGTCCAGGTTTTGCGTAGTTTACTTTCGCGTTCGCGTGTGCTCCATACATTTCGGTTAGTTCTTTCTTGTTTCCGCCAGGGGCGTAGTACAAAAATGTATCGAGCCATACGGAAACAGCCGTAGTTTCAATTTACGTGTAAACCTGGACGAACCCCTTTGAAAAAAAAAAGTATGGAAACAAACGAAAACTACTTTAGTTTCTGTTATGCGTAAAATTATTTTGGCCGAATCAAATTTTTTGGCGGCGTTAGCATAGAGGAATTAATCGCTAGCGTTAGGTAGACGCTGTGCAATACCCTAATCTTGACTGATGCTCACTTAACAGTTGTGCGAGGGACTCAGTGCAGCTCCTGTGGAAACGGGTGGAGCAACTCGAGGTAAATGAAGCGATACCTTCTATTGGTTCCACTACGCATCCACGCACATTTCTGGAAGAAGTGCAACCTAATGTGTACTGTGGCTATTTTGGGAACACATTAATTAGGAAGATAAAATAAATTAGGAAGATAAAAGTATTATGAGCAAACTAGAAGAAATAGATCTAAATTCAATTTCATGGAAATCTATAAAAAGAAATGGCCTGGACTTGGATTACGCTGTAGTACTGCCGAAAAGATTAGCGTGTGAAATTTTCGAAGAGTTGGAAAATAAATTGGAATATTTTACCGGTGAATTGGCGAAGATAAAGTAAGTATATCATACCTTATGTTATTTTATCTAATTTATATTATTGTATCCAAAATGTTTCACTATAATTATACTATGTATATACCTATCTAAATTTATTTATGTATCTACTGTAAATAAGAGCGCGCACACTGTATACTTCGGCAATTCTCAACTTCACTCGGGTTACCAAAAAACAGGCCGAGCCGAGTTTGAAACCCACAGATAAGTCCAAAAACTCTTGTCTGTAATTTCCATTACGACATATCCTACAGCTATGTAACAATTTTTGTCAAAATAAAACATTATATTTCAAATAAACTTATTTCAGGCAGGTATTAAAATTTTTCACTTTGAAAATTTATTTTACTTACTTTTTAGGGTGTTTGGCAAGGTATATCCTCTGCCGCGGCAACAAGTTGCCTTTGGAGACCCAGGTATAACTTACACTTATTCTGGAATCACTGTCCCAGCGTTGCCTTGGCCGGAGCCCGTGCAAGCTCTTCGAAATTTTCTTTTTAAGCTGAAAGGGATTAAATACGACTTCGTTTTGGTAAACAAGTGAGTAAAAAGTAATAGCATATGTATTTAATTTTCCGAAGACTAGGTACTTTTTGTCAGGCGTTTTTTCACATAATGTCGTAGACAGCTCTGTCAAAAACGCAGTTTCAAGATTTTGTAAAAAAGCTTTGTTTCTTATGTTTTTCGTATTGGAGAATGGTGCATAACCGTTGCTATTGTTAATAGATACAGAAACGGCAATGATCACATGGGAGAGCATCGAGACAACGAACCCGAACTTGACCCGCAATGCCCTATAGCTTCCATATCACTGGGCCAAGAAAGAGCATTCGTTCTCAAACACAAAGACGCAAGAAAATCGGGCCCAGAAAAGAAACTAATACCTACAGGTACGAATATTTATTTCAGATCTTCATACTTATTGATAGTTACAGAATCATCAATATTCTTAAGTTTGTAGAACATATAGCGAAGTAAACGTGCTTCATAGGTTACGGTTTGTTTGGCTTTAGTGTTGGCGTCCTCCTCCTGAAAAGGGCTCTCGATGACGGTACTTACTCGTCTGCCGTACGTCTCGCAACCTTCAAGGAACTGAAGGCAATCCTTTATAGTATTATCTTTGACGACAATCAAGTGCTTTGCTAAATTTTCTAAAAATGATAAGAAGCAACGTTTTGAGTAGAACCACGTGTCAGTGCCCAGGCGTTTGTTGAAAGGCTCGAGTGATTTGATGACCCGAGAAATACCAAATTCGTAGTTCCCTTTCGCACAATACAAAGTCCCAATTACGAGGTTTACGATGCATAGATGGTAGAACTTCTTGTGCGGATCCTCGAATATTTGCTGTTCTTCCTCTTTCTCTATTTTACGCATGATATCTTCAGCCTCCTCATTTTGAGATGTCATTATATAAGAAACGCATAGATTGGCTAACACGACAGCACTTACATCTAATATATTATCATATTGCTTCTTAACAATAGGTTCATAGAAACTTGCAGCTTCTTTGTATTTGTTCTCTTGCATGAATAGTACATGGGCTACATTCAAACGCCAGACGTCGGACTCGTTACAAAATTCCACCGATTTTCTGAATATCTTTTCGACTTGTCCGTAGTTTTCCATGTCCCAATAAATCTTAGCTTGTGCCATTACCACCGGAATGTATCTTTCCAAAGCTTCTTCGTACTCTACAACAGCTTTTTTGACTTGATCGTTATCACCTTGAGAGCGACTCTCTTGTACGACTTTAGTTAGCTTTCGCAGTTGCTCAGCGTGCTTCGAAGCGATATCTTCGTATTTCTGGAACGCTTCTTCTGGCGATGTCTGACTAGTGATTATCGCATCTAAGAAATCGTATAAATACGGTGTCAAATACTTATACGTAAACTGTGCGTTCTCAGCTAGCACATCAGCGGCCAAATCGAAATATTCAAATTTGCAATATAGAAGTAACAGATTAGCGAAAGTTTCTGGTGGAAACGGATCTTGCTGAAGTAAGAAATGCAATTTTTCGAATCCGTCTGTTGGCCTTATATCGATAGAAGTCAATGCGATGTTATGCAATGTTACTGCGTCTAACTCATGTTCATGTCGTGGAGGCATATCACTCAATGCCTCTCTAGACGCTTCAATATTTTTCAATTGATACTCAATAGCTGCCTTGAGATTAAACACTTCGGTGAGGGCAGTTTCGTGAAGTGTCAACGTATTGCCCACTGACTTCACTTCAGAAGTTTCGGCTTGCATGCCTACTGCTAGTTCCGGATGATCTCTGATTCCTCTCTCAATAACCAGTGTGATGTGCTTCAACGCTTGAGGATACTCCTTCAGTTTGAAGTAGCACAGAGCGATATTATAATGCAAGTGCGCGTTAAATCCTACAACATTAAGACTCCGTGAGAATTTTTGAAGAGCATCTTCGTACTGATTTTCCTTGAATAATAAACAACCGAGATTTATGTCTTTATCTGGATCTTCTTGAGGGTACGAATCAACTAGGCTTTTTGCTGTGAGAGTGTCTTCTTCACCATATTTGATAGCGGATTGTAATTTCACTACTTTTTTTTCTAATTCTGGGGCAGTTATTTGTATAGTGACTTTGAATGATTCATCAAACATAGATGCTTCATACAGCGCTTGGGCGAAATAAAGTTTGTATTCTGGAATGTCAGGATGCATCGCTGAGAGCTGTTCATAGCAGTTAGCTGCTTCAACGAAGGCTTGAGTCCTAAAGTAACAGTACCCTAGAAGGGACAATCCTGCGCGATTAGGATTGAAGTTAATAGCATCATTTAGCGCCTTGATTGCATCTTCGAATCTTGATTCTTTTATCTGTAACAAGAATAAGAATAATAGTACTTACTATTCTCTTTGTCTTTTCATTGTGCAATTAAGGTCTAATCATTATTTAAATCGTAAGTGGAACAAATTAGTGTTAATCATGTCGTATCTATGCAAGCACCTGTGTCATCAAACGTTATCTTATTGATAGTTTGATAACTTTACTCGTGGATGTCCTTTTGCAGTTCATAAATAGTTGACTTATGTAAAATCCTGTTTGAGATTCAACACCCGTATTGTGAGCACAATTGGAAAGTAGTTGATAGTAACTTACGTATAGTACCTACACCGTATCGTATGTCTGCATTATTTGGAGTCAAGGTGAACGAGACAAAGAAATTAGATTTCACTAATTGAAACTCATGGGGATAAATCCTTTCTTCTTCAGAGTTCGGAATATCACAAAACGTGTCTCTCGCCATTTTATGCTCAAGGACTTCAATCATAAATAATTGACTTCAATTCCATGCAATACCTTTGTAAAGGACATTTTATTAGATTACAAGGGATGATTTATAACAGGGCGCGGCGGGCGCGGGACGGGCCATACGGGGCCGGTGTGACGCTCGAACGACACACGTTCCATACATTTTATGTAAAAGCCCGGACGGGCCCGTCCGGGCGTCGTACGGGACATGATAATAATATATGGAACTGGCGCCGTAAGGGCCCCATGCCCCATCTGGCCCGTCCCGCGCCCGCCCCGTCCTAATATAAATCATCCCTAAGTACTGAATCGAATCAAAGTCGGCATATCGTTGTAGCATTGACAATATTGGACATGAACTTAATCGCTTTTGTGTTTTGCTATCATAAAGTGGAGGCGTGTTACCTACTGTCTAAAACAACATTATCAATACCATTGTTCTTATGAAGTATGCTATAAAACTGGATATACAGTGTCCTTATTTCATTTATAGAATATGCACGCTAAACAAATATTTGATAGTATTGATAGACTTATTATTGTACTTAAGTATAGTAGAAAATAAGTCTTTGTCTTTATTTTTAAACATTTTTGCGAACCACATAGGCGTGGATACTTACAAAATTACTATATAGAAACTTCTTAGCCCACCTCAGAACATTTGCAAAACAATCTATTATTCTAAGGTAGTCAAAAGCAGGCAGCTGTCCCCACTACATAATAGATACTTACGTCAATGCGCATAGGCGCCCTTAACTGGAACCAGGCAAGTTCGTACTTCCCTGGCAAATCAAGAAGTAAAAAATACCCGGTTTCAATGATCCTGTTAGTCAAAACTAACCTACTTTAAAGTAGGTACAAATACAGCTTTAGTAACGATACAGTGGATAAACTTATCGACAAAATCGTTAATCTTATCGCCACCCCGTTTAACGAAACCGACTGCGCACACAAATAATCCACGTTCTGTTCGTTGGTATCTGTAACGATTCCGCTGTTATCTGGTGTCACCTTGAACACCTGGGCGCTTCCTTGTTCAGAATATGGGATTGGCCTGTTTTATGTCACCGATTATGTCTTTAGTCGCAATAAGTTATGTAATTCCTGCGTTATCGTCAAAAATGCGGAAATAGAACGGATTTCGATGAAATAGAATTATTTTTATACTCAACTGTCCAAAAAATACTGCAATGTATCTTGAGGTGATGATTCGGATAATTATAATAAAGTCAGTGAAAGTACCTAGGGGGAAACTTTTCTCCAGCAATGGAACGTAATAGTAATAAAAGCGTATTAAAGTCGTTCGTAAGTTCGTTCTATTTTATTACAAACAAATGTTATTATGGTACATTTATAGGATTCTAAAATACAATTTATGGGTTCATTATTACTGTTTTTTGCATAGAACCATGGAAGCAAGCAAGCAAAATTCAACAGTCTACTGCCGGCAAATATGTAAATACGCAACTGGGGATAGTGACCTTATTTATACAGGGTTATTCCATACTTCAATGGTTTTTCCTAATCAATTAGCATACTTTTAGGGGCTTATTCTGTACATCAAATTTTAGTTAAAACAACTTTTGTTGTGCGACACGTGTTAAACTTGTAATCTTACCATTGTATAAATAGTTTTTGTATATTGTCCGTCTTTTATTTGCATGTAGTCCATTTTATTTTAATTTTAATACTTGTTGGTATTTCTTGGGCCGTTTTATTGTTATGTTTTGGCTGAAATTGTAATTTGTTGTCATGGAAACCAGAAGAAATAGTATGACGCACACGTTCAAAGCTATTTCATTGGTTGGTCAAAGACTGCCCCTATATAGGATGCCTATAAGAATTTATTGTGTAAGATGCTCAGTTTGTGCTGTCTCGTAATCTCGTTTCAGCATGACTATTCTTCTTTTGCAGTGAAGCTGAACTTGGAAAATGGCAGCATATTGTTTATGAATCCACCAACGAATGATATATGGTATCATTCCTTGCCTACTCGTAAGAAATTATTGGGAGCGCGAATAAATTTAACATTTAGGAAAATGCGAAAAAGAAACAATTTGTAAAAATTAAAAAGCTAGCTAATAAAAGTAATTTTCTTTCCACTTTTCAACACTTTCAAAAAAGCTAGCTATCAAAATCAATAGTTGACAATTGTCAATGTCAAAGAGAAATCATAGTTTTTGTTGTGGAGTTTTATAATTTTTTTGTAAATAATTATTGAAGAAAATTAACTAAAATTCTTCAACGACGCCTAAATCCTGAGGTAAGTGCTAAGTTATAAACACTACTATTATTGTGTATCGTCGCTATTTGCGTTATTCCCCTATTTTACGCAGACAACTGCATCAGATTTATCCACTGGTTATCAAAGATACTCGAGTGTATTTTAACGATAAGAGTACCCTATATAACGGTGTAGGATCGTTGAACGGCCGTCGTTATAGTTGTAAATTGATATGAACGTGATTGCGATCGCTTTAAACATATTCGGTGCCTCAATATTTCAACAATGGGCTGAATATTTCTCCACTCATTTCCAATGGTGTAACTTGGAATTGGAAGCAAAATTTTGTGGTTGAGACAGGAATTGTTCATGGTAATTCCTTTTAAAGTGGTATTGAATACCGCTGGATGTGAATAAGTGAAATTTTTCTTTATCTGCCTTTGTGTGCTTGTAACTGAACTTCTGAGGCACCGTGAAGTTTACATTTTTTGAAAAGTTTCGTTCTATATTTGTTATACAATCTTATATCTATTTAATTACAATATTCATAATGTGGTACGGTCCAAACCTACAGCGCTCATACAAGTATATGATGTTTGCATCCAAGATGCCCTCGCTGCGCATAGACCAGAGCGACTTGAAGTGCAAGAATGGGTGCGACTACTTTGGCAACCCGCAGTGGCAGGGATACTGCTCAAAATGTCACAGAGAACAGATGCAGAAGCAGAGAAGAGCTGGTGAGTGCTTCTGACTAGGCAGCTTTGCCGAGTAAAAGCTAGCTTTTTGCTTTTCATGTTATTAGCATAACATTTTGTGCTATCCGATGGGATCCTTTCATTTTACTGAGTTTAAAAGTAGCCTATGGCACTCTCCGACCTTTATGCTATATCTATGCAAAAATTCAAGTTGAGTCACTGCCCTTTTGTTAAGTGAATGAGTAAAAATCAAATCAGCAAACATAATTTTGGATTTATAATAATTATAAGTAAGTTAGTACTGCTGGAGTAGACTTGTCAGAGTTTTGAGTAAATCCAAAGCTTCTAATTTGGATAAAAAAAGAAATGTGACTTACAACTTTTTATTATTACAATTGCAAAAGTAAGTTCTTATGTTTTTCTAACTAAACAACTGTTCTTTAACAACTTTAATAACAAAATAAAATGAACCATTATTATGTAGAGACAATACAATGTGTTTGTCTACCAGTGTCAGAGCCTTAAGCGGTGACATATATGGCAAATTTTAAACAACTTTTACAATGGGATCAACTCTGGAAACCCAAAAAAAAATAGCTATTCCATACTTTTTGTCGAAAGTCTATAAAAATCGTATGGAACAGCATTTCTTTTTTACATTTTCAGAGTTGATCCCGTAACAAACATTGTTCAAAATTTGCCATTAATGTCACCGCTTAAGGCTCCGATACTGGTAGACAAACACATTGTATAATAGAATAATAAAAGGAACAACTGTGACTGAAATCTATGTTGACATCATGTTAGTGGACTGATTATGTCATGTTGTTCAAAACATTTTCATTTTATGCTATACATATAATTATTAAATAAGTTATATTCAGCACAAGTTATTCGGAGTTCACCTATGGCAGTTCATTTATTGATTGTTGATAGTAATACAAATATGTAATAGTAATGAAATATATACATCATCATAATTATAAATGAATGAATGATGCAGTATAATCCAGGTATGTGATATTGTATGCTATTAATCACAATAGGTATGATACTTTTGTAATTTCTGTGTTGAATTAAAGATGATTTTTTGAAATAAAAATTCCACATCATTGATTGGTATACTAAGCGCCACACAAATCCGCCGCGATTCGCGATTCGCATGTGTGCACGGGCGTAGGGAGCGCGCGGGTGGTCTCTCTGGTTCTCGCGCATACCTACATTTCGGCTTTTGCGCAGCGTTTTGCGCATAACTTCCCTTCCGCTGACTTGTGTGGCGCTTAGTATAAAACGTAGTATCAGTATAAGTCAATTTAACAATTGCATGTACTTACATATTACAATACAATTACATATTTTTAAATACATACTTACATAGATAGTAACATTCAGACACAGAACAAATACCTGTGTTCATCATAAAAATGTTTGCCCTTGGTGGGAATCCCACACCTCCTTAGCACAATAGTTAGGGTCACTAACCACTGGGCCAACGAGGCAGTTAACGATCACAGCTTATGAAGAAGTCTGCAGTGCAGTAATTTTTCAGCATAACATTGTGTAACTCTGATATACACAGATATATATCAAATTGATAATGTAACAATGGATCAGTCATTTAACCTCATGATAAACGGTGACTGAACTTCACCTTCCTTTATATTTATCAGTTAATTTTAAACGATAATATTTTTAACTACAAAATGATAACAGTTTTAGTAACCTTCGGATTTTGATGTTTGATTTTTCTAATAAATTCTTACTAGGAAGTATTTTTAATCAATGTTTTTGACACATTATCTGTATTTATCAGACATAATTGAACTGTCTGATTGTTTACAAAAATACAATTTTCGGGAAAAATACTTAAATGCTATCTAAAGAACAAAGGAATGGTATCACCATATTGCAACATGCTTTTGTTTTGATAGGGTTTCAAGTCATGATAAAGAAAACAGGGCTACCATCCTCAAGTATATTCAAGACATTTAAAACGAATATTTTTGTTTTGACATGAAAATTATTTCAAACTTCTCAAAGAGTTATCTTTGTGATAAGCATTTCAAAAATCTGAAACGAACGCAGGATTTGAACCTGCCCCTTCGGATCACTAGCCCGACGCTCTAACCAACTGAGCCAGCCCGCCTCCTACGCAAGCTTCAAATTTCTGAAGTGCTTACATTTCCCAACTTATAGCGTTGGTGGCGCCACCTGTGATACCCGTATTAGACAGATTATCACTCAACTAGAAGTTATTAGAACTTCTAAAGATTGACGAGAGATGACGCACTGCTAAATCAATGTTATGATGTTTATTTTAAGTGCTTTCCACACTAGATTTTTATCTCAAAGAGTTATCTTTGTGATAAGCATTTCAAAAATCTGAAGCGAACGCAGGATTTGAACCTTGCCCCTTCGGATCACTAGCCCGACGCTCTAACCAACTGAGCTAGCTCGCCTCCTACGCAAGCTTCAAATTTCTGAAGTGCTTACATTTCCCAACTTATGTCTAATACGAGTATCACAGGTGGCGCCACCAACGCTATAAGTTGAATGATGAATCTGAAACTTTAACCCTATATAGCTAACCTCCGTCGAATCGACGGGCATGGCGAAGAAAAATCGCTGTCTCTTTTTAACGATGTGTGTGAGTGTTTTGTCTCTGCTGGCCAACTCAGTCCCCGGCGAGGTCGTGCCAGCTGTAGACACATCTTGCAGGTAAGTGTTGTGGTTTTTGAGATACTTGAGATTTGCCCGTCGTTTCGACGGATGGTTAGCTTTACTGTAATTTTTTTGTTTGAGTAAACGTGTATATTTTTACCATTTTTTCGGTTTCTTTTAGGTTTTTATAATAACTGCGTTATAATTACGATGATGCTAGGTATATTGAATGCACTACACGAGCTTAACTCTGAAAACCTTGATGATGAGGCTTCTGCCAGCGAGACTGAGGGCTTTGTGGCGGAAGATGATGAAAATTATAAACCATCTGATTCCGAACACAATTTCGTTTACCTGACATATTGTTTTTGACTGTGGAAGATGCTGTTAAAAGAGAATCCGAGACTTCTCCTCCAGAAACATCACAAAGCAGTATTATTCAACTGCCTCAAAGGAGCATACGAGGTGAAAATCGTCATGATTGGGCTACTACAAAGGGACGCACTTCTTTATTGACGGCTGGACAAAAAGTAGTTCCACGCAAAGACTTCATGAAGAAACTACACTTTCAACTTGTAGAACCCTGGCTAATGGAGACATTGCAAAAAATATCGTTGCCTACGCACGTGAAAGATAAAATCAGGACCATTATTTCAGCGCACTCGCCTACTGAGCAGACCCAGCAGGTGACACGTCATGCTCCTCTTTAGGACTTAGAACATGAAGAAGATTCGTCAACTTCTTCAAGAGGAGAAAATCGTAAAAAAAATACTTGCGGGAAGTGTCATTACAAAAAAAAAACGAATGACAAGAAGTGTTTGCACCCGAAGTAAGGTAGCAATTTGCGATGAACATAAAATAGATTTTTTGTGTCACATGCACGAAAAAACAATAGGCTGTTTATGAAATAAAAGTCTTATGTGCCATATAATGTCAAAAAAATGAATATTTGTCTATTTTTATGGATGATTTTGCATGTTACAGTTTATTATAAGAAAAATTGTAATTTTTTGAGAGATTTAAGGAAAGTTCCTGTTGTTTCGAAATAAATAAATAAAATCCAATTTTATGAATAGTATTTTGTTTAAAACTTTTTCAACTAACAATAACTTAAAATAATAATTGTATAAACATCACAGATTTTGAAAAAAATACGTTTTATTTTTACCCGTCGTTTCGACGGATGGTTAGCTTAAACAGGTTACGTCCGAAGGTTAGCTATCTAGGGTTAACAAACAATTGTTTCTCAATATTATAGGTCGAATCAAACTTCTTGGCGCCTGTGAACCTAGCTACAAGCTACGAAAAACCCAATCTTGACTGAAGCTCTCATAAAAGCAGCGCGAGGATTGTGTTTCCGGTAGCTTGTAACTTCACAACCGCCCAGAAGTTTGATTCGGCCTATGTATAGCTTGACCTCACAGTGATCCTAGGGGATAACCCAATTGACTGTACTGTACTGTACTGTATCAGCCTTTGAATAGTCCACTGCAGAACATAGGCCTACCCACGAAGGGTGATTGGGCCATATCCACCACGCTGGCCCAGTGCGGGTTGGTGGATTCACATATGCCGTCGAATTTCTTTTAGGTATGCAGGTTGCCTCACGATGTTTTCCTTCACCGAAAAGCCAGTGGTGTGAAATTCCGTACATAAATTCCAAAGAACTCATTGGTACGGGGACCGGGATTTGAACCCACGACCTCACGATTGTAAGGCGGGTGTCACTACCTCTAGGCCACCACTGCTTCTAATTGCTGCATCCAATTGACACTTGACGCAATTGTCAACCATAAAAATATATGAAAAATCTGTCCAAACTGACAAAATGTATTGGAATTTGACATTCCATGAATGAAAATCCGACAACAGCCACCAAATCGCGATATTTTTCAGGTCTCTTTCTAACTCGTGCTACATTAAATCAATACGTCTCTTTCAGATTTTCTCAATCGACCTGATTATCCCTCTGGTATAGGCCGCGCGACACAAGTTGGCGTATGTAAAGTTAACTACAAATGCAATATCCAATCCTGACTGAAGCTCACATAAAGCCGCACGTTGATTGGCTACTGCGCAGCTTGTAGCTAACTTCACACCCGCCAACTTGTGTGGCGCGGCCTATATCTCTGTGCTTGACCGCTTCTTATAAACAATGTTTACAGAAAAAGCGTCGTCAGCGTCGGCGACGCTGCCCCGGCCCGAGCCGCGCAAGCCAGAACGAAGCCTCAAGCCTGCCTCGCACTCCTCATTCTCCAAGTTCGAGGAAAAAAGACAGCGGCAGAGTGATACCCTGAAGAAGGCCAATTTGCTGAAGTTCAACACATTGTTCAAGAAGAGTCACAGCACAACTGGTAACGTAACCTTATCTCAATCAAATAAATAAATAATATGTGCTATCTTATATCACCCATTATTTATTAATTTTACACCATATCTAACCCCCTGACTAAGCAAAGCTTTGTGGCTGCCAGAAACTCATATACTACATATACATATTTTGAAATACATACTTAGATAGATAACAACCAGATACAGAGCAAGCCCCTATGTTCATCACATTAATATTTGCCCTGGGTGGGAATCGAACCCATGTCTCTTTGATCCTGTAGTCAGGGTCACTAACCACTGAGCCACCGAGGCAGGCGAGGCATATTACAGGGTGACGCAGAACTAGTGCACTAAGCCCAAAGTTGGTGAAAATTCAGACCATCCTTATGAACAACTTTTACTATGGGGCCATTCTGGAATTCGAGAAAAAATAGTAGATTGTATCATATGGGAGCAAAATAATATTTTTACGGCGAGGGTGCTTTTTGAATCCAGAGCGAAGTGAGGGATTGTATAGTAGAATTCCGAGCGTAGCGAGCGATTCAAAGTACGTCACCCGAGCCAAAAATATATTTTGCGCCTGAGTAGTACACTCTACTTTTCATCACCTCTATGAGAAAATAAAAGGCGCCTCATATTTTATTGTATTTTTATTTAATAAAACGTAGAGTTACAACAAAATTGAAATTAAATGGTATCCAATAATAAAACAAATGAAAACGTATATTTACATTATTTTCATTCATTTTCTTGGCGCTGAACACTAACATTACAAATACTTCCAAATTAAAAAAAAAAAATCTTTGCCGCGCACTTATTTGTTCCAAATTCAAAAAGTGCGCGGCAAAGATTGTTTTTATTATTTTTGTAACAGCTCAAGAAAATTGATAAAAGTAATCAGATAGCAAAACTATTAGCTATACTTTCACTCTATAATTTTGGCTTGAAGTCAACTGTATGAAGTCGTTACGTTTCTTCTTTTATATAACAAAATAGAACTCATAGCGTGGTATGCGATTTTTGTCCTCGTGCAGCCTAGTAACTATTGAGCAATTTATGTTATAAATAGTGGTGATTACTAAAATCTTGTCTACAATTTCAGTGCGTCATTCCTATTACATTTTAATTGTTTTATCTTAGATTCCAGGCGCTGATTACTAAGTACGCATATAATTTAAATGTTTTAATTGTATCATGCTGAATCTCATTTACTGTCGTTTCTGCTACACTATATGGAAGAAAGAAATGAAAATAAAATTTTTCTTGTCGTGTAAACGGTTCAAATAAAGACGCAGATGTCCTGTGTTCGTGCTCCAAGGTCATCTAAGATATCGATATGCAACCCATAACTGTGATTGTCGCGCCACGCGTTGGATTTAGTCAGAGCTATTACAACTAGGCAGATAGCTCTGTTGTCGCTTGAGGCAATTCTCAACCACAAAAATGTATGGAAAATCTGGCTCAGCGCAGTCAAAACTGTCAAATATGTATTGGAATTTGACACTACTGAGAGAAGAACACGGCAACTAGCCACTGAATCGAGATATTTGTATGTCCCGTTTTAACTCATGCCATTTTAAATCATTGCATCTCTTTCTTTCTTTGCTCGATTGGCCACGTTATCCCTCTGGTATCTTTGTGGCTTTTGTGTATGTTACAATTTTGTGTGGCAGTCAGACTATAATACAACTGGCCCTAAACACAACCAAGATGATGCGTTCTGCGTATCTGTAGTACGATGTGACCAGCGGATGTTGTCGCTCGCAGTCGCTAATGCACAATAAAATAACCATCCCCAATATCTCAGTAGGTTCTTTATTTGTGTAGGTTTATAAGTCATGTTTCTAACATTGTAATTTCGTTAAAAAATCCAGTAAAATTAACGCTTCATTTTGTTTAACTTCCTATTTCCTTCTGTGTTCTAGTATTTTCTATTTTAATTTTGGTAATGACGCACTCGGACCACAAGAAATACAAACAAGCTTAAGCATTGAGTTTAGTTTGGGGTTCGCTGTGCAACATGTTTTGGAAATAACCTATATACTTACACATAGTTTTGTCAAATTAGTAAAGAACAATTGTAATTTTATTTTCCTTTTTGGTAATACAGATATTTTATGTTTTTTTATGTGATGTATTATGGGACCATTCTGAGTTTTCCTTGTTTTGCGCCAAGGGTACTGCACAAAAATCCATTGAACTAAAAGGAAACTATAGTTTCCGCTTAAAAAAAATAAATTACCCCATGGGCGTACGACTTTACTCACCCTAGAAAACTTGAAAGTCAATAAATTCTATTTTTTTAGGGTGTGCAAAAAGAAAGCAGCCGAGCCCAGAAAAAATAGTGCATGGAGTCCCTCCGCGCGGAAAAAGTGAAACTTCGTAACGTTGAACGTTTAACGCAACAGTGCTGTCATTCCCCCTCCATGGTAGCGTTAAATGTTTAACGCAACCTTGTTGGAAGTCGCATTAGAAGTTTCACTTCAAAACATGTCTAACTACGATGACTAATCCCTCAGTTTGATTCTTGCTCACAGAAGAGCACGAGCACCCGTCCGAAAAGCGTCCGCCCGAGTTCAAGATCCCGGCGCAAGTGAACGAACATATGAAGGCGGATTTTCGCGTGCGGTTCGCGCGGCTGCCGCAGCAAGTCGACCGCGACGCGCGCGTGTTTGTTCACTCATTTATCCTGGACGTCATCAAGTGCCACGGCATTATGACGGTCGATGAACTGTCTGAACGAGTGCAGAGACAATATCAGGTAAATTACATTGTTATAATTATTTATTGGTTTTTATGTCGTTAAATCGTTATTTTCACGTAGCTGCCGCAGTAAGTCGACCGCGACGCACGCGTGTCCACTGATTTATATTGTACGTCATCTAGTGTCACGGTGTGATGACGGTTGAAGAACTGTCCGAGAGGGTGCAGAGACAATATCAGGTAATTAAACGCTACTCGTTTCTTGCAACTCGTATGTTTTCGTGTGCCTTTCGTGCGGCTACCGCACCAAGTCGATCGCAACGCACGCGTGTCTGTCCACTTCTTAATATTGAGCTTGGCTGCCGCAGCAAGCGAACGTTTTAGATATGCGTTTGCGTGTTTGTGCACTCCTCTATTTTGGATGTTATCAAGTGCCACAGCAGAGACTATATCAGCTGGTAAAGGATACTGTGGCTTTATTGTTATATCTGATGTTTTCTCGTGGAGTTCGCGCGGCTGCCGCAGCAGGTCGACTGTGACGCTCGTGTTTGTACACTCCTTTATCTTGGACGTTATCTACTGCCATGGTGTCAGGACGGTTGTTGTATGTCTGAGAAGTTGCAGATACTATACCAGGTAAAAGATACCGTTTTGCACCGATATCGGTTCGTCTAGTTTTGATCGGTTAGCAGTGTTCTTGAACTTTTTAATTTTGGAATTGAACAGATATGAGTTGTCTGTCGAACGACCCTCTAAAAACCGAGCTTGGTTTCTTGTTGGTAATTTCATGATACCTATAAGAATACAATATTTTGTTTCCAGCGTTTCATGAAGCATATGGACACGTCGCCTCACTTCGCGGATGTGGACTCTGATACTAAAGAGCGGCTCATGGACTTCGTGGAGAAACACGCCATGACATATTTGCATGAGTAAGTTTTTAGCCTTTTAACCAAAAACACTGGTGTTATAAGTTTGATTTTATCGTTGTGTTTTATTTTCTTGTCATATATGTACATTTTATGGATGCAAGCCGCTTTCAACCGATCTTATTGGAGATCTATAGAGAAGTTATGTTCAGCAGTGAACGTCTATGGCTGAAACGAACAAACGATGTCTATATACATTTTAACAGAGGTACATTTATATTCATCATTATGTATGCATGAAATCTATTTTGAAATCTAGAAAGAAAAAATAACTGTTCCTATACAACAAGCTAGGTATAGAATAGCTGTTCTGTAGTAAAAGTTTAGGCTAAGTTTATAAAACAGGTGATATTGTGACGCAGTAGGCCGCGCGGTAATAACGGCTAGTTGTTTACACCTAAGTGCGAGATTTATGGTTTTATGAATCGAGCGGGATCAGTCTTTGTCTGCCGTATATTGTTTAGTTTTTTTAGGTCTTTACGTATTTGAGAACAATAGGGAAGTCTCGAACTTTCAAGTTGTTTACTTGTTAACACAATTGCGTTTATTAGATCGAGTAATGTCACGAATTATCTCGTAGGTTCGAGACTGTAGATAATAGCGGATATAAATACCCGGCCGACCCTTGAGGACCAGTTGTTCCTTGTCGAAGCGAAAACATCTCGTGTTTAAGTGCGGTACCAGTGATTGTGAAGTGACTAGTTTGTGTGAATATCAGTGCCAGTTAGAAGTGTTTGTGCGAACAGTTGTGTCGTGCGTATTGTGATTTTGTGCAATAAAGTGCAAAGTGAATAATCGGCGTTTTAACTGATTATCCAAGAACTCATCTCGTAACAATATTTTTCTGGATCATACCTAACCGGTGTAATATTTCTAATTTTTTTAACTGATTATCCAAGAACCCATCTTGTAACAATGTTTTTCCTGAATCATACCTAACCGGTGTAATATTTCTAATTTTTCTTAGCTGTGCTTGATGTCTCTCTGCCAGATAGAATTAGAAATGAGGAGATAGCAGACGAACCAAAGTTACTGACATATCCCAGCGGATTAACTAATTAAAGTAGCAGTGGGCAGGGCACATAGTTTGGAGAACGGATGATATGGCAGTAAAGTTCTTGAATGGAGACTACGGACCAGCGAGCGCAGCGTAGGACGTCCACCGACTAGGTGAACTGACAATATAATAAATATCGCAGGAACGCGTTGGATGCAGGCCGCTTCCGACCAGGCCTATTGGAAATCCATAGAAGAGGTTTATGTCCAGCAGTCGACGTCGATTTTTTTCCTGGAGCATAATTACCTAGACGGTGTGATATTTCTAAATATTCACTTATTTATCTTTACAGTATGCCGTCGATAGTATTCTCGCCGCACGGCACGGACGACGAGAGGCTGGACCGAGCCATGTCTGAACGTATACAGCAGCTGAGCTGGGTGTGCGAGCGACATCTCGAGTGCAAACTGGACCGCAGCAGCCCTGAGTGTCGCCGCCTGCTGTATAAGGCTATCAGTGGTGAGATACTCACGTTATTGTATACTCTATAGAGATTTAGTGTAAGTATAGACGATAAGAGACTGGACCGAGCCATGTCTGAACGTATACAGCAGCTGAGCTGGGTGTGCGAGCGACATCTCGAGTGCAAACTGGACCGCAGCAGCCCTGAGTGTCGCCGCCTGCTGTATAAGGCTATCAGTGGTGAGATATTCACGTTATTGTATACTCTATAGAGATTTAGTGTAGGTATAGACGATAAGAGACTGGATCGAGCCATGTCTGAACGTATACAGCAGCTGAGCTGGGTGTGCGAGCGACATCTCGAGTGCAAACTGGACTGCAGCAGCTCTAAGTGACGCTGGCTGCTGTATAAGGCTATCAGTGGTGAGATATACACATTTGTACATTTTCGTGAGACAGTAAGCCCGATTAAAGAGGCGCCAGCGTAACTATATTAGCTAAATAGCATAGTTCTGTTTCTTTTTCACCTTAGGCATTCGATAGAGATAACGCTTTTTACGTTGCTAATTAATTTGGCGCTGGCGCCTCTGTAATCCGGCTTAGTGTAGGTATAGACGACGAGAGACTGGACCGAGCCACGTCTGAACGTATACAGCGGCTGAGCTGGGTGTGCGAGCGACTTCGAGTGTAAACTGGACTGCAGCTGTCCAGATGTTGATTTTAGTCTACAGGTTGCATTTTTCAACGAATCTCGACGAAACTTGATTCAGATGTTCTATATATTAATAGTTTTATTTACAATATAATAATATATATTACAATATAACAATATCAATAGAAAAGTAGACATTTATTGAACAACGTATGGGTCTAATGACTCATAAGTATGCTCATTCAAAGAAAACACGCTGATAATTTGAAAGCATAAGGCTAAATCATAACTTCACAGTTTTTCGGATATATGGAATTTAAATCAGCTCCCTGATCACGTCGGGCGAAAAATAGAATAAAAAAATAAATAAAATAGTTTTATTTTGTCGTCGGCGGTTTTTGATATGTCGGGGTATTTCCCTCAAAAAACGGGGGAAATTTTCTGTCGCGTTATTTTTCGATATTTGGCAAGATTGTTTACTATCTAAATCCTAAAAAAATTTGCGACTATAAATCAAATCGGCCCTAAACGACTCGAGATATTTAAGATTCAGTTAAAAAGAGCCGTGGTGGTCTAGTGGTAATGACACCGGCCTTACAATCGTGAGGTCATGGGTTCAAGCCGCGGTCCCGTACCTCTTTATGTCTCTTTTGAGTTCTTTGAAACTTATGTATGGAATTTCACACTATTGTCTTTTTGGTGAAAGAAAACATCGTGAGACAACTTGCATACGTCCGTAGAAGAAATTCGATGGCGTATGTGAATCCACCAACCCGCACTGGGCCAGCGTGGTGGATATGGCCCAATCACCCTTCGTGGGTAGGCCTACGTCGTGCAGTGGACTATTAAAAAGGCTGGTATAGTACAGTACAGTTAAAAAGATGTGTCGCGAACATACTGTTCGAAGAACTACTAGTAAACTTTACTATGGAAACTCATACTAAAACTGTTACTACTGGGCGACGTCTTATTCTAGGTAATGGTTTGTCATGACAGTGACTGTTTGTTGCAGAACTGCTGGGTATGGATAGCGCAGCGTCTCCAGGTGGAAAGCTAGCGCGCGTGCGGCGCTGCTGTCGGCATGTCGTGGCGCTGTGTGGAGCCCCGGCCTCGGCTGACGACCTGCTGCCAGCACTCATATTCACGGTACTCGTTATTGTTGAAATGAAATGAAATATTTATTCCACTAAAATAGAGTACATATAAATGGTGTTTCAGATTAATTCGTTCCTTCTATTTGCCATTTACTAGCATGTGGAAAAGCACTTAAGTAAATAATAAAATTATAACAGAATTATTCCTAAAATTAATCACAAATCATGTCAAAGTATGGTCAAATTAAATAATTAACAAAATGAAATAAAATAAAAATAATAAGTCAAATTAAATAATAAACATGTTGAAATCAAACAAATTAATAAATGTTATCGTTTACGCATAATTAAAAATTCGTTTAGGCTATAGTAACATTTTTCTATTAGCCATGTCTTAAGTTTACGGCGAAACATTCCATAAGGGAGTTCTTTCAATGATACAGGTAATTGGTGATATACGGTGACACACATGGCATAAGTTCTTTAGGGTTCTGTTGGGTATAGCCATGCTGTCGGCGTGTGGTGGCTCTATGCGGAGCTATAACTATCTATAGGCCGCGCTACATAAGTTGGCGGATGTGACGTTAGCTACAAGCTGCGCAAACGCCTATCAACGTGCGGCTTTATGTGAGCTTCAGTCAGGATTGGATATTACGCAGCTTGTAGATAACTTCACATTCGCCGACTTGTGTGGCGCGGCCTATCCCTATGTAAGTTCGGGTGGAATCTTGCAAGTTTTTGACCAACTTCCCGGTTTCCGATTGAGCTGAAATTTTGCACGCATATGTATATCGCGTGACAATGAAATAATATGATACCATGGAACTGATCTGATGATGGAGTCGAAAAGTGGTCATAGGAACTATGTACTAACCAAGATAGATCCTGATGTTTGGGCTCGTTTTACTTCTGTTGTCTAGCACTCTGCTGCTACATGATATCCAGGATCTCAAAAGCACGTATTTAAAAATGTATGTCTTTATAATAATTATCATACATATGATCATATTTCACATTTGTTTTGATGAGATTTAGATATCACGGAATAGGCTATTTGACAACATTGAAAATATTCTATTAATTTTGGTAATCCATACAGATTTGATAATCCATACAGACAGACAGACAGAGAAAAAGACATATTTCACTTTATTTAAACTAAAATATGTCTAATTTTCGCAAATCGAACGAAAGAAAATACAATATTTTATCTGTGATGTAAACGCTCTAAGAAGGGCGGCAACTCTGGTGACGTCACGTGCTGGTTAACAAGAATTTCTCGATTGACTGTTGTTTGTGTAATTTGTGTTTTGTGAGTTCGAAGTAATATTTTTGTATCTGTTAGTTACTTTTAAAGTATTTTTTGTTAATTTTTAGACGTGACCTAGCGTATTTACCAGTATCAATTAATGTTATTTACTCGTGAGTGACGTCAAAGACCAGCGCCATTACAGAATTAATTCTGTAACACTGATTTTCATTGTTAATACAGTAGATCTCTCGGAAATATAAATGTAGTGTGCTTAGTATGTACTATCGAATAATTTAAAACGATTTCCAAAAACTAGTCAAATACCCTATTGTGAGTGTAGTATGACAGTACTGGCATGTATGAAACGTTTAACTGTACTACGGTAATGATATCTAACAGTATTGTGAGTCGGCCCTGTCCTTGAAACATATACCTACGTCACCAGAACGTATCACGCGCTAGGGCTGCCTGCCTTTGCCTTCAGTATTTTTATTTCATCTACTTTTTAGCGACTCGATTTTTTTTCTAGTTTCAATTTATTAGTAAAATTATTATAAATCAAATTCGCTGTGAATGGAAAAGGAAGCGTTTAATAAAAATACAAATTGTGTTTTTTGATGGTTTTACGGTTCTGTGGTAAAACGAGGAGCCCTTAAAATGTTAATTGCATACTTCATCCATCCATCAGCCAAAGGACGTCCACTGCTGGACATAGGCCTCCCCTATGGATCTCCAATAAGACCGGTTGGAAGCGGCTTGCATCCAGCGCGATCCTGCGGTCTTAATGAGGTCATCCGTCCACCTTGTGGGTGGAATTGCATACTTACTAGTGACAAATCCACACGTTCGTTCGTCACTACTACGCGCCGCGACTGGCTAGCATACCGAGAGCATACTTGACTCCGATGCGCGTAGGTATGATTCGCGTCCCGACCGTTCGTATGAAGACAATACTGTTAGATATACTGAGCACCACACAAATTGAAAGATGGGAAGTTAGCCGCAGATGACACTTCGCCGTGATTCGCTAATTATTGCGCATGTGTGCACAATACCTGTACAAATGGCGAAATAGTGGGTTCGGGCGTAGAGAGCGCGCGGGAGGTGCGAGGTTGGCGGGCGGGTGTGCGCCGGCGTCTCGTCTCTCTGGCACCCGCTAACGTCTATATTTTGGCGTTTGCGCAGCTCTCTGCGCCTAACTTCCCATCTTTCAATTTGTGTGGCGCTTAGTATATCATTACCGTGCCTGTACCTACCTGTTTTACTCCAGGTGCTGAAAGCGAACCCTCCTCGTCTCACGAGCAACATCAACTTCGTGACGCGGTTTTGTAATGCGCAACGACTCATGACCGGCGAAGGAGGATATTATTTCACTAATCTGGTAAGACATTTGCTTGGTATTTTGACTTAGTAACAAATGATATGATGACTGCGAGATCGAATCAGGAATGAGATCTCTATAAGAACCAAAGTTAGTGACATAGCCCAGCGGATTGGCAAGTTGAAATGGAAGTGAGCATAGCACGGAGGACTGATGACCGATGGGGTCGAAAAGTTCTCCAGTGGAGACCACGAACCAGCAAGCGCAGCGTAGGACGTCCACCCGCAAGGTAGACGGATGACCTCATTAAGACCGCAGGATCGCGCTTAATGCAAGCCGCTACCAACCGGTCTTATTGGAGATCTTTAGGGGAGGCCTATGTCCAGCAGTGGACGTCCTGTGGCTGATAGATCGAAAATTGAAAATTTCATTTTGAAAACGCTCAGGATTTTAATTTTAGAATCCTTCGCTTGCTCGGTCATCAAAATTGAGCACGCGGTTGAAAAGCAACTTTGCACTCTTGTATAACTATTTATTCTAAGCGCCACACAAGTCGGCGGATGAGATGTTAGCCGCAGATGACACTTCGCCGTGATTGGCTAATTATTGCGCATGTGTGCACAATGCCGATGGCGTGTGTCGTAGTGCCTAGGGAGCGCGCGGGAGGCGTGAGGTTAGCGGGCGGGTGTGCCCCGGCGTCTCGGCTCCCGCGTGTACCTATATATCGACTTTTGCGCAGCGTTCTGCGCATAACTTCCCATCTGCCGATTTGTATGGCTCTTAGTATACCTCATATTTTCATTGCGCGATTAGTCCCGTAACTTAAGAATAATGTGCTCGAATTATTAACATAGTTTTTTGTTGGTTTCCAGTGTTGCGCCGTGTCGTTCATAGAGAATCTGACGGCAGAGTCGTTGAACATGGACAAGAAAGAGTTCGAGTGCTACATGGCCATGCCAGCCTCCATCGGGGGCAGCTCTTGGGTGAGGACACTCTTTTATCATTAGCATATCCGCCAGAGGACCTCGACATAGGCCTCCCATTATGGATTTTCAATAAGTGTTATCATCAGCATATCCACTGCAGGACCTGGACATGGCCTCCTCTTATGGATTTCCAAGGAACTGAACATAGGCCTCTTTTTATGTATTTCCAATAAGTAATATCACCAGCATATCCACCATTTAGAACCTGGAGTCTGTTTCTGCAGTCTGCAGCTAGTCTGTCTATTATGTATCATTTTGTATATTTTTATTTTGTTTGTATAATAAAGAGATATTTGATTGTATATATAATGGTGTCAGTGGACGCGCTACGGCGGATGTGGACGGATTAATTATATATTATTAGTCATGGAGCCTATTGTATCGCAGGCGGCAGCACTATCGCTTTGCGGCGCGGCGCGCGAGTCGGACGAGCAGCGGCAACAGATCTGTGCCGTGGTCGAGCGCGCGCGGCACGTGCACCAACACGCCGACCGGCTCGCCAGTGACGTCACCAGCTTCGAGGTACCCCGCAACATGTTGTATCACAAGTGGCGCCACTATCGCTTGCGGCGCGGCGCGCGAGTCGGACGAGCAGCGGCAACAGATCTGTGCCGTGGTCGAGCGCGCGCGGCACGTGCACCAACACGCCGACCGGCTCGCCAGTGACGTCACCAGCTTCGAGGTACCCCGCAACATGTTGTATCACAAGTGGCGCCACTATCGCTTGCGGCGCGGCGCGCGAGTCGGACGAGCAGCGGCAACAGATCTGTGCCGTGGTCGAGCGCGCGCGGCACGTGCACCAACACGCCGACCGGCTCGCCAGTGACGTCACCAGCTTCGAGGTACCCCGCAACATGTTGTATCACAAGTGGCGCCACTATCGCTTGCGGCGCGGCGCGCGAGTCGGACGAGCAGCGGCAACAGATCTGTGCCGTGGTCGAGCGCGCGCGGCACGTGCACCAACACGCCGACCGGCTCGCCAGTGACGTCACCAGCTTCGAGGTACCTCGCAACATGTTGTATCACAAGTGGCGCCACTATCGCTTGCGGCGCGGCGCGCGAGTCGGACGAGCAGCGGCAACAGATCTGTGCCGTGGTCGAGCGCGCGCGGCACGTGCACCAACACGCCGACCGGCTCGCCAGTGACGTCACCAGCTTCGAGGTACCTCGCAACATGTTGTATCACAAGTGGCGCCACTATCGCTTGCGGCGCGGCGCGCGAGTCGGACGAGCAGCGGCAACAGATCTGTGCCGTGGTCGAGCGCGCGCGGCACGTGCACCAACACGCCGACCGGCTCGCCAGTGACGTCACCAGCTTCGAGGTACCTCGCAACATGTTGTATCACAAGTGGCGCCACTATCGCTTGCGGCGCGGCGCGCGAGTCGGACGAGCAGCGGCAACAGATCTGTGCCGTGGTCGAGCGCGCGCGGCACGTGCACCAACACGCCGACCGGCTCGCCAGTGACGTCCCCAGCTTCGAGGTACCTCGCAACATGTTGTATCACAAGTGGCGCCACTATCGCTTGCGGCGCGGCGCGCGAGTCGGACGAGCAGCGGCAACAGATCTGTGCCGTGGTCGAGCGCGCGCGGCACGTGCACCAACACGCCGACCGGCTCGCCAGTGACGTCACCAGCTTCGAGGTACCCCGCAACATGTTGTATCACAAGTGGCGCCACTATCGCTTGCGGCGCGGCGCGCGAGTCGGACGAGCAGCGGCAACAGATCTGTGCCGTGGTCGAGCGCGCGCGGCACGTGCACCAACACGCCGACCGGCTCGCCAGTGACGTCACCAGCTTCGAGGTACCTCGCAACATGTTGTATCACAAGTGGCGCCACTATCTCTTGCGGCGCGGCGCGCGAGTCGGACGAGCAGCGGCAACAGATCTGTGCCGTGGTCGAGCGCGCGCGGCACGTGCACCAACACGCCGACCGGCTCGCCAGTGACGTCACCAGCTTCGAGGTACCTCGCAACATGTTGTATCACAAGTGGCGCCACTATCGCTTGCGGCGCGGCGCGCGAGTCGGACGAGCAGCGGCAACAGATCTGTGCCGTGGTCGAGCGCGCGCGGCACGTGCACCAACACGCCGACCGGCTCGCCAGTGACGTCACCAGCTTCGAGGTACCTCGCTACATGTTGTATCACAAGTGGCGCCACTATCGCTTGCGGCGCGGCGCGCGAGTCGGACGAGCAGCGGCAACAGATCTGTGCCGTGGTCGAGCGCGCGCGGCACGTGCACCAACACGCCGACCGGCTCGCCAGTGACGTCACCAGCTTCGAGGTACCTCGCTACATGTTGTATCACAAGTGGCGCCACTATCGCTTGCGGCGCCGCGAGCGGGTCGGACGAGCAGCGGCAACAGATCTGTGCCGTGGTCGAGCGCGCGCGGCACGTGCACCAACACGCCGACCGGCTCGCCAGTGACGTCACCAGCTTCGAGGTACCCCGCAACATGTTGTATCACAAGTGGCGCCACTATCGCTTGCGGCGCGGCGCGCGAGTCGGACGAGCAGCGGCAACAGATCTGTGCCGTGGTCGAGCGCGCGCGGCACGTGCACCAACACGCCGACCGGCTCGCCAGTGACGTCACCAGCTTCGAGGTACCTCGCAACATGTTGTATCACAAGTGGCGCCACTATCGCTTGCGGCGCGGCGCGCGAGTCGGACGAGCAGCGGCAACAGATCTGTGCCGTGGTCGAGCGCGCGCGGCACGTGCACCAACACGCCGACCGGCTCGCCAGTGACGTCACCAGCTTCGAGGTACCCCGCAACATGTTGTATCACAAGTGGCGCCACTATCGCTTGCGGCGCGGCGCGCGAGTCGGACGAGCAGCGGCAACAGATCTGTGCCGTGGTCGAGCGCGCGCGGCACGTGCACCAATACGCCGACCGGCTCGCCAGTGACGTCACCAGCTTCGAGGTACCCCGCAACATGTTGTATCACAAGTGGCGCCACTATCGCTTGCGGCGCGGCGCGCGAGTCGGACGAGCAGCGGCAACAGATCTGTGCCGTGGTCGAGCGCGCGCGGCACGTGCACCAACACGCCGACCGGCTCGCCAGTGACGTCACCAGCTTCGAGGTACCTCGCAACATGTTGTATCACAAGTGGCGCCACTATCGCTTGCGGCGCGGCGCGCGAGTCGGACGAGCAGCGGCAACAGATCTGTGCCGTGGTCGAGCGCGCGCGGCACGTGCACCAACACGCCGACCGGCTCGCCAGTGACGTCACCAGCTTCGAGGTACCTCGCAACATGTTGTATCACAAGTGGCGCCACTATCGCTTGCGGCGCGGCGCGCGAGTCGGACGAGCAGCGGCAACAGATATGTGCCGTGGTCGAGCGCGCGCGGCACGTGCACCAACACGCCGACCGGCTCGCCAGTGACGTCACCAGCTTCGAGGTACCTCGCTACATGTTGTATCACAAGTGGCGCCACTATCGCTTGCGGCGCGGCGCGCGAGTCGGACGAGCAGCGGCAACAGATCTGTGCCGTGGTCGAGCGCGCGTGGCACGTGCACCAACACGCCGACCGGCTCGCCAGTGACGTCACCAGCTTCGAGGTACCCCGCAACATGTTGTATCACAAGTGGCGCCACTATCGCTTGCGGCGCGGCGCGCGAGTCGGACGAGCAGCGGCAACAGATCTGTGCCGTGGTCGAGCGCGCGCGGCACGTGCACCAACACGCCGACCGGCTCGCCAGTGACGTCACCAGCTTCGAGGTACCTCGCTACATGTTGTATCACAAGTGGCGCCACTATCGCTTGCGGCGCCGCGAGCGGGTCGGACGAGCAGCGGCAACAGATCTGTGCCGTGGTCGAGCGCGCGCGGCACGTGCACCAACACGCCGACCGGCTCGCCAGTGACGTCACCAGCTTCGAGGTACCTCGCAACATGTTGTATCACAAGTGGCGCCACTATCGCTTGCGGCACGGCGCGCGAGTCGGACGAGCAGCGGCAACAGATCTGTGCCGTGGTCGAGCGCGCGCGGCACGTGCACCAACACGCCGACCGGCTCGCCAGTGACGTCACCAGCTTCGAGGTACCTCGCAACATGTTGTATCACAAGTGGCGCCACTATCGCTTGCGGCGCGGCGCGCGAGTCGGACGAGCAGCGGCAACAGATATGTGCCGTGGTCGAGCGCGCGCGGCACGTGCACCAACACGCCGACCGGCTCGCCAGTGACGTCACCAGCTTCGAGGTACCTCGCTACATGTTGTATCACAAGTGGCGCCACTATCGCTTGCGGCGCGGCGCGCGAGTCGGACGAGCAGCGGCAACAGATCTGTGCCGTGGTCGAGCGCGCGCGGCACGTGCACCAACACGCCGACCGGCTCGCCAGTGACGTCACCAGCTTCGAGGTACCCCGCAACATGTTGTATCACAAGTGGCGCCACTATCGCTTGCGGCGCGGCGCGCGAGTCGGACGAGCAGCGGCAACAGATCTGTGCCGTGGTCGAGCGCGCGCGGCACGTGCACCAACACGCCGACCGGCTCGCCAGTGACGTCACCAGCTTCGAGGTACCTCGCTACATGTTGTATCACAAGTGGCGCCACTATCGCTTGCGGCGCGGCGCGCGAGTCGGACGAGCAGCGGCAACAGATCTGTGCCGTGGTCGAGCGCGCGCGGCACGTGCACCAACACGCCGACCGGCTCGCCAGTGACGTCACCAGCTTCGAGGTACCCCGCAACATGTTGTATCACAAGTGGCGCCACTATCGCTTGCGGCGCGGCGCGCGAGTCGGACGAGCAGCGGCAACAGATCTGTGCCGTGGTCGAGCGCGCGCGGCACGTGCACCAACACGCCGACCGGCTCGCCAGTGACGTCACCAGCTTCGAGGTACCCCGCAACATGTTGTATCACAAGTGGCGCCACTATCGCTTGCGGCGCGGCGCGCGAGTCGGACGAGCAGCGGCAACAGATCTGTGCCGTGGTCGAGCGCGCGCGGCACGTGCACCAACACGCCGACCGGCTCGCCAGTGACGTCACCAGCTTCGAGGTACCTCGCAACATGTTGTATCACAAGTGGCGCCACTATCGCTTGCGGCGCGGCGCGCGAGTCGGACTAGCAGCGGCAACAGATCTGTGCCGTGGTCGAGCGCGCGCGGCACGTGCACCAACACGCCGACCGGCTCGCCAGTGACGTCACCAGCTTCGAGGTACCTCGCAACATGTTGTATCATAAGTGGCGCCACTATCGCTTGCGGCGCGGCGCGCGAGTCGGACGAGCAGCGGCAACAGATCGCAGCTTCGAGGTACGTCACTAAAATTCTTCGGTAACAAACTGTGTCGTAACTTCGAGGTACGTCACTAAATTCTTCGGTACCAAACTGTGTCGCAGCTTCGAGGTATTCTATTTTTCATAAGCGTTTTTGTTCAACAGGAGCAGATAACCAAAAAAGTGGAAGACATGCTAATCAAGACGCCTCTCGAGATAAAACCGCGCCGGGAACTGCCCAGGATAGGAAAACTGAAGAAACTCACGTCGGAACCGCTCATAGACCTCGGCAGCAGCACCGAAGAACCCAACCCCTCCCCGGTAGTCGAGCAACCGTCAACACAAAAACCCATCGAAATACCACAAATACAGGAAACGTCCCAATCCACGACAACGGAAGACGAACCCAAGCTAAATATACTTGGGTTCGAAGTGATAGAAAGAGAATCTCCATCGAAATCGCCACAGAATTTAGACCAATGGGAGTTGAAGCAAACAAATTCTTTAGAACTGCTCACTCCTTCCCCGCTCGGTTTCACACCTTTCGATTCGAGATCCATCGACGAGCTGATGACTCCAGATGACTTCGTGACAGACCACTTGGCTCCCGGCCTCAGTAATATCAACTACGATATCGATCTGTCAGACTTTAGTGGAGACAACAGCATAGCAGAAGACGCCCCGAAATCTCAAGACCCGTTTAGCCCGGACGGTTTAAAGAAAGAGTTCGACCCGTTCGCGCCGCAAACGTCCCAAAATCAATATGGGAAGCTAGATAATTTCGATGAGTTTAGTTTTGTGGATACTTCTACTAATAAAACGACTGATCCGTTTGAAGTTGTGCATAGGGGTCAGGATCCGTTCAGTCCGGATGCTATAAAGAAAGAATTCGATCCGTTTGCACCGGTAAGTGACCCTAAAGTCAATGTAGATAAAGAAAGTGCTGATAAGAAAAATTCGTCAATTCTTGATGCTGGGGATTCCCCGACGGGCGCGTGTCTACTCCCTTCTCCACTACAACCGCAGAGTACGGGGAAACCAACTTAAGATGGAATTTGTTAGTTTTATTGGAAAGAATTTCAGCCAAAGTGCAGACAGGTGCCAGGCCAGATAAAATGGTTCAGTGATATCAAAATTATGTATTTATTATTTTAATTGTTTTAGCTAATTTAATGTAAATTGAATTTAAGATTGAGTCAAATAAATGATATATATTAATGTTGAATTTTTTTTTTTTTATAGATGTAGCAATAGGAGATAAAAAGACTGATGTTATCTGACGAGATAAGATTATACTTTCACTCTCACATACTCAAGATAAGTCTGTTTTGAAACATTTGAAAATTGGATTGAGGACAAGTTTTTCTGTATCTGTAAAGTATGTACTGAAAATAAGAGTTATTTTATACTAGTTTTTACCCGCGGCTTCGCCCGCATGATATTTTGATTTTTACGCAATATCATTATAATTTATAGCCTATGTGTTATTCTGATATATAAGCTATATTATTAGAAAATTTCACCTCAATCCGCTCAGTAGTTTTTGCGTGAAAGAGTAACAAACATCCATACTTCCATCCTCACAAACTTTCGCGTTTATAATATTAGTAGGATTATAATTTGTGATGTCACAATAAGTGGCAAAAAATACGGAAATGCACTCCACCCCATAGAGGAAGGATACTATTAGCTTCGCCCCTTCCCTAGCTTGGCTTAAGGTCCCCTAAGCCTAAGGAGTTCTTATAGCAGAAGAGAATAAATTTTTGATAATTTTCGAAGGCAAAAAATTAACAATATATTTTACGGCCGTAATCTAACAATTTTAAAAATCTAGAAAAAAAATTATAAATGTTATGCATATTCCCTTTCATAGAACCGGTACACTGTATTGTATAGTCCGCGCCACACAAGTTGGCGGACGTGAAATTAGCTACAAGTTGCTCAATAGCCAACCAACGTGCGGCTTTATGTGAGCTTCAGACAGGATTGGATATTGCACAGCTTGTAGCTAACTTCACATCCGCCAAATTGTGTACCGCGGCCTACACCAGCCTTTTTAATGGTCCACTGTAGGACGTAGGCCTACCCACGAAGGATGATCATCTGGAGTCGATTGAGCGGCGAGCCAGGAGGCTAATTGACAACGACACCTTGACTAAGTCGTAGCTGCAAAGTCTTGAGCATCGACGTAAGGTGGCGTGTTTGTCGGCCTTTTATCGGATTCACTTCGGAGAGTGTGCCCAGGAGTTGCTCAATCTGGTTCCACCTGCCCCTTTCTTCTATCGTACGGCTAGACAGACGCGACCAAGGCCACCCTTTTATGGTGGACATTCCGCGCTTTGTTCTACAAAGCGTTTCGAATCCTCATTCCTCATACGAACAGCCAGAATGTGGAACGCTTTGCCTGGGTCTGTCTTCCCGCTAAAGTACAACGTGGGTGTCTTCAAATCCCGAGTAAATAGGTATCTTCTAGGTAAGCGTACTACATCCTAGACCGCATATCTGCTCAACATCAGGCAGTATGTAGCAAATACGCAAACCGACAAGGAATGAAAAAAAAAAATGATTGGGCCACATCCACCATGCTGGCCCAATGCGGGTTAGTTGATTGACATACGCTATCAAATTTCTTCTACGGACGTATGCAAGTTGCCTCACGATGTTTTTTTTCACCAAAAACCAAGCTGGAGTGCCGTGACTCAATAAAATACAATAGTACATTACAAAAATTTATTTTAACTAGTAATCTTTCATAATCTTTTACCAGCTTCACCTTACATTATACAAGAGTTAATAAGGTATGTTACCGCGCTGCAGAGCTGCAACCTTACACATAGGGTACAGATAGGCAATTACATCTATGTTTAAGTAACATGAGTTTGTTTAAATAAAAATTACAGATACATATCTAAAAATAGTGAATTAATCGTAACAGTCACAACTCACAATGTATAAAAAGAAAACATTAAAAATGGTAAATGAGAGTTCTCAATAAAAATCAAAAATTTCACAGCTAAGCGACACTACAAAACTTGTGGCACATTGTATAAAGATGCTTCGAGTGAAATACCTATAACCAAAAACGTAAGGTACAGTTCCATAGCAGACTACGCAGCAGATTAAAGTGTCTTCGGCGATACGTATTCCGGCAGCAGCGGGACTACGCATCGCTAGCTACGGAATGTACCTTTATGGATGTACTGCTATAGGAAGTCGACGGATGTGAAGTTAGTAACAAGCTGTACAATATCCAATCAACGCGCAGCTTTATGTGAGCTTCAGCCAGGATTGGATATTGTGCAACTTGTAGCTAACTTCACATCCGCTGACTTGTATGATTCGGAATACAGGGTTATTTCTAATCAATTAGCATCCTTCTATGGGCTTATTTTGTACCTCAAAACTAACAACTTTTGTTCTACGACTTTCGTCAAAACTCAAAAAAAATCAGCTGTTCCGTACATTTTGTCGCGGGTGATCTAAAATTTTCTATAGAAGAACAAATTTTTTTTGTTTTTTTTTTATTTCTAATAGGTTCGCGTTTGACTACACACTGCCTGATGTTAAGCAGATGTGCGGTCTAGGGTTATCTAGAGTTTTGACGAAAGTCTTAGAACAAAAGTTGTTAGTTTTGATGTACAGAATAAGCCCCTAGAAGGATGCTAATTGATTAGAAATAACCCTGTATAGCAAACTTATTTCGGTATAGGTTTCTTATTTTTGCTATTAGTCATGGCGTAGCTAGAATTTTTTCTCTATGGCGGCAGCCATCTAGCTGCGCTATAGTCATCTATAAGTGGAATCAAACTTAATGGCGACTGTGAAGTTAGCCACAAGCTGCGCAAAACCCCTCTCTTCACTCTGCTGACAGCTTGCTACAGACTTGCTACTGCGCAGCGACTCGCCTCATGCTATGGGCCGAATCATACAAGTCGGCGCATGTGAAGTTAGCTGCAATCTGAGCAATATCCATTCCCGACTGAAGCTCACATAGAGCTGCACGTTGATTGGATATTGTGCAGCTTGTTACTAACTTCACATCCGCCAACTTGTATGATTCGGCCTATAACAGACGCAACCAAGTTTGATTCGACTTATACATGTAGCGGCACGTAAGTGTAGCGCTGAGGGTAGTGTGGAGGGGATAGCTGCGCATGGTGACCGCCATGCTAAACTCAAGCGCAGCCATCCTCTCCACACTTCGCTCGGCGCTAGACTTGTATGGAGTAAATAAATTATGCTATAAGTAATTATAATAATATTTGCCTACCCTAGAAAAAAATCTCGATTTTTCTGTGAGGTTAGCTATGTCCATTCTATTTGTAGATTTAAAATTAATTTGAATGGCTTCAAGTCGAAGATCATAGCAGTTTGTGATCACTTGACTTACTATTGTGATTTAACATTGTAGATAAAATAATAACATAATTAACAACTAAACTGTACAAGGTTACAAGGAATGCAAGGAAGTCTAAAGGTCATTCTATTTGATATTATGGACTTTATAGTCAAAGTAAGTATAAAACCATAAGAAATATTAAGAGCCCATAGCAGAATAGCCCACTTTTCTGTCAGCTACCCACTAAAATACCCTAATTGTACTCATCAGTATAAAACAAGATATAAATAAAAAAAATACAATTTTTTAATATGGGACCAACTTTGAAATCACGAAAAATTGTAATCAAATGGGTCAGGTAGGCTGTTTTGTATAGACCTATTGATACCCTTTCTTTTAGTAGGCAGGCTTCACAAGATGGTTCGGTATAGGCTGACGCCTTGGCAGCTGTGATGTTAGTAGTATTATTATTACTTCATTAAAACTAGCGTGAGGATTCATTATTAAAATTTATATGAACACCGGATACAACTCACGATTATTTGAGCGGTCGAGCCGCTATGCGTCCGATCGGTTTCAGAGTAGTTAGTACTCTTTCTTCAGGGAATACGCGCGCCCCCGACAAAAGGGTGAGGGTGCGCGGGCGTCCGTTGTCGGGGGCGCGCGTATTCCCTGAAGAAAGAGTACTAACTACTCTGAAACCGGTCGGACGCATAGCGGCTCGACCGCTCAAATAATCGTGAGTTGTATCCGGTGTTCATATAAATTTTAATAGTATTATTATATCTTCTTTGATGTTAGCTACGAGATACAACCAAATCCTCGAACAGCTCGGCTGTCCAAAATCAAAATGTAACAAGCGTCTTTACATTGCAAGTCATTTGCTACGTTTTGATTTTGGACAGCCGAGCTTTTAAGTGAGCTTCAGTCAGGATTGGGTTTTGCGCAGCTTGTAGCTAACATCACAGCCGCCAAGAAGTTTGAATCGACCCACAAGTTCAGTTTAGATCCCTCAGGGAGACGGCACTGTGAGCAGATTGATCCCTATAATTCATCCTTAGCCTCAGTCTGCGGAAATAGGCATAATGGCAATACTCTATAAAATTTAACTTTATCTCTGCGACAGTGACATTGACATAGAAGATTGACATTTTTAGTGTTGAGATAGTGGTAGAGAAAATCGAATTTCAAACAATATTGTAATGAAATCGAATGAGTAGTTAAAGGTGAGAAATTGGATTTTATTTACTTACTATTTTTTAAGATCAAGTATTTACACATATAAATAATGTTATGATATTAATTAAATACTCATAATAATGTAACGATATTATTTATCGACGTTTGTCACTATTATCGATGCTAATGTAACATATAATTGGGTTTAATTTAATTACACGTGTAAAAAATGTTATGATATTAAAATATACAAAAAAGTTAATGATAAATTAAGTTCTATTAAAAATATCGTTAGTATAAACTATCGATATTTTAAATAAAACTCTATCTAAAACTCTGTGGTCAGGATCATTCGTCGCCCATCACTAATCGGCATGCCCATAAAGTATGAAATTGACAGGTACTGTCTGTACTATTATGAAATTCAGGACTTCATAGGCGTGATTTTTCTGACAGCTGTCGCAGAAATCAAGTTAAATTTTATAGAGTATAAAAAAAATATAATTAATCCGTCAGATAAACTATTAAAAAATATTAGACACGTATTTTTTCTTTTGTGAATTAAACAAACATTGATGAAGTTATAGTCCGTCAAAGTTTCGCGTGACGTCACAAGTGCCATACAAATGTATAGACTTCTGTAAGAGAAGTGACGTCACGACCCCCACTCCCAAACTGACAAGTTTTATGTCCATTATTTTTTAATAATCTAGCTCACAGACTTATAATAATGATTTTTTTACCCAGTCATCATGCCTATTATAGGGACCTTAAGTTTACTTGTCTTACTCATATACAAATTGTGTATGTTAAAATTTTAAGTTACTTTTAGTGCAATAAATATTTGAATACTGAATACTATTCTTCTAAAAATATTGCGCAGAGATATGAGGCGAAGGGCACGGTAGCACGGCTAGTATACGCACCACGACGATTTTATCGACGTGTCAAAACGAAAAACGAGTTGAGGCATGTACAGGGTTATTCAGAACTGCCCCCCTACCGCCTAAAGCAATAGCAATCGTTTATGACTTCATTTTAGTCATTTGGCACCGCCTATGTGACGTTAGCCATCAAAGTTATTCATTCAACGATTGCTTTCGCAATCCGCGCAAAGCAATTGATGGCTAACGTCACATAGGCGGTGCCAAATGACTAAAATGACGTCATAAACGATTGCTATTGCTTAGGCGGTAGGGTGCTTAGCGGTGTACTAAGCTGAACGAAGGCGATTTAGACCATAATTATGAACAACTTTTGCTATGGGGCCAACCCGGAATTCGAGATAAAAAAATCGGCTGTTTCATACATTTTGTCGATTCAGAGTTTCATATGAAGAATTTCGTATGGAACAGCAGATTTCTTTTTCTCGACTTTCGAGTTGGGCCCATAGTAAAAGTTGTTCATAATGGTGGTCTTTAATGATCCCGTTTCAGCTTGGTGGAGCGCCACAACCTAACAGTATGGGGTATGGTGACTATGAGCTCTAAATATTTCTCACAAATTCTCAGATGCTTACACATAAGTTGAATATTATAAGTGATCAGTTACAGAACATTGAGCTCCTTCCTCTAGTACTAACATCCCATGCAAACCTAATTATGATACATATTGTAAAAGATTTAATTGGTTCCTCAATCTGAACACTGTTTTTATAGATTTTATATAACAGAAGATTTCTGATTCCAAGTCACAAGTTATCCCTACAGTCCTTGTACCATTTAATTATACGTTACAATTTTGAGTCAACATAAAGGTAGAATCTTCGAGCAAGTATCTATAGAGTCACAATCGTGCAAAAAGTGTCCGCGACAAAACTCTACCCAAGCTACATATTGGGCAGGCTGTTTAGTTAGTCGTAAGGCAATTACAAACCGACTACAACGCCGCGCGATGCCAAAGTGCTTGGTTACAAGAACCAATTAGGTGACAACGACGAGATTCGAGAAAACGGGTCATTGTGAATTATTTATAGTAAATATCTAAGTCGGTATGTATGACGGCGCTCGGTAATTATTTTAATACTTTCACTTAGGGATTGTGGCTCTGTAGATATATGCTCGAAGGTTACAAGTTCGACTCAACTGAATAAAGGGATTAGAATAATAACAAAAATCGTAAGGATGGGTCCACATTAGCAATGCTCTGTGAAACAACCACCTTCCTACAGTTATGCAGCATAATAATACTACATAGTATAAAGCATAACCGCTATTTTTGTGTGTCTGTCTGTGAATCCGCTTTTACCTTCCAAACTAGACAACAGATGGCATTTCGGTTTTAACTATCTTTTGCAATATTTTTTCTGGAAGGTTTATAGCTATAACTCATCCGTAACCAGCATAAAGCCTGGACAGGCAGCTAGTTGTCTAATTAAGAGCTAAGGTACTTATGTGAACCCACCTTAAGATATAGTGAATGATTAGAGAACTAATCTAATAAAACTTACAACCCAAAATCAAGCCTTTAGACAGTCAGAGATCATGTAGTCATGTCATGCTACAAAAATATTATGCAAGTTAATGGGTCATCAGATAATAAGCAATTCTGTGGTACTAATTTCATTTTTCAGTTAAAATGGGATGTTAGTTAACAGTTAAATAAATTTGTGACGATAGACCACACAATGTATCATAAGAATAACAATAGCAACTAAAAATTCACTGCAGTTTTCATGCATTTATATACAAAAGATTACAATACTAGCACAAATATTATATTTGTTCTTTGTTTGGAATAATATAATCACATACTTGGTTGAGATGTCATAATTTGATATAATAAAAATCTATGTTTTACATTTCACAAGGCAATCCTAAGCGAACAGTTATTCACTTGAAAAATTTAACTTCCACTACTTAAACCTAAGTTGAACACACATTTACAAACATATTAATGATAAAAAAACAAAATTTTTGGCTCGCTTTGATGTTGATTATTCGTAAATTCAATATAAAACATGTCAGCACACTGTATACAGGTTGGCAAACTGTAACAAAAATATGGACTCATTTAAATTTTATTCGTTTCTATATATTTTTACTCCATTAAAATCTTAAATAACCAATTATGGTACAATTTCATTGGCTTTAAAATATAATTAGATTACTTTTGACCATGGGTGTAGCTAGAAATTTTCTCCAGGGACTAGCCATGCAGCTGACCTAGCTTTTGCTTGAGATTTTATAAAGTGGATTTTCTCCACCACCCTTTCTAGCTACGCCTATGCTTTAACAGCCAATGAAAGTCACTCCGGGAATGATCACTGATAATGCAGCAGCAATGGCTAGGCGATAGATATTGTGACGTTGATACCGAGGTTGCCATTGTCTGCAAACAGCTGTGCCAGAGAAGTGTCAAAGACGAGGCAGTCAGAGTTCATAATTGCAGACGATACTCCTTCATGTATGGATCTTGGCATTGCCTCCCATGTTAGCCGACGACGATGTCCGTTCAGCTCCAGTCTATAAGCAAAGTTTTCAGCTTCTTTGCGGGAACCTATAAGTTGCACAATCGCAAAGAACTGCTGGTGACCATCAAACTTCTCCTGTTTTTCTAAAACCAGCATGAAGTGATGATTGAAGCATGACTGCATCATCACCCAATCTACGGCTCCTGGTAAATTTATATCTGTCGCTAAAAATACTATGTCTTCTCCTTGTAATGTGGTAATGCTCTTGTGGGAGAGCATAAGATGTGGCATGACTTGGTCGAGGCCACCCTGCCACTTGCAGGAGGCCCCAGGGCAGGGGCAGGAGTACGGTCGGAACTCGCAGGCTTCCTCGTGCTCGGCTTTCTCAGTGTGGACGAGGGTGACGGTGCAGCCCGTGTTGGAGTGCTTGCAGGGGAACATCACGTTGCCGGCGACCTTCTCCATGGCGAGGTTGCGGATGTTGCCGAGCGGGCCGCGGCACGTGGGGCAACACGACAGCTTAGGCCGACAGCTCGAGCACACCAGGTGCCCGCTCTGGCATTGCAGGATCGGTGGTAGCACATAGTCAAAGCACACGGGGCATTCGAACAGCGAGGCGAGATCGGCGGACATGGCGCTCGACGCGTTTACGAGGGCAGGCACCCCAGGCACTGAACAACTGGAACCGCTAGCTCCGCGCCGTTTGTTGTTTGTGCTCATGTCACCGTCACGCGCGCATAAAACCCGTCGATCGACGATCAACCAGTTCTTCTCCACGACGTGCACTACCGAGCCGCAAGACCTACTTCATTTGTAGCCTTCCAGACTCGATTTGTTGCGTCCCGAGATAGAATTGGCGTATGTTTCCATCACAGATTCTGACGATGTTTCTATCTGAGATAATCCGAGCGCGACGTGATTGATCGGACTCAATAATACTGTGTAATTTAGGACGAATTGAAAAATATATTGTCTCTAGGACTGTCGAGAACTAAACATTACTGAGACGCATATTTGCGAAATCAGAAAATTAATTTATAGCGAACGTTCATCACAAAAGGACGAAATTCTTCGTCGTAAAATTTAATTCCTCTATGTCCAATGCTAGCCAAACCAATGCCCGAAACCAATCGAATCGAACAAACTCCACCACCAGTATGACCATCACTAAAATAGTTATTCTAACCACTATTGCTGAAGTTCTGTCAAAGTTGGCAATCTAATTTCATCATTTTCGTTTAATTCTGATCATAATTATTGTTTTTCACATTTTAGTGTTTAAAAAAAGCTTCTTAAACACTCTATGTATTTTTCACACCAGTATAAAACTTCTAGCAGCTGTCATAGTTAAAATAGATATGTACCTATTTTATCTAATTAGTATGTTAAAATCTCATCATGATGAATATTTCATTTTCTAGTATTTTAGCACTCACATATACTTGTGTAATTAACTGAATATCTATATAAATAACTTCAAGACAAGTCTTCGATGTATCACATATCGTCTGGTTTTCTTTTTTAGTAAACTTATCCAGCTCATTGTGCTTAAAAGGCAAAAAGCTGCTATGAATGGTAACACTGCAGTAATCACCTGCCAGCAGACAATGACATCATAGTGACGTTGACATTTCAGTGACATGTATTTTTTTATTTTCCTTCTTTTATGTTTTAGCGTCGCATGGTTATGAATTTTCCAGTATCAAGTAGCAGTTTTTAACTTTTTTGATACTGTGACTATTTTGACACACAGTCACAGTCACGTTATATTCCAATAAGTCGCGGTCAAGTTCAAGCATAGTCCAAATCATACCTCGGTAATAAGTGGTGACAACTATAATAGATGCCTTTATGGAGTTTTGGTAGCAACACAGAACATTTACGATAAGCTGGGTACTCACTTAGTAGTGTTGCATGTAATGTTAGTAACGTATCAGATACTGTATCAAGCTGCAAGTGGGTACGGCTCGTCCACGGTCCACCGCGTATCTAGCTACGAGCTGACGGATCCGCAGTGCTCGCGACGACGTTACAGTTACATTGACAACATGTCTCAGTGTCTAGTGCTACGTTCATATTCATGTACAATATATCCTTCACAATATTCATTTTCTCTCTCCTGTAGCAAGACAATAATGTGATCATCTTACTTTTACAGTTTTCGCCCGACGTACTCGTACACATAACTTGTCCAATATTTTCCCAAGCAACCACTTATAGATGTTTTTTTATAATAATCTTTATCTTTAGGGTCCCACAATACTGAAGTGTTTTGGTAAACCTCAATTAGATTTAATATTTTTTCTTCAGTCCACTCCATATTGAATACGTAAGTTCGTTTGATGCTCGCGCCTACGTACTCATTACTCAAGCGGTCGTGTCGCCGTCCACGAGCCTTAGATTATAGAGGGAATAGATACGAAGTAAATTCTTATGTCCTCCCGCAAAGATTCAGACCTTATAGTGGTCTGCTAATTTGAGGTCCTGTAGGAACGAAGGGCGTGGATTATATTCTGATTTTTGCCCTCCAACTCTCATTACATCACCTCATTGCTTTAATTTTATTTTTTGCTTCCCTATATCTTAAGATTATGGCATTAAAAATATGTAATCAAATTCTTCGCCTCCCGCCATCTACTATACCCCAAAAGGCTTTTGACAGTTGTAGCCGTCATTATTCTGAGACCATCCAACCAATAAGAAATTATCTTCATATTTGTGTTTTGGCTATAGCAAAGCTGATTGTGATTTCTACAAATATTGTATTAAACGTGTAAATAAATAGAATGTATAACATTATAAGGGCACAAACAATAAAAAACAACCATGGTTACCTGCTGTGTTTGGGGCTGCGAATCGTGTTCTAAGAACAAAAGCGAATGTTTATAATTTTTAGGTTAGTCGTAGTTTTTGTATTTTCACGTCTATGTTTTTGAAATATGAATAAGTGTTCAGTGCAGGAACTATAAATGACGTTTAAAACTATCTATTTTAATTCACAACACAGCATAAAACGATAATTTTGAGAAAAGCAAATGTATTGAATGTTTACATTACTTTAAATAGTGATGGACAAAGTTACGATTTTATTGCATTGCAATATGTTATTCGATACTTCTCTCGGTGCATAATCGGTAGAAGTCATAATAAATCTATGGTTGTACAGTACTCGTTTTTGCCACACTTCCTTTTAACCCGACTACCAATTAATGACTACCTATGTTTTTAAGTAGAATCTTGGTTAACTATTAGGTTTGTAAAAGACAGCATTCATATTGGGCTAATCCTGATAATTCCGACCAAATAGTATTAATGCATATAATTCTAAACATGTTATACCATGGGACCAACCCTCTATGATCACTCCCTGCGTAGTTATCGAATTTTGAAAATAATTATTTTCATATATTAACAAAAATATTCACCAATTTACCTGCTTATTTCTAATAAGTTATTAGAACCATTCATTGCATATTCAGTAGTACTAGACGCTTTTTACTGTAGTTAATATGTGTTGGCTTGTCATTTATTTATTTTATTAACATGGTTTTATTAGTTTAACCTGTATGTTTGCTTGCTTGTAACCAACCCCTTTGAGCTCGATTTTGACCTACTTTGAGTGATAACATTTTCTTTAAATTTCCACACCTATCAAAGATGAATGACAACACATTTACTAAAAAAATAGAAAAAAATCTATAATTGAAAAATAAATATGGTAAAAAAAAACTAAAAAACACTCTTTCATAGCAAACAAACTAAAAAGTGTAAAATAATTTCCAATATAGGCAGAAAATAATAATGAACGAAAAATGTTAATAATATTGTAAATAAAGCGTGGGGTGCTCGATTTACGAAAAATTATGGCACAAAACACTTTTTAGGGTTCCGTACAGGAAAAAACGGAACCCTTATAGGATCACTTTGTTGTCCGTCTGTCCGTCTGTGTGTATGTCAAGACTCCTTATCTCGGGAACGCGTAAAGATATCGAGTTGAAATTTAAACTATGTACGAGTACGTAAACCTATAAATTCTTGCAGTTGTGTAAAAGAAATGCTTCTCAGTTACCGTATAAAAAAGTTAGAGCCGTTTATGTCGTTGAAAAACGCATATTTCAACGCTCACAAAAATTAAAACCTACAGGGTACTTCCCGTTGACATAGAACTATGAAATTTGGCGAAGAGCATTGTCTCAGAGTACACATATAGGAATAAATCTGAAAACTGTACATTTTTATTTAAATCACATAAAAATAGTGCCTGAAAATTCACAAAATATGGGTTCAAAATTCAAAGTGAGTAAATCATATCATGTAAGGTATCATATAAAATAACTTCATTAGCACATGCTATAACAGGATTTTAATTATTTTAACAATATGTTTGTACGGAACCCTCGATGTGCGAGCCTGACTCGCACTTGTCTGGTTTTTTTACAATAGTATTAATATTTTTCGTTCATTATTATTTTCTGCCTATATCAAAAATCATTTTACACTTTTTAATTGATATGCCAAGAAAGCGTGTTTTTTAGTATTTTCTAAACTACCTAATATTGATTTTGGATCTCGGAAACGGCTTCGGTGATTTTGATGATTGTCATTCAAATAAATGTTTTTAAGTTCAATAGAGAACACAAAAGGGTCTACTATCAAATATATCAAAATATTCGTTCGCTGGCCTAAGTGTATGTTGATACATTAAACAGTATCTCTCAGTTTCATTCATAGCTGGTTGATAAAATCTTTTTTAAAATAATTGTTTTCAAAACTCGGTAACTAACTACTGCACAGGAGGTGATTCTAGAGGGTTGGTCATGTGGGGTAAAATGTGCAGGATAATATTATGTATCTACGAATATTATTTCCTAAATAATTGTTTTGGCCGGCACTCTTTCAGATATAGCCCAAAATGAATGATGTCTTTTAAACAGGGTTATTTCTAATCAATTAGCATTGTTTTAGGGGCTTGTTCTGTATACATATCAAAACTAACAACTTTTGTTCTACGACTTTTTGAGTGGTTTAGAAAGTGCGAAGTAATGAGGAAAGTTATACATATTTATGACAGTAAATTTAAAAGGTGTCGTGTCAATCATGAAGGCGCCATCGTAATTATTTAGCTAATTAGCATATTTCTGTTTCTTTTTCACTTTAGGCATTCGATAGAGAGAACACTTTTTAAGTTTGCTATTTAATTTACGATAGCGCCTTCATAATTGGGCCTAGTATATCTTAAAAACTACGCTTTATAAGTTTAGTACATCGGCAGTCACACAGAAGAGAGAAGGTCTCTTTTCTGTGGGCAGTCAGGTATTTCTCGGAAAAATCGATATTTTTATCGATTCTAGTTTCGAATCGATTTTCGAAGTATTGATTTAGCACAACGCTTCAAGGGGGCGGGGCAAAATCGACGCCATGTTTCCGAGATATGCTATGACGTAGCTATGATACGTTATTTTCGTGCTAGGGCGCCCCTATGCCACGAGCACGCTGCGAGCAGTGTTGCCGTTTGGACAATCTACTTTGTGGCTAAGTAGGATAAAAAAGTGGCCAGCTTTTAAAAAAAATCGTAATCGAAAAGTAGCTAGAAGTGGCTAATATCATAATATCCTTTGCCTATGTACTTTAATATTCTTTATTGATACTTAAATAATATACAGGGTTAGGGATAAGTGGGTTTAATTAAAACCGGATCTAATATACTTAAATTAATTAAGTATTTATTAAAACTAACAATAATGTTTGTACGTATCTACAATTAAAATTTAGTACTTAACTAATTAAATTATTTGAAAAAAAAATAAAAATCAATAATCAATTTGTAGGTCTGCAATGTCATCTGGTAATTTATAACCTCTTCGTCAATGAGTGATGATGATGTAGATGGTGTTAGGATTTGTTTTAAAGGTTTCACAGTTTTTTTAATTTTTTTTAAAACCTCAGGCGGCAAAACATAGTTGTGACAATTTTTCTTCTTTATTTTTAATTGATTTCTAATCATTATTATAGAATTGAGTGTCAATGAACACATTCTATTTCTCAATTTATTTTTTATTTATTTTTTACAGTGTTCATCACGCTGAACAGCCTTTCTTCCGCATTAGAGTGAGGAAGGGACATTGCAGCAATAACCAAGTCAGCTAGTTCTCGAAATGTATTAACTCCTGCTGCATTCTTGTATTTTAAGCCTTGCGCCCAGAATTTAACACTGTCTCCTGCAGTTTCCCATTCTATGAATTGTATAGTCTTCCATTGTTGAAGAATTTTATCTGTCTTTTAGTCATCGAATCCCAATTCTCTTGCTAATCCAACCAGTGCATGAGGATCCTTGATCTGTTTTAATGTGTTCTCTGGACTTAAGAGTGTTACTTTTGCTAGGATCTCGTAATTAGAAGGTATTCTGTTCTGAATTTCTTGTACCAACTTGACACTGAAGTCGATGCATCGTTTTCTGATATTAGAAATTGCTTACTTGTTGCTATTACTGGCATGAGATTCGAAAAGATGTCCCAAATGTGCAACTGGATCTAGATGATCTTCTACATGAGTATATATGAAGTGAGGAAATCTTTGTCTGTTGTCGCGGCGCCTGGTATTATTATTCTAACGCAGACAGATCGGCACAGGTCATCAGTTCATTAATTCACATTTTGCTTTGTGTTTTTTAGATTCTCAGTGCTTACGTAAATCATAAATTTTGGCAGCAATTTCTACATGACAATACGTGCAAAAGGCTTTCGCTGGACTATCCGCTATTGGCTTTATCCACTGTTTAAAGTCATCGTCATTCTCCCATTCAGTCCTATATTTTTGAATGTAGCTCTTTTTCTTGAGAGGTACATCCATGATATTTCCAATAACTTTCCAAGAACTTAAGACTCTCAATTCACCTTTAAAACTTAACAAAAATGAAAAATGTAAGAACTATCCACGCGTGAGAGGCTACGGCTAAACAAGAACAATGCGATCTATCGTTTCGACTTTCGGTACTATATGAGTGGAGTTGGGTAAACCCGATCATAGATTACAACTGCGGCGCGGAGAGTAAGCGGACCGCGGTAGTGTTGCCTTCTCAGCAAAAGGCGGTAACCACAATACATGTTTCTTTAAAATAACTTAGTAGCTAACAAAAATTACCAGAAGTAGTTAGAAGTAGCTAGATTCGTTTTGGTGGCTAAAATTGATTTCTTTTTGGCTAAAACCTTTGAAAATCCGCTAGATCTAGCCACAAAGTGGCTAAAACGGCAACACTGACTGCGAGCCGTCTTTGTGTTCGCAGTGAAACTGCGGAGGGACCCACTCGGCGGGTCACTGCGAGCTTGCAGCGCTCCACGCGCGAGCGGCTCGCAGCAGGCTCGTGCCTACGTACTCACTTGATACCGTATCTGATACGTTACATGCTACACTGCTAAGTGAGTACAGCTATACAGCACAGTATATCACTTGCTTACACTCATGCACGTAAATCAGTTCATAATCAACGGAATATCACAATTTTTCACTAATTATCACTGATAGAAACAAAAGTTTTACAAATTAGTAAAATGCGGCAGCATGATTTTTTCCGCGTTCCCGCCAAAACTGACTCCCGAAGTCCAGACCTGTATTTTTTAAATAAAAAATTGGGTATTATGGTGCTTAGACACTATGTCTTTAAAATCTGCGCGCGAAATTAAAATTGCATTTCTAATATCAGACTTAAGCCGGAAACAAACTATCGGACGCGGCTTACGGACGCGACTGACAGCCGCGACTTAGCAATGTGCACAGTCTTAAGACATCCGGTGTGCCAGATCGCTCTCGGACGTCCGAAGACGTCCGCGACTTATGTCCGATAGTGTGCACGGCTCAGTGTACTTTCATAGTCTAGGTCGCGGCTGTCAGTCGCGTCCGTAAGCCGCGTCCGATAGTATGTCTCGAGCTTTATATACTACTCACCATTAGTACCTACATTAAAGTTTTCCTGTAACTAGCAGTTAAGATTAACTAAAAAGGTGGTATTGACAATTGACAAGTTAAAGCAAAGCCCAATTCTAGTCATATCGTGTATTATGTCGTGCATTGAATCAATAAAAAATTAACAGTCAGTCGATAGCGAAAGAATTTGCACGCATTTATATGCACTGACCTAGGTATTAACGAAAAGTCAAGCGAGTACTTATGAGTTTTCAAATCGATAAATTATATTTGGAGTATTGACGGGGAAAGCAGATAATTATTTTAATTTTGACAAAAAAAAAATAAACCCAAAAATTATTCGACACAAATCTTATTAGGTAAGTACCTACTTACCTAGTTTCCTCCGACTGTAATCGTAACAATTTTGTTATAAATCAGCACATATACAATCTACACTGCCTTGCCAGTAATTAAGTTGCAATTTACGCTCTAATCATAATTGACCGCTTACCTAGCCAGTCATCTATTCTGTCGCTAGACAATAGAGTTTTGTATTGTGCCTTGCGCCGCAACAATTTGACGCACGCAATAATTTCTCGGAAGGCGTCGCGTGTCGCGTGCGGCGTCGTCTCCACAGTATTGCAAACATTCGATGGAATTTCTCTCATTTACAAACACGTCATTCGGCTTACAAGATGTTATCAAGGCATTTCTAGACTAATATCTAGTTAAATCCATCCCTGGTTCTCCCACCTATTTCAGATTGTATGAAGCGAGTTTTAGCTTCGGTGTTACACTGCACACCTTTGCTAAAGTTAGGCGGCCCAGGCTAAGAGCCCTTAGTCCAGGTTTTGCGAAGTTTACTTAAACTTTCGAGTTCGCGTGTGGCTCCACACACTTTTGTTAGTTCATCCTCGTTTCCGCCAGGGGCGCTGTACAGAAATGTATGGAGCCATATGGAAACAGCTCTGTAGTTTCAATTTACGTGTAAACCTGGACTAAGTAAGTAAGTAAGTTCGTATAGGCCGGGTGGCTAGCCCTGGTGTCAGAGTTTTTAGGCCGCCTGAAGGCCTCTGACATGGCTAAACGGTTAAAACAACCGGGACCTACAATTTTACGTGTCATCCGAGCCACGGTTGCTCACGAGCGCTCAGTTGGAAAATGCCACCGGCGGTCACCCATTCAAATACTGATCGTGCGGAACGTTGCTTAATTTCGGTGATCGCTGACAAACACCTAGTCAAACTACGCTACGAGCGCTACGACTAACCTGGACTAACCCCTCAGAGCTCTCAAAAATTTGTTTCACGGCTCTTTTTTGCTACTGTGTTTAATGGTGTAGGCTACTGTAGGCTGAACGCTTTTACCACAGATTACGACTGTGGGTATCTACTTGTCTGGGTATTAGGTAGGTATATAATTAATTTATATTTAACGTGCAGACGTACCTAGGTATCTCCAATGACCTTTGTTGTCAAAAGAGAGCGAGGTGTCAACAGGAGCGTTTTTAGACAGTTTGGTGTAAGTATTTAAAATAAATATGTAGATATATAAACATCATAACAAAACAGAGAGGGCGTCAAGTCTATAGCACACATAATGAAGCCTATTTACAATTACCTAGGTAGGTTTATAAAAAAATCTGATAAGTAAACCTCGATTTCAGAGCTAACAAAAAAGAAAATCAGAATCAAAATCTGTTCATCCAGTTCGGAGCTATGATGCCACAAGACTCGCTGATACCCCGTTAAACTAAGAGCACTGTTCTTTTTGTGTTAAAAATAGGTTCTCATACCTACTAGCATCTTTAATCTAAGGGGTCGTTATAACATCATCATGATTATAGATATCAGCCGTAGGACGTCCAGTGTTGGAAGCCAAGCCTAGGTACTTTATTTACATTACCATGGTAAACAATTAGTGGCGTGGCAGATATAATGCGTGTCTGTAAATGTCTGTAAATGGCTTGAAGCGACTGATGAGCATGGCTTGAAGTGAAACACGTTTATTTTGGCACTAATCAGTCAGTTTACGCATTAATCTGTATTAAAAGCGTAGGTAGAGTACGGTACGTGGAGAGCAGAAATATAGATAAACGTGCAAGTTAAGGTAAACGCACACTATTCCGCGCCGCAGGAACAGCAAACATCGAAACGTAAAACGCCTGTAGCATTTGAAATAAATACGAGGCACTAATGCGGCACGAACCGAGCCCATAGTCCAGGTTTTGCATAGTTTACTTAAACTTTCGCGTTCGCTGTTCTTCCTTGTTTCTGCCAGGGGCGCTGTACAAAAATGTATAGAGGCATACGGAAACAGATGTAGTTTCAGTTTACGTGTAAACCTGGAGTAACCCAGTTCAGTTCAGTTCATTTATTCTCACGTAGGTACAATAATGCACACTTATGAATGTCAAAAGTAAACAATAAATATAAATTAACATAAAACAATAAAACTAACATAATTAATACATTTTCATTTAACAATATTGTCACATGTCAGTTTGCGCAAGGAATTTTTGTCACACATAAAATCTTTTACACTAGTATGCTTTTTGTGTAAGAAAATCCTTGATAATACTTTCAAACATTGTTTCATTTTTCTTTGTCAAATTTTCAGGTATCAAATTGTAATAGCAAATACTATTTCTTACAAATGAATTGTCGGTTTTAGCAAGTCTCGCTTTTGGTAGAACAATTTTGGAGTTATTCCTTGTATTGTAGGTATGAATATCACTACGTTTTTTAAATTTGTGCAGATTCTTACGCGCGTACATATTATTTAAGAAAATATATAAGCTATGTAGTGTCATGATCTTTACTTGCGCAAATATTTCACGAAGAGATTCTCTATTTCCAAGCCTATAGATTGCTCTAACCACACGTTTTTGTAAAACAAAAATCCTGTTTACATCTGCTGCATTTCCCCAGAGTAGAAGGCCGTATGACATAATTGAATGAAAGTAACTGAAATATACGGTTCTAGCAGTTTTCTCATCTGACAGCTCTCTTATTTTCCGTACTGCATAAGCTGCAGAACTCAGTTTACTGGATAATTCCTTAATATGAGGCCCCCATTGGAGCCTGCTGTCCAAGGTGAGGCCAAGAAATTTAGTGGTAGTTGACATGTCAAGAATTACATTATTAATAATTATATTAGGCATAGAAGGACTATTTGTCAAAGTGAATCTAATACATTTGGTTTTTTTAGCATTCAACATTAAATTATTAACACTAAACCATCTATCAATAGCATTAAGAGCCGCATTAATTTGCGATACATCCAGAGTTTTTCTGTTAATTTTGAATAACAAAGTCTGTGTCTGCGAACATAGTAATTTCACAATACTTGCGAGCTAAAAAAGGAAGATCATTAGCATATGCTTTGAATGAAAAGGGTCCGAAAATCGATCCCTGCGGAACCCCTATAGAAACATGGCCTGTGTTTGAAAGTACTCCGTCGATGTCCACCGTTTGTGTTCTGTTAGAAAGGAATGATTCTATAAATTGCAAAGCATCATCAGTCAAACCGTAGAAAGAAAACTTACGTAAAAGGATTTCGTGGCTAACACAGTCAAAGGCCTTCGACAAATCACAAAAAATGCCTATGGAGTCATGCTGAGACTCCCAAGCTTCATAAACGTTCTGAACGAGATTACAAGCTGCGTCAACAGTGGAGCATCCTTTAGTAAATCCAAACTGTTTATTGTAGAATATGTTATTAAATATTAAAATAGGAACTAAGCTGGTTTAACATTATTTTTTCAAATATTTTGCTGAGACATGGTAATATCGAGATTGGTCTAAAATTACCAGGATCCTTTTTGTTACCGCTCTTAAATAATGGTATCACTTTGCTGCATTTCATGAGATTCGGAAATTCATTAGTTACAACAGAGCAATTAAAAATGTGAGCCAGATATGGTGCTATTATGTAGATTATTTCTCCAACCAAGTGAACAGACATTCCCCAAAGGTCCTCCGATTTTTTAAGTTTGAGAGATTTGAACGTTTTAATGATTATAGTACTCGTTATTCTGTGAAACCTAAATACTTTTGGGCGTACTCCAATATTATTCACTAGCAATTGCACAGCTTCATCAGAGTTGGTGTCTAATAACTCTGTCGTTTTATAAGGGATATTACCAAAGTAAGCAACGAATTCATTTGCAATTTCTTCCTTACTTGTGATAAGTTTATTATTCTTACTAAGCTTGTACTCATTGTCGTGACTATTAACTTTTCCCGTTTCAGTTTTAATTATGGACCACACTGTTTTTGATGTGTTTTTTGACTGTTTTATTTTATTTAGTATAAACAGAGCTTTTGCGTATTTGCAAACCTTTTTAAATATTTTGCTGTAATTACGGACATACTCAATCAATTGTATATCGTTACTTCCTGATTTTTCATTGTAAAGTTGATAAGAATAAGAATAAGAATAAGAATAAGAATGATTTATTAGCCTTATAACAGTTCGTTACACTGGGCAAGTCATTTTACATTTAAAAGAATTAATGCAAATAGCTAAAGAATTAAACTAGAATATTTACAATCTAAAATACATAAAAATTTAAATTAGTCTTAAATGTAGGATACATTTGCACAATCGTAAAAAAAACAAGAAAACATTTAAAAAAGTCAATGAACGGAACACATTAATTATAAGGAATGTCAAAATTGTAAATACTATTAATTTGATAAAATGTCATGTTATAATACAATACTATGCATGCGAGAATGAACATTCAGTCAGGTGCAGTGTCATAAATTCTTTCAACGAGTAAAAAGGATTAGATTCGAAGAATAGTTTTATTGTTCTTTTGAATTCGTTTACATGTAGGTTGGTAATCTTTTGTGGTAGTTTGTTGAACATACAAATTTTATTATATAAGCCCTGTTTTTGCACCTTGGTCAATCTGTTAAATGGCCTGCGCAACTCCTCATACTTTCGACATTTGCGTGCCTTCTTATTATCATTTCTCGGTAATTGAGATTTTTCGTCAAAAATTTCTAATAAACAATTGTAGATATATAAGGATACCGCAGTCATTATTTTCAGGTTTCTAAAATGTTGTCGAACCGATGTGCGTTTTTTTAGGCCTAGCATAATTCTCAGTGCTCTCTTTTGTGCTCTCAATACCTTGATCATGTCTATTCCGTTTCCCCAAACCGTAACCGCATACCTTATTCTCGATTGAATATGTGCAAAATATATTGCTAAAATTGCTTCTTTGTCTAGTAGCGGTTTTAATTTCAACAGCGCGTAGTTTGCACTTGCCAATCTTTTGCATAATTTTCCGATGTGGGCTGAATGATTAATAGTGCTATCTATTGTGTAACCAAGAAATACATTTTCTTTTACACCAGCATCGTTAGAGTTTTTCCGAGATTGGTAATACATTACGGTAGTTTTGTCAGTATTGAGGGTAATACCATTTGCACTGAACCATTCCTTAAGAGTATGTATGGCTTTTTCGATTTTAATTCCTAGTCTATCTCTATTTTTATCTCTGATTCCTACATGCGTGTCGTCTGCAAATAAACTAATGTAACTCCAGTCCGGCATGATATTTACAAGGTCATTGATGTAAATCAGGAAAAGAATCGGCCCTAATATGGAGCCTTGAGGCACTCCTATATCCATTAGAGTCGTCGCTGAATTGACTTCATTTACTGACACTACTTGAGGTCTTTTATACAGATATGAGTTCATCATGCTCAGCTCCGGTCCTTCGAACCCGTAATGTTGCAGTTTTAAATCTAGGACGTCGTGTCTTAAACAATCGAAAGCTTTTGACAAATCGCAATATATGCTTGCGCATTTTTGCGATTTGTCCAATGCTTCCAGGATATAATAGATTACTTTCCTTATTGCCATCTCAGTCGATCTCCCTGAACGGAATCCAAACTGAGACGCAGTGAAAAGGTTATTTTCTTCGAAATGCGCAATGATCCTCTTCTTAATAACTGTTTCGAGTATTTTTGAAACAGTCGGTAATATGCAAACTGGGCGATAGTTACCTAGTTCTATATTATCACCTTTTTTGTACAAAGGAATTACTCTGCCGGGCTTTAAACAGTCTGGGAACACTCCTTTTTCTAAGCAATAGTTAACAGTTATATATAAAAGTTCCAATATATTTCCATTGCCTAAAATAATTCTTTTCAATGTCTTGGAATTCATGTCATATACGTCTGGGGTTGTCTTTTGTTTCATGTTTCTTACAATCGTCAATAATTCTTCAATGTCTACTTGATTAAATTGGATTCTTTTTATCACCTTACTTCCTACGTTTAAGTAATTTTTGCATTTTTCAATGTCAATTTGAGTATTCAATGTTAATTTATGAGCAATATTTCTGAAAAACATGTTAAATGAATCTGCTATATCCTTGCATTCTGTCAGATGTTTCCCGTCTTCAGATTTTATTGTTTGAATTCTTTTTTTACGCGTCTGCTTTTTATCATACCTAACTTGCTCATTTATTATTTTCCATGTTTCTCTTATTTTGTTTCCTGATGCTTTAATTCTATGACTATATTGGACTTTTTTGGCCGCCATAAATACTTTCCTTAGGATATTTTTATACTTGCGTATTTTTAAAACTAGCTCATTATTGGGGTTCACTTCCTGTAACATTTCCATAGTTTTTAAATTGTTTTTAGATGTTTCAATACCTTTTGAGGTCCATTTAACATTTTTATTACGGTTTACTCGTTTAGTTCTTGGAAAAGCTACATCGTAACAAAATTTGATTGCATCCTGCAAAATTTTCATTCTTTCATTGGCGTCTTCACATGCTATTATTTGATCTTTTAACTGAACATAATCTCTATTAAATAAAAAATTAAAATAATTGTAATTATTAGGTGACATATTCCTACAATAGTAAATGTTGTTTTTGTTCTTGTCTTTGTTGTTTACGTTATCATCCATTTGCAACTTAATAACTTTATGGTCCGATAGCTTACGATCTAAAACATAGCCTTTACAGTTGTCAAAATTTACGATAAAATTGTCAATGCATGTGGCGCTTGTCTTTTCTATTCGAGTGGGCTCATTTAATATAAATTTACAGTTATAGTTACGCAATATTGTTAATACACGTTTAACTTTTCTATCTGGTTTTAAGATATTTAAATTGAAATCACCTGCTATTACGATACGTTTCCCTTCTTTACATAACTTTTGTAACAACTTATCAAGAATTTCAAAAAAGAGGTCTATGTCCTTATTAGGTCTATACGCTGCAATAACAACTAATTTGGTTTGTCTTAACTCTATGGCTGCTATTTCGAAATTCATTTCAAATGCAAGTTTATTAATGTCTTTTCTAACTTTAAAATCTAAATTATCTCTAACGAATATGGCAGTACCACCGTGCAAGAAAAAAGACCTGTTAAAATATGTTGCTAGTTCGAAGTTAGGGATAATCATTGTTTGAACTCGGTCTTCATCAGCCCAGGTTTCTGATAGACATAATATATCGCAATTGTTGTCATTAATTAAATCCTCAATAGCTAAATATTTATTACTAATGCTTTGCACGTTTGCGTGTAGTATTATCTGTTCGTTATTGATCGGGATTCTGTCTGAAAATTTGCCGCTTCTTTGGACGTGGCATCGCTGATTTCTTCTTGGCACCTGATAAATCGAAGTGTTGATGTAGCTTGAAATGTTTTTGATGTTACTGATTTTACTAATGTATTCCTTAGAAGTTCCTTAGTTCTGCTTTGATTGTACAGCTTGCCATATTTATCTCTCACATTCAGCTCCACGTACTTTATGTTTTCGCTTGTATGAGCTAAGTGTGATATTTCCTTGTTGATGTTGTAAATTTGGATGTTATTTTTATTATCATATTGCATGCCACATATTATAATATTAAAACTTCTATCCTTCTTATTTATAATTTGTCTTAATAATTTTATATAACTTTGTTTGTTTTTCGTTACATTAAATGATTCTTCATATCTATGTATAATAATTACAACTGTGTCATTTTTTGTTAGTTCTTGTGTCTTCATTTCAAATCCTTCTAATATTTTATCACTTGAGGCTCCTGGCTTACAGAAGTTAACAATCTTGTGATTATTATCTAGATTATTAAGTATTGCAGCACCTAGCCCTTTACCTATATCGTCTGAAAAAATTAGTGTCTTTCTTGAATCTTTTTTGTTAATATTATTATAACATTCGTTTTTTCTCGACGTTTTGTTGTAATGGTTTAGTTCAGCGAGCTCTTCAAATTCGTTACTAATATGCTTATTATTATAAATATTAAGTTTTGTTTGTTGTTCCATAATATGATATAGTAATTTTTCGTTTTCTTCGGTGAGTTTTGCGTGTTTAGAATGTATTTTCTTTATTTTCTTTGATAACTTTTTTAACTTTTTGCCGTATTTTTTTGTCCCTTGTGAGATTTTACTAAATACGACACCTTTCTTTGTAGGTTTATTTGATTGTGTGTATTTTTTCTGGCTAAGCTTCTTGTTGTTATCCTTTTCTTCGTTTAACCACTGCTGTAGTTGCTGTATTTGTAAATTTAATTTTTCTATTTGTTCTTGCTGGCTATCTTGCTTCAGTAATTCTAGATCATCGGTTCTCGATGTCCACCTATGTGGAGTACAATCCCCTCCAAATGACATGCGCTGCCGCTTACTCTTTCTGCTAAGAAGTGGTGAATTTTGGACGTTACCACACTCGACTTTTTTATACAATTCATTGAGTTTTATGCATTTCGCTAAATCTTCTTTAATCTCTCTGTTTTCTAAAATTAGGTTATCTATTTCATTGTTAGCAGACGCAAGACGTATTTCTAAATCCGATATAATTTGTTTCTGTAATAAAAGTTCGCTTTGGTCAAGATTTATGTCTGGCAGACTAATTCTTGTCGACTCAAACACAGAAGAGTCCGTAAGATTGCCTAGCGAACTAGCTCTTTGACGAGGTCGACATCTGAGGGTTACATTATCAGTTTCCATTATGTCCATTGTTATAAAGTCAACAAAATTGTTAAAATGCTTCCAAATTTTATTTTCATGTAATAAAAATAAGCAAAAATAATATGGCTTAAGCGGGTTCGATCCCGGAATCGAAAGGCTGGCGTCGATTCCAGTACGCCCAACCGCTTGGCCACCGAGTTGTTAACGTAGCTGGTGAAATTTGTCGAATATAGCAGCAATTCTGTCGTAATGTGAATGAGAGTTCAAAGGTCACATATGTTTAAATCGAACCGAGTGAAAACTATGGTTGAGTTTCAAGGTTTTTGTGAATATCACTGAGTCACTTGATATTATTGCACATTAACTTCACTTTTTGGCACTGTTTATAACATAATGTCTGTTATTTATTTTATGCAGTTATTTTATCTTTGTGAAGGTAGACAGACAGATCACAATATGAATAATGCTTTTATTAGTCTTTTATTCCTTGTAATTCGTTATGATAACAATCACACTATTCAATTGAAACCTTGTTGATAAAATTACACTGTTTTTAAATTATTTCGCGCACTTATTTAATTTAAAAAGATTTTTATAGGCGGAGCTAGTGTCGCATCTGGCAGCGCCCTCTGGCGAACTTATATGATACATTTTGTCACGACTCTTTCTTATACCAGGAGTTGCCCACTGATTAAAAACTAGCTTGATGTTAATTTTTTTACAAATTTTGGGAAAAGTAGTATTAAAGTTATTAATTAGGATTTTAAATAGAGCATTACAACAATTATTAGGATTATCAGTAATATCTAGTTTATTTGCGAGGTCATATTTTATATTATGTCGAAACTGGTCAAGCTTATTTGCATTAAATTGTCTTTTACGAATAGTCACAGATGAATTTGTTTTATTTAGTGGTACTACGACACATTGTCCTGTATGATCAGAAGGCAAACAATTAAAAATAGTCTTATGGACCACATTTTTCGTTTCACAAAATATATTATCGATGCAAGTGGCAGATTTATCAGTAAGACGAGTGGGTACGTCAAACTGAGGCATCAAATTGTAACTTTGAAACAGAGACAATAAGTTATTCTTTTTGACTGTTTCCTCTAGCAAGTTTACATTAAAATCTCCAAGAACGATTACTTCCTTATTTTTGTCACACAGTTTAGTTTATTAAGAACTTCTTCAATCACTGCCTCAAATACAGTAAAATTTCCCGTTGGAGGTCTGTATGAGCTAACAATTATATATTTATCAAGTTCTACACACGCTAACTCAACGTGCCGTTCAGAAGAAAGACGGGTTATATCAAGTCTGTTTTTAACTTTTAAAGAGTTTTTAACAACAATCAGAGAACCTCCATGAGTGGAAAACTTTCTACAAAAACTGCTAACAACATGATAGTTTTCAAAATTAAGGATTAACTGATGATCGCTCAAAAAAGTTTCTGTTAAGCATAAGACATCGACGTTGAACTTCTCCACAAATAAACCGATTTCTAACTCCTTATTTTTTAGACCACCTTGGATGTTTTGATGAACTATGGAGAGGCTACAATCAGCTTTACATGGTCTAAAAAATTTGACGAATCCCAATCCAAATCCGAATCCCCATACAGAATCATTTCGAACGTTCGTAGAGGATCGCACTCTATGCCCTCTCGCTCGCAAAAGCACAGATTTCCAATACTTCATTTCGCTTCCACTTGATCTCGTGACCATCTACGCATACGTTCAGCCATTCTGATTCAATTATAGAGCCCCAGGTAAATGACGTTGCATACGATTTTATTTAAAGATTGAAGACTATAGCACATGCGGCTCTTGCGGCGCGGGTGTGCGTTAACCTTATTTAATCAATATCTATGGTGTGACACTTATCTATCCACGCATTTTTTTTTACGAAACACTGATAGAAACACAAGCGATAAAAACACCCTACGCGGTGTTTAAAAGGTGATGGAAACATCTTATGAAGTGTTTCTATAGCTTTTACGAACATTTTCCATCGCTCTACCTACAATACATCATGCTTACCTAATTGTATTCTTTTTAGCTTACTACACTTTCCCGCCAAAAGCTATTCTTTTAACCTTATTCATTTTTTTAAATAATCTAACAATATTAATAATAATCTCACTTGCCCCGCGGGTCTAATAAAATCACTGAAGAGGTGCGCATAGCGTATGTGATCTTAGGTAGGTACCTAAATCTTCACGCAGCGCTGTATCGACGGTAAGTTACCTATTTCGAATAATTCCTACTTGCCTCGATCTTTTTGCCATTAACATAGGTGGTAAGGAGATAAAGGAAAAGGCCCTGGATAGAGGAGGATTTATTTGACCTACTACTAAATAGTTTTACTCCTCCCACTTAGTTCGCCCCTGGTAAGATATAGAGCACCTGTGCAAACTCTCTCGAGCTGTGCAAATTATTTCAGGAAAGCTACCTTGAAATCGACGGCAACGAAAGAATCGACGCAACAACGTAGACTTTAAATAAATAACGGGCATCTTTTTCGAAGAAATTCTCTAAAGCCCCAGATCGACGTACAAAAAACTTCGACTTTAAAACTCGATTTTAAAGATTCGTTTTTTAAAACCAGGTTTTTAAAACTAGGTTTTAAAATCGACGACTTTATGATGTTCCATTTGACGCTTTCCTCTTTTGCAGTTTACCTTTTCGTGTAATTGATAATTTTAATTATATTTGAAGGAATTATTTTTTTCTCGCAACATTTAAGTAGATATTGGACACGGCTATTTTAAAAGAAAAGGTAAACTGCAAAAAGGAAAGCGTAAAAGGATCGTCAAAAAGTCGCCGATTTTAAGCCGCCATCCGCCATCCAATCTCAAAATAACTATATAGAGCTCTAGTTAAACTGACTTCAAGGTTTGATCAAACCTTGAAGTTGTCGAATAAAAATAAAATACACAATATTCTCAAAACTATACGGTAGGGGATTCAATAACTCGAAACACAATTCAAAAAACTTCGCTCGATAGAAATTAAATGCAGAGATACCGCTTTTTAGAAGAAATTCATGATTTGTAAGAAAGTTTTTTTTGCATATTTGGGCACTTTTCTACACGTTTACAATTTTATTTTGAATCTGTTATTTATGCACATGAATTGAACTAAAGCTTTGATCCATAAAATTTTAAAAAACGTGGTGATATCAATTTTATATTGTTTTTTGAATGCAAAAATCGGGCGAAACCGAGGGCGTATTGGTCTTCACCAGCTCATATGTAAATTACGCTGATACTATGGCGCCTTAAAACCGAGTTTCAAAAAGCTGGTTTTAAAGAACGATTTTTAAAACTAAAGTTTTTTGTACGTCGATCAGGGGCTTAAGAAGTACTTACCTACCTAAGTAGGTATTCATAGCACAGGTAGGTACTCAGGCATCTACTCCGTGTGGCTACGGCCCTGACACAGGCCGTCAATCAGTAACGAAAACTTCAAAGGTAAAATATAGAAACGAAACAAACAAGTGTGATACCTACCTACCCATTATTTCTAAAAATGGATCCCAGCAGACAGACAATCAGACTACACAGATCATAATCTCATATATCACATGACGCTATCTTCGACGTTGGACGCTATAGGGCGAATCAATCTTAATGGCGTGTATAAACACGAAGCCAGTCGTTGCGCAGTAGATATTCATAAGTCAGCGGGAACGAGGAGCGAGATTGCCCCTTGTAGCGAACTTCGCAAATGACATTGAGGTTGATTCAGGCTATATAGAATAATCATCGCCATATCAGCTATTAGCTGCTTTTGCCCGCGGGATATTTTATGTGCCATTAGAACCGTTTATTTTTTCGGGATATAAATAAATAAATATTACGGGACATCTTACACACGGTATTTGACCCCAAACTAAGCAAAGCTTCTGATATGGCTGCCAGGTATCACTACATATACATATTTTAAATACATACTCATATAAATAGTAAGCCCGATTACAGAGGCGCCAGCGTAAATTTAATAGCAACGTAAAAAGCGTTCTCTCAAAACAAAACTATGCTATTTAGCTAATATAATTACGATGGCGCCTCTGTAATCGGGCTTAGTATCTATCTAAATAACACCCAGACATAGAGAAAACACCTATGTTCATCACATAAATGTTTGCCGTGGGTGGGGATCGAACCCACGCCACGAACCACTGAGCCACCGAGGCAGTCAAATAAATAATAGGTAATGTAGTATAATGTAGCCTATAAACACTTTCCGTTTTTCAAACTATGTCCACACCAAAAATCACGTCAATCCATTGCTCCGTCGCTGCGTGAAAGAGGAACAAACTAACAAATACACTTAAAGATTTATAATATTATTATTATAGTAAGGTAAGGAGTAGGTATTATAAGGATGGAAGTAAGATGGATGGTACCAATGGAATGGAATGGAATTTCCATTTCCAGTTTTTCACAGCACAAGGCTCAGTTTAAGCGCAAACTGGAAAAAAAAATACATGGCGTGTTGTGTATCTATCTATTTATCTATCAGATACCTTTTTTTGACCCAGGAATATCCTTTATGGATACCACCAGACCTGGAGCGGCCGGTAGTATATGTGGGAGTCCCCACCGCTAGTCGGTGGTATACCACTAAAAACCTGGAGTGTTTCCGCCACTGCGCTATGTTTCCACGGAGGATTGCGGAAGAGTGCCCGTAGCCCCGACAACACCAATGAGATACCTACCAAACTGCAATTGGACAAGCGTGGTGGGTAGGGCCCACCGCTCGTTGTGGTTGTTTATTCGTGTATTGTAAATACCAGATAATATTGGGATATCCATGTAATATCGGTGTCCATTTATTTACTGATATTATTCAATATGATTAGATACTTACATAAACATACTAACCCAGTAACTGTACCTAACTGTGTCTGTCACAAGTAACTGGTGTTGAAATCCCGATAAAGAACTCAAAAAAAACGAAAATTTATCAGTTGATCAATTTTGTAACATGTTCAACTTTTGTTGGCTTTTTATCATTCCTGAGAAACGTCTTGAATAAGTAGACAAGTATTTTATCGTCAAGATAAACATGAAACTGCGATAAAGAGATTGAACAGTCGTTTGATAAAATTGCGACCATGTTTTGAACAATTGACATCTATTTTTTTATAAGTATCTAGTTCGTGAAAACCCTTGAATCACCCGATTGTGTGCTGAGAGTAGATAAGAAGACAAGGAAAGTTCTCAAGTAGGTACGGGAGCAAGATTTGACAAAGTTACGAGTGAGTTAAATAGCTAAATAGCCTATAATTGAAGATTTAGATGAATTGATTAGAGCTGAAAGGAAAACCTACGCGTCAGTAAACTGTTAGGTAAGGCAAAATGTAAGTAACCAAAAAGTACTTAGGTAAAAATAATTTTCGAGTTTAAACTTGTACCTACCCTGTTCCATGCCTCTAGCGATGTTTTGAGCAACACGACGTTAAATAACAAAATCTCTGTAGTGATTCTGTCAGTTGTGCTGTATAAGGACCATTAAGGGCCAATCATCATTTATTAAGGTGTAGGTACAGTTCAGGATATATTCTGTGAAGTAGTATAGGTATCAATATTAAGTCTTTGATCTGTTAACAGAACCTTTCGATCTTCTCTAATACCTCTGTAATAGTTGATGCTTTTCTGTCATACTCTTTATAGCTTTTAAGTACCTACCCAGGTAGTCTACTATCAATTTTACTTCCATCCATCAGCCGAAGGACGTCCACTGCTGGACATAGGCCTCCCCTATGGATCTCCAATAAGACCAGTTGGAAGCGGCTTACATCCAGCGCGATCCTGCGGTCTTAATGAGGTCATCCGTCCACCTTGTGGGTGGACGTCCTACGCTGCGCTTGCCGGTACGTGGTCTCCACTTGAGAACTTTTCGACCCCATCGGTCATCAGCCCTCCGCGCTAATTTACTTAAGTAAACCATTTTCTCCTTGAAACTAATTTCATTATAAAAACTATCAATTGATGATTAAAATAGTTCCGTTGCTGATTCGAAAAGATTATAAAAACATCTTAGAGTCATTAGAATAGAGACCTTAGAGTGCTCAGTCAACCTTCATGCGATCAGTTTCAGCGACAATGACTTCAGTTTCGGCAAACAACTAAACTGATAAAAGATTCTAATTGGAACAAAATACTGGCCGCTAACAAATACAGCAATCACACGCATTGTTACACAGCTACGTGCAAAAGCAAAAGCAAACATTAGGTGCAAAGCAAACTAAACAAAGAACTATCGTCTTATTCTGTGATCTAGGGTCGCGATTAACATTTTATTTACCTTGGTTCGCATCCAGCTAGTGTTTGTTCAGCCAGCGAGTGAAAGAAAAAGTAAATTAGTCTATGGAAAGTAGTGTCGCTCGGCGCACGCATCGTGCCGTCTCGGATCGCAGTGGCGCGGAAATCTAGAATTCAATTCGAATCGAATTCCATTTTCAAATTAAAGTTGGACTTTTTTATGACAGAATTGTGCAGTTTAGAGATAAAAAGTGTGAATTGTTTGGATTGTTTTAGTGATTCTTAGAATAATTTTTGGTAAGTTTTTTAGCTAAGTTATTTTAATTTGGTTGTTATGTAGGTACGTCTAGTCTGTTTTGGGTTTAGGCACGTAGATTTCATACCGATTTCGAATTCCCTAAACAAAGGTAATCAAATTACACAACAGTTTCTCGAAAATTAGGTAAGGATTGGTGGTTACCTATTTTCAGTTTTAACTGCCGGCATCAAATAGAGCTGGTAGAGCTGACCACTTTTATAGGCGCTTTAGTTTAATTACCTATATTGGGAGTAAAAACCCTGATCTAATTATGGAGCTAATGGAGCCTAGTATATTTTTATTTTTTTTAGAAATTAAGTAAAATAATTTAGTATCAATATTTTTTATGCTATTTTAATTTTAATATCGTTACGCGATGCTTACCTGCGGAAAATTTTGACTTTACTCACAAAACACAATATCAATAAACATTTTTTTACACATTCATATGCCGTCACATCACACTATTATGGAATATATATTTCATAAACATGTACTTTGCTGTGTATGAGTATTTGCTGCATACCTAAGTGTCTCGCTCGTTAGGTGAATAGAAAGGCTCTCTCTAGATCTCTCTAAAGGGTTATTCCTAATCAATTAGCATCCTTCTAGGGGCTTATTCTGTACATCAAAACTAACAACTTTCGTTCTACGACTTTCGTCAAAAAAAAAAAATCTTTTTTTTGAAATTTGACGAAAGTCGTAGAACAAAAGTTGTTAGTTTTGATGTACAGAATAAGCCCCTAGAAGAATGCTAATTGATTAGAAATAACCCTGTATAGCGCTCATAGTGTTGCTTGACTTGCTTGTTTGTCGGCGATATGGGTGACCGCGGCTGGCGCTACAATTTATAACTGAGCGCTACCGTGGCTCGGATGACACGTTAAATTGTGGGCCTTGGTTTTATTTAACCGTTTAGCCATGTCAGAGAGGCGGCATAAAAACTCTGACATCAGGGCTAACCACCCGGCCTATACCGCCGGCCGATGATGTTCGAGTCGATGGAAGGGGGCTAGATCGGCGCACCTTAAGCACGAAGTAGTTTTTAAATGTAGTTTTTTTAGGTATATAATAGTATATATGTTTAATGTTATGGTATATATTATAGAATATGGGCCTTCTTATTTAGTTGCCTGGAATAAAACTTATTTCATTTCATTTTTCATTAAATTTTCATTTCATTATACGAACTTACTTAAAACTGAATCGGACAGTATTTTACGGATTCTACTGAGTCGTGCATTGAAATCGCAAAAACATCATCAGCAGTTCCAAATCAACTCTCGACGAAGAGTGTAGGTTGTTGGTTATTGTTAGTTACTGTTGGTTATTTAGCGCTCATAGCGTAGTTTGACTAGGTGTGCGTTAGCGATCATCGAAGTTAAGCAACATTCAGCACGGTCAGTCTTCGATTGGGTGACCGCGTACTACAAGTACCTACTATGATACCCAAGAATATTTTCGCAACTAAACTAAAAAACCGGTATTCAAAGGGATACATAAACCTTTAACATTTCCATTTGATTTGCTTTTGTTGTTTCCGCCTCTTCAATTATGCAGATAAGTGCTTATTTGATTAACGTTACAGATAAAATACTTATGGAATTTGGAACTCTAAGCTATCTAATCTGAACAAAACTATAATTACTAGAGATGAAGCGGATATCCGGCAATTTTTCAGCGTCTGGCCCTTCCGGCTAATAATATATCCTATGAATTACGATGGACGAATAAGTATAAGGCTAATTCTGAAATCGCGAAGAAGTCAACAGATTTACTGAAATATGGCGAAACACTATAAAGGACATGCCCACAAAATGTATGGAGGCTGGTACCACAACACTCTTTACATTTCGAGTAAGTTCATATTTTTCCGAGTCTATTACATCAGTTAAAACCAAAAAAGAGCCCTCCATTTTTTTTCAAATTAATTTTGAATCTATTAGGATTAAAAAATATATTTGGATCAATAGGTAGTATATTTTACTATGGAAATTAACGTGGTTTTCACACATTTTATACTATATATAACGGTACTGAACTCACGTGTGGGGATAGTCGTAACGACTATATAGTTTCGGTCGCATTCGGCGACCTTTATCAAGTTGGCGAGTGCACTCAAATCCATTGCATTGCGAGACGGCTCCGCGTGCTAGCACTCGCCAACTTGAGAAAGGTCGCCGAATGCGACCGAAACTATAGTCGTTACGACAATCCCCACACGTGAGTTCAGTACCGTTATATAGTATAAAAAGGTAGTATATTTTTGAGAAGCCCATAAAGAAAGCTTTCAAACGAGGTATAGATCATCTTGGTTCGATTTTTCTCTGAATAATATACCACTTGTGGACGTCACCTTTGGTGTTTTTTTATCGTTTTTAATCACAGAGATACCAGAGGGATAATGTGGTCGATCGAAAAAAGAAAGAAAGAGATGCAATGATTTAAGATGTCATGAGTCAGAAAGAGTCATATAATATATCTCGTATGAGTGGCTAGTTGCCGTGTTTTTCTCTCAGTAGTGTCAAATTTCAGTAAATATTTGACAGTTATGACAGCTCTGAGCCAGATTTTCCATACATTTTAGTGGATAAGAATTGCCTCAAGCGACAACAGCGTATCTCGCTAGTTGTAATAGCTCTGTGTTTTTAATTTAAAAATAACTGCTTAGTAGGTATGTCATCAAATTATCAAACTACATGACAATCGTAGATGACAACATATTTATTGTAAATGATAAAAAGGTGCATGATAAATATGGTGTTTAAAAACTCATTAAGAGAATAATAGACTAGTACAGAATTAGTGATAAATTACGACGATTAATGCCAATTTCTCAGCATTAAGAAATAATAAGCGGCTTGCTGTAAACAAGGCCAGCTTCGAAGAAGTCAGCACGATATGGCATTTACAATCGGTCGGATTTGAACTATCCGGCTCATAGGTTAGCCGGATATCCAGGTCTCTGGCTCATACGTCAGCTACTATTCGGCTCAAAGGATAATCGGACATCCGGCTCTCCCGCTCATACTTCAGCAGCTATTCTTCTCAAAGGTTAGGCGGATATCCAGCTCTCTGGCTCATACGTCAGCAGCTATGCGGCTCAAAGGATAACCGGATATCTGGCTCTCTGTCTCATACGTCAGCAGCTATTCGGCTCATAGGTTAGTCGGATATCCAGCTCTCCGGCTCATACGTCAGCAGCTAAAAGGATAGCCAGATGTTCAACTGAGTACAGGAAGCCATCCTTACTTCCTTACTAATATTAGGTATAAATCTGAGTGTGTGTTTGTTGGTTTGTTCCTCTTTCACGCGGTAACGGAGCAATGGACTTTATTTTTCTCATGGAATTAGTTCATAGGTCGGAAAGTGACCTAAAGGCTACTATTTATCCAATAAAAAAAGGTTCCTAGGGGATAGCAATGGCACAAAAGTCAAAATTTGACGCAGGAGAAGCCTTATGCAAAAACCAGTAATTTATAAGTATGTAATATCCGTATGGCATATACTTATAAAAAAAGTCGAAACAATGTTAAAAAATGGTACCAACCCCGGAGTCTGTAAAGTGTAATACAAAACAAAAAAAAATCGTACCGTAGGCTAAAGGGGCTTCCCTTTTAGCCCCATTTCAAACGTTATTTACATCGAGCAAAAATCGGCAAAACTTAATATTTGGTGTATGGGACCCTTAAATATTTGTTTTATTATGTTTTTAGTTTTTTGTATTGTATTTTTCGTTATAGTATTAACATAATCACACCATCTGTGACAACTGTCTACGTATCTCTGTTCTTGAGATACAGCTTGGTCGAGAGGATCAAGAGAAAAAATACAACAGCTTTTTTATCAGCCAGTTTTTATTTAGCTAACCTACCTAATATTTTTTGTTTCTGAATACTATTATCACCTAATAATACGCTATTATTTTAATATACTTTGCAGTGCCAGCTGTAAAAAACAAAACAAATATAATAATATAGATATACGCATAGAGATGTAGGTATAGCGTACGGTAGCTGTCAGCATCCTATAGGAAAACGTGAGTGTTATAGCGTCCCTGGCAGAAACGAGGATGAACCATGGATGAACTAACAAAATTGTATGCAAAAGCGCATGTTTAAGTAAACTATAAAAAAACCTGTATCTACCTACTAAAGGCTGTTCTGTAAAGCATCTATGTGATAATAGCCTCGGCCGGGGTTTTTTCAGTTTTTTCATGTTTTTCCGTGTCACGTGTTTTACGCTCGTCCTCTTGGCACATTTTTTTAGAAACTTTACTACCATCTAGCTCGTTTCGAACCTATCTGTTAAATAGTATCGATATAAATATCAATACTGATCATAGATCGTTACTGCTTGGCGATTTAATTACCAGCGCATAACATTTAATTAGTAGAGGATTTTACATTTACTGTACTGTAATGTATCAGTCTTTTTAATAGTCCACTGCAGGACGTAGGCCTACCTACGAAGGGTGATTGGGCCATATCCACCACGCTGGCCCAGTGCGCTTTGGTGGATACACATACGCCATCGAATTTCTTCGACGTACGTCGTACATAATTATGCAGGTTTCCTCACGATGTTTTCGTTCATCGAACAGCCAGTGGTGTGAAAATCCGTACATAAATTACAAAGAACTCATTGGTACAGGACCGGGATTTGAACCCACGACCTCACGATTGTTAGGTGGGTGTCACTACCACTGGACCACCACGGCTTTTTTTTTCTATTTGACGATTTTACATTTGCCGCCGTAGTAGGTATTGAAAAGGAAAAAAATATCGAGCCTTTCCAGGAAAATTCCTAAAAAAAATCGTATTTTTACCTCTCGTTCAAGCGGTTTTACGCTTTAGTACCACTTTCATTCCTAACTAAAATTTTAAAGATAAACAACTTTTATAGCTGTAAAAAGTTTTTGAATATTTCTCCTCGACGCAAAAATGTCAGCGTCATTTGCTTGGCCAATGTTATAGTATTATTTCAAATAAATCTTAACATTTTTTAAAATTTACATACGAACTCAATTGGGCTACCAAGCGCTACAGCATTTTTACAAAAATAAATCTTATAATCAATACATAAAATGAGCCACGAAAGTGACGATGAGAAGTGTGATAAAGAGAAATGCTATTTTATCGTTAACTAGCGACTCGCCCCGGCTTCGCACAGGTGTATCATACATTACCTTCCTCTTGAAAGTCTCCTCCTCGGTTTTTTTAATAGATAGAGTGATCTATTAAAAAAACCGCATTAAAATCCGTTGCGTAGTTTTAAAGATATGTATAAGCATACGTAGGGCCAGACAGACAGCGGAAAGCGACTTTGTTTTATACTATGTAGTGATGACAACAAATTTTCTATCTTAACCACCACTCCACTCCACCACCTCCAGTATCGGAAATTAAATACAAGTCGCTTATGATTTCAGTTTTCATTGAGAAAAACTCTTCTTCTGTAAAAAAGGACTTTTCTGGTTCAATATTTTTCCTAAGAAGGCTCGATATTTGTTTCTTTTACAGCCTACTGGCGGAAACGTATATAATTGTACCTTTAAGATTTGTGCATGTTGTTATAGGCGGATCTAGTTATTGAGTCATTTGTAATATTTCAAGTCATTTGTACTAGTATGTTAGCCACTAATTTGTCGCCCCTCTAAATTCTTTCCACTCCAAGCTTTGGCCTACTGGTGAATCCGGTTCTGTCGATTTTACAGACGAATGTACGCCTTGATATGGCCTGATTGCAGTTTGTGAGAAGGCCTATATTTAACAGTGCACTAATAAATGCATGATGCTTCCCGATAATGCTCTAAAAAACATCTACCAATATTGATTCATATATTGATGTCTACCACTTAGTTGGCCTGAGATTATGTACCTACATTTTATGCTGGTTCTATTTCTAAGCAAACACTCTTTATTTTCTTGACGTCCTTCCTTTTTCTTCATATTACGTGGGTGCAATAAACTGTATCAACCAGCTCGTTATCAATTAGCAGTGCTGTAGCTCCATGACGAATGTGTTTTTATCGCGTTTTCTCCCGTTATCAGCATGGCGCTAGCCCGTCAGCAAACCTGAGAAAATTACTACTACTTAGTTGTTTTATAATTGTGATGATAAGCAATCATCGCAGGTTTTAGAAGACAACTAAAGAAACTAACTATAGAACAATTGAACATAAGCTTACCCTCGAAGCCGTGGTGGCCTAGAGGTAGTGACACCCGCCTTGTAATCGTTCTTCGGAATTTCACACCACTGGCTTTTCGGCGAAGGTAAACATCGTGAGGCAATCTGCATACGTTCGTAGAAGAAATTCGATGGCTTATGTGAATCCATCAACCCCCACTGGGTGGCTTCACCCTTCGTGCGTAGGCCTACGTCCTGCAGTTGAGTATTAAAAAGGCTGGTACAGATATATTCTAGCCCGGATGGACTATGCGGATGGAAGAAAAAATAAGAAAGAACTAAACATACATTTAAAGCACGTAGCTCTTAGTAGCGCTCACGTAGCGCTGCTCTATGCATTAGCCGGTGCTCGGTTCTCGAAGAATTATTATGACAACTAATTCGCTCCCCATTTATCTGAGTGAGCACAGAAACAAATCACTTGTTTAGACGCGCTGTCGAGCAAAACAATAAAATAACCTTGGCTTTTTTGCGACGCCGTAATATAACTGCTGGGTCACAATGTACTTTCAATGGCAAGAGATCATTATAATTGTAATGCAATTTCCTAAAGTAATTAGTAGATTTTAGTCAAAACATTGTGACTTAGATCTTTCAAATTGAAATGAGCTCTTCAACGTCTCATGTCCACAAATAATATTGGCAATTGCTAGAAAATATCTGTAGTTTGAACTTCCGTCTATCTACCTACCAATAAATTAAGCAAGGCTTCACTTAGATGCTCACACTTAATTGCATGAATGATTTATCTGAATTGAGTATGAATTGATTTGATTTCTTTCATTTAATTTGTGTTTTAATTTCAGTTCTTAATTCTGATTCCAATTTTATTTTTATTCTTTTAATTTTAAAAGATCCATGTTAAAGCGCGAATTCGATTAGAATAATTCCACTTGTAAGGGCTCCCAAGAGTTCGGCCTAGCCGAGTTTCAGACCCACTGTTCATTTCATAGCCCAGGAGGTAAGCGCAAAAATGCAACTTCTTTCTAAAAGCTGATATTTTGGTATTAGGTAGTCATAGTGGTGTACAACAATACCCCAAATTCAGTCAGCTGGAATGCTTACCGTTTGGTGGGGATACCAGTTTGAATTTTTTTAAAATAAATGAGTATCTTGAACTTCTTTTAAAAGCTGAAAATTGGAGTGCGGGTAGAAAAACAACTAAAAAAAGTTTAACCGAAGCAAATTACCTGAAAAAAGTAACAAGTTTTAAAGTAGCACTGCTTTAAAGCCTGACTTAAAAGCTCTGTTACTCTTTTGGGGGATTGGCTGTGGTTCAACTCTTTTTTAATTATTTATCTACCTTTACACCAATGTTCGGCTCTTAGAAGTAGTTGCAAGATATTCATATACATTTTTGAAAATTCAAACGGGTATCCCCAACAAACGCTAAGCATCGCAGCTGACTGATTCCGGGGTATTGTTGTACACCACCATGACTACTAAATACAAAAAATTCAGCTTTTAGAAAGTAGTTGCATTTATTGCGCTTACCTCCCGGTCTATATATTTAGGTACAATTTAGTATTAGGGAAATTTTATTGACATTGTTAATTAAATCATTTTTTCTTTCTTTCTTTTAATTAGTTGAAATATTTCATGTTTATCTTTACGCGTTTTGTATTTTCTTTTGTTGGTGGCGCTACCAGTGATATTTGTATGGGATAAAAATCTATATATCTATTTTTATATCTGCTTGAGTAATGACTAATGAGTACTTAAAGGACCTAATGATTTTCTCGTGTAAGTGTAGTTTTGCTGAGGTATATTTCCATATATTTCTCTTCGTAATTGCTTGACTGATTTTAGATTACGAGGTGTCGTTAGAATCGTTTGTATGTCTGGCGCGAGTTCTGTTATTTTTAATGAGAAACTGTAAATATATAACAAACTATACTAGCTAATTAGAAACGCTTTTCATTCTGCTAAATAAAGCACGTGTAGAGCAAAATCGTTTTTACTTAGGGCCTTTGAACCCCTAGAGGTGAGTAGAGAATACAATTTTCGTAATATCATGTACCTAGTATTTTTTAATTAAAATTATTACTTGTTGAACAAGATTTTTCAGTGAAAGTAAGTGCATCAAGTGTAACACTCGTAATGCGCTTAACCTTGCGTGTAAAATCCGTTACAACACGTAATTAGTAAAGTTGTCAAAAGCGAGTCCAAACTAGGGAAACTCAATTTTTGAAACTTTTAATATTTCATTTCCTTTTCATATTTCTATTTTTCAATAGATTTATGTTGTATGAATTTTTGCATACCTACTATTAGTATATGTATGAGCACCGTGTTTTTACTATAACCATAGACTAAAAAGTACCTTGTATTTTTAATAATCTTTGCTATAACATATATTGATGTTATTTATTATTGATGTATTAAAATATATAAATTCTACAAAAATAAAATAATAAATTATGTGATGATTTATTACTACATTGATTTGAACACAAAGTCTTCGTTTCAAATTCATTTCCTAGTCATTCTCTCAGCAGAAAACACTTTTAGTGTTATTTCTTTTTATTACGTAGTTTATTCATTTTTTAAGCAAATTATTAATTTCATAAAAAAAGCTCTCACTTCGTTTTCACTAGTGGCATGGCACTCCCTACAAAAATAACCTTGTTACGACAGACTTCATCTTTCCTACGTTTAGTATGCCACTCATACAATAGTAAAATATATTTATGCAAAAAAGTTATAATGCACACATTTGCGCAAGGTTACGATCTAACTTGAGGTTGCGCTGTACTTACCTGATGATGGCCACTTATCACACACACTCATACAAATAGCTATTGTTGATACAACTAGCTTATTTGACAAATGACAATGCCGATTCGTCATTGTTTTTGTTATAGGTTGCACCAAAGAGTTTAATAATATAGAGTTGCACTATAAAAATCGTAGAGAAATAATAAGCTATACTAGACAAAAACACACTTAATTATGTTTCTTCTAGCGAAGGATATGTATACAATATTACTAAATATTGTCCATAATAAGTGATTATTTTTTGAAAAAATAGCATACACGGGCAAAATACACGGGTGAAGTCAGTCGACTTCACCCGTGTACAGAATTCGCGAATATTTCGCACGGATCGATGTAACATTTAAAAATGGCTCAGCCGATTTCGATAAAATTTAAATGAAACCAATTTCGAAGTATACTCTTTCCAATAAAAAAATAATAATGAAATCGGACCACTACAAAAAAAAGTAATGCGTGGTTATACATAAAAAAATATATAGGTAGGTACGTGTCGAATTAAGTACCTCCTCCGGTTCGTCGGTCAAAAAGTGGATTAAATGAGTGCAATGAATGATATCCTAGAATATGTCTATCGGTTAAAGAGACACTTTGTATACCTTCCCAGTAATTTTATTACTAGCTGCACCCCTCGGCTCGGCTCTTATCTACGAGATATATTCATATATCATAGTTTATCTACCTACTAGTCTGTGCTGCTTCAATCAAGTAAGGGCAAGTACCTTACGTTGTCTGGATTGAAGCAGCACAGACAGAAATAGTAACAAGTATTTTAAACCGGTTTCTAATTTAGGTATGATTTATTGTCTATTTATGCATTTGATAAGTACGTTTTACTTAATAAGGCGCAAATCCAATATCAATATCATAATATCGTTTCAATCACCTCCTTGTTAGCAGTAGAATGCAGCAGACAAATCACTACCTTATATACATACATTGTAATTGAAGTTAGTTTTTGCAACATAAAATTGTGATGTACTTGAGTGATGAAATTTAAAAGTAGAGCATTTTTCCACCACACTGCCTTTTAATATTCAATTTCTAGGTCTTAACAAATTAAAATTACAGAATTTTGTAATATTTTGCTTATATATTTCACCACATTTAAACTATTGTGGAGAAATATTCAAATAAATAATTATGATGAGTTTCAGCCAATGTTCAGCTGCTCAACAGAAGATAGCGCGCTTCATAAGTTTATAACAATAAACAATGCCTTTTTATTGTTTTGATTACACTTAACTTCGGGGTAAGTACATTTAATTAAAATTATTTCGATTTTTTTATTGGAAGATTTAATTATTTATTTAAGTATACATTGCCTTATAATGTCTAGTTACAGTCCTAATTATGAAAATGTAACGTTATACATATTATAACCCTGTTTATAGGGTGTTGCAAATAGTACATTACAAGTTAGATAAATACATAATATAAAATATAAATACATAATAATTTTGGAGATAGTTCTTAAATCTGGTACAGATAAATAATAATTATTATAGTATTATGTATTCTTATATACAGGGTTATTTCTAATCAATTAGCATCCTTCTAGGGCTTATTCTGTACATCAAAACTAACAACTTTTGTTCTACGTCTTTTGTCAAAACTCAAAAAGAAACTCAGCTGTTCCATACATTTTGTCGCGGGTGAACTATATTTTTCTATATTTTTTTAACAACAAAAATTTTTTTGAGTTTTGGCGAAAGTCGCAGAACAAAAGTTGTTAGTTTTGATGTACAGAATAAGCCCCTAGAAGGATGCTAATTGATTAGAAATAACCCTGTATTTTGTGAGGTTGAAACTTTTTCGTCTAGATATTCGTCAACTGTATTATATCATTTTTAAAGAAATATTTAAGCTTCTTTTGGAACTTTTTGTTACTTGTCTCTTTTTGCAAATCTTTCGGTAGATGTTTATGTATTTTTATCAGCATATATTCAGGTCCTTTTCTGACCATTTCTAGTTTGGGTTCTTATATCTGTCTATCTTATCTATCTAGTATACTTAACATGTAAAAAATGCCCTGTAAGACGTGTCTACTGTCTGCGCGCTGAGCACTCGTCAGCTCGAGAAAGACCGCCGAATGCGGACGAAACTATGACACTCGTATAGTCGCTATGACTAGTGATTCTCCGTTATAATAAGTAAAAAATGAGCAAAAAATCTGCTTATGATTTTATCATCGTACAATAAGATAATGTTTTATGATTGAAATAAAATTGTTATCGGTAATTTGCACCCATTTTGCACCTGTTTCTTTGTATAAAAATATCATCTTTTTAGGGTTCCGCACCTCAAAAAAATAACATAATAGAATCACCCGGTTCTCCGTCTGTCTGCCTATCTGTCTGTCAAGATATTAATCTCCATGAGATATCAATTTAACATTAGCATAATTATTACTCAGGTCTATACTTAAATTCTTGAAATTGCAAACGGTCAAACTTTAAAGAGAAAGCGTTTAAAAGTTACTGGGTAGCTTTTATGTAAATTTTTCTGTACCAAGTTCAAGATAAGTATGTTATTTTCAAACTTTCGCGATTTGAGTACAACTATCAAAATTGTAAACCAATTTGACGTGTAACTTGGCGTTATAAATAAAGAATTTGTATTTTGTATTTGTACTAAGTATTATATCTCATGTTTTATTGCGCGATAAGTCCCGTATTAATATAGTAGTATAAGTTCAAGATAATCAAAGTAAAAATAGGTGTACTCTCCCTTGACTTCAGAATTATCCGGAATCCAAATTATTATCCGTATTTCTTTTAAATAAATGAATCATGTATTGTATTGTTTTAAGTGTAACTATTAAAATTACTACAGGTCTTAAATCACGACGTTTCAGTTCACCACGTTTTTCTGCTCAAATAATTATTCCATTTGGTTTATTATACATAAATTACCTATCAGTTTTTGCCCGCAGCTTCGCCAGCATGTTATTTTTAATTTTTGTGCTATCGATCCTTTTATTTTTTCGGGATAAATAGAGGCCTAGGCTGTCACTTTCCGTCTTTCAAAACATGCCCATGCCAATACAACAAGTCAGGCCGTTGCTCCGTTGCGGCATGAAAAATGAATAAATATGAAAAATATCTCGATTGAGTGGATAGTTGCCGTGTTTTTTCTCAGTAGTGTCAAATTCCAGTACATATTTGAAATTTTTAACAGTTCTGAGCCAGATTTTCTATACATTTTTGTGGATGAGAATTGCCTCAATCGACACAGCGCTATCTCTCTACTCTAGTTGTAATAGCTCTGTGCATGAAACCCTATTAAATGCGTATTGAGATACGCTCGTGACAACTTTGACAGTAGAAATAAACATTTTTCATGCCTGACGAATCAACAATTTTGATATCAATATCGATAATAAATATTCTATTTAACTTAGTGGTAAATCTTCTGTGACAAGTATATTGAGCCTGCTTGTTCTTCCGACAGTGTTATGCAGATTAATACTTATAGTTTGTGTATATCATCTTTTGTTTGCATTGTAACCTTCAATCAATCATTGCATTTTATTGAGCTTTAGTAGACATACAAGTAATTTTGTAATGATAACTAATATTATGATATAGCCACTTCTGTGTAAATTAATGGTTGTTTGCTGGTGGCAATAAGTTAAGTTAATTAAGTTGAAATAAGTAGATGTAACTCGTAGGTAAACGTAAGCTTAATTTAAGTTATTTTAGCCATCCCATATTAGTACTGAAGCGAAAGCTGATGAAATGCTTAGCTTACTTGTATGTCGTCACAGTATTAAGTGGACGCAAATATTCTAAAAAATATCTATTTCTGTATGTTATGTGAAACCTTAGTGAAAACGTACTGTTTGCACAAATCTAATTTAGGCTTTACGTCAACAATAATTATTAGGTATTGCACAAATCTAATTTAGGCTTTACGTCAACTGTAATAATAATTTTGAATTTTTTGGATATGTAAGTACTATTGTTAAGAATAATTATTGTAAAATGACTTGCCTAATGTGATGGAATGTTATAAGGCCAATAAATTATTACTATTACTATTAATTATTAGGTATTGCACAAATCTAATGTAGGCTTTACGTCAACAATAACTATTGTCGACGTAAATCAAACAAACAAATCTAATTTAAGCTTTTAAATAAAGCCTAAATTAGATTTGTGCAAACAGTAGTAGTAAAGCCTAAATTATAATTATAAATTAAAAAACATAGGTATTTTTAGCCATTGACACGAGATGATGATGATGATAAAAATTAACTTATTTTATAACAATATGCTTACATAACTATATAAACTACTACTACATAATAAGCAATTAGATCATCCACAAACCCTAGAAGGTCCAATGATAATCCAAATGTTTAAACCCACTGCCTAAATATAAATTGATTGTACAATTTTTTTTCGGAGATAATAGACTAAAAAGCACGCATATCCGTTTCGTCAACCGGCATCTAAGCTCATATATCTCCTCAGTATAATAGGGTCATCAGATCGTCATCACTTATCTTAAATCTATATTAGATGACTGTTGACTCATCCCATCTTATTACGCGGTAGGGATTGAAAGCGGTTAGTTATAAATCACAACCATTCATTTCATAAGTCTTATTTATGTGTCAAGTTCTAATACTTTTATTAATATGTAGGAATTAACAATGAAATACATTGCTAAAAAATTACTTATAAGACCTGGTGTTAAGGAATAATGTACAAAATACAGCAAGTTCGTTAAAGATAAAACAAAACTGGTGAACATTTGCGATTACGCTACTAGTATACAATTACATACTTCTCATAACCAGAAGTATTTCGGTACTGAAAAATATCCCGCATCAGAGCTAAAGAATAACAGTAATTCTTAAAAAATACGGTAAGTAAAAATTTACAAAATATGTATTACAGAATTATACCACGAAAGATATTGCGGTAATTTACCGCGGTGACAAATTAGTGATATTGCATATTTTATACATTGAATCAAAATAAAAATAATCAAATATAATAATAGAATAGATAAATTCTGAAACATAAGAATAATGTGTTCAAATAACAAAACACAAGATACATAAAAGCTTTTAAAATAATAATTGAATTAAAAACCGTCATACCGTTTACTGCCGTTTCGGTACCGATACCGTTGTAATTTTTCGGTTATTCTAGCCCTACTACGCGGGCACGTGAGTCCTCACCTCACGCTTTTGCTTCTGTCTATTATGTCCGATTGTAAAGAAACGTTGCTTGTTTAGACGTATTTATATTATACGTTTACGTATAGTTTGTAAAAGTTGTGGAACAATTGAAAAAGAAGGCTCGTTTTGTAAGTATGACTATTTTTGATTGATATTATTGATTATGTTCTTTAATTTGGGTATGATATTAAATAGACAATAGTACAAGACTATGCTAATGCTAACTTGGTATGTAAAATATGCAAATGATGAATAAACTTAGAAGATTGCGAGGTGCCGCATTCCTGACTAGAGTCTAAAATACTATGTTTTTATGGATTTGTTCTAGATTAGCTTGTACGGAAGTTTATTTTTAAACATAGAGGCCCTAAATAAGATCATGCTTTTGTCCATGACTTGGTTATGATATCACTAGATGCATCTGAATCTCGTTTTTGGTATTGAAATACTGTTTTAATGTATGAATGTGGTGTTTGTTTAAAAGTCATTATTAAGTTGCGTTTTTCCAGTTTATGTTTTAAAAACTCATTCATAATAATTGTTTTAAAAAAGTGGAGACAAAGTTTACGTATCAAGATACAGCTAAATTTTCTAGAGTCAGTGATCATGCGTATTAAATATCGACTAATTGTTATGAGAAAAAAATCTAAATTATTAGATAGATATTCGGAATCGATAAAACACCTTTATCTAGTAATTGTAAGTAAAAATTTATTATTTTCGACAACATACAGTGGAATGCAGTAGATTTTTCTCATTCTTATGAGAGAATACAATATACATTAAATTAAAACAACTACAGTAGATCCACACCAAGTCTAGCCAGTGGTCCCACACCAGGCTCTAGGCTCGTGTTGTGGGAACTTTACATTTCGAGAATCAAGACAACTGGTAGATGTCCTATTGACATATTAGACTGTTTACAAAATATATAAAAAATGTGCGGTTTCATACTTATCATTATAATTATTCGCCAAAAATGGTATAACCGACTTTAATCGTATACAGATAACGGATAGTTCAACGACTTGGCATTTTTTTATTACATTCCATTTTTATGGAATAGTACCTAAACGCATGGATCGGCATATTATCGATGTAGACTGTTCACATTATTATTGATTATTCGTCAGCCGATTTCGATAAAATTTAAGTGAAGCTAATTTGAAAATATAGTCGACCAAATAAAAAAAAATATTAAAATAGGTTTAGAATTGGCGGAGTAATTACATAACACACATACAAAAAAAAACATTCAGTCGAATTGAGAACCCCCTTATTTTAAGTCGGTTAAAAATGATTAAAAAGACGATTTTTGCACTTGTGTGTACTTAGTATTACTTAAAGAAATGCATTTGTTTTTGTTTGTCCCTGCTCTGTGTGCTGATTAGCTAAGATGAGCGTGTGCACAATGCATATAGTTGCGTAGAAAAATACATGGTAACGTGGGCACATGCAAAGCAATGTCAATGTTCGCCATGCTTGTGCATACCACGAAGTTGGATCCATTAAAATTTTCTATTCATTCGCGGGTATCTTGAATCAAAACGCAGCTACGTACCGCGCCTACGTTTTTTTGGATTTACAGTTTCGTATATATCATGGCCCATATGAACGTATGAAGTATGTACGTTCACTGAAGTAAATAACTTATGAAAACAAAACCGCGCGTTGCACTCCGGAAGTGCCGGCAGAAGTGAAAACTTGAACACATAAAGTTCTATTATTTTATGTGGTAGAATACAATATTACACACGCACACTCGCTCAACAGCCCTGCGCCGTCTTACGAATTTTCAATCACGTATCCTGACGCGAGTTAAAAATTTTTTACCCATCCCAAAAGTGCACAACGCCGCTAAAAAGTTTTCACTTCAAAAATAAGATCCAAATTGAAAAAGTTGCAAGAACTATATTATTGAAAAGAGTTTGTCAAAAACATAATTCGATCCGGGACACGTAACGCATGTTTTCATAGCCCGCTGGTCTTTACAAAGTAATGTTTTTGTACTTGACTGAGCACATCGGAGATAAGTACTTATGATGACTGCTTGACGTAATTATCTAGCATGCATAAAAAAATTATATGGCCTAAAGATGAATTTACTCATAGATTCAAAGATATACACCATTGTCACGCCAAGTGTTGTGAAAAACTCAGTAAAAATATCACAATAGTAGAATCTAATATCAGTTTTACCCCCATTGGCTACTAAAATAACGCTGCCCTTTCTCCGCAATTCACTTCCTTAGTTTCTAATAATTTTACCGAAATAGGTACAATTTTTGTTTAAAATATTGTATGATTCGTGCGTTATTTCGTTTTTAATAAAAATATTGCGTGCAAAGAATGAATTAGTTGCATGTTTTTTAAGGTTCCGTACCTCAAACGGAAAAAACGGAACCCTTATAGGATCACTTTGTTGTCCGTCTGTCCGTCTGTGTGTATGTCAAGACTCTTTATCTCGGGAACGCGTAAAGATATCGAGTTGAAATTTAAACTGGATAGGTACGTATGTATATCTATGATCTCAAAATTCACAAAATACGGGTTTAAAATTCAAAGTGAGTAAATCGTATCATGTAAGGTATATAAAAGAACTTCATTAGCACCTGCTAAAACGGGTTTTCATTATTTCAACAATGTGTGATTTTCGATGTATGGCGAGAAAAGTGAAAAAAACCTTATTTGTCGATAGTTATCGTGTAGGGATTTTAACAACATACTTCCCAGTTTTATGAAATTTTCTGGATTTGTACGGAGCCCTCGATGTGCGAGCATGGCTCGCACATGTCCGGTTTTTTACCATAATTTAAAAATAAATATGGTCGAGCATTTGCCATCCCCCTAGAAAATTTGCCCATAGTGGCTTCAGCTTATTTAGACTGCCTATTGGTAAATCGGCGTTTTCTCGATACGCACTTAAACTCTTTTCTGTCTGACCGTATTTATTATTAATTTATTTATTTACACTACAATCAGAAAATAGCATCTACGAGTAGCTTGATTTAATTTGGTCACGTTTTCATAACGCGGGAATGAGTAGAAACGCCGTCTCTACAATTTGCTTTGTGAGCTTGGCTATGTTGTATTTTGACAACCTAATTTAAGAGAGCTTTCTAATTTCCGAGCTTTACAGTCTGTTGACCTGTTGTCAAATGTCTGACCTGGCAAAGATTTTAACTAAAAATACTTTAAACGAGTTGAAAATAATATAATACTTATCTTTGTTGGTGTAAAATCATCGCCGGTATTTTAAAGTCGTTATAGAAACGTGTACACGTGAATAATAATGATTTTACAGTCTTACTTTGGTATTGACGATATTAATATCCCTAGTCATAAACAATAGACTACAATTAACTAGAATATCTTTCATAGCAGGAGAGTTTGTCTATAATTATTTGCTTCCTTGAGAAACCTCCGCCTGAACCTACAATCTGAAAATTATTAGTTTAAAGGTACATTTACTTAGAGCCAGAACGGCTGATAATGCATCTCTTCTGGCATATCTTTCAAGTTGTCTTGGTGCATATACAGAGCACGGACAGTGCATAAAAAGATTTTCTTTTCATCATACAAAATGCAATTTGATTGTTTATACCTAGCTCCAACATAATTGATGTCTACGTTCCGTTCTAGAGACCTATGACCTCACTACAGGCTACAGGTGTGTTTGTGCGTGTACCATGGATGTTAAATAGGAGAGGATTTGATATAAGGTTATAAATCTAAAAATAAGATTTTTCTTGAACCTATTTAATTTCGGCCTTGCCCACAATGCATAGAAACTTATCTGACTTTTAACATAACCAACATTTTGAAGCGTTTCCCAAAATGGCAGGCAGTTTTATGGCAAAGTCTATCTATCCATCCATCAGCCTTCCTTCCAATAAGACCGGTCGGCAGCACCTTGCATCCAGCGCGATCGTGCAGTCTTGATGAGGCGTAGTCTAAATATTCGAAGACAAATTACTTTACTTTACATCCATGATCAGTATCTACACTTGCGTCTGGTCTGTAACCCTGAATCGCAACAAACATTTGTGCGTATCTTATCTCGCTAATAGCTCTACAAATCATTTAGATGTTTTCCCATCGTAATCATCATTTGTATCTCCATACGCAGCCGGATTTAATATTTTTTCTGCACATCAAATGAGACACACATTTGAAATTAATTTTTAATGTGAAGATCCGTCAATTAATGATCACACGAAGCTTTTGAGGCAGCTCCATTTTATTCATTCAGCGAGTGACACACTCGTAATTTAGGTATAGATTTGCGTGCCTCTCTGCCTCTCAGTATTTCAGAATTCAGAGTATGTTCAAATAATACATCATCCATCCATTAGACACAAGATGTCTACAGCTGGACATAGGCCTCCGGAATATATATATGGATCTCCAATAAGAGCCGTCTCAAGCGGCTTGAAGCTCTGGAAGACTTTTCGACTGCATGTATATATTACGATTAAGTATACCTACTTACATGGTTTTTGGAACTTAAACTTTGGAACACGCTAAAAAAGGACACCATTATGTTGCTATTCGTTTTGAATTGAAATTATTTATCATAGTATCTACTTACGTAATTAAAAATAACAAATCAGACCACCACAGAAACAAATCGCATCATGTAACAGTTGATGTAATGAAGTGGAGTTAATTACAGGGAGTGTAACGTTCGTGCCCATGCTGGGATTCATTAGTAACCTTCAATGGGACAAGGGCAGAAAATGTGTACCGTCTTCTATAAATAAATGCCATTATAAAGACGACTTCAGAACGTCCACAGTAGAAATGAGCTTCTTGGATTGTTTTGTAGAAACGGCTGGGAGTGGCTTGCATCTTTCTTTTTAACCGACTTCCAAAAAGGAGGAGGTTCTATGTTCGTCTGCATGTATTTTTTTGTGTATGTTCATCGATATTTTCGCACATTGGAAACTGAATCACAAAATATTTTTAGTTCAAAAGGTATAAGGCTAAGCCGTTATTGAACTATCAACAATAATGTAAAAAATGTGTACCTACCTACATCAATTCCCGTGAACTATTCAAATTTTATACACGATAGAAGTCGGTTTTACCATTTTTTGCGTAAAATAATTATTGTTTTAATTCTGTTTTGTACTTATTTAAACTACGAGTTTTGGATTTAATTTTAGGTGTTTATGTTTTATCCTTACTAATATTGTAAATTCGAAAATGTGTTTGATGGTTTGTTACTCTTTCACGCTAAAACAGAGCAACGAACAGACTTGTTTTCATGGATAGTTCAATGGTTGGACAGTGACATAGGCTAATTTTATCCCGGAAAAATGAAATAATTATCCAAATTTAACGCGGGCGAAGCCGCGGGTAAAAGTTTTTTGCAAATGCAAATCTTTGTTTTGAATTGTTGTCTTCACTGGAACATATTCCTGGGGATTACAGCGGGAATCTAAATTCGTCGAACTTAATGTCTGCGGCTATGGTGGAGTCTATTTTCTCTTCACTTTCTTTTTATTTTGTTAACATTATTGTTATAATATTGAGACCCCCATACTATATAGTGAACTAATCCTTCTGCGGGTTGGATCAGAAGTAAAGCGATGGTTAAATTAATACGTATGGAAACAACACCGTGTTTAATTCCTAAAAGATTAACTACTCTAAAATGGAATAGGTAATTTAGTTAAAAGAATTAATGTAACTATGTACTCAATAACACTCTACATAGAATATGCAGAGTACATACATTCTTCACACTTAATTATCAATCAGCATTAAATTTGAGACAGAAACCTAGTTCTGCAGCATTATTCATTGATTGATATCTTTACGTTGCGCGGGCGCAACAGTCAGTCATGCGGCGAGTGTTTAAAATACTTACTTAGTGATTTGTTGTACACTTTCTTCTCGCATGAATACCTCATACCTCTTTACAATTAAGTAACTTTCAAGAAAATGAACATTACTTTAGAACGTTCCTTATAAAATTTTTACCATGATCTTAGACCTAGGCCAACAAATCTTCATTAAGATCGGTTAGAAGTGGCTTATATCCTGTGCAATGCGGACGTCAGTCGACCTTCTGGGTGGACGTCCTACGCTGCTTGCTACGCTGCTCTACCGACACGTTTGTTTCGCCAACTTCTCAATCCCATCGGTCATCAGTTTTCCGTGCTATCTCATGTGCTATACCTTTGCTAAATATATAAAAATAGCACTATTTTTCACCCTGTCTACTTTCATTTCAACTTACTATTATGAATCCATTACAACCATAGAAAATATCATAAAATTTTAAATTATTTATGATTCAGAATGTCATCAATATAAATTGAAGTTAAAATAAAATACTTAAAGACAACACAGACAGATATAGTGACATCACAATGACCATCCACTTGTTTTGTATAGGGCAATCTAGTTAAATTTATCGTCCGAATACTATTGCGGTGTTGTCGCTTCCAAACTGACAACCCTGGAACACAGGCTTAAAGTAGCGTGTTTGGCAATTTTCTATAAGCTCCATTTCGGTGAGTGTGCGCTCGAACTCCACGACCTTATTCCTTTATCTCCTTTTCACAACAGAACAAGCCGGAATTCGCATATATACCATCACCTACATAGTCGACGCACCACCTGCTCGTACTAAGCGATTCGCTTCTTCTTTCATAATGCGGACTGCCAGGGATTGGAATGCCCTGCCTCCGTCATTGTTTCCTGATAATTACAAGTAGGATATCTTCAAGTCAAGAGTGAATAGGCATTTTCTACATCACATACTCCATCTTCGGCTACAATTTCGCTTTCCATCAAGCGAGTTGGTGGCCAAATGTAGACCTATTCTAATTAAAAAAAAACTATTATTCCGCTGGCCTATGTTGGTGTTAGTCTATGGTAACAATTAGATACCGTTCTATTCTACCCCACTACATTATTTCAATGAACTTAATTTTAACAGCGTTATATATTACCGATACTGAACACATTCGTGAAGAAAGAAAATGAAAATAAGGAGCAAAAAAAATGTCTCGAAAATTTGGTAATTATTGGACACTAATTATACAACGTTACGTTAAGGTGAAGTTGTGTGCGTCAGCGAAATAAAGTCATTCATAAGCAGTACTGCCCCCGCCCCTCATCGCTCAGCTGATAGGTAATAGGTATCTCCAGTCGTATTTTTCTGGCCGCACGGCGGCGGCAAGCTCAAATCAAAAGCGCCGAAAGGGCGGCGGACATGAAAGAAGAGCTAGTCAAACAGCCGCCGCGACACCGAAAACGAGACGAAATACATCAGTCGAGTGCTAATTGTGGTCTAAGTAACAACTGAACTGACCTTTCGCCACCCGTGGCAGTTCAGTGCTCGTAAATACTTTAAATTCGGCGGGAATGCATCCGTACCATTATTGAAAGGTATAAGAACTTAATAGTGTCAAGTACAGTCCGCGTATCAATTTTTTTAACTGGGTGTTGAACGATGCAGGTGAAAACATTCTCTTTTCGGATGAATGTTTCTTTACGAGAATTGTTTTAGTGTAGCGTGCTGGAGTTTGCATTGACAATGGAGGTGGACATTTCGAACAATCGTTAAAATACCTGTAATGTAAGTGTGAATATCTTTGTAATTAGCAATCACTGTAAACAATTTGATTCCAAATTTTTAAATACGGTAAAATTACCTAATTTTTCATTTAACGTTTAGGTTACTTTACAAAATGCAATGTTTTATTCATATGTTTTGCTTTATCAGTCGCAATTAACGTATTTTTGCCGGTCCTGAGCCCGTAAAAATATGAAGGGAAAGTTTGATTCGAAAAGTATTTAAAATTATTTCAGAGACAAAGTACTTACCTACTTCGGCTTAAACTACAGTAGTATTGTTTCTGAAAAGTCGGTTAATCTTATTATTATCAATACTTGATAATGATTTGACTGTCCGCTTTCGGTGTAATTAAAAAAATGCCTACCAAGCGACTCCATGATCTGACACATTAATCAATGAAGTGTTTGTGAAAATGAAATGGATGTATAAAAGTAAGAGAGGCAATGATCGCCGTTCATTCAAAAACGGTGACGTAGTATTTTGATTGTACTAGCGTAGTATGGTGTTTATAATTTGTGTCAGGATATTTGTAATTTTAAACCTGTCGTAACTATGGCACTATGGCATAAAGAAGTGTACTGACAGCGGATTTATGATGTATGTATAGGTATAAATCGCGTGTTGAAATTAAGTTAACTTAAAAAAGGTAGTAGTGTATATTTCTTTCATTTAGATATAATTACTCGGGAAGTGCAGTGCCTACAAAAGAACACGTTATGGTACGCTACCGTTACATTCCCACGGAAAAAGACGGAGTACACTTCCCTGTGACTTTGGAACAATGGGGAGGCATGGTTCACGCCATAGACTTGAGCGGCACGCTACTGTGGTTACATTAATTTAGTTTATGCTTAGGAAAAAATAATGTCAACAAATATATTTTTTTGTACGAAACGTGACCGACCACAGACGTTGAACAATTATACCTCAAAATTTCTGATCGTGAGCTCGATCAACATTTTACAACTAATATTTTTGATTCAAATTACTTACTTCTCTATTTCAGTCTGAGATACGTGTACATGTGTGTGTTGTATCTGTACACGGTGAAGCATAGTTTTGCCGGTCTCACTTGTTGTTCACAAACTTCCCCAAGTAGCACACTAGTGAATTTTGCAACTTATATTATAGCTCTAAGTTGCAAATTAGTTGTATTACAGTGTTTGATAAAACCTTTAGCTTCAAACACAACTCTTATTTGTATATAAATAAATAAATAAAATAAATATTTTGGGACATCTTACACACGGCCTCTGACCCCAAACTAAGCAAAGCTTGTGATATGGCTGCCAGAGACTGATATACTACATATACTTATTTTTAAATACATACTTATATAGATAGTAACTAAATAACACCCAGACACAGAGCAAACACTTATGTTCATCACATAAATATTTGCCCTGCGTGGGGATCGAACCCACACCTCTTTGATCCAGAAGTTAGGGTCACTAACCACTGAGCCATCGAGGCAGTCAATATGAGTACTTCTTGTCGCTTGTAGTTTCATAGGAAAGATTTTTGTTTCTGCTTTGTTTCCTACGGTAGCATAAAACCGATTTTGTTACCTAAAATAACATACAGGTTTTAATTTCCACTTATACAGAAGTATTGGTTGTATATAAGGTCTCTAAATCACATATATGCAACTCCTAAATCTAAGCGCTATCGTACTCTTATTTGGCACTTTTAGTTCCAAATAAGTAATACAATAGAGGAATATATCTCTTATAGTAGCTAAAGGTATCATTTTGCAGCTCTTTTGAAACCTGTTATATTTGCAGCTTTAAGGGCTAGTGTACTCTGCCACGCCACTTCAACGCGTAACTAAGTTTCTATAGGGGTTCTGGAATACCAAAAGCAGCAATTTCAACTTATTTGAAACCACTAAAGATCTAACAGTTACAAAATTAGGTATTATATTATTATTATAACTATTGCTACTATAATAACGCATATGTGTATATATATTGTTTAAGCTGTTGTCTTACGCTCACTTAGGCATAGGCCTATCAAAGTACTAAAACACCAGGACCTTTATAAAAATGAATTCCATAACATGGAAAAAAGTAAAACTTTTTTATCAATTTTGGGACCCCTAATCCACAGGCACTGGAAGATCTACAAAAGATAAAATAATTACTATTGGTAATAAGATCCACTGCTTTGCCACTCGCAAGATATAAATAAGTGATTTTTACATCTTGTAGGTGCAAATAGAGCATATATTAGTGATATTAAGAACTATAAGATTTCTTTACGTCGCCATGTTTAGAAAATGGAGACCTTGAAAATGTTTTGTTTTGAACATGATTTTTATCACACTGATGCGTAAACACAGAGTTTTGATAGTTATGATTGATGTACTTTAACATCATACTTAATCTAAAACTATTATATCAGGTTTTTAAGTTTTACTTTTCAATAGTATTATTTCGTTGATTAATTTAGCACAGTATTTTTAATAAGTCTTGATCAAATCTAAGGCCCGTTGAAATTTACAAAGAAAACAATGTATAGTTTCACAGTAACAAAACAATCGCAATGTCTTTTGTGATATTTCAGTGCAGGGAAGCAAATACAATATTATGTATTAAGTGTCACCAAACACAAACAGCAGTATAATATGCACTATGGCCGCGCCAATCTCAATCAAAATACCGTCCGTAACACAAAATACAATTTTACAGCTATCACGGACTGTCGCTACTCTGAATAACTTTGACGTCTCATTTATCACTCAATGACCGAGCGCGTTGAATGAACGAACGCACTATTGTTCAATGAATCGTTCACTGCGCACATTTTACACTCATAGTTCTAATTGCCACTCATGGTGATCTTGAGAACTGCTATAGATTCCATTTGGAACTAAAAATAAGCTGCAATTTTTCGCCACTTGGTTCTATAATGGTTGCATAAGGGTTCTCTCCACCTATATAGAACTTCATAATGGTTGTAAATTTCACCCAAGTCTGCAAGTAGATATAATATACGAGCTATTTGCCACTATTTGTGCTACTTGGGTCTGTCTTGATGTTTTTATTTGGTCTGAGTTCTCTATGACTTCTTTAAGATTCATATACCTACAATTACACCATTAGGTTTTCTTTGAGGGTTAGGAAACCATGAAGGTGACTCGGTAGCCTGTACCTATAGTATATTCACATCGCATATATATGCTAACAACATAACTTAAACTATAAGGCTGCGTTTCCACCAGAGATGTGCGATGGAAATGTGTTGTTCGAGGATGTCTAGCTATGCTGTGTAAATGTGTGGGGGTTTCCACCAAAGCTGTGCGATGAAAATGTGCCTACGAGGATGTGTAGCGGGGCTGTGAAAATGCGCATTAATGTGTGGTGCGAGGATGCGACTGGCTGGTACAGTATGCGCAAACCTCGCAACACATCCTAATCAACACACATTCCTCTCAACATAACTCTCGCACACGTCCCTCGTACACATCCCTCGCACACATCCCTTGCTTGTTTTGTATGCGCAAAAATCTAGCTCCGCTGACCCGTTTCCACCACAGCTGTGCTGACCGAGGCGAGGTAAATGAAGCGATTCTATTGGTTCTTTACAAACGCATCCCTCGCTACGCATCCTCGCACATCTCTGGTGGAAACGCAGCCTAAGCCTTGCTAACTTTGCTATCGAATACAATGTTATCGATAGCAAAAGAAAAGTAAACACAAATCCGCTTTTCAAATATGCTTATGTCATGATTTTTAATAGTTGCCAATTTTAATCTGGTTTTTAAATATATAATATGTCGAATGATATTTTCTAGTACTCGTACCTACTTAAAATGATAACATTTCTCTGGTTTATGATTGGCCGATTTAATACCCACCCGGCATTTCAACCAATAAAAACTGCTTCCGGCGTAGTTTTAAAACAGCCAATCAAGAAACGAGAAAAGAAACTGAAGAGATATAAAAATAAATCTTGAGGTGAAATTATTCTCGATTTGCACTCGTGGCGCAAGCACATATTTTTAATTAACACGCTGTAATAATTATTCTAAGAAACTAATGTGAAAGAGTGACTACGCCTTTGATTTAAAACACTTACTCCTAAATATTTTACAATTAGGTACATATATATTTTTATACAAATTTCTCATGTTAGTAGTCTGTGTATTGAATCCTATCTACCTATAAGCTATGTTTGTCCAACTGTAGGACAAAGGCCTCTTTTAACTTTATCCATTCCTCTTATAAAATAATATTACAAAAATTACAAATGATGTGGCTACAATAATAGGCACGTTAATCTGTTAATGTTTTTCCTCTCGCGAAAAGCAGTTTTAAGTTTAAACCATACTCGTAAACGATTTAGTGTGTTTTTAGTTTTTATATGTTTTGCGAGGCCAACAGACCGCATCGACTCACCAATCATTAAGTTTCAATTTATTGCTCCTAATCGATAAAGGAATTTCCATTCACCGCGTATTTTACAATCTATTGTTGTTATATTTATTTATTGTAGGTATATTTTTCGTTTATTTGATACCTAAATTTATACCAAATAACCAGACTATTTTATGTTATGTGATAATTACTGAGATTATAAAGTATAAAGTCTACAATTTTTTTTAGCGCCCCTAGTCAAAGTCCAAAATAAAAAAGAGAGTATCATAGTGTATTAGGTGCAGGTACATTGCGTATTGCAATGTACCTGCACCGTTAGGTACACGTGCACATACTAATTAAATTATCCTTTCACAAACCTAAGTAGAAAGGAAAAAAAAAGTAGAAAGATAAAATCTCTACTCGAAACCACAGTTGATTTAAAACTAACATAACTGTACTGTACCAGCGTTTTTAGTAGTCCACTGCAGGACGTAGGCCTATCCACGAAGGGTGATTGGGCCATATCCACCACGCGGGCCCAGTGCGGGTTGGTGGATTCACATACGCCATCGAATTTCTTCTACGAAAGTATGCAGGTTGCCTCACGATGTTTTCCTTCACCGAAAAGCCAGTGGTGTGAAATTCCGTACGTAAATTCCAAAGAACTCATTGGTACGGGACCGGGGATTCGAACCCACGACCTCATTATTGTAAGGCGGGTGTCACTACCTTTTTACCACCACGGCTTATAAATAACTAAATGGTTTTAAATGTTGAAAATAAGTATAACTTATTTAGTTCCTTTCCCAAAGCTATTTTAGCACCTGGCCCTGTTATATTTTTTTAAATCATACAGTCAAAACTAGAATTTCTCATTTTTGTCATTTCATTGATCATTCATTCATCATCATGAATTTTTATTTTTCATCCGTTAAAATAATGTATTTTAAAGCGACGCTTTTAGAAGTAGTCTATTCTTGAAATATCTTAGGACTTAGATCATATCAAATTATAGCGATCAACGCTAATCATTAAAGAAATGACGTATTGATAACTTGCCAAATTGAACTAGACTGGGTCATTGTACAATGTCTGACAACACAATTTTACGTCGCATCTTGCTAAACTTGCTAAAAGTGTTTGCTTGTACAAATGTACGAATTCTTTAGTATATCATAGGATTTGGTTCAAACTTTTGGATTCAGCTACTTTATTCAACTTTATTCGTAACAGTCGAATCACAAATAATTTCACCTGTAAAACCTTATGCTTAGAGATATCTTTGAAATATTTTAAAGATATCTCAGTGACTATCGCACTGACTCAGTGCGGTAGTGATAAATATTGCGTGAACCTATATTTTGTTATCTTGTATTGATGTTTTTTGGCGATGACAGTTTCCATACGAACTAAGGATGTAATAGAGACATCGACTTGGCATTTTTTCTTATGAAATATGAATAGAGACTAAGTATTTTTGTTTTATGAACACGCTGCACACGGCATTTTTAACAGCGTCATGTTTCGTCAAATAAGATAATGCTCGCGCCAACCTCTGTATCTGTACGTCTACTTTTAAAACTCTTGACACATAGAGAAATTAAGATTCCAAATGACCGTATATCAAATTAAATATTATTTATAATTTAATTTTTTAATATATAAAACATATATTTTTATTATATTATAAATGTCAGTATTTATTATTAGTCATGTACATGTCAATTTAAAAAATAAATGTAATTAACAACGAAACTTACAAATTCAAGTCAATTAACCCGCCCCTCATGGTTCCCGGTGAAAAGGTGCCCATAATGCTAGCAGCATTACCACGCTGAATAGCGATAGACAGCCTTTGCACCAAGAACCACCCAGAGCGGGAGTCACCTCCTCTGTCCCTTATCCTCCGCCCAATTTCACGAACCAAAGCCTTAGCCTCGGCCCCCCAACTGCCCATGGTCTCAACCGCAATGGGCACAAAGTCATAGAGCGGCTCCATTGCCGCATACTTCACCCGCTTTCTACCCGCAGCCTCCTCCGCCGCAGCTGCCGGGGTGTGGACGGTACGACCCAGGTGCGTGGCGGCAACAGTGCTAACGCAAGTAGCGTCCCACACTAAGCACTTGCCGTTTTTCCACGGCACCAACGTCAAGCCGTCTGGTCTTTTACCATCGGATCTACTAAGACCCGGTGGTTCCAACACGCAGGGGACATTGGCCGATATAAATGCTCTACGAAGTATGTCGTTGAGGGCATGATGTCGCGGAAACCTACCCGTGCAACGACGACAATTCAGAGCGTGATGGCCATCAGCTTCTACCATGGAACCGCAGATATTATTTATAATGACGTATGTATATAACTTAATTCAACAAACACTATTTCTTGAATTAAGTGATTTTCTCATAAAAATACGACTGGTAGGCGCACCAAATAATTAATGATATTAAAATGAAACATAAAATTAAACAAATTAAGCTCAATAATTTCACAATTCTTCAAGCATGTTGACATCAAAGTCCATCCATCCATCTCCGGCGACACACATTCAGGGTTAGTTTCCTGGCTAGTCCAGCATGTGATCACGAAAAGCCACGAAAAGAACTCTTTTTGACTTGTGAAAACGTGACAAATATATACTTTGCCATAACGCTGTCTCGTTCTGACACATCGAAAGAAATATTACTGCCCATCCCGGCACAAGGGACCTTTGGGAGATCGCAAGTAAGATCTTGAAGTAGGTATTGAACCTTTGGTCAATAGTCAGCGGAAGTACGTCCTACACGATAACAATCGTAGCAAGCGATGAGACGATCCAGCAACGGTTTTATAGGCTCCTTTTTATCGCCAGACCAGGCCAGTTCAGAAAGTAATTAAACAGCTCGTAATCATTTGTTTAGAATGAACAGTTTTTGGGCCCTGCGTCACTTTCATCTGGCAAGACGTGCAAGCTATCTGGAATCGGTATAAAAATTGGTAAAATTACGTTGCCATCGTAAGGACAACAAAACTGTACTTGACTTCGTAATTATACCTTGTACAATTTTGCTTGATACTTACGCGAGACATTGACATTGACATACGCGTAATGACTCACGCACATCAAGTAACATTTTTTTTATAGTCAAAATGTTCAGTACACAATGCTGTACTTAATGGTCGAGATGCACGAGCATGCCATTATCAATACGCGTATGTCAATGTCAATGTCACGCGTATTAAGCTATATTTCACAAGGTATAGTGATAACTCTTATAAACATGTTTTTTTTTTGTTTGATTACATGATGAATCTCTGTTCATTTTGTAAATGAAATTAGCAAAAAAATCATTATTTCGTCTTGCTAGAACAAAACCTAGAGAATTTAAGGTTTATTAAGGTAATCTACATAACTGTTGGCTTTATTTTTCTATAACTATATAGGAAGCAATATGCTCTGATCGCGAAATAATAAGCGACTACTAATTTTGAAGGTCTCGATTGTTTGTTCCGGACAAAAAATATTTTGGTATAAAATACTTATGTTACACGCTATTCATGTGTATAAAAACCATGAAAGTACCACAACGTCGATAAACTTCGATTTAACAATTTAAAACTTTAATAACTTTTACCCGCTTTGAAGTTAAGCATTTAGTACAATGGCAATGTACTGCAAAGTGTGTTTATTTAGGCCCGTTTTATAAATGGCAGCATTGAAACTAGCAATAACAAACGCTCGTAATAATCGTGTTATGACTGTTTTTGTGTGTAAATAAGTATCAATTTACTTGGGAACAAGGGAATAACCGCGGTTATGCCAAAGACCTTTAATTTTCACTGTTATTTAATAATCTGTATAATTCAGAAGTTTATTGGCTATTTGCAAATTAGAGACGGTGTGCGGTATTTTAATTGTTCATGTTAATTACCTAATCTTTTAACCTATTGAAAGTTAAGTAATTTTATCAAAAATATATTTTATTATCATCATTATCGACATAGGACGTCCACTGCTGGACATTGTATTAGTACTTAAGGATGATTGCAAGATAGCAAAGAAAATGTAATTTCTTCTAATAAAACCTAAAGTTAACGGTGAACATAATAATATATTTTAATCCTTAAACAAATAAAGATGCCCGCGGCTGCCAACAATCTTATTCAATCCCAATGTAGTTCTCTTGGACTAACAATCAGTCAATAATCCAGCTCGAAGGACCAATTTTTTCATTTATCTTCATAATAACAGCGAAAATATTCTACAACAGTTTTATATTGTGTCAAAAATCACTTAACATCGTGGAAACCCCTTGCCACGATGTTAAGTAATTTTTAAAATTATTCTGAAGGTAAGGTAATACCAAAAAGTCGCACTTTATTGATGAATTTAGATCGGTATTTTACACACCTTTAGCAGTATTTACGTAGTATTATTATATCTTCTTTGCCTTTAGTACCCTCTACTTGACAGGTAGAGGCCAGCCACGATAACCCAAATTTCATAATGGTCCATCGTTCTTACCAGTGTAAGGAACATGTGCTGAAAAACTTTCAGCTTTTATAAAATAACGAAGGTCGGGGTTCACGGGCTCTTGCCCTATGATATCTCGCACGGATTATTGAATCCGTTACCTTGATACAAAACAAACAAATTGCTTTCACGTACGAGTATCACAGCTATCTAAAACAAAGGATGATTAAATAAAACTATTCATCCATGGCAACAACATGAAATGTGGGTGCTATCGCAAACCGTGTTTTAATCATTGTAACCAATCTCACGGAAGAGTTCCGAACGTAGATTATATCATAAAACAAAGCTAATCCTAGTGATTTTACCGTAGTTTTAGGATTAGTTAGAACCGTCTATTCATTATTTAGTTGTTATGGATTGATAGCGGATCGAACCTTCCAAGCGCAGATTGTATTATAGTAAATAAAATTATCGGCCAAGTGCGAGTCGGACTCACGCACGAAGGGTTCCGTACTGCATAGGAGCAAAAAACGGCTAAAATTCAGGTTAATTGTATGAGTCTTGAATATTTATTTTATTCTATTTTTAGTATTTGTTGTTATATAGCGGCAACAGAAATACATCTGTAAAAATTTCAACTTTCTAGCTATCACGGTTCATGAGATAGACCAGAATCTGGTGACAGACAGACTGACAGACGAACAGCGGAGTCTTAGTAATAGGGTCCTATTTTACCCCTTGGGTACAGAATCCTAAAAACATAGCTAATCTTAGTGATTTTGTCGTAGTTTTAGAGAGTTAGTTGGGAAAAGGTGTTAAATGTTGATAGCGGGACGAACCTTCCAATCACACATTGTGTAAAAAAGCGTTTTTTTTTTTTTTTTATGATTTGTTAAGGGCGTCCAGAAAGGTGTTTAGGATTAGGGTAGCCATTACATGAAACTAGTGTACACTGCAGCACTGTACAAATTTCAAGTAATCTTCGCTTATATAAAAAAAAAATATATATATTTTTAAAGTCAATTTACAATTAAATATTTTGTTAATATTTCAAGCGTGTACCCGTTACCATTATTAATTTCGAGCGAAAAACTGCTAAAAATTTAGGTTTGTTGTATTTTGTTGTGTTATTAGTATTTGTTGTTATGGAGGCAACAGAAATAAATCTTTGGTGAAGAGTATTTCAACTTTCCAGCTTTCACGGTTCATGCGATACATCCTGGTGACAGACAGCCAGACGGACGGGCGGATATTTGGAGAGTCTTAGTAATAGGGTCCAGTTTTTACCCCTTGGGTACGGAACCCTAAAAATGACGCGTACCAAACTGTATAAATAATGAATATACATATAATTTATGTCAAGACACGTACCCACTAAAGATAGCTTATAAACATTTGCTTAGCACGAGTAAAAGAAAAACACTTTCTTGATAAGATTGGGTACTTTTTGACGTTGCTTCCTCTCAGAATTCTTTGTAAGTGATTCACGCTAACACTGAAATATCGAATGTGCAAATTATGTTATCAATTTGTAGAAACAGAAATAAATTATATAACTTCCTGTCAGATTTCGGAGAATTTAGGTGGTGGAGACAATGGAAACACATTTTATTATTTACTTTTATTATTTGTATTACCTATCCATGAAACTCACAGTTTTAATGAGTTACAATGAAACACAAAAACATGCATTATAGATCCAAATACGTAATACAGGCTAGTAGGTACTTGAAATACTTAGCGATTTCTGTCAAATGCCTACTTGCCCTGCCTACTACCTTAATTTATGCACTGGTTGTTTGGGTACAATATAATAATTAGGTAGGTAGGTACAATACAATTATTTTGTGGTATATGAAGACCAAACGAACGACCCCCCGATGCATCGGTGATCGTTTACGGACGTTTAGTCAAGCTGTGTTATGAGCGCTACAACATTTGAAGTTCGATGATACAGTTGTAAAAGATCGATTGCCTACCTAAGTTTATTGTACATGGCCGCAGTTATCCTGGTTGCATCGCCAATAACTGATAGGATTATTTTTATAAATTTTGCATAGAGTATCACACAATGTAGGTATTGGGCGCAGGCAGAGGGCGGCAGATTTTCACGAGTGCGATGCGGCTTACGTCCGACTATGCTATGAAAAGTGTCTGCATTTCAGAAGTAAGGCAGCGTAGTAACTATTGACGGATTTGCCTCAATCCTGTCGCTAGATTGGTACTAAATATGCACATGGCGCTGTAATACGACGATCTGACAACAAGGTGCTGACTTACTCCCTAAAAGTCCAACACTGTAGTAGTTGGTAGTAAAAATGATAAAACACTTCACTAATTTGGCGGCTTCACAGTACAGCGTTCTAGCTTAATTTGACAAAGCATCTGGGCCGGAATCCCAGAATGATGCAGGTTCAAATCCTGCGAGCGCGACAATTTTTGAAGTGTTTATCACAAAAAGAAAGTTTCCCTAAAAGTCAATGATATTTTTGTTTATAATCTTTGGTCGCCACAATCATAACGTTTGGCGATCCCTTTTCACTATAGATATACATTAAGCGTTATCTGACGGCGGTGAATGAATATGCTATGAAGCAGGCTGGGCGATATCGGCAATCGCCGGCAATGAGAAGGCGCGGTCGGGCGCTGCCTCGATATCGTTCTTTATGAGTATTTACCCCCAAACTGAATCAACAGCGTAACATATTATGTACTAGAAGTAAGCTAATAAATGACAAGTGCTAAGGAACGGCCGTCCCGCGCTGGAACGCTCGACGTCATTGAAAAGCGACACCGACATATATTTAACATGAAAAAACAGACCATTAAAAAAATCAAGACCGAGCCACGGCGTAGTTTCGTTGTACGTATTTGTGCATGTAATTGTGTCTGTATACGGCGAGGCGTAGTTTTGCCGGCCTCACTTGTTTGTTTCTCAACATTATGTCTTGATTTTTTTATTTGGTCTGAGCATGAAAATAATATGGTTCACAAATGATGCCTGAACGGAAGAAATGTTGAAATTACTATACAATGTGTTTGTCTACCGGTGGCGGCGACATGACAAATTTTGAATAACTTTTACTGTGGGACCAACTCTGAAAACGCAAGAAAACAGCTAGGTATTCCATACTTTTTGTTGAAAGTCTATAAAATATCGTATGGAACCTCAGTTTTTTTTACGTTTTCAGAGTTGGTCTCATAGTAAAAGTTGATCAAAATATGCCATAGATGTCACCGCTTAAGGCTTCGGCACCGGTAGACATTATTATATCTTCTTTGGTAAGACAAACAAATTGTTGTTACCTATGTAGAATTGTAAATACAATTTGTTATTCTATCTTTGTTGACCAAGAAAAATGAGGCGTCAGTCATTCTAAATAGCTTAGACTTCTGAAGAAAAATAATATTTAGATACGACTAGATACTAACTTAACTATACAAATAGATATGAATCTAACAAATTAAGTAGTTTGGAAGTATTTTATTAACTACCTACGCTTAATTCTATAATGCAGTTTTCTAGGTACGCTAAGTACCTACGTTTACATAGAAGGTCTGCATTATTGCCTAGAAGGTGTGAATTTTGAATATAAGCTACTCATTGTAGTCAATAATTCAATAACGTAACTGTTTTCATGAAACTCGTCAACGTATACCTGTGATACTATGAATGCTCGTATTATTTGCAATTTGAGTCACACCGGTAGTGCTAGATAAGGCACGTGAAATAGCAAAGTAATGTCGCCGTGATGCTGATATTGCGACTCTGTAGAGACAAATACAATGCTGATAACACTTTACGAAGGATGTAGGAGCTGAGGAAAGATTACTATTTAAGTATCTATAGATTTAGTTAAACATACTTCTATCAGTCTGATTCTATGGAGTGAATCATTCATAAGAGAGGTAATAGGCATGTAATAGAAGTTATGATAAAGTGTTAGGAAAGCTTTCAACAGAAATTCTTATTTCTAATTAGTATCCGTAATCAGTTTCAATTGATTGTAAACTTTACTTAGCAAATGGCATGGACTCTGGTATCTGTGGTGCAGTGTTTAAGTTTCAAGGAGAGCGAAAACATCGTAAGGATGCCTGCGTGACTGAAAGTTCAGCGTTGAAGACATGTAAAGTCTATCCATTGGTACCTACCTACTTTGCTAGCGTGGTGTGATAACATTCAGACAGACGGATGGCAGAATCACAATAAATTACTTTTTGGCCATACAGGGCTATCCAGAACTGATGTATTGAGTCGAAAGGAGGTGATTCAGACGTCATCACGAACAACTTTTACTATGGGGCATACCCAGAAATCGAGAAAAAAATCTGCTATTTTATACATTTTGTCGATTTTGACTTGTAATATTGTAAGAAATACATAGGTAGTTGTTTTTTTCTTGAACTCCGGGTTGGCCCCATTGTAAAAAGTTTTTCAGAATGATGGTCTTATCCACTCGTTTCGGCTCAGTAAAGGGTAAGCAGATGACCCTGTAAAACGGACGACAGTCGTCCTTCAAATAGAGGAAAAGTCGCAATAAATACAACCATATTAAATTATAATACACGCGAATTGAAAATATTTTCCTATTAGTAGGTAGGTAAGTCGATTGAAAATGGAAGAAAACTGATAAAAATAAAAACAAGACAGTTTAGCATTGACCAAACGGCGGCAGTGCGACGCGCGGATCATTTCCTCAGTTTAATTGTCGGTGAGCACGCCAGCACGATTAATGGCCTGGCCAGCTCGACCCCCCTGATCTATTTTGCACTGTAACCTTTAGCACCAAGGTCGCCATTTATTTGGCAATCGGTACTCCTGGAAATACCCGTAGAGATAGATTTCGTCCGTCATTGGGTTTTTGTAGAACAAATTGAATGGACTGTAGCAGTGACTTGACGGATGTGGTGATCGGAATCCGGACGTATCGGTTTGATTCGTATCATTCTGATTCTGAGATATAAACGTCATTTCTTGCGTAGATCAATAGAAAAAAAATAACAATATCAGCACGGGTAGTACGAAAAAGGGAGAAAACCATTATATCCACTTTTAATGTCAGTTGTCATTCTCAATACATGCTTTCTTTCCTCTTCGAGGGGATAAAGTGGTGGAAAAACTACTTGTCCCTTTCCGTTTCAGTTTTCAGTTTATGTATTTTGACAAATGGGTGTCACAGATACACTTTTGAATAGTCGAAAACAAACTACAATACAGTATACACTTCCCATCCATCCATCAGCCATAGGACATCCACTGCTGGACATAGGCCTTCCCTATAGATCTCCAATAAGACCGGTTGTACACAGTATACACTTAAAGGAAACTAATTAGGTACATCTATATAAATTACCAACGTTAAATGAATGTGTTCATTTCCTATATACATTCTTAAAACCAAGTTGATTTCAGCGAAATAAATACAATTTACATCTACATTACACTAAATATTCTAAATACAACAAGACAACGAAACACAACAAGGTGCCAGTATATGAGTGATGAAACCCTACCTTTGCCGTACTACCCGTACTGGGGCTTCACTATTTTTGAATCAATAGCCCGCTCAAACGTATGCGGAAATGGTGGCGAGACTGACTGAATAAGAGCAAGAACAACATTGAAAATATATGTTAGTGCTAATAATATAGCATAGAATACAGAAATAACTTTTCAACGTTTCAAAAGTCAATCTCCTGCTTTTTCTTCTGCTCGAAATAGAATAGATAAACCAATTGCCTAAAGAATATTTTTGTAGCTCGACTAAAATCTAAAATCTATGATTTTATTGAAATATCATATCATTAACATCCGAAGCCGTCTTCATCCAACTGATAAGGTATAGGCTTCACTCTTGTAGTGTCATCTGCCTCTTGTTCATTGAAAGCTTTAAAAAGTATCTCGATTACGGTTATCAACGAAAATCACATAAAACATTTAATATGTAAATATTTTGGAGAGCATCTTTAGTAACATTACAAATCCGAATCTATGTTTGATGATTTATTTATTTATTTGGTACACAAAACAGAATACAGTCAATATATGCTTAAATATTGTAGTGAAAATAACTATGAGCTAAACCATATTCCAAAACATGTGAACACATCCGTCCATCCCCCGTGACTCAACTGCTTGGTTCAACTAGTAGAGCGAAGGGAAATTTTAGTTTCCCGTGACACTACTAGTAGTGCTACCATCATGATTATTATAACAGTACTTAAGTATTTGATAAAATACAATTTGTTACTCTTTCACGCAGCAACAGAGCAATGAATACTCATGATTTTTGGCATGGATTTAGTTTAAAGATTGTAAAATGACACAGATTACTTTTTATCCCAGAAATATAAATATTGCTGCTCCCGTGAGCCCCTGGGATAGCACAAAAATCAAAGTATCACGCGGGCGAAGCCGCGAGCAAAAGCTAGTGATGTTATAATACATAATTGAACGTACGAATGAGTTCGCCATTCATTAGAGCGCGTTATTACGCCTTTTAGTATTAAATTGATGGTTCTACGTGACTGTCAGCTTACTCATTTCGTGAAATTTCTTTATTAATGAGCCATCTCATAATTTTAACACACACATTTCTTTGGTTACAGGTGTAAGATCGAGCCTACCAGAGTTCTGCCGAGGGACTCTATCCTTTATGCCCGGGAGATAGAGTCCACCATGCTTGCGGTGGCGGATGGTCACGGTGTCCGACGCTACATTTACGCGCTGATCACTTGAACCAAGTAAAGGTAGGGTTGTCACTATCTTGATTATCACTTTAATTTAAAATTAATTATAATCTCAGTAGAATTTTCGGTGAAGAAAAACATTGTCAGTGAAACAACGGACCCTGTAGGTTTTGATTCCCTTGTGAGTGTCGGAATATGCGGTTTTTACGACATAAAAGGCTCTAATTTTTTTCTACGATTACTGAGAAATTTGATTTTTCACAACTGCAAAGACTTTAAATATACCTACCTACGTATATGGTGTGCACGACGGCACCTAGTAATATACTTATTTATGTACATTTGGAAACTCTTTCGGCACAAACTTCTAAATTCAAAATTATTAATGCGATTTCCGAATAAAAATTGGTACGACGAGGTCCTGTTTTTCCTTCACTAAAAACGTTTTCCACACCAGCAACTAGGCTTCGTCAGGCAGCAACCTTCACCTGTAGGGTACATAAATATCATTTAAATTTCAACTCGTTACCTTTAGCATTCCTGAACAAGAACTCACGTCTTGACACACGGACAGATAAGTTGACAACAAAGTGATCCTATAGGGTTCCGTTTTTTTCCTTTTGGGTTACGGAACTTTAAAAAACACTAAAATAGCCTTAAGATCCAACCAATCCATCCTTTGAAATCACTGTAAAATCCAACGAAAATCAATCAATCTAAAAGCAACTCTACCTAGATAGTCTTTTAAAAAAGACCCAAGTACCAGCCCTAAGTGAAGGTGAGAGTTTTTGTCAGGTCTACAGAAACCTTGTAATTGACCTGATTAAGGCCACCGATGATTATACTCATGTTTTAATTATGTACCGTCAACAATGATACCGGTTAATTGTCTCATTGACATTATGGTTATTTAAATAGTTCTCAGGGATCAATTAAATTAATAAGCCGACCTAGTGCGGTTGAATTCGTTGAAGATAATTAAGTGGAGTAAGAAGACGAGAGTAGTTTCAAATCTATAAAATATCAACGCATAGATTTGGCGTTTAAAGTATCAAAAATCATTAATTTTGACCAATTATTGAGTCATAATTTAGCTTACATAATTAAATACAAATTATTTAAAAAAAACCGGACAAGTGCAAGTCAGGCTCGCAAATCGAGGGTTCCGTACAAACACGTTGTTAAAATAATTAAAAACTTGTTTTAGCATGTGCTAATGTAGTTCTTTTATATGATACCTTACATGATACGATTTACTCAATTTGAATTTTGAACATATATTTTGTGAATTTTGAGGCCCTATTTTTTTGTGATTTAAATAAAAATGTACTGTTTTCAGATTTAACAGCTCTAACTTTTTTAAACGACAACTGAGAAGTTTTTCTTTTACACAACCGCAAGAATTTATTGATATACGTATACTGTTTAAATTTCAACTCGATATCTTTACGCTTTCCCGAGATAAAGGGTCTTGACATACACACAGACGGACAGACGGACAACAAAGTGATCCTATAAGGGTTCCGTTATTTCCTTTTGAGGTACGGAACCCTAAAAATATCAGACATCATCAAATAATAATACATGTTTAAATGCCAGACACACAATATAAAAAAATAACAAAAATCTTAAAATACGCCTCTCGACTTATCCTTGTTGGTCAATATATGAACTATCAGACAATGGTTCATGTATTGCATTGATAGTCAAAGCGATTCGCAAATACGCATAGGACTCTCTTGGGGCTCTGTTAAAAACATTTGTAAATAACAAGTCCTTGTAACAATAACAAGTTTGGGTCCTAGCACAAAACAAAAAAATCACCAACGGTACAACGGTAACAAAAATCGAAATATTATAATTAGGATTTTTGTTACCGTGACTAAAGTAAGGAACATGACTACGAATTGATACGCGTCACTCGCGTCACTTTAAACGCAGTAGGTATTTTATAAGTCTGCATGCTTCATCTTCGACCACAATGTCGCTTATGCGCATCACGTATTGAGGCGAGTTGGTGGTTAGTAAAATTATTTTTTTATAAAAATAGCATGACCGACTTCAACCGTGTACAGAATTCGCGAATATTTCGCACGGATCGATGTAGCATTTTTCACATTATTGTTGATTTATCAAAAATGGCTCAGCCGATTTCAATAACATTTAAATGGAACTAATTTTGAAGTAACTAAGCCGTGGTGGCCTAGAAGTAGTGACACCCGCCTCGCAATCGTGAGATCGTGGGTTCAAATCCCGGTCCCGTACCAATGAGTTCTTTGGAATGTATGTACGCCATTTCACACCACTGGCTTTTCGGTGAAGGAAAACATCGTGAGGCAACCTGCATACGTCCGTAGAAGAAATTCGATGGCGTATGCGAATCCACCAACAAAAATTAAAAGGCTGATACAGTACAGTACAGTAATTTTGAAGTATATTCTTTCCAATAAAAAAACAACTATCGAAATCGGACTACTATGTAAAAAGTTATGCGTGGCTATACATAATACAAAATATACGCGTCGAATTGAGTACCTTCTCCTCTTCGTTGGTCAAAAATAAACGTACAGCGCGATAATAATTATAGGAATATAAATAGAAATATTATAATTTTACGTTATTACTAGAAAAGATTTACGGTATTACGGAATGTTTACTCATAAAGCTAGGTAAGTACATAATTTTCGAGTCTGTTTGACGCCACCCATCCGTCGCACGTTAATGCAAGTGAATGGTAAAGTTTACAGCAGAGTAAAATGGCCGAAAATAACCGTACTGAGGAAGTCTACGCTCACATCCGCACAATAATGGCAGTTTTACTACCACAGAATACAATTCGATGGGCAATATTCAATAATACCTGATCGTATTCATTATACAATTAATTAGCGATAAGGTATCGCGGAATTGCTTGCAATTGATTTCCGTGATAACAAATACCATGACGCTCTCCGACCTTTAAACTAATTTTAATCCTGCAAAAAATATTTCGATCTCTCGCTCCGTTGCTACGTGAGCAAACAACACGCACTTTCTGTTTTATTTTATTAGTAGCTATCATAAATCATTTATTCTTGCGCATATGGGTACAACTGAGATCTTACAAATAATAAAAAAAAGAGTCGCCATATCCGACCTTTCGGCATGCAAAGAAATCATTAGACAAATAATGCATTTTTAAAAAAGTAGTAGTAAATTGAATGCACATAGAACGAGTTCAGACAGTAGGTATCTGCACAAAATACAATTAAACAATATGATTATAATTTTAGCCTAAAGCATGTCAAAGAAAGATATCAAGTCTGATATCTTTGAAGATAAGTGCGCATCATCAATTGACGCTTCAAATGGTGAAAAAAAACAGCATTTTGTATATTAGAGAATTAGTCACGATGCCGAAGGTGCTGAAGTCTATCAAACTCTAAGAAAGTTCGTAAAGACCGGGTGGCTAGTCCTGGTGTCAGAATGTTTAAGCCGCCTGATGGCCTCTGACATAGCTAAATGGTTATTACAACCGGTTTTTTTTTCACGAGCAAAAGTGCCTTTTTTTACTACAATAAGATACAATACTACTTTATATGCTAAAACTACCTACACGACTACTACATAGAAAGCAATTGGATCATCCACAGACCCTTGAAGGTCTAAAGATAATCCAAATGCTCAAGCTCACTGCCAGTTGGCAGCGTGCCCAGCATGTTAGCAGCATTGCCACGCTGAATGCTTAACTTTATTGATCGTTAACGAACACCTAGTCAAACTGTCAAATCCTAATGTTATCTGTGATGAGAAGAGAGTTTTATTATGTATGGCACAGACAGCACAGACAGTATGGCACAGATAAAAACAACTGTTGTAACATAAATTGCCGGTAAAGAACTTCTATAACATCTAGTTTTCTCCACACGCTATTTCCCATCGTCGTTTGAAACTAATAGTGATAAATAAGCACATAAACCTGAAAAGACAGAGCCTTTCTTTCAGATCGATTCTCTATGTTTTCGGCGATTAAGTTAGTTTAGAACATTTAGCGCGCACTTAGTAAGTTCATATAAGCCGGGTAGTCATATAAGGTGGCTAGTCCTGGTGTCAGAGTTTTTAAGCCGCCTGAAAGCCTCTGACATGGTTAAATTGGTTAAACGGTTATTACAACCGGGGCCTACAATTTAACGTGTCATCTGAGTCACGGTAGCGCCCAGTTGTAATGCCACTCGCGGTCACTCATCCGAAGACTGACCGTGCCGAACTTTGCTTTAGTTTGGTGATCGCTGACAGACACCTAGTCAAACTGAATCGAGCACTGAATAGGTATTTGTCGACTGTACATTTAGGTATTAACACTATTCACCTTGCTGCCTTAGTTTTTGTCTAAAATAGCGAAGAATGGCCGGTCATTATAGTCATAATCATAAACATTTGTCATGCAATACTTAGTCAAGGTGAAGAATTGAAGACGCCATAAAATTCACTATAAGTAACTTTACTTTTCCATTTTCGCTGTAACTTTTCCATTTCAAACCAGAACCCAGCTACCAATCAATCAAATCACGATAATAATTTTTCTTTGTTTGTACACGGCTTCACCTGCGTGATATTTTAATTTTTGTACAACCCTATAGGTACCATTTATTTCTACGGGATAAATAGTAGCCATGTCACTTTCCAACCTTTGAACTACGTCCATGCCAAAAATGAAGACTATCTTTTGCTCTGTTGCTGTTTTAAAGAGTAACAAACCAACAAACGCACTTTGTCTGTTTAGGTCGCTAAGTAGATAAGTACTCTGGCAGTATTGACTAGATCCTAACAAAACTCTTATAATAACAATGGATAAAAGTGGTTCACATACTTACATTCGTGTAGGAGAACCTGATATAGAAAAGGTCACAGTCACTACACAGCCACATCTATTGTGAGCTTCTCTCTTAGGTTGATAGGTACTATAGTAAGCAATTTTGTGATAAGCTAGTATGTACAATCAAATCATCAAATCAAATTGCTTAATTTTTTTGTGCGTTTATCAATTAATTGCATTAGTTCATATGAATATTATGAACTCAATTAGTTGCTCAAGTAGCTAAGATTTTAAGATTGATGTCAGAAACATTTGGTGGTATTCGTGGTTTTATGTAGCTTAACATGAGACCACGAAAAGAATTATTTTCAACGTGTGAAAAAGTGACAGATATATACTTCGCCATAACTCTGTCTCGTTCTGACACGTCGAAAGAAATATTTTGTGGTGGGCATCCTAGCCCGTGAATATTAATTTTACCAAAAAATAGCTGACCGACTTCACCCGTGTACAGAATTCGCGAATATTTCGTACGGATCGATGTAGCATTTTTCACATTATTGTTGATTTATCAAAAATGGCTCAGCCAATTTCAATAAAATTAAAATGGGACCAATTTCGAAGTATACTCTTTCCGATAAAAAGATTTATTGAAATCGGACTAATACGAAAAAAGTTATGCGTGGTTATATATTAAATATATATATATATATATATATACCTCCTCCGGTTCGTCGGTCAAAAATAATAATCTTCGTACCTACTAAACTAGAAATTTATCAACCGAATTTAATTTTTTTTTCCTCGACAATTTATGTAGTCAACGGGTTTGTATTTAAATATAGGAAGAATAATATCTACTCGTACCAATATTAACTTTCTAATATCGGTGGACATAGAAACGATTACACCTACAATTTCTCTGTAGAGTCGTTTTTCTAATTTGACGATCAATCAGTTGCTCTGCTATCTGTAATACCATTAAGTGATCTATTTGTTGATACATACGGCAATATAGCGCAGACCGATTAGATATCTCCTATCAGGCAGATCACACCGAAATCTATAATGTCACTCCAAATAATTTGTTGTGGTTACAAAATTACTTTTTTTATTTCCAGATGGCCAGTCTAGAGAGGCACGCCACCAATGCAGTGATATATTTACTAATCATTCTACAACTCCCTTCATTAGAGAGTAAGAAACCAAAGCAGGAATGTCCGATAGGCTTCCAACTAGCTTTAACATCAGACAAAGATAAAATATGCTACTCTCTGAAGAAAGATCCAGAAAGGTTTTCGGATAAATTCGCTAACTGTACGGGGAATTTATTCACATTGAAACTGTACAACAGTTTGAATTTACCAAAACCAGATGTATATTCCCTATGGACAGATTACAAATCTTTGTACCCTGGAGGTCCTTTCGTGGATTGGTCGTACTCGAGTTCGACGGGTAGTATATTAGAGACAACCTATGAGGTAAATAGAGACGATCAGACAAACGTTGGTGATCAGCTCTGCGTAGTGATTGATCCAGTGAACAATTTTACTGCGGTGAGATGCAATGAATTGCATTACAGATATTGCTTCGTAGAAGCATATTCAGATGATACATCTGACGATGGATGTGAGGAACTGACTGAAGGGGTTAGATTCTATAGTCCCTACCAAACATGCTTAATGACAGTGGCTGCAGCGGGCGGGCGCGGCGGGGTGAGGGCTACATGGAACCAGTCTCAAGGGTTGTGCGAGAAACGAGGAGGCTCCATACTAAGCCAGGGGTGGAGATACTCCAACTACTTCAAGACGTCCGGAGGACTAGACGGAGAACTGCCAATGTATCCGCTGAATATAGTGTCCAACGCCAATCACACCGAGCTTGTACAATACGGTGATAATATGGATGCAGTTTCAGTGGTAAGTTCAATAACTCTATAAGTAACGCCATGCTAGTTTTGATAAATTTTAGTTTAAAAGTGTATTGAATATTTCAGATACCACCCACTGACTGGCATTTTGGAAGTAGCACTAAGACAAAAGACACATCTCTCGGCGCAATCAACAATAACTACTTCTGGGACCTGGTCAATGGAACCTATATTTTTATGAATGTTATTTGTGAGAGACCTGTTGAGCTTAAACGTGTCAAACTCGGTGTTTCAATCAACAGGTATAAATTCAAAGATCTGTAATTATAGCAATGTTCATAATTTTATACATGTTCCTATTGATTGATATTGAAAACTATTTTTTTTAGCGGCGACGAACTAATAAAATTAACTGTAACCTACCCTGAACCTCGCAATTACAATGATCCGGAGCTACTGGAGGACGACATTATGTGCTTCACAGATTCATCTAGATACTATCCAAACAAGGTGTCCATCAAACCTCATTACAACGACGCCTCTAGTGACGTTTACATCTTGAAGCCAATAGAGAATGGGTACTACTGGTGCACGCACTCAGATTCCAAGAACTTCTATATTACGGAGTCTAATAAAGCCCTTTATGTGAAGGTTAAGGAATCTACTGAGAACATGTATGCAGTGAAAATTCACACTTTAGAGCCATACACATTGGATAGAATCGGAAAGCTGCTGGAGAAGGTTTGGATTAAGAGATTGGAGGAATATGTATTCTACAGCACTAAATACAGTGAGACGTACGAAGGGACGGAATACTATGATAACTACACTGTCATGAATTTTAGGTAAGTTGTACAAGTTTTTGCTTTTACGCCCACGCGTTATTTTGACGATGTGATATAATCCACGTTATATATAGGTACATTGTAGGAGCACATTTTGCTTTGCATTACAAATAATATCGAAAATTTGTATAGGTACACAGCAACTAACGAATAACGAAAAACTAATTCGAATCCCTTAACATTTACACCGTTATTTTATTGTGAGCTATTCCAGACACCAAATCTAATGTTTTTATTCAGAAACGAACATCCAGGAATGCATTGGGAAGATCGAGACATTGTTCAGAATAAGAAGCTAAAGCGCCTTTATTTGGATGCCAAGACAGTCCTATTGCATGTCGAACTACATCCAGATATGAAGCCTGCTAAGCCAGGCCAGTGGGAGAGGATCATAATAGAGTACATGAGGCCAGTCTACTACTGCGACAAGGAAAAGAAATTCAGTTTGGGTAAGATCATTTATTGACATTTTAGAACCCTTCAGATTGTCTAATAATTCATTCTTTTATCAGATCAAACCGAAGAAAGTTTTCAGCAGAAGAAAAAGAAGACAGTACGAATTAAAACAACTTGTGGCTGACTTAGGCATACGATATTGCATTACAATAATCTCTAACCTAACTCGTCACTATTATCGTCTTATGCTTATTAAAATATATCAATAATATACATTACCTACAGGCTGCAGGTCATGTTCAGTAATTCAGTATTCGGCATATCAGCACTACGATCGCAATCGTGCCTCAAAATACTCCCGCCTCTCGTTTTAATCTAATTACGAGATCAGTCATTTAAACCTGTTACACACCTAATTGCTATGTCATTGGTCTCCTGACTCATTTACAGTTCAGAGGTCACTGAGAATTTGCAGTTTAAACTTCTGTTCACTGTCCATGTCATTTAAAAAGTATTATACATTTAACTCAAAACTACGTACAAGCAAGCGCAGAGTATATTTATACAGGACGTCTACTGATTAGGTGGACTGATGATATAATTGGCAATATAAAATTGACGAGATAAAATTGACAGGGCTATGAAATCCATAGGGGATGCCTATGTCTAGCAGCGGACGTCTTACGCCTGATAGTGATGATGATAATTTGACTCAAAGACTCATTCTACAATTCTAATCTAGGTATCTTGGCAACCGATACTTTACCTACGGCTGACCGTGATTCTCTATGCAATATTTTACAACTTTCTGCCAAGCATCAAATTCCAATTTCCGGAGATCTTTTGCAATTACATAATTATTACTAGAGATAGTCATCATAATACGCTGAATTGAACAAAAAGATTGTGTAATTTTATCTGCATGAAACTAGGTAAAAATTTTGTTCATATAGACTCAACGCCGTTTGAAAGACAGTTGGGCCATTGTATTAGCTACCTAGGTACTTTTGATATGTACTTAAACGTTTTACAGCATTCGAAAATCACTGTTCTTACGCAACAAAACAATTTGTTAAAGACTTGATGCCATAACACATTATTGATATAATGTATTAATCGATATAAAAACACGTGGTTTACATTCTGCACTTTAGGGGCTTGCCTCTTTCACTGATAACAAGTTACTGACTCAACATTTTCATGATTCCAGGCATGAACTACTCAGCGTCAGAGTGCAAGCTGTACAAATGCGTAGGGGACTATAACGACGGCGTCCAGACGGTGATCACTCCTCAGGAAGGGTGCTACCTGCCAACCGTCCGGCTGACCACGGCACTTGACGTCGCTGACGTCACGCCGCTCATGCCAACCGCTCCACCTATAAGAGAGATCCCCGATGTTACAGTCTCGGTAAGTTTCCAACTTATTTCATTTTACAGTAAGTAGTGTCTGCGTGACACTTCTACGTTTTTCAAGAATCTGCTGGTGATGGTAAACTGCATGTATCAAATCATAACACACTTTTTGCATATTTCACTTCATGTTTTTACCAGGCATGTGTTATAAATTGTCATAGCCGATCATCATATGATCATACTTTCCAAAATCGAAACGCTTTTTAATTTCTCATGACTAAAATTTGACAAAACAATCAAATAGAAAGGTACAAAATGTGGATGCGTCTGGTCTTACCTAATCCTTTGATTTGTTGCACTAGGCAGTGGTGTTAATCGTTTTCCGTCTGTAAATACTGAGTGTTGTAAATTTGTGACCTGTGACAGACGTGTAATAAAACTAATCAGACATAAACGTGCCACCACTAACCCAACTAACATTTGTAGACAAGTAAACCGAGGCCTCGCGACAGCTATTATGATGACTCAAGCTCAGAAGAAGAGTACAACACTACGACAGAGGCGGACCTCGATACAGTTACTGTGACTGATAACTCGTACGGGGTGTCGACGGTGTCTAATGAAGTGATCACAGCCACGTCTCCATTCAGACCTTCTCCTCCGACCACCACGAGACCTCCAGATCCAACAACAGAACCGACCACCGAGTCTAGTCGTCCGCCAACTACTGAAACTACTCTACCACCCACCAGGCCACCGGTAAGTTTCAACTTCCTCTTCCTGTACTGGGAGATTCTATACAGTGAGGGCATAATTATGCTAGGATACCATCGTTTACACCAGCTCATATTATGAAATTCACCCTCTAAAATTGCGAAAAACGGCTGTTTCATACATTTTCTCGGATGTCAAGTAATATAATTACAATTAAATGATATAAATGAATAATCGGTATATTATATCTTCGAATATAATATTTGAATTTTTTCTGATCTTAAAGCAGAAGAATATTGAGGATTCTGTATAGAAGATGCTAGACTCTTTATAGAAGATATTTAATAGGATTTTCTGTGGCTATCTTCAGACTTAATTAGGAAATAGTTTTTCTAAATTTTGGAGTAAGGATTACGCTAAGTAAACTCTACTGAAAAGGCAACGGACTAGCATAGTTAAACCTAAGCAACTGTTACCTAACGTAAGTACTATAAAAAATGAAGACAAGATTCTGTATGTTGTACATACTAACATTAATACGCATTTGCATGAAAGCGCTATTAATTAAAATAGATTACCAATACATATAGTCATTCTGCATGTTTCGCTTAAATTAATTATACTATATGGGAACAGACGTTTTGAAACAAGAACTTAGAGTGCAAATCAAATCTGTGGCTGTGTGCCAAACTTGAAATGCGCGTCAAAATAATTGAAACTATTTAAAATTAACAATTTAACAGAAAAATGTAAAAAGTTTGAAAATTGTGTTATTGGCTCTGTTTTAAGCTGTCCCATGACTGTAAAGTTGCGCATTGAGACCTTGAGTATCGTATCTGAGAGCGTGCGCGGGGTAAGCCGCTGTCAACGGTTCTAAGTAAAAGGCTAGACAATTGTCTTGGAAAATCTAAATATTTGCAACGTTAGAGTTATGGGATGGGGCAACTTTTGCCTCGGGGCAATAGAATACTGCATCGGTATTGTCCCCTGCCTGTAGTAAGAGCTTACTAAAAGGACTTCTGGGCTCGTGAATGGAAATAGAGATAGGGCTCTGACTATCTACTCAAACGGGCTCGGGAAGGACGACAACGTATGTGGCACCGCTGTCGCAGAGGACCGCACAAGCCTAGTTAGGCTCGAGTAGTCATGTAAAGTGCTGGGAGCACTGCTGCGTTCCCTTGGATATCCCATAGCTCCCAAGAGCACACAAAGGCTGGCCACCGAGAGGGTTTTACTGGGTACAATCCCACATAACCCAACTGCACCCCAAAGCAGTCGGGTATCTTTCGAAGATTTCCCCCCTATAATAAAAGGGTCTTAGGAAATGCTCAAAATGAGCAAACCATCATTTAAATGCAAGCTGAGAGATCAAGGCGCGCGATTTTTAGTTGGTACAACGTTTTGGACAACAAACGAAATTTAAGATATCTTGCATAATTTGCAATTTACTGTTGGTTCGGTATCATTGGTTAAAAAAAACTAGTTACTGAATTTCACGCGCTGATCGAGGACAATATGCTACTTATACCCCAAAAGAATCATTCCTTTTCAACATTTTTACTTTTGCTCTTTAACGTGAATTTCGGTGAATGCTCCATAAACATATTTCTTACAAAATATCTTGTTTGTTTTCAGCCCGAAGACCAACTGGCGCTGGTGATCACCAACCTGGAAGAACTCCTCAACAATACGGACCCCATCATGGCGGAAGACATTGAAGATGTCTTTACTCAGGTATAGTTAGTTGTGCTAGCGTTCTTTAGCAAACAATAAGTAAGTTCGTATGGGTCGGGTGGCCAGCCCTGGTGTCAGAGTTTTTAGGCTGCATGAAGGCTTCTGACATGGCTAAAAGGTCAAAATAATCAGGACCTACAATTTAACGTGTGAGCCATGGTAGTGCTCAGTTGGAAAATACTGCCCGCGATCACCCATACAAATAAATACTGACCGTGCGGAACGTTGCTTAATTTCGGTGAACGCTGACAAACACCAAACAATGAAAAGTGTTTTTTGACATCGTTTGTTGAACCTTAAAGAAATATAATAGCAGAAATTCGTAGTGTACAAATAAATAGGAGTAATTAATTTCTTGTACCCAATTTGCTAAAACATCAGTAAATGCAATTGAGATTTTTGAAAACAAATTTTATTTTGATTTTTAGAATATTTTCACTACTTAACTTCTATTAATACCATTTTATTGTTTTAACCGTCAAGTGCAGTGGCTTTATTAACTACAACAAAATACAATAAAACATATAAAGCATTATTCAATTATTGAACAATTAAGTGTAGCGATTTCTACACTAGGAATCTTTATTTTAATTGCTCTTAAAACCTTTCAGGTGGACGAAATCCTAGTTCTAGAAGAACAGTTGAACATCACCGGCAATTTCTTGCATCTGCTCGATGACATCGGCGGTAGAATAGATTTAAACGGTTCCGACGAGTCTCTAACAGTGAGGGAGAACATTGCGTTGCTGGTGGCTGACGCGCAGCCTGACACGCCTGTCAAGGGACTTCGAGTCGCGGCCAGGCAATCTGACACATTTACCAATGACACCTTCCAGATTATCAGAGGTAAGAACTTTTAAACGCCACTTTTGGCTTTTGCTAGATGACTTTGGGGAAACTATTATGTAAACTATTCCTACGAGTCTTTTACCTTGAAATAGAATACTGAACCACTGGTGGCTGATGCCGAAAACGCTGGTAAAAAGGATTTTGAGTGGCGGCCAGGGAATCTGACACATTCACCAAAGACACCTTCCAGATTATCAGAGGTAAGAACTTTCAAACGCGACTTCTTATTTTTACTAGAGGGCATCAGGTGGTAGAATAGACTTGAACGATATGAATAGACTTCCAGGAAATCTGACACATTCACCAATGACACCTTCCAAATTACTTCTCTAAGTATTACTCTATCACATATGTTTCTTTTACAAAAACTTCTGAGCTAAAAGCAGCGAGCTAAAGTGACAATTTTGATATTCGATTTCTGTAGGCGCTGCAATTGTCCTTAGTTTTCTGGAATCGACTACTCTAACCCTAAACCTAAGTAATTACATTTTATGGGACCATCTCGCGGTGTAGAAACATCTACCGATTAAAATAAGAAATACACGAATCGGCCTACTAAAAAATCGGGTAATACCGGACGAAAAAGAAAATTACAATAAACATACCGATCTGTAACACCGATGGATTGAGAACTTTCTTTTGTTTCTCGTTTGAAAAAATGTATTGTGCTAATAAAGATGGACTGCATGTAATCACGCTAGTGTGACAATGGTTCGCCATTACTGTAACGCGAAAAACTATTGTGCGACATAAACTCCACTCATTGTGTCTACTTGTTATTTTATATCGATCATATATGTTATCGGCCCCTTTACTAACAACAATATAACACCTACTACATACTTATACTATTATGACATAAAAGCAATTGGATCATCCACAGACCCTTGAATATCTAAAATAGGTACCGAATCCAAATGCTCAATTCCAGTACCAGTTTTCAGCATGCCCAGCATGTTGACAGCATTACCTCGCTGAAGGGCAATGCGTAATTATACGATTAAACGTAGAACTAGCATTTTCGTCACGCATCTCATCCACCGTAGTCAAAAAGATGTTTGAAAACAAGATGATGAAATGCTTTATTCCATTGTTGCAGAGTTCAACTCGAGCCAGCTTTCGAGCGACGAGAACGAAGTAGTGGTGTCTCTCCCGGACTCAGTGTCTGTCTCGAACCGGCGCATCAGCTTCGTGGTGTTCCGCAACGACCGCGCCTTCCAGGGCGCGCACGAACACTACACCGTCAACAGCAGGGTGCTCAGCGTTAACGTCGAGAATTTCTTCGAGTTTGATCCTGGAGAGGTAAGCTCATTTCTCAAAATGAAACATATCGGGTGTTCCTTGCTGTGGGTGCCTTGTATTGGGTGGGTCCTTGACGCGCACGGAAATTAGGTATTTAATAGTAGGGTACTCAGCATTAACGTCGAAAACTTCGAGTTTGATCCCGAAGAGGTGAGTTCGTTACTCAAGATTAAACGCATCGGGTGTGGGGCATCGGGGTCGGTCCTTGTAATTTTAAGGACCATCAAACTTTACTAAATAAATAAGTTCATATAGGCCGGGTCGACTAGCCTTGTCGTTAGAGTTTTTAAGGAACACATACATTCTGAACAACGGTTTACTGAGCAAAAAGGAAGAACCCAATTCAGATCATAGTTATGAACCACTTTTACCATAATTCAGAATTCGAGAAAAAAAACTCTCTTCATTCCAAATTGAAACTCGGAATCGACAAAATATATAGAAAAAATTTATTATCGAATTTTGGATAATTACGATTTAAAAAATTAATTGTTGTGATGGTCTAAATCATCTTTCCACAAAATCACTTCATGATGATTCTTTATTTCCCACCCGTCGCAGAACATCTCTAAAAAGAAATCAAAAAATTACAACATAATGTTTTATCTGCAGGTGATCGACATTCATCTCCAGCCAATAGCGCACGAGCTGGAGCGGAACCAGAGCCGCACGTGCGCCTTCTGGCAGTTCCACGACGACGACTCCGGCTCGTGGTCGCAGGAGGGCTGCTCCTTCATCCGCGCCTCCCAGCCCGGGCAACTCGACACCTGCCGCTGCGACCACCTCACGCACTTCGCGGAAATCCTCGTCCCCCGCACCGTCTTCAGCGAGAAAAACGAAGCCGCGCTCGAAATCCTCTCCATCATCGGATGCTGCGTATCCATATTCGGCTTGCTGCTCATCGGCCTAACCGCCGCGCTGTTCCGGTCCTGGCGACGAGACTACAGCAACAAAATCTGGCTTCAACTCTGCATATCGATCTTGATTCTGTCCGTCTGCTTCCTCGTCGTCGTGTTCGCTCGGTTCCAGGAGAAAGATATCCTTTGCGTGTTGACGGGCGTAGCGTTACACTACTCTGTCCTGTCTTCGTTTTGCTGGATGTTGGTAGCCGCCGTGTTATCTTATAGAAGACTAGTGTTAGTGTTTAGTCGGGATGCTTCTCACAAACTGTTACGAGCGTCGGCTTTCGCGTGGGGAGCTCCCTGCGCCGTAGTGGGCATTCTTCTCTCGATCGCCCCGCAGTCTTACGCGGGACAATACGAAGAAAAGTCTCCGAGTGGGGCCTTCTGCTATCCGTCGGGTCTCGCGCTCTGGCTCACCGTGTACGCGCCGATCGCCTTGATGCTGTTAACAAACTGGACGCTATTCGTGCTGATAGTGCGCTCCGTGTTTGGCACGCGCCGGCCTCAGAACCACGGCCACAGCGGCGCTAACGAAGCATTCCGCTGCGCTTCCGTCAGCTGTCTTCTTGTATTCCTTTTCGGCCTGCCGTGGCTCTTCGGTCTTTTCTCGTTTAACGTGGTCTGCGCTTACTTTTTTACGATCCTTGTCACATTTCAAGGGTTCGTTTTGTTCTTCTTCTTTGTATTAGGCAATAAAAAGACGCGAGATTTATGGTTGAACAAGTTAAAAATCAAACAGACGAGGAAGATTCCCGTCACGTCTTCCACGTATACTAACAGGAGCACGGGAGTCAATGCTCCGTCTAGAGGGAATCCGACGCCCGCTTCTATAGAAGCGAACGCGTCAAAGCCTAGGTCGTTAAGTTCCACGGACAACTCGAGGTTCTCCTGACGAACGATATGACCCCGCTCTATGAAGGGTGTGTAGCCATTACTACTTGCCGTTTGAAGACTATCACTACAAATTTACTATACAAATAAAGTAAAGTGTATTTAACTTATTTGACTTACTTCTCGTAAGTAAGTGTTTAACAACACTGTTGTGACTTTGGTCTACTATAAGATTTTCTTTTGTGAATACATTTAGATCATATATAAGTTGTGACTGACTGTGCATTATGAGAAGTGCTCATCTAGTCCACTAACTATCGTCTATCACTTGTCTGTAATTATATTTATGTTGTTTTTAGTTTAAAAATAGATTTATTAAAGAAGTTACCAAAACTATACGAGTTCTAGTACCTACTTGATTTCGTGTTTAAATTTACTTATTTATATAGATGTAAGATTTAAAAAAAAAAATTATGTATTACTAATTAGGTACATATTTGTCAAATAGGTAACAGTTTGTAAAAAATAAGTAAGGAAAATGTAGCATTACCAATGCCAAATCGATTATTTATGTAATTTAATAAAAGTGTACAGTTACCTGTTGTTTTACTTGATTATAAGTTATTTCTGGAAATAATTGGATTCCAGAAACAACAACACATTCGTACGGTTTCAGGATAATTCCTGAAACGTTAAGAGATAAGTAAATATTTTATTTCATAGGTATATATAAATGTATTAGTTAAAAAATATGTAAATAGGTACAACCGGAATTTTGTTCCATTTATGAATATATACGTAAATTAATGTATTCGACTGAGCTTCGTAGAAAAGAAATTGAGGAAGGATGTAAGAATAATTATAAAAACTACATAAAATAATCCAATGATGGAAAACGTGTTTGATATGTAATATTTCCAAAACGGCTTGACAGCAAATACCTACAGATATTTGCTCGAAGAATTTAGGTTACGAGTTTTCGTAAACTTACAAAAATTAGTTTACAGTAGAACCTCGATTATCCGGCCCTCAGTTATACGGATTCGCGATTATCTGGACTACTACATGCGATCAACAAAAAATATTTTTCACGTTGAATCTATACTTAGACGGATATGTCCGAAGTTTCGTAACCCGCCCGCACCCCGCTCTTTCTATGCTCTTCGTGAATTTGTTATTGTTTTAGTTCCTAAGTGTAATTATTATCAAAAGTAATTTCAAATTTCTTGTTTTTTAATATATCATCATCTCACCTTACTATGGTTTTTATATTGCGTTTTTTTTTACGTTGATTGACATGTTGACCGTACTTTTTAGTCCCAAGCGTCGTAGAAACAATAAGCACAAGTGTCCCGAGCGACAGCTCGCTGCTCAATTGGCACTGACCGCTCCGCCAGGCACACACACTAACGCAATATGAATAATATGCACGTAAACTACATGGAAAGGCTCAAATGCGCTCGTGGAATGAAACATCTATAGTAAAACTGAGCAACTGTTTTGAGCAATCTTTCAATGTTACTACAATATTGTAACTAAGCGCGAGCGTAGCGAGCGCGAAATTTTTGATTTTATCTTTCAATAGAGTTCTTGTACTGTCCACTGCACACAGCCTTTTTAATAGTCCATTGCAGGACGTAGGCCTACCCACAAAGGGTGATTTGGCTATATCCACCACGCTGGCCCAGTGCGGGTTAGTATTTTCACATATGGCAATACCATATGTGAAAATACTAACCCGCTAAAATACTAAATTTCTTCTAAAGACGTATGCAAGTTGCCTTACGATGTTTTCCTTCACCGAAAAGCCAGCGGTGTGAAGTTCCGTACATAAATTTTGAAGAACTGAATGATACGGACCGGGTTCTTATTTTAATTCAATGGATTAATTTGATTCAATTTTTGCTCACATTTTTTTGTTTTTTTTTGTGCTTGCTTGTTCAATGCAGGGCAAATTTCATTTTAATATACCAACCCTCCACCTTGGATCCTTGTGGAAAGGCGCCTGCGACGCGTGATAAAGGGCGCCTGCAACGCCCTTTAATGTCCCGCGCCCCTGGGCGGTCTCCCAACCGCGCCCTACCCTAACGCCGCTACTGACCGAGGGCATAGACCTTTTATACAATACCTACTATTTAATTCAAATAAAAGTACTCGTGCCTACGCACCTAATAGCACCATTGCGCATAAAATGACCAGTGTGTATTTTTTCCTTATAGCAGCCAATTTCCATTCAACTTTAGAAATAGGTCCACTTATTAAGTCTCATTAGGTAGGTACATGTCTGCTAAAGTTACATGACTTACATACATATAACTCGACACGGCACTGTGTGATTACGTGCGATTTTAATATATTCATGTTTCATTTAGTTTCCTTTTATTAATCCGCATGGCTAGACCACGCGCCGCGGCATTATTTTGACGACATGTGAAAATTGAACAAATACAAGATATTAATTTGTAGAGAAACTTTCAAAGGTATATAAATTATTTTATTTACTACCTACTTTTGCTAGCAGATCAACCCTGAAATAAAGAAAATAAATTACTTAATTGTTCCATATATTTTATCGAGAATCAATGAAGTTTTGTACGGAATAGTTGAAGTTATGGTGCGGTTTATTTAGAGGTTACTTTTCGCGGTCTTTCACAGTTATTACGTATTTAGGCACTATTTCTTCAAAAAATAAGTTGCCGCTAATTTTTGAGTTGTCGGTTTTGATGTCTTTTAATTTAATACATGAGATCGACATTGACGCTTTTTTCCCGATCTGATAAATCAATTTCGTCTTTAAAATCTACAAAACGTGTTAATTTGGTGATAGGTACAGTTACCTACAGCTTTTAGGGTTTCGTATTCAAAGTGTAAAAACGGGACCCTATTACGAAGACTTCGCTGTCCGTCCGTCTGTGTGTCTGTTTGTCATCAGGCTGTATCTCATGAACCGTTATAGTTAGACTGTTGAAATTACAGTAAAAATCACAGGTGAAATTTCTGTTGCTGCCATAACATAAAATACTAAAAATAGTATAACATATCCCTTCGCCTTTCACGGGTTGGCCTACGTCCTGCAGTGGACTATTCAAAAAGATGGTACGGCACGAAAAATATTTAAGTCGGGCTACCATACAACAAACCCGAATCTTTGCCGTTTTTCGTTCGATATTAATAACGGTAACAGGTAGACGCTTTAAATATTCACAGAATATTGTAATTGTACATTTGCTTTAAAAATAAATAATTGAATTAAAATATAATAGATTTTTCCCATACAAAAAACTTGACATATTTAGTCGATCCGTAGACGCTTGCAATATTCACGAAATATATAGTTGTAGATAATTATCTATCGAGTCCGACTCGTACTTGGCAGAGTATTGAAATTTAACATACATTTTTTTCTTTTCTTCCTAAAAAACAATGCCGCCCCGTTCAGAGCCCTTTGTCACCATTTTCGTAGTTTACTTAAACTTTCGCGTCCGCATATGGCTCCATACATTTTGGTTAGTTCTTCCTTGTTTCCGCCAGGGGCGCTGTACAAAAATGTATAGAGCCATACGGAAACTGCTGTAGTTTCAATTTGCGTGTAAACCTGGACTAACCCCTCTATAGATGTCTAACTAGGTACCTACTCGGACATTTGTGTCGTTTTGTATCAGCCATAGGACGTCCACTTCTGGACAAAAAGATCTCCAATAAGACCGGTTGGTAGCGGCTTGCATCCAGCGCAATCCTACGGTCTTGATGAGGTTAACCCGTCAACCTTGTGGGTGGACGTCCTTCGCTGCACTTTCCGGTACGTGGTCTCAACTCGAGAACTTTCGACCCATCAGTAATCAGTCCTCAATGTTATTTTTTTTTTTTTTTTTTTTAATATTGGGGGACATCTCACACACGGTCTCTGACCCCAAACTAAGCAAAGCTTGTGATATGGCTGCCAGAGACTGATATACTACATATACATATTTTAAATACATACTTATATAGATAGTACCTAAATAACACCCAGACACAAAGCAAACACCAATGTTCATCACAAAAATGCTTGCCCTGGGTGGGGATCGAACCCACGCCTCTTTGATCCAGTAGTCAGGCTCACTAACCACTGAGCCACCGAGGCAGTCAATGTGCCCTGCCACTGGCATTTCCACTTGCCCATTTGCTGGGCTATGTCGATAACTTTGGTCCTACGGAAGTCCTATTTCTGATTCGATCTCACAGAGAGACTCCGAGCATCTCTACATAACCATCTCCATAGCTCATTGAGGTACTTGGAGCTTATTAATAATACTCATATCATTTGTGTAGCACAATGTAATGTAAGTTAATATTTAGGTACTCATTTTATTTTCAGATGGCTGTTTTCACAAGGCTCGCTGTCAACGTGCTATCATTTCTAATTTTCCAACAAACATGTGTATTATATGCTGCTGGCGTATGTCCAAAGAACTTTACAAGTTTTGATAAATATTGCTATATCTTAAAGGGCCCAGTAATATTTTCGGACAAGTTTTCTAATTGTCCTGGTAACTTATATTCTCACGAGTTGGTAGAGAGTTTACGGTTACCCGTGCCGGATGTGCCTCTTTGGACTGACTACACTTCTTTGTTCCCTGGGAGCGTTTCACTTCTAGATTGGTCTTACACGAATTCAACGGGAACACTTTTGGATACAGCGACAAATGAACTGGATTGGAGATATATGACTGACGATGATGTGACCTGTGTTACAAGCGATTCTATCAGGAGCTTTCTGGTGAAATGCAACGAACCACACTACAGATACTGCATAGTAGAAGCAGATGCTGATGGTCGTAAATACGAGAAAGTGACTCTTAATCTGACTGTTATCAAGTACGTTGAATTTAATACAGGTTAAGCTCATAACTGAATAGGTTCTACATTGCACAAAGCTACACTGTAAATTGTTTAGTTTTTTGATAAAGGTTCACAGTAAAAAGCTTTATTTTGTGATTATGCAATGCTATTCCAATTCAGGATTACTAGAATTAATGATGATAATTTTGTTCTTTGAGACAGTATTTTAGAAAAGTACCTATTGCTTATTCGACCTAAATAGATGCTCTGATATTCCTATACCTTTTTAGCTTAGGCTATACGAAGCCAGTAGTGAAAATCATTCGTGGCCATACTGCATGAACCTAAGTTTGGGGCTAGATAGTTATTACATCATATTATTTTATGTATATTATATCTACTATTTCTTAGATTCTAAGCCGAATTCAGCACCTTGCTAATGAAAATGATAATGTTTTACAGCAATATTATACAACTGAATGTTGTCTACCACACACCACGTAAAATCGGCGATCCAACACTGGACGAAGAACATATAATGTGCTTCACAGATTCTACTGAATATTTCCCTCAGAGAGTCAGAATTTCAGGAACTGGTCCCTACTTCGTATCGCCAACAGAAGATGGATACTATTGGTGCACGCACTCAGATTCCAAGAATTTCTACAAGACTGAGTCACAAAAAGTGTTGTACGTTAAGAACAAACATGACCTTCTTAACACGTACGCAGTTAAAATAAAATGTTATAGGAATCACATGTTATTAAATAAGGAGGGTGAAGTAGAGAGCTTGTTTCGAGAAGGGATAAAATTATTAGGTAATTACGTGCACTTCTCCACTGAATATAGAAAATCAACAGAGAAAATTAATTATAACATCAGTGATGTGTTTGAATTTGCGTAAGTATTTTTTTTTAGAACAAACTACATTCGAATTTCATTGTATTTAACGGAAATATTATTTTAATATCGAAATAATAGCAACTAGTGCCTATCAACAGTAATAGTAGCTTAATTAAGAAGATATTTTTGATTTTCTGGTCCAAGTTTCAAATTCCGAGGTACAATTAAGCCTATGTTAAGTGTTTTGAAATAAACTGAAGTGCCAGAATAGTCATAATACTAGGTGATAATTGCTACTCCACTCCAACGATTATTTTGAATCACCTATGTACCACTAATGTAGGGAAAATTACGAAAAGACTAAAATATATCAGTTATTAAAATTGTTTATTCAAAATTCAAAAGTATTTATTTATGAAAAGCACATTAAGTTTTCGGAGGCTCTAACTGCCAAACTGGGTATGGGGAACCCGTGTTTCGGAAAATAGTTCCTACTCAAGGAACAATGTTGTGTACATATTTATTTATTTAGTTTATAAGACCATAAAACTGATATTACTCAATCACACCTTGTTATAATGATACAAATTATAAATTTCAGAAGCGAGCACCGATTTGGGTATTTTATGAGCTATGGTGTTGTGTTGAAAGCAAAGTTGAAACGCTTATACGAAGATTATTTGATCGCTCATGTGACACTAAAGAAACATTCGGAGCCTGTGCAGCCGGGCTGGTGGCATGACTTACGCATATACTACATGAAGCCAGTCTACTTCTGCGACAGGGAAAAGAAAATCAGATTGGGTAAGGCTTGCTATTGGCTACAAAATAATGTTACAAGATGGGTTCTTGGATAATCAGTTAAAACGCCGATTATTCACTTTGCACTTTATTGCACAAAACCACAATACGCACGACGCAACTGTCTCACAAACACTTCACACTGGCACTGATATTCGCACAAACTAGTCACTTCACAATCACTGGTAAAACACTTAAACCCGAGATGTTATCGCTTCGACGGTAAACGAATAACTGAGTCCCCAAGTTATATCCGTTAGTTGAGTTTATATCCGTTATTACAGTCTGGAATTCACTAGATAATTCGCGACATCACTAGATCTAATAAACGCTATTGTGTTAACAAGTAAACAACTTTAAAGTTCAAGACTTCCCTATTGTTTCTCCAATACAAAAACACACAAAAAACACCATAAAACCGAATACAAAAGGCACAAAAAAAAACGCGAAACAATAGAGCACCCCAGAAGCGTGTTCACGTAAACATCGCAGACTATATCATAGTTACTTCATACCTACAACGGGCGTGCGCCTACTCCGTTACAATAAGTAAGTTCGTATTGGCCGGGTGGCTAGCCCTGGTGTCAAAGTTTTTAGGCTGCATGAATGACATGGCTAAATAGTTAAATCAACCGGGACCTATAATTTAACGTATCATCTGAGCCACGGAGCGCTTAGTTGGAAAATGCCACCTGTGGTCACCCATCCAAATACTGACCGTGCGGAACGTTGCTTAATTTCAGTGATCGCTGATAATCACCTTGACTAGGTCCTAGTCAAATTACGCTACGTGCGTGCTAAAAAATGAAGCGGACCGACATCGATAGGTACTGCCGGGCGGTAAAATCGAACATGTGGAGATGATTGGGCCATATCCACCACATTTTCACACCACTGGCTTTTCGGTGAAGGAAAATATAGTAAAGAAGGAATTCGATGGCCAATGCGAATCCACCAACCCGCACTGCAACAAATGTACGAGTAGCAACCCTGAAACTCTTTAACGGTCTTCTATTAAACATAACTAAGACTCAGTCTCTACTATTGCTGAGTGGACATTGGCATAGCTAGAGATTTATTTTATGTGCCTACTTTTGCTTACCCTAGAGTTTTTTTTAGCAAATAAGTTTCTAGGATGGGCAAGGTTCACCCGGGCCATCCTAGATGCACCCATGAGTAAAGTAGTTATATAGAGCTGGTCAGAGCAGATTGTCAGAGTGTTAGCAGTTCAGCCATATCCACTACACTGCCTCAGTTTTGGGTTGGTGGATTCACATACACCGAGAATTACTTGTTTTTCACTGTTTCACTATGATAATCTTTACATACTAAAAAACTCATTATTGATATTACACTAATCATTCCAGGTAGGACCCGGGTAGAACCGCCGTGTAAGTTAGTCAATTGTGAGGGTGATTTTAATGAAGGTGTCGAGATGAAAACCATTTCCCCAGAAGTATGCAACATTACGCCACTTAGACAATTAGATGCAACTTCCAGAGCCACCAACAGCATTGAGGTAGAATGGCTAATTTATTATAGGTATATCATGCCAATTAAAAAAGATACTAAGAAGGTTGTTGCGTTGGTTTCGTTGTGTTCATGTGGCCGTCCCCATGTCACAAAACCTTATACCCACATTTATGCATCGAATTCAATGAAATTTTCCAATATTGTGTTAGTTTGAGAAAAAAAAACAAACATAAGGACTAAGTAACGCTACGTTGCATTGCCGATCGCACTTCTGTATTTGCTTACTCTTGAAATTATTATTGTGGACAGTTACAATCGTCAATTGAACAATTGATTCCATTATTTATCTACAGTATAAATCAATTACATTTCAGCCGGAGTTGAATTCAGAGCTGAAGGATGTGATTACTGAGATGGAAAATCTTTTAAACAGCACTGAATTTTTTACGTTGGATGATTTTCGAGAAGTTTTTTATCGGGTAAGTCCATGAAAGAAAAAATGCCAAGTCGATGGTCCATGATTTGATCTTAAGGCTAAGAACTCACGGAGCGGTTTTTAGCTGCACCCGCTGCGGTTGTAGGCCCGCAGCTTCTGTAGAATGCAGATATAGAGGGTTATTTCTAATCAATTAGCATCCTCTCAGGGGCTTATTCTGTACATCAAAACTAACAACTTTTGTTTTACGACTTTTGTCAATACTCAAAAAAAAAAAGTTTTTCTATAGAAAAATAACGTTCACCCGCAATAAAATGTATGGAACAGCTTATTTTTTTTGAGTCTACCCGTGGTGACCACGGACGATGCAACTCGGTCGAAACGTCGGGGTGATAAGGTATTTTTATCTCGTAATTTTAGTGCGCGATAAGTCCGGTAGTATATTGTAAATGTAAAAAATTAAAGCAGATCTCACGGCGTATTTAAGTTCACGGCGTGCGCGGTTGTTTGCGGCTCCCGATTGTGCAGATCGCGGTCAACCGCAACCGCAACGGTTTGCAACCGCGCGCTCTGACGACGCGGCCGTCGCGTAACCGTAACCGTACAAGTAACCGGACGCGTGAGTATAGCAATAAAACCGCGGTTCCGCCACAGCGGCGGGCACGGGAAAAAGCCGCGACGTGTGTTTTTAGCTTAAGACATCCACGATCAGCCTTAAAGCTCCATTTTATAATAAGAATTAAGTTTATAATTATTTATTATACCTATTTATTTTATTTTAATAAGTCGAAGTGTTTTATGTGCTAAAATGGCAAACTATCTGTCAGGCTTCTTGACAAGAGCAATTTGTCACCTATGAGCAGTTGCAGTATAACAGGCGTTGCTCAATGCCCATATAAACCAATGTACAAGTTAACAAGAATATCTATAGCACTGAAAATTTGTAGAATGGACTAGATCAAAGCAATTAATAAAAAAACTAAGTAATAAGTTTGAAAATATAGATAAAATCTTTTGTTAATGTTTAGCTGGCAGGAAGCACGGCGCTGGATAGGTACCCTATAATTTGGGTAAACGACAAAAATGACTTGTTGAGACCCTTGAAGCAGAGTAGGCCTGCTGGCTCTCCCAGAGGCGCCATCGAATACAACGATGTACAGATTGATAAGTAATATATTATACAAGATAATAAATTAGGTCAGAAGTTAACTACTTCGTTTCATTAATGAGATTCTAAGAAATTTCAGTTTCACCCTCGTATAAGCCCGACTATAAACCAAAACAGATGAACAACGCACTAAAAGACCAAAAAATTAAAATTTAGGAAAATTAACTATTCCTGGTTAAATTTGAACCCATAACATATGCACATTTTTGTAATTTACTTTTAAAATCCCTTTATTTTGATACCCTATTCGATCGGTTTGACAAAAAAAAGTTTTAAATTATTTACATTTTGGCGCCAAAAATCCGCAATTTTGCATTTGATCTTTAAAAACCTATCTAAGAACACTTGACCTTTTAAGACAAATCTAATGATACCTTAATCGTTGAATCCAGTTTTTTGGAAGATGCTGGGAATTTAAGGAAGGGAAAAGAAATATTCAAACAAACATACAAGATACGCGCGAAAAACAATACCTTTCCTTGGCACACGGGTAAAAAGGGAATGAGTGAAATACATAGCACGCAAGATAATCGTTAATGGGATGGTAAAATTCTGGGATAACAACTGTGTGTCCACTGGCAAATACCTAGAACAAGACGTCTCGCGGCTGTGATGACCAGTTAATAATGATAGGACGTGTAGCTCCTCAAGATGAGGATCTGTTCACATTTTTCTAGATTATCAATATTAGAAGATAAGATGTATAACAAATAAAGCTAAATAATTCGAGGTCTTATTGACAAAGGAATTATCCTGCGATATATTAGTTATCACCGAGCATTGGCTTCGGGAACATCAATCAATATCTGTTACCTTGTGTAATTATGATTTGTTATCGTTTAGCTGTAGAAAACTGATGATAGTGCATGGCGGAAGTTGCATCTATGTACGGAAGGGTAGGAAGGTGGTGAACAGACAAGATTTCTGTGACTTATCGCAGGAGTAACTATTTGACGTATGTGCTGTACGTTTATTAGAAGACGATATTCTGGTTGTAGGGTTGTACTACTCAAACTTCACTAGTCACTCAGTTTATTTAGACCTCTTCGAACGCCTCCTTTACAAAGTTACAAATGAAGGCTTTTAACTGCGTACATTTAGGAGATGCCAATATTGATTTTTTACAGAGTCCTAGTGCTCTAAAAAAGCTTAAGGACAATAGCTAGTTATAATTTTGTCCAATTAGTCAATCATCCTACATGAGTGAACGGAGGTGGTGGAACGCTTCTGGATCATATATATATGTCACCGGTTTATTGTAAGAACTGTTTGTTTAGAAACTCTCGAGTTAAATTATAAACTATCGATATATTGTGAACGGATACAACGATGTACATTTTAACGCTTCACATTTTCGTTAGTTTGTAAACAAACAGTGTTCAAATGTGAAATTGTGAACTTGGGTGTAACGAAACTCGAAGTGGACAGTGATTGGTTCAACGCATCATCCCTTTTACGGCCACTCCTCTTCCGCCGGGTGCAGCTGTCCATTGTTCTTTTAACGGTGTAAAGATTGACTTACAACGATTTGATAAAACTGTCCGAATATTGTACGTAAGTATTGAAGTCTTGATTGAAGATTGAAGTCGATCGTATTTCCGATTTTTTTATTTATGGATCGTTGATCTGATTGTATTGACAAACTAAAATTTAATGTTGTTTTCCTTTTTAAAAACATAGATAATTTTGTTAATTGGTAATGTTTATTCTTTGCTATTATTTCAAATTTCATATGGGTTTTGTGCCTGAAATAAACGTTTATTATTATTATTTATTCCGGATCTTAGATGCAGACATGGCTCGAAGGTGACTTACGGATCCAAGGCTGGCACATTGGGTACAAATCCCTCCTAAAATTTCAATGATTATAATTCTATAGATGTTCTATAGAATTCTATAGTGTATGATACACTAGCTTGATAGAATAGATTATTTGAGTAGAAGGTAAAAGTATGTTGAAAGCTGTTACTACATAGTAATGCATGACCCTAACAATGAAAGTGACTCGTAAAATGACAGTTGGGCTATTGTCCTCCGGATCTTCAAAATTCTCGACAAACAAAAAGACATGCACATCTGTGCTCTCCGGGGTTACTTTACGGAAAGTCCCAATCTAGTGATGTGCAGTTATTTTGGAGTCTCAGTACAATACCATATTATTATTTATGTTTGGCTTTTCACATAGTATTGAAACTAGTGGCAAAATATACAGAACAAATGTGAGTGGAGAGTAAGCCGTCTCCGCACGTGGACATTTTTTTTGTATTGAGGGTTTTTTTTATGTAGAGTTAGAGATGTACCAATTTATAAGACGGTCTTTTTTGCCAATCATAATTCTAGGTCAACAGAAAGTACACTATATGTTTTTGTTTACTATGTGAGTGTAGAAATTTAAAAAAATATCGTTTATTTTAGTTTCGTTTATTTTACATTTAAATTAAAATCAAACGTTAGTGAATTGGTTATTTACGTTTGCCTTCTACGCCAAGTATATTAATCGGTAAATTATTTTGTTTTCTATTAATAATATTATATAAATCAATACATTGAGCATTCTAGAACTTAAATGAAAATACAATAATAAGAATTAAGTTAAATAATTACAATGATAAAATCAATTAATTCAAAATTATTACAATAATCAATTAATCACAGAAAAAGAAAAAATATTACAAATTATATTATTACATTATTAAATCAAATAACATTATTAATTCAAATTATACCATTAATTCAAATTATATTATTACACGAAACGGTTGCGGGACGATTGAGCAGAATGTTTATATTATGCATTGCGTCAATTGTGGGCAGTGAATCATTAATTATTAGTTTTCGCTAAAAATAGTACAATCTACTTCAATCATAGCAATCTACTTACGGACAATTGAATCGAAATAAATTGAATTCATCTAATCATCCATGCATCCATCAGTAGTAAGAAGTCCACTGCTGGACATAGGCCTCCCTATCGATCTCCAATAAGACCGGTTGCTAGCAGCTTCATCTAATAATTTGCTTAAATCAAACGTAATTACTGAGTTCTTATGATCATCTTGCAGCTCCATCATCAGACCCTGGTTATCATCTATCACCTAAGTAGGTACTCGTCAAGACGAATAAAACGAACCGGGACTCGGCAGGGTTGCTCTGTTTCTAAATTGAGTTCATTTGACAACCTTACATCATCAGATTAAACTCTGGTAACCATCTAAAAATAAAGTACTCTCTAAGGCAAATCAAATGAGCCGAAATTCGATGGGGTTGTGTCGGTTATGACAACCTTCCAGCTCTATCATCAGACCCTACTTACCATAGAAAGACAAACTACTCGTCAAGACGATTTAAATGAGTCCTAACTCGATGTGGTAGTGTCGTTTCATTTCGAAGTTCCTTTGGCCACCTTCCAGCTCTATCATCAGATTGGCACCATGTCGTCCAAATATTGCTTTAGCATGCGATTTACACATGTGTGTAAAGTTTGAGCTGAAGCGGTACCCAGTAAGTGCATCAAATTTAATTTGTAAGATTCGATGTCAAACCCCAGACAGGTAAATAAAAGTTTGTAAAAAAACATCATGTGTGATCATAAATAAAAAAATATATATACCTACACGAGTCGAAAACAGTCAGACATTTTTTTGCTTTTATTGTTCTTGAGATATCTTTTTTAAAATTGAATAATGGCGCACTCAGTATTTACTCTTTACACCGTTAAAAGAACAATAGACAGCTGCACCCGGCGGAGGAGGAGTGGCCGTAAAAGGGATGATGCGTTGAACCAATCATTGTCCACTTCGAGTTTCGTTACACTAAGTTGACAATTTCACGTTTGAACGCTGTTTGTTTACAAACTAACGAAAATGTAAAGCGTTAAATTGTATTGTATTCACAATATATCGATAGTTTATAATATAACTCGAGAGTTCGTAAACAAACCGTTCTTACAATAAACCGGTGACATATACACTAATATGTCAACAGAGCGCGCCTGCACCGTAGTTGACGTAAACACACAGCCGCTTAGCGACCATAACGCTCAGCGTCTGATAGTCGAAGAATGTGCCACCCCCACCCCCGCTCACCAGTTGACCCGCAGCTTCACTGCGGCTAGTAAAAATTACTTTATCAACGCCCTTAAATCTGTTGATTGTGATCCTTGAGTCATTGGCAACTTCACTCATAACTATTAAAAAAAAAACTATTGGTTGACGCGCTGAACCTTGAGTTTGTTACAGCTGCGAAAAAATCTAGGGCATTTGTTGCAAATAATAATCGCGCGTTAGCTGCGCTGGGTAGAAAGTCATCCGCCAGCGATGTATCAATCCGACTTGAACCCTTCTCACCTACCGAAATTGTTACAATAGTAACTAAGCACATTGCTCCAAATAAAGTACCTACCGACCTTTACGGCTTGTCAGCCGATTTAATAATATCAGGTATAGTGCCTTTAGCACCTGTTTTAAGTAGACTTTTCACCTTATGTATGCGTAACGGAGAGTACCCATCAGCTCTTAAAAGAGTAAAAATAAACCCCTTCTACAAGGGCATGGGGAAAAAGTCAGACTTTAAGTCGTACCGTCCGATCTCTGTTGTTCCAGCTATTAGCAAGGTATCTAAGGTAGGGATTAATAAAACGGTTTTAAACTACGCGCTCCAAAGAGACATCTTATCTGACAGGCAATACGGATACCGGGCCGGGCGCTCAACCACAGACTTAGTGCGCGAAGTAGTGTGGCAGATTCTGGAAGCTCGGGAGGCAGGAATGCAGGTCGCTCTTGGTCTGCTGCGACCTATCGCGCACCTTTGACATGGCGGACCACCAACTCTTTGCTCAGAAATTAGGTTTCCAAGGAATGCGCGGCCCTTCCGGGTCGTTGATAATCTCCTCTACGCCAGGAAGAATGCAAGTCGTGGTGGAGGACAAGGGTCGCGTCTCATCTGAGGAGCTGGAGAACGCAATAGGCGTGGCCTAGGGATCCTGTTTCTCGAACATTTTGTTCGAGTCTTCTCTTGAATGACTTTGGCACCCGGCGAGGCAGAGATATACATGTAAGTTGACGATGTGACCGCAGTGATTACTGCGCCATCATCTACTCAGCTGCATTGTAAGATAAACTCTGCTGTTAGTAAACTCGATGAGGTTGAAGTCGAATGGTCTAGCATTGAACAAAGATAAAACCGGCTTTTTAAATTTTAATCTGAACGGGAGATCGGAGGCTAAGTACTCGGTGAAGATCAGAAACACCGCGCTTCAGCAGGTCAACTCAATAAAATTAATAGGATTCCACATAGATAGCGCCCTCACGTGGGAGTCACATATACAGGAGCTATGTGGGAAGCTGAGCCGCTCGTGCTTCGCGCTCAGGCGGCTTGCGAGCATAGCCACGCGGGACGTTGTGCGCTCTTGTTACTTTGCCACAATCCATAGTAATATTACGTACGGATTAGAATTATGGGGCCGCGCCGCGGAGTTCAAGAGAGCTTTCTCTATGCAAAAACGGGCTGTGCGTGCCATTTTCGAGGTTTCAGACGACGTGTCTTGTGTGGAGTTCTTTAGGGAACTGCGCGAACTGCCACTGCCGTGCGAACTAATCTATCAGGTGGTCCTTTTCACGCACAACCATTAAGAATTAGTTAAGAGGAAAGGATTCTAGGTTAAATTTAAAAAGCAATACTTGGAAAAACCTACTGGTGACTCCTTATCATAGGCTGGCAAAATCGGAGAAGTCTGTATATATTGGTGGGCCCGCTACAACCAACCGAATACCCGTAGAAGTTCGGGATGCACCTTCCGCTGGGTCTTTTAGGAATAAATTAAAATGTTGGCTACATGAGCTACTATTTTACGATGTCAATAACTTTTTAAAATTACCTGAATTGTGACTAATTTGGTAATTGTCAAGTTCTCTATTTTGTGCTATAATGTATAGTGCCTTAATGTAATGTTTACTTCTTAACTTGTAACAAATGGTGATATGAATATATTACTGTATTACAATAGTTAAAAAAAACATCTCTTTAATCTTCCAGATTGACTTCATTATATTCAGGGAAGAGTTAAAAGTCAATGGCCATCTCCTGAAGTTGCTAGAAGAAACTGGCGCGAGAATAGATCTGAATGGCTCTCTTGTGATAAAGGCCGTGGGAAAAAACATAGCTCTGCTGGTGGCTGAGGTGTCACCACGGGAGCGGGTTAGAGCGTTTCGAGTTGCGAACAAGAAAACCGATATATTTGACATTGACGCCTTCGAAGTTTTTGAAACAGGTACCTGATAGTAGTCGTAACTACGAGTATGTATATAACGGCGGAATCATACAAATTGCGACACATATACCAACATTATCATATTACTTACCTATATCATTTTGCTAAACAATTGTGATAAAATATATTTGTGAAAACTCATGGACGTATTTGACCTTACGGTGTATACGACTTTCACAAGTGGTTGTTAGGGTTCCGTACCCAAAGGATCTGTCTTGTAACACAAGATTGCGATCCTTTTTTACTATTTATTTTTCTTATTTCAGAAATTAACTCAACTGCGATATCCGAGAGTGAAATTGTGGTAATTTTGCCCTACTCTGTGTCGGATTTAAAGCGTCGAGTTAGCTTTTTGGTTTTTCGCGAGAATCACCCTTTCCAAGAAAAAAATAGAAACTCTGAAATTAATAGCAGAGTAGTGAGCGTGAAAGTGGAAAATTTAACTAAATTTTTACAAGAAGAGGTAAACGTTATTTCTATTTAGCCAATCATAAGGTTGCATTAAGTATTACATGAATTTATTTCTCAAATGACTTTTCATTGATGCCTTAAAATATAATAATCCAGTAAACTGTGAAATATGAAATTAATAATGTTTGTAATATTTTTTGTTATTTGATAACTACAGAAAGATGTATTTTTTTACAGACTATTGATATATATATGAAACCATTAAAACCTAAACAAAAGCGTAGTCAGAACCGCACTTGCGCTTTCTGGCAGTTTCACGACGACGACACCGGCAGCTGGTCCCAAGAAGGATGCAACTTCACCCGAGCCTCGCAGATACATCAATTAGACATGTGCCGCTGTAGTCATTTAACACATTTCGCCGAGATTCTCATCCCTCGTGTCAATATCTCGAAAACACACGAAGATGCGCTTGAAAATCTTTCCATCATGGGATGCTCCATATCAATTTTAGGGCTGTTGCTAGTCAGTTTAACAGCAGCTTTATTTCGATCTTGGAGACGAGACTTTACCAATAAAATCTGGCTTCAACTAAGTATATCTATAATATTATTATGCTTCTGCTTCCTCATCAAAGTGTTCGTTCAATTTGTTGAGGACGATTGGTATTGTCAATTGACTGGTATAATGTTACATTACTCTGTGCTATCTTCTTCTTGCTGGATGTTAGTGGCCGCTGTCGTATCATATAGAAAATTAGTCGCGGTTCTGAGTATGGATCCAACTCATAAATTGTTGCGAGCGTCCGCTTTTGCTTGGGGGGTTCCATTAGCAGTGATAAGTATACTTTTGTCTGTTGATCGGCATTCTTACAAATATGGGGAAAACCTAGATTTTTGTTATCCCTCAGGTCTGGCAATCTGGATCGCTGTGTACACTCCAATTGCTCTGATGCTATTATCAAACCTGACGCTATACGTACTGATAATCCGTATTTGGGAAACATAGACCACATTATCACATACAAAATGAAGCTAAGGAGGCAATCCGTTGTGCTTCTGTCACTTGTTTACTCGTTTTCTTATTAGGCCTCCCCTGGCTCTTTGGCCTGCTGTCCTATAATATCGTCTGCGCTTATTTGTTTACAATCTTCGTTACCTTCCAAGGTTTTATTTTATGCTTTTTCTTTGTGGGTAAGAAAAGTACTCGAGATCTGTGGCTAGTAAAGTTGAAGATGAAACGGATTGGACATTCTACGTCGGATAAAGGTTATGTTGACGGCTATCATGTTGAGTTAAGTGCTTTACGTCAATCATGAACGAATTCATTTAATAAGAGACTGACATACTATGAACTTGTGATAAAACTGCAGGAGCTATTGGGGAAGTCTATAATAATCAAGAGAGGACATCCTTCGTTGATGATTTTGACAAGCTTAATAAATATAACGTAACTCAAGTTATTGGCTAAAATAACAGTTATTCTAAACCATTATTGTTTGATTTTTCAGAGTATTACGTTTTCCTCATATTGTTAGAGATAAGCGTAATAAGTAAATAATGTACCAATATTTTTAACATATGTATTAGTAATAAGCTAAACACAGCAATCAGTTGTATTTTATTTAATACTTAATAATATTTTGAATCTCGGAAAAGTCTCTTTTTTGCATTTTATTTATATTTAGTTTAAAATTTTAAATCAAGTCAAATAATTTGGGGGGCCGGAGAGGGGGGGGGGTGTCTCCCCACACTACAGTTCTCATAAATTAATCCATGGGGTCCGTGGGGGCTGGGAGCTCATCTTGTTTTCAAAAGTCTTTCAGAGTGTCTGGTGGACGCTTTGCGTGACCAAAATGCTGGTGTGTATTTGGCTCAACGTATAAGCATTGCCATTCAGCGTGGCAATGCCGCCAGCACGCTGCCAACAACTGGGAGTGGGCTTTAGGGATTTGGATTATCTTTAGACGTTCAAGGGTCTTTGGTTGATTCAATTGCTTTGTAGGTATGTAGTAGTTTAATTTTGTACATTTAGCATAAGTACTTAGTAGTGTTGTATTTTGTTGTAGATAATAAGGCACTTGCCAGAAGATCATCATCATATGAGATTGACGGCATGAGAAGTATAGGTATATAGAGGAACTAAAGTTGAAATGTTCTGAAAGATAATATGCATTAATTTACATCGGCCCGAGGAGGAAGGAATGAGGCGTAGTTTCTGTCGTCTAGATGGAAAGTAGTTAGACGAGGACCGGAGTATATGATGATGATATACAACCACCTACCTAAAAACCTACAAGAAGAAATTAATCGCAAAAAATTCCAAAATAAACTCCAAAAACATTTAATTAAGAAATGCTACGAAAGCATTGATGACTACTTAAACGAGAAAGTTTCAAGCCACAAACGATTATAAAATAACATTTAGTTAAGATACGTACGTTATACTCTGTATATTATACCATTTGCGATACCCTAATGACAGGGTATTATGTTACTATTATATAAGTGTATGTGTAACTAGGCATATTATAAGGCAATTGTATACCCAAATAAATAAATAAAGTCTGTTTTGTTCAGAACCGTCAAACTTCCAAACATTTTTAATAATTTTGACAGAATTGTAGGCTCCCTCCACTTGGATCCACAGCTCGGCTCCACTTGTGGATCCACGTATACCTTTATTTCCTTTTAAATCCACCGGTGGATCCACGGATACTTATTGGGCTCCCTCCACTTGGGATCCACAGCTCGGCTCCACTTGTGGATCCACGGATACCTTTATCTCCTCTTAAATCCATCGGTGGATCCATGGATACTTATTTTTCCTCTTACATCCACAAGTGGATTCATGGATACTTCTTTTTCCATCTAAATCCACAGGTGGATTCGTGGATTTTTTTTCCGCCTCGATCCACCAGGTGGATCTCAAATTAACAATATTTTTCTATGCCACTTGAACCTACGATTCGATAACAATCGAATCCATTTATGGACCTATATTATATCTCCTTTTTTATGGGTTCCGCAACCAAAGGGTAAAAACGTGACCCTATTACTAAGACTCCGCTCTCCGTCCTTCTGTCCGTCTATCTGTCACCAGGCTGTATCTCATTAACGGTGACAGCTTGCCACTATAACTACTAATACTAAAAATAATTCGCCAAGTGTGAGTCGGACTCGCGCACGATGGGTTCCGCACCGTATGGAAGCCGCCCATTATACATTTTATTTTAATTTAGTTATTATTTTTGAAAGGAATATACAACTTAAAATTCAAGCAATTTCCTGTTGCCGTTATTAATATCGAGCAAAAAATCACGTTTTGGACGGGGTCTTCCTTACAATAATCCCATACTTGTATGGGGGCTCACTTTACCATATCAGATGCCTTCAGGCGGCTTGAAAACTCTGACACAAGGGCTAGCCACCCGGCTTATATGAACTTACTTTACTGATATAATTGTAACGGGTGGTTCACACAAGGTCTCTGTTTTACTGGTCCGTTTTATGGACTACATTTTTAACTAGCTTTTGTTTAACTTGCAATGGATGTTCCTATGTAGGTATGTATGTTAGTTTGGGTGGAATTTTGTAAGTAAAATTTGACCAACTTACCGGTTTCCGATTGAGCTGCAATTTTGGACGCATATGTATATCGCGTGACAATGAAATAATATGGTACCATGGAGCTGGTCTGGTGATGGAGTCGGAAGGTGGCCATAGGAACTCTAAACAAGATATACCCGACGTGTTTCGAAAACCATATGTCAATAAAACGTACAAACAAAATATTATACCTAGCCAGTTACTTTCTCAAGTGCTCAGGTTGAGGACTTTTTGCTCAAGTACTTCTCAAAGAAAATGAATAAAAATATCCACGGATCCATCTGGTGGATCGTAGCAGAAAAAAAAACCGTGAATCCACCTCAGATTGGATTCAGATGGAAAAAGAAGTATCAATGAATCCACTTGTAGATTTAAGAGGAAAAAAAAATATCCATGAATTCACGGAGGATTTACTCGTAAGAGGAAAAATATGTATCCATGGATCCACCGGTGGATTTAGGAGAAAATAAAGATATCCGTGGAGCCGAGCTGTGGATTCAAGTGGAGGGAGCCGAATTGTAACATACAAAAATGCCATAAGTACATTTTGTAGTGATAGTACACGGCGATATCCACAAGTCACATTTCTGCTGGTTTTTAACCCCCGACGCAAAACGATTGTGTGTGTGTATGTGTGTGTGTGTCTGTGATATCGTAGCTCCCCCGCACGGATGTACCTCTTTAGATTTGGTTTCTTTTTTTGTATGAATGGTAAATTATTCGAGAGTGTTACAATAATATAGTTATAATGTGACCATTGAGTCATTTTATTAGGTATTAAGATATTATGGTATCTTATACAAATATTTTCTGTGAGGTCTTACTAAAATTAGTTTATTTTTAGGGTTCCGTACCTCAAACAGAAAAAACGGAACACTTTGTTGTCCGTCTGTCCGTCTGTGTGTATGTCAAGACTCTTTATTTCAGGAACGCGTAAAGATATCAAGGATCCCTCGATGTGAGAGCCTGACTCGCACTTCTCGGGTTTTTATTTACGACATAAACGGCTCTAACTTTTTTAAACGATAACTGAAAAGTTTTTCTTTTACACAACTGCAAGAGACCATAGATATACGTATACAGTTTAAATTTCATTTCGATATCTTTACGCGTTCCCGAGATAAAGAGTCTTGACATGCACACAGACGGACAGACGGACAACAAAGTGATCCTATAAGGGTTTCGTTTTTTTCGTTTGAGGTACGGAACCCTAAAAATCGCAAATTTCGATACTCACAAATATCAAACCTACAGGGTACTTCCTGTTGACATAGAACTATGAAATTTGGCGAGAAGCATTGTCTCAGAGTACACATATAGGAATGAATATGAAAACTGTACATTTTTATTTAAATCACGAAAAAATAGTGCCTCAAATTTCACAAAATATGGGTTCAAAATTCAAAGTGAGTAAATCGTATCATGTAAGGTATCATATAAAAGAACTTCATTAACATTTAACACAGTCAAGCTAAAACAGGTTTTTAATTATTTTAACAATGTGTAATTTTCGATGTATGACGAGAAAAGTGCAAAAAAGAAACTATTTTGTCGATGGTTATAGTGTACTTATGAGGTTTTGACAACTTACTTCTCAATTTAGTGAAATTTTCTGGATTTGTACGGAACCCTCGATGTACGAGCCTGACTCGCACTTGTCCGGTTTTTTTATACCGTTCTCAATCCGCTTGTAAATTAGGTAAATGGCATGCCTAACAACTTACTGATTGGCTCTTTGTTTTTGAGTTAATTAATTTATGAGAACTATATTGTATTTCCTTATGTGATGGTTGGCATGGTGACTGGGTAAAAAAACATTATTATAATAAGTCCATTAGTTAGATAATCAAAGAATATTAGACACGTATTTTTTCTTTTGTCAATCAAACAAAGAATGACAAAGATAAACCTTGTCAAAGTTAGGGAGTATGGCACAGGGCTATTGTAACCAGAGCATCCAGAGTTCCTTCCTCAATGAACCAGAGAGAGCGCTGTTGTCGCTTGAGGTAATTCTAAACCGCAAACATGCATGGACAATCACTACCGGAGGTTGTCACTGTCAAATATTTGTATTGTATTTTGATAAGAATTTGACACTATTGTATGTATTTGTGGTGCAATAAACGATTGAATATTGAAAAACACGGCAACTAGCCACTGAATCGAGATATTTTTCATGCCTCTTTCTAACTCATGCTATATTAAATCAATGCATTTCTTTCTTTTATCGATCGACATTATCCCTCTGATATCTCTGTGGAGTGGGGGCGTGTGTCACTTCTACCAGACATGTCACGTAGGAGTGTCATTACGCGGAACTTTAGCGAAGTAAAACAAAAGAAAAAATACGTGTCTAATATTTTTTGATAAATCTCTCAAGTCCAGTAACTTTAAACATACATAGCATGCGTGAAATCCGATAGTTCTGATTATTTGCAGACTAATCTAAAATAAAATTGCAGACTTGTTCTGATGTTGGCCTAATGAATAAAATCCAAGTTTGTGACCTCGAGCGCCACATGCAACTTAATCTTAATGACTATATTATTTAGTTACCTATCTAGCCTATTATATTATAACTAGTTTTTTACCCGCGGCTTCGCCCGCATACTCAATATATCATTATAATTTATAGCTTGTGATATTCTGATATGTAAGCTATATTATTGCAAAATTTCATCTCAATCCGTTCAGTAGTATAACGTAATAAAATACGAAACACTCAGAGTGGTAGCAGCTTGTTTATTCAGGAACGATTCGGGAACAAATAGGGCGCAAAAATGGTTGAACATGGCTTAAATAACTGTCCCCTCCTTTGTCTCTTGAGTTTCAACATGGCGGTAGGCGACAGCATGGCGCGAAGGGGCGTGGCGACTGCAGGTGACGTCAGTTCCGTTTCATGGGCCATCCTGGAACCATTGCTCCGCAATGGTAAGCAAACAACACGTCTAAGTTTTCTTATAAAGCAATAACAGGCTAAGGGCTGACATTTCTCAACTAATCTCAAGGCATTTAAAAAGCTATTGTACCTAGTGTCGCAAATAATAGTGAAATCAGCGGTTACTAGGCACAGATCACATTGCTGCCGTGAATGGCTCAATGAATAACCAGCACCAAGTATTGGGTCATACTTGGCCTTCTTTTAGATATAATTATAGCAGCTTGCACTGGCATAGTGAGGATAATGTCCGAACCTATTGTCTACTGTTATTGTTATTAATAACTGCTGATACTATTAACACTAGTGGCGTTATCGGTATTACTAGCACTATTCTGCACTACTATCACTACTAGGATTACTGCTAAGCTTAGGGCAAATGGCATGACTTCAGCTACCGTCGAACGATCGTACGATCATGGCATTCATGGCTATTGGCACTATGGGAGTAATTGCATTATTTTACCATGGGTTAATATAATACATGAGCATGAATCTTATGAAACTGTCTGGGCCATTTATACGAGAGGGCTAACAACAGAGACTGATCATACAATAGGACTCATGACACTATCAGGCTACTGTCTGTCTTTTGGCTGGCATTATCAAGGTTGCTTGCAGTTATCAAGGCTACTTGTGTCGTCAGCAAGGTTCCTTAAATGGCTAAGAATACTTTCATCGCCAAGAGCGCTCACGTTAACAAACTATATTATACAAGGGTATTTACAATTTTAATGGCTTTGTTATTATCTCAGCTTTGGAATAAACGTCTTAATCTCAGCTTTGGCATAAACGTCGTAATCTCAGCTTTGGCATAATTGACATAAATCTCAGCATTGCATTGGCAAAATTGTCACAATCTCAGCATTGGCATAATTATCATGGTTTTGGCATACAGCTGGCTAATTTGGCTGGCTTTATCAACAGTTTCCCGGTTGGTCGGTCATTTTTGTCTTAAAGAGTATCTGCACAATAAACATTTGGCCTAGTTTAACATAAATGGCTAAAGGGTGTCGGTACTACATTGGCAAAAGCATGTCTATTCAATATGCATTCACTATGAGTATTATAATTTTAGTTCTAGGGCTTCAATTGTACTAAAGCGGTATCCGCGTCTATGTGTTGTTTTTTATAGGTGGTTATTTTTAGATAGTGGATAATACTTTTCAGTCAAATTTTATTAATATGATGATGTTAGCTTGTGCACTTAATTACGAGTATATTATTCTACTTAAATTATCATTTGGTCTATGAGTGATATACAGGGTTATTAGTAATTAATTAGCATCCTTTAGGGGCTTATTCTGTACATCAAAACTAACAACTTTTGTTCTACGACTTTTGTCAAAACTAAAAAAAACAGCAGTTCCATACGTTTTGTAGAGAGTGAACGATACTTTTCTATGGAACAGCATTTTTTTTGAGATTTGACAAAAGTCGCAGAACAAAAGTTGTTACTTTTGATGTGCAGAATAAGCCACTAAAAGGATGCTTATTGGTTACCTATAACCCTGTATAAACTCTTTGTGACCCAATTTTATTTCTGTTATCATTGTTGTAATAATTATATGTTAAGTACCTACACATATTTTCCTTATTTATCATTTAAGTGTCGAGTACGTTTTATTTAAATAATTATATTAGATGTATTTTAGATTGGGGTACTGCGACCACACCAATATTCCATCATTATCAGCTGTAGGACGTCCACTCTTGGACATGGCTATGGATTTTAAATAGGAATGGTAAGAAGCGGCTTGCATGCAGCGTATACTTGTGATCTTGATTAGATTATTGTCAGTCCACCGTACGAGTATCGTCGGATGTCCTATACATTGTACTTGACGATCTTGGAGCAATTACTCGTATGTACTAGAGAAGCTACTAGCGTATAGGGTGTGAGAAAAAATATGTTTATGTTTTTATCATATTCAGACTCTAGATAATAGTAAAAACCTGCATAATACTAATAGAAGTGATAGAAAATCGATAATAGTTCTTAAATATGTTGGTTTACTTAAGCATCTCATCAAAAATTCAACAGTAATTTTTTGTCTGACTACCACGTCTAGGCCTTGCGTAGTAATCAGACAAAAAAACGTAGACGCAAAAAGAGACAAAAGATATTACTTTTGTCCTGTTCACTCTTTATACTTGCACGTCTCATAAATCTTATAAACATTCTGTGTAAATTTTTTGAAAAGGATTGTATGAGTTTATCTTGTAACATGAAATTATAAAACAAGAGGTTAACAAAATGGTTTCTAAAAACGCAAATTTATGACATAGCAAAGGGTTTTGACAAAAAAATGTTTTCAACGGTTTTGTTCTTCGATATGACTAAGGCTTTTGATTTTGTTTCGCATAAGACACTTCTGCGCAAACTGCAACAATATGGGGCAAAGCTTTGGAATGGATTAAGTCTTATCTTGAAAACCGCATACAGTCAGTTGAGATACTTTTTAGGGTTCAGTACCTCAAACAGAAAAAACGGAACCCTTATAGGATCACTTTGTTGTCCGTCTGTCCGTCTGTGTGTATGTCAAGACTCTTTATCTCGGGAACGCGTAAAGATACCGAGTTGAAATTTAAACTGTATACGTATATCTATGATCTCTTGCAGTTGTGAAAAAGAAAAACTTCTCAGTTATCGTTTAAAAAAGTTAGAGCCGTTTATGTCGTAAAAATCGCATATTTCGACACTTACAAAAATAGAAACCTACAGGGTACTTCCCGTTGACATAGAACTATGAAATTTGGCGAAAAGCATTGTATCAGAGTACACATATAGGAATAAATCTAAAAACTGAACATTTTTGTTTAAATCACAAAAAATAGGGCCTCAAAATTCACAAAATATGGGTTCAAAATTCAAAGTGAGTAAATCGTATCATGTAAGGTATCATTTAAAAGAACTTCATTACCACGTGCTAAAACAGGTTTTTAATTACTTTAACAATGTGTTTGTGCCCTCGATGTGCGAGCCCGACTCGCTCTTGTCCGGTTTTTTAGACATGTGTGTAGTTAGTGAAAAATCTGAATATAAAAACGTGTGGTGTGGTGTGCCCCAAGGTAGTGTTCTGGGGCCTTTATTCTTTATAATATATATAAATGACATAGTTAATTCAACTTCATTTAAATCTGTTTTATTTGCTGATGACATTTCTGTAGTAGTGACAACTGAAAAGGCTAGAACAAATAATTATTCTAATCATATACTGGACATTCTAAATACAATTGATTCTATAGTTAAATGGCTGGACATTAATAATTTAAAAATATGTATAAGTAAAACCTGCTACATGAACTTAAAATTCTCCCGCTTCCTTGAAAATATATTTTTGATATCGCATGTTTTGTCAAACAAAATAGACGTTTGGACACTACATCATCAGAATATTACAAACGCGTTGAAAGAAAGGATAGGTTAGTTAGAACTCATGCAATTAGAACTGCTCGTTACGAAAAATGTTGCATGATGATGTCAATTACCGTATATAATAAACTACCCGAAGATATTAAAGTGCTGTCTTTACATAAATTTAAAAATAAGTTTAAAACCTGGCTGTTAGAAAAAAGATTCTACTAAATAATTTTTGAGAAAATATTGATTTTTGTACATAATATTATTGTCTAACATTGAATTTGATATTAACATAATTTAATAATTATTTTTAGCTTTCATTTGACACGTATGAAATGTTGTTTAATTTAAATTTTATTGTAAGTTAAATGTTAGTAATATTAATAATAATGTCATATTGTATGTCTGTAGAGACAAAACTGTTTAAAGTGCTTGAAATTGTGAAGATCTGAATGTACACAGTTTTGAGCAATAAATTCATTTCATTTCACTTCATCTCGGCTTCTCTTACTTTTGTAATTATTATTATTTAGCGCCTTGTCTAGTTATATACTTCACTGTTGACGATATATGGTCTTCGTTCGAGAATTTGAAGGCCCCATCGTACATCCGAACTAAATGGGCTATTTCGGTAATTTTGGTTTGTCTATTTCCTTATTCTTGATTCGATTTCGTAGAGAGACACCGAACATAGCCCAAGTAAGTAAGACCAAGATCCTGCTTGGGGTATTTTAAGTGCGTTATCAGTCCCGCAGCATAAGAATAATGAGCTCAAATACCAAAAGTTTAAAAAGATTTCATCGATCTTTGTGGCTTACCCCTTCTTAAAATAAGGAGCGGCTCGGGGGCAGACATTCATCCGGTCCTTCCACCACCTTTTTAGGCGTGGTGAGACTTGGCCTCGGGGAATACTCCCCTTTGCCAAGGCTGGGTGCCAGAAGCCATAATCCCTGGGGAATTTGTTGTGCCGCTGGTGACATATCCTAGTTTGAGCAGGAAGCCACTCCCCGACGGCTAGGGGGGCAGAAGAGATTTCACAAAGGGCCGATGACAAAGTAGAGATACTTTAGTCTAAATATAAATGCACGCTTAAAAGCAGGTAGTTAATAGATTTACTTTGTAAGAGATATTTAAACGATGATAAATATTGAAATTTATATTTGTATAGGTGTAATCGAATCCAGCTCGCCCATATTTCAAAGAGCTGGGAATCTTGACGTTGACTGCCATATTGATCTATCAAGTGGCAGTCTACGCCAGGATAAACTTGGCTATGTACGCAGAACGAGGCTCTGTACATGGCTACGGCACCCGAAACAGGCATAAATTGCAGGCTGTCTCCCGTACCCTCACTAAGTCATCGAAATTGACTCACGTCATGGCCCCGACTGTACATAACCACCTTCCTGTAGACATTACATCATCCCCTAGTCTACAGTCATTCAAAACGAGATTAAAGAAGTTTCTCATCGAGCAATCTTTCTATAGGTTTGACGAATTTTATTAATTTAATATTTAATTCAATAGTATTATTATTGTATAATATTATGATAGGTACTTAATGTAGATTGGTTGATTTCTATTTTTGATAAATGAATTATTCAATTTCATATTTACGATGTGTCATTTTTAGATTTAGTACTAATAGTACTTTATTTTGTTATGACAAGAATTTTAACACTATTATTTTTTATCATTGTAATTCATTTTTCACTATGTAAAAAAAATACGTTTTTCGTATTACATTAATATAATGTTTTTTATGACGTATAAATTGACATTTTATTAATAATTATTTTATGACTTAATGTACAGGGCTTGCTGCTATGTACACAGGTAAAAAGTTGCAATATCATTCCTGTTATGAAGCTGCAGCAATCTAAAAATAAAGTAAGTAAGTTCCTATAGGCCGAGTGCCTGGCGTCAGAGTTTTGAGGCCGCCTGAAGGCCTCTGACATAGCTAAATGGTTAAAAAAATGGTAGGTACCTATATACCTACATCGATCCGGACGAACAATTTGAATTTAGTACGTAGGTAAATTGCAATGACTGAAGGCGATTGTGCCATTTTAGGCAAAACATACAATTATTTCTAATTGTCTTAATAAAGATGTTATGAATGTTTCATTAATTATAATTCCCGATTCGATACCTGACACTGAAAATATTTGAAGAGTCAACATTGCATGTCGACGCGTGTATATAGGCGTGAACATAAAAAACTAATATACTCAATAAATTATGTGTCATACAGCCACACTGCAACACATTTAGATTACTATGCGATCATGTGTATGACGTACCCCGTAATGTGCCATGGTCCACATATAACTTCACATTCAAACAAGTATAGTTCGAAGAACAATCCGAATAATAATTTATTTCTGAATTTATAATTAATAATGAGTAGGATAATGTTAATACATGATTCACTGTCATTAATAATGTTAATACATAGCGAGACACTAGTGTGTTATATGTGACTGAAATGGAACTTAAGTAAACAAATTAATTCCAAGCTTAAAAGTAAAATTATCTTGGCTGAATAATGACGCATGTAATGTGAAACTAAAATTGAAAAATAACTGTTTTGTTTGTTTGGATCTTGAAGAAAACTGTAGTACGGTAAGGACCTACCTTAAAGTTTGTTTAATAAGTTAAGTTTTTTAAAAACTAATAAATTAGAAGCAAAAACCTTTTCAAAAAAATGCTTTAATTTAATTGCTCTAAAAAAATATAATAAAATTTTCCTTTAAATTTTTACCTATCAACTTATAACCTCTTTATACACAATTTAAATGATCATAAAAGCTTGTCGCGAGGTTTGCGTAAGTACCTATAAGTATTTAATTGCACTGAAATTGAAAAAAATAAACATAGCAGATTAAGTTACTCAATTAAATATGTACTAGGTTATTTACACAAGTAAATCGCGCGACAAGCTTTTATGATCATTATAACTTATCTATAATGAGGTTATAAGTTGATAGGTAAAATTTTAGAGGAAAATTTTATTTACGTCTTTTTAGAGCAATTAAATATTAGCTTTTTTTGAAAAGGTGTTTTTGCTTTTAATATTATTTTTACTTTTTAGTTGAAAAACCTGCATATTTATTATCAGCGAACCATTTCATTTAATACCTATACTATAGGATATAATCACTACATAGTATAAAACAAAGTCGCTTTCCTGTCTGTCTGTCCCTATGCTTATTTCTATAAAACTACGCAACGGATTTTGATGCGGTCCGCCCTATAGGATAGAATGGCGGACCATCCAAAATGGCGGAATAGTTATTTTAATGCATTTCTACAATATGGATATCAAATAAAAGTGCTTGTTAAGAGTAACTCGAAAAATAATTTGGCGTTGTTCTTAATCCAATATGGCGGGCCATCCAAGATGGCAGAGTAGTTATTTTTAATGCACTTCTATATATGGGTATCAAATGAAAGGGATGGTTGAGAGTAACTCGAAAAATAATGTGACGTCATTCTAAATCTAATATGGCGATATTGGATATAGAATGACGTCACATCTTTATTACTTACCGCCCTAGGGCTTTTCTAGCTACATTATTACCCTAGAGCGCTAATTAGTCACCTACAAGCCCCATTTGAAGGTAATAAGAGCCTACTTACCGAACATGAGAGATGTAAAAGCTTTTAAAATACCACCACCACAGGGTGTGAATCCTATAATAGCTGCCCTCCCACACTTTGCCTCCCCTCAAGCCATACCTGTTATTTATATAATCACATTTAACACATCACATTTATACAGGGTTACTTGAAAAACTATGGCAACCTCGTAGGAATAGATAAACAATAATGTTTGTTCTACTTTTTTAAAGTTTTTATTGTACTGTTGTGACATTTGTAGGTCTATGTTTACGGCACTACTACGCGGCGACGCGCGTAGAGTTAAGAACATTCAGACAAAATTAATTTAATGTTTATTTATATATGAGAGTAAAATGTAACAAATTACCAAAAGTCGTAAACAAATATTATAAATAAAAAAATAAAATATTACAGGACATCTTACACACGGTCTCTGACCCCAAACTAAGCAAAGCTTGTGATATGGCTGCCATAGATTGATAAACTATACATATTTTTAAATACATACTTTTATAAATAGTAACTAAATAACTCCCAGACACAGAGCAAACACCTATGTTCATTCACACAAATATGTGCTCTGGGTGGGGATCGAACCCACGCCTCTTAGACCCAGAAATCAGGGTCATTAACCATTGAGCTACCGAGGCAGTCAAGGCATTATTGTTTATGATGTTAAGTATCTAGTCCTGCGAGGTTGCCGATGTTTTTCAAGTAACCAGTAAGTAAAGTGTATAAAACATAATCGATAACCTGTGGTGAAATTTGAAAAAAATAACAAAATAATAATGATTGGATTTTGGAGTAAGTTGACAGTTCATTCCATTTTATCAACACATTCATCTGACTATAACGTTCGTTTCCAACTATTATTATTTGCCAATCACTAAATGAGATGTGATTTGATTCCACCTATAAATAATGTGTGTATCAACGATATTTGTATGTATTCGTTACTCATATCCACTGTTATACATATTTATCAGGTAAATGGTTCACAAATTTAACAAACGAACGAATATAAAAATCGTTGTCAATATATGTTCAAACTACGTAAACTTAATTTGAATAATTATGTGAATTTTTTTAATATTTTTGTAACGCTCATAGCTTACTTAGACTAGGTGCACGGTATCATATCATTAGATTAGATTAGACTAGTTTTTACCCGCGGCTTCGCCCGCATACGCAATATATCATTATAATTTATAGCCTATGTGTTATTCTGATATATAAGATCTAATATTATTGCAAAGTTTCATCTCAATCCGTTCAGTAGTGTTTGCGTGAAAGAGTAACAAACATCCATACATCCATCCATCCATCCATCCTCACAAACTTTCACGTTTATAATATTAGTAGGATGCAAAGTTTCATCTCAATCCGTTCAGTAGTTTTTGCGTGAAAGAGTAACAAACATCCATACATCCATCCATCCTCACAAACTTTCACGTTTATAATATTAGTAGGATGCAAAGTTTCATCTCAATCCGTTCAGTAGTTTTTGCATGAAAGAGTAACAAACATCCATACATCCATCCATCCTCACAAACTTTCACGTTTATAATATTAGTAGGATATATTCATTATTTAAGAGATCACCAAGTTAACCAACGTTCGGCACGGTCAATTTTCGGATAGGTGACCACGGGTGGCATTTACAACTGAGCGCTACCGTGGCTCGGAAAACACCATATCAGAGGCCTTCAGGCGGCTTAAGCACTCTGACACCAGGGCTACACCCGGCCTATACTAACTTATTTATTATTTTCAGATGGCTGTACAAAAAATAAACGCATTTAATGCGTTGTCATTACTAATCATTGTTCAATATTTGTATTTCACTGAAGTTAACGGAGCCTGCCCGTCTGGATTTAAATCAATAGAAAAGTATTGCTACAGAATTAAAGACCCAGAACCATTTTCACATAAGTTTGATAATTGCCCAGGAAATGTATTTACTTATGACTTATATAAAAAATTGGAACTAAACGATTTAAAATCTTTTTGGACTGATTACACCTCTATATATGCCGGGAGTGCAAAACTACTCGATTGGTCATACTCTGATGTTACGGGTACTGTGCTAGAGGAAAAAGTAATCGGAGAAGAGAAAATGAGTACTAATGACACGATTTGTGTAGTGAAGGATGGCGATGTTCTGACTATGGCGAAATGCGATGAGACACATTATAGATACTGTATATTGGAAGAAGACACTGAACAAGAAAAAGTAACTCTTATACTTACGCGCGATACGTAAGTATTTTACAATACTATATAATAGTGTACTAAACATTGTACAGTCCGATTTAACTTAATGGTGTAAAAAAGTGGAGAAAGCTCTTAAAAGCCAAATAAAACAAATTCATTTACTGTATTCTAATATAAGTACAATATGTTGGTAGTCTGAAAATAAACAACTGTAATAGTACATTATGATATAAGTGCGGTAAGTTGAAAATTACAGCCGAGGCGATATTGCTACAGCCTCTGCTTCCTTATTAACCCGAGCCGATGGCGAGGAAGCAGAGGCTGTAATTTTCAAAGCGCAAGTATGTCATACGACGTTTTATAACATATTTGCGAGGAAATGAATAAAACTCTTGACTTTCTTTAACGAATAAATTTTTAATTACTTGTTAAAGCAGTTATAGAAATTTGAACAATTTTTAAAAGTGATTGTTACGTTGCCAGAATATTGACCACTTTTTTGACATAAAAACTCTTTGCTAAGATTTTAAAAAGTATCGTTCATTTTTAGACAGAGCATCTTAAATAACCGTGCATGTTACTTTATTAAAAAAAAAACTCGTGCATATTACATTACAATAATGCAGAAGTGCGTAATGAAATACATTACAATATTGAAATTGGTTTAATTACAGCCACTTTACGAGCTAAATGTTATAAGTAATATAATAATAGATGAGTTTTGGCGTGGAACGCGGAAAAATCATGTCGCCTCATTGTATTATTTTGTTAAACTTGTGTTTTTATCAGAGATAATTAGTGGAAAATGGTGGTATTTCGTTGATTATGAGCAGATTTACGTGCATGAGTGTAGGCAAGTGATATAATGTGACGTATCATGTTGTTCAGTGTTGTTACCAAAACTCCATAGACGCCTCTAGTAAAGTCTCTACTGCTTTACTGAGGTATGACTTGGACTAAGATTGGACTTGACTACGACTTTATTGGACTATGACGAGACTACGACGACAGTGACTATTTTGATAAAATATTATCAAAAATTATTAAAACTTAATACTTGACACTGGCAAATGCACAATAATGCGACGCCAAAACTAAGAAGAAGAAGAATATAATAATAATATTTTTCTGTTACAGCACAAAAATAAAACTAAAAATAAGCTATCGTCCCGGAGGTAGTAATGTACTGGATAAAAATAAAATTGTATGCTTTAAGGACGGTAAGACCTATTACCCTGAAGTCGTCAGGTTGAACACAGACGCTAGTCCGTACGAAATAGATCCAATAGATAATGGCCACTATTGGTGCAGGCATTATGATTTGAAGAACTTTTTTGTTTCGGAGTCCAACAAACTACTCTATTTTAAAACATTACCAGAAAAGCACACATACGCAGTCAAATTCAAATATACAGATCGTTATAACTTGAATGACGCTGATATTCGCACTTTACTGGACAACCAATGGACAAAAGCGCTCCTAGAGTATACTTATTATACTACTGAATATAGTAAGACTACTAATGAAAGTAATTACAACATCAACGATGTGATTAGCTTCAAGTAAGTTATTATTTGTGGAATATTGATTTTTTTCTATCCTATGGCATCTACAAGCAAAATTCAGTGTCTCCAGTTACAAGGGCATACATCGACTTATATCCTTTTGTTTTTATTGCACCATTGTAATCTACGTATCGTGTTACATAAAATATGAAAAGGAGATACTTAACTCAAAGTGAAACTTAACCTGCTTTTTTCAATTATATCATAAACATTTTTATCACAACAAAAATGAGTTTTTGCCTCTCCTGTAAAATGCCGATTTTGAGTTGTGCCTTTTTAACTAAGGTACGGACTATTAAGAAGCCACTATTTGATATTTAGACGAAGTTAGAGGATGTTTTAGAATAGGCTTACTAAAAAAAAACAAAATCGTTATCGATCTGTGTAATATTTAAATTTTATAATTTATTATTTTTACTAGTTTTTACCAATCATTCTGAAATAAATTGTTAGTTAAAAAAAGTTAGAATGTGCTCCTTAAATTCAATTACATTTGTTCGACGACAACTCAAGTACCGCTCAACCGATCTCCATGAAATTTAACATGAACGTAGTTTATATTTATAGAATTTTTGAATTCGAATATGAGCATCTTCTGTTCAGTGGTTGCGAAGATACGACGGCCGTGTTAAAAAAGGCAAAACGGCGCCACTTTCTGCGGGAGTTGCTGATGATTATTTTAAACATTTCACCGAATTTTATCTATGTCTTTCAGTATTTGTTTAAAATAAATCGTTAACTTTCATACAAATATTGTTACATTTTTTTAAAATCCAGTAGGTATTTATGACATAAAATAGGCCCAAGTCTGCGAGGCCCAAGTCCGGGGCGGACTACTAGATTGATATATTTGAGTACATGACCGCAGAATTATGATATGACGCAGGCTAAACCCAAATTGTGTACCTAGCTATAGATTTTCTTTAAGGCTGTAGTTTTGCCCACTCCAGAAAAATATAAACATGCTCAAGTTTTCTTGGAGTGGCCCATAGAATAAGAACTATAATAGAAACAATACTAAAATACCATGAGATATACATCACTTTGTCCCATTTCATATATGAAATTTAAATAAAAAGATGCACATACACCCGAACTAACGTAAGTAATTTCGAAGGGTTTCACAAACTAGCATTGAGCTAACTCGGCTGTCCAAATTACAAAAGGTAAACTAGAGAGTTCAAATTTCCGATCATAAAAAGGGGAACCAAATTTTAACCATTTTGACATTCTAACTTGTTATTTTGAAGTACTCGTATGCTTACTGTCATTGCGTTTTTTGTTCCACTCACTGTCGCGTATGCTGTAGGTATTACCAGATATGAATAAGACAGCTGTAAAGTAGTTTTTATTTGAGTAAAATTTAGAAATATTTCTATTACTTGTTATTCTTCTGAGGGGTGACCAAACAAGTTTCTAGGGCATATCTCATTCAGGGTATGGGTAACATAATTATTGGAACATACCTATATCTCAGGACATGAATTTTCAGATTTAGCTTTCATCATATTACTGTTTTCTAATAGATACTAACATGTGTTTCAGAGAAGAGCACCCATCCGATCCCATCCCAACCGATTCAATCAAATTAAACAGGGTGGTTCGGGTGTACGTCGATCATATAACTGCACTAGTACACGCAGAGCTGAAGCCTGGTATGAAGCCTGTGAAGCCGGGCCGGTGGGACACCTTGGAGATAGAGTACATGAGACCTGTGTACTACTGCGATAAAGATGATGACTTCTTTCTGGGTAAGTCATCGAGCATAGATCACTTTTTGTTTTAAAGGATAAGTTTTCTGATTCTAAGACAGATTTTTCTTTCCGAAGTAAATATCCCCTATGGATCTCCCAACTTACGAAACTAATCGCGTACTGGAAATATGAGATTTAATCAGAAAATATCTCTAAATTAATAATATTTATATAGCGAAACTTTAAGAATAAGTGTTGTTTTTAAACTTTCGCGATTTGAACACATTATTATTGAAAGCCTTAGCCTTCAGATTCAGAAATTAAACAATGATTTGGACAATATTCTTGCACTTTAATCCATTTCACAAACATTATATTTCACACACGCAAATCAAATCAATCGCCATTTTTTCTGTCGTGACGAGCATCTGTCTGTGTTACCAGATGCATTTTAAAATATCTCCTAAATGGACAGATGCTCGTTACTTCAGATTAGGAATATTTTAGGTTTCATGCCAAGGTTTTAACAATATTTAGTATGAATTATGCCTGTAATCTTACATCTCGGCCATCCGATCCATCAATGAGGGTGTCCTCACACTCCGCAGTATAAAGGTTATTTTATGTTATATATTAAAACAAAAGTAGTAAAATGAGAGCAAGAAAGAAAAAAAATACTGGGATGGCAAACTAAACTAAAGATAAACAAATATTTGGCATATTACAGAACAAGTATTCCCATTTCATGTCTCATCTCTGTCTCATCTCGTTTCTGGTCTCGTGCTTCGTCACATGTCTCCTCTCGTGCCTCATCTCGCGTCTCATCTCATGTCCCATCTCGTGTATCATCTCGCGTCTCTTCTCATGTCTCATCTCGCGTCTCTTTTCATGTCTCATCTCGAGTCAAATCTCGTGTCTCATCTCGCGTCTCATCTCATGTCCCATCTCGTCTCATCTCGTGTCTCATCTCATGTCTCATCTCGCGTCTCTTTTCATGTCTCATCTCGAGTCAAATCTCGTGTCTCATCTCGCGTCTCATCTCATGTCCCATCTCGTCTCATCTCATGTCTCATCTCGTGTCTCATCTCGTGTCTCATCTCGCGTCTCATCTCAAGTCCCATCTGTTCGTGTCTCATCTTGCGTCTCATCTCGTGTTTCATTTCGTAGGTATATCATCTTGAAGGTATCTCTTCTCGTAGGTATATCATCTCGTAGGTATGTCTCGTAGGTATCTCCATCTTGTAGATATCTCGTCTCGTAAGTATCTCATCGCGTATGTATCTCGTCTAGTAGGTATCTCATCTGGTAGGAATCTCATCTCGTAGGTATATCATCTTGAAGGTATCTCTTCTCGTAGGTATATCATCTCGTATGTCTCGTAGGTATCTCCATCTTGTAGATATCTCGTCTCGTAAGTATCTCATCGCGTATGTATCTCGTCTAGTAGGTATCTCATCTGGTAGGAATCTCTTCTCGTAGGTATATCATCTCGTAGGTATATCATCTCGTAGGTATCTCCATCTTGTAGATATCTCGTCTCGCAAGTATCTCATCGCGTATGTATCTCGTCTAGTAGGTATCTCATCTGGTAGGAATCTCATCTCGTAGGTATCTCATCTCGTAGGTATCTCATCTCGCAGGTATCTCGTCTCAGAGGTATCTCATCTCGCAGGTATCTCATCTCGTAGGTATCTCATTTCGTAGGTATCTCATCTTGCAGGTATCTCATCTCGCAGGTATCTCATCTCGTAGGTATCTCATCTCGCGGATATCTAATCTTGCAGGTATCTCATCTCGTAGATATCTTATCTCGCAGGTATCTCGTCTCGCAGGTATCTCATCTCGCAGGTATCTCCTCTCGCAGGTATCTCGTCTCGCAGGTATCTCATCTTGTAGGTATCTCATCCAACCATCTATGCTCGCGCACTGATTGCTCACAACTGACGTGTCCTTCGTCTGTTATGATCTACAACCATCTATGCTCGTGCACTGATTGCTCACAACTGTCGCATTCCCCGTCTGCTATGATCTACAACCATCTATGCTCGTGCACTGATTGCTCACAGCTGTCGCATTCCTCGTCTGTTTTGATCTACAACCATCTATGCTCGTTCACTGATTGCTCACAACAGTCGTATCCCTGTCTGTTATGATCTATAACCAATTCTCGTGCACTGATTGCTCACAACTGACTATTTTATTTTATTCGGAAAACATATAGGTATACATACATATAAGCTAAATTACTAAGATCATAAATAACTATCCACTAGATATACCGTGTATATTAAGCGATTCAAATTCAGGAAAGTCAGTAAGGGTGATCTACTAAAGAAAGAATTTATTCTGCCTGTAATTTGTATAACTACCTACGATGACTTTGAAGGCTAATAAGATGTCTGGAGGACCTTCAGAGAACTCTTAGATCTATCATGGAGAGAAGCTGAGGAGGATCGACCAATTGTTGCGTTATTTTAGTAAAAAATGTTTTTTTTTTTGCTATTTTATGCCTCTCACAGAGAGGAAGTTTATGATGTCTACGACATCTCGATTCATAATTGGAGTCACGTTTTTTTTTTTTTTTTTGCACTTAAATCGTAAAAATTGGTAGAAGCTTCTTTGTATTGTTTCTAGCCTGTTTATATGTACGTTTGTGGGTTTCAAATTTGCGAGCAATACTCGAGTAATACTACGCACGTATAAAGAGCAACATAAAATTTTAAATATTTTAATACTCTTAAATTCGCTGCTTAACCTCTTAATAAATCCCATAGATCTATATGCTCTGATGACAGCTCTCTGCTGCTCTGCTAACAATATTATCAACATGTTTCTCGTTGGTCAGTTAAGAATCATGGATCACTTCTAAGTCACGTCTATCTCTTAGTCTGTAGTGATCTACAACCATCTATGATTGTGCACTGATTGCTCACCACCTACCCAGGGCTTCATCATAATCTGCAATTCCGTAATTATTGACTTCATGGCACACTGCTTTAATATTAATAAAAAAAATGTAGAAGACAACTAACCACTTTTCTCGAAGCCTTGAATTGCTACTCGCCATCTAAACTGCTTCGAAGATTGCGATAACTAATATTCCATAAAATGAAATGCCTAATTCTGCGACCGCAATAAATATAAATTATTATAAGAATATAACTTTTTGAATACAAGCTTTTGAGATCCTGGATATCATACAGCAGCAGAGTGCCAGTCAAGACAAATAAAACGAGCCCAAACACGACGGGTCTATCTTGTTTAAAACAGGAGTTCCTATGGCCACCTTCCGACTCCATCATCAGATCAGCTCTAGAGTACAATAACATTGCATTGTCACGCAAATTACATATGCGTGCAAACAGCATAATCGAAAACCGGGAAGTTGGTCAAGTTTAATTAATTTGCAAGACTCCACCCTAACTTACATACTTACGTACATACAATGCAAGTTAAATAAAAGCTTTGTAAAATCACTGCAAGCACCGACCCTAGAATTTATAGACAAGGTCATCGACCACCCTGAAGGCACAAGACAATTATTGCAATTCAAAACAATAAAAACTGGATAACAATCAGGTTTTTGTTAATACTATTATTTTTTTTACATGAGATGGCAGTAGTGCAATGGTTCAAACACATATTTTTTTTTACATCAGAACTCAATGTGCATACCTAAGCGCTGAGTAAACGTTTGTGCGTTTTATAGGATAACTAACAAGATCTAGATCTACGTCCCGACTGCAGATGCACTCATCTGCTACATTAACTATGTCAGTCAATATTTATAACAAATTGCTAGGTACCGGAATGGAAAAAATGAATTTATAACAAAAAAATTGAAACAATTCCTAATCTGTAAAGCATATTATACAATAGACGAAATTTTGACTGATAAATTATAATTATTATTGTGTAAAATTATTCTAATATTATCATTGACATTTTATATTTAATATTGACATTTGCATTATTATATTGATTCTTTTCTATGTACATGCAAATTGTAATTTTATTATTTATTGCGATTCAGCATAACCGAAAACCAGAAATCAAACTATATTGCAGTCAGAAAGGTCTCTAAAATAGTCATTATAAAATATAGGAGTTATTAACAAGACCTACTCCCTAGTTCTATAAGTGGGTAAATCTGTCAATCTCAGTTGCACATATTGATCCTGAGTACAATCATTTGTACAACCTTGTATATCCGTCATCATCAATGTAGGTAGGTAGTTCATATTTATCAATTAGATTATTTTCAAACCATATTATCATAACAAACTGTTTTATACCTTCTTTTACGAAATAAATGCATCTACTTACCCACGGGTTCTGAGCAGGCACAAGCGAAGTAACTCTTATAGCACAGTTAGTAACATAAACAAAAAATAAGTATAATACTACATTAGCGCATGAATCATTATGAAATACTAGCTAACCCGGTGAACTTCATCACACCATCTGTCAATTGACTGTCAGTGACTACTTTTACACGCAGAAACATTTTGTATGGGAAAACACAATTAAATTTTTATAAATTTTCTCACCGTTTAAACCTTCCCTTAGCTTTGGCAGATATTTCAAGATCAAAATTAGCCATATTGGTTCAGCCGTTCTCGAGTTTTAGCAAGACTAACAACCACGATTATTTTTATGCACTTTTTATGTACTAGAAGATATAAAACAATACTACTGGGCATTTTGTATCATTAAGCAAAAACTGTTTGACTTACTTACATATTACTATTTAGCTTGGTTATAATTTTTTTTATGTGTGTCAAGTGTATATTAAAAATAAAATAAATGTAAGTAGATATATGTTTTAACCCCTTATTTCATTTTGTGATTCATAAATACCTACTATAATTTATTAACTGATTCTGGTATTTTAATAAATCAAAAATTCGACAATTACCCCATTCGTATAGAACCATTATTATTGTTAGTGGCAAAATCGAATCATTCTCGCAGACTGCAATCGTCATCATTATAGCTACGACCTCTACGGTGCCTGTGGTGGCAACCGCGCCTTCGATAACCGCCATCTGCGGCACCGCACGGTAACAGCGACAGTGACAACCACGAGCGGCGCCCGCAATGCAACTGAGCCACCGGTAGCCACGCCAGCGCCACCCGCCTGCAGCACCCGCGCCAGCAGCAGCCACGTGCGGTGTCCGCACGGCAACCGCGCCAGCGGTAGCCACGTCAGCGGTACCCGCCTGCAGCATCCGCGCCAGCGGCAGCCGCGTGCGGTGTCCGCACAGCAACCGCGCCAGCGGTAGCCACGTCAGCGGCACCCGCCCGCAGCACCCGCGCCAATGGCAGCCGCGTGCGGTGCCCGCACGGCAACCGCGTCAGCGGTAGCCACGCCAGCGGCACCTGGAGCTCCCCCAGCGACAACCGCGCCAGCGGCAGCCGCGTGCGGTGCCCGCACGGCAACCGCGCCAGCGGTAGCCACGCCAGCGGCACCCGCCTGCAGCGATCGCAGCGACAACTGCACCAGCGGTAGCCGCGTGCGGCATCCGCACCACGGCATCCGCGCCGGCGGTGGCCATGCCAGCGGCACCCGCCTGCAGCTCCCCAGCGGCAGCCGCGTGCGGTGTCCGCACGGCAACCGCACCAGCGGTAGCCACTTCAGCGGCACCCGCCCGCAGCACCCGCGCCAGCGGCAGCCGCGTGCGGTGTCCGCACAGCAACCGCGCCAGCGGTAGCCACGTCAGCGGCACCCGCCCGCAGCTTCCGCGCCAGCGGCAGCCGCGTGCGGTGCCTGCACGGCAACCGCGCCGGCGGTGGCCATGCCAGCGGCACCTGGAGCTCCCCCAGCGACAACCGCGCCAGTAGCAGCTACCTGCAGCGCCCGCGTGGCAACCGCGCTGTTGGAATTGACATCACCGGCGCCGGAGCTCTATTCGCGCCAACATCATTAAACTCATTCCGATCCGTTGCCCCGACTCGTACTGGTACCGGCTGTCTTTGATTTCTCTCCATTCATTACATTGTAGTTGACACACTCGTTCTATTGTCGTTAACACAATTCATAGGTTTTATAAAAGTCACCATCCACCAATGATGTTTAATGTCTAGATAAGCAGACTCAAACAACTGCGTTGCTAGGCATGGCGACACATTAACCGCCCGAATATCGTTGGTAGGTAATCAAAGAATCATATCTCTATCCCTGTTACACTAGTTGCTAAAGTACGGTAAGACGTCAAAAAAGAAAGAAATAGCAACATTTTTAAATTTAGTCGGACAATGCCTACTTAGGGTGCCAGTTCATTAGATTGAAATTTCCCCAAAATGTTACGATATCTTCTCAATGTCAGTGATACAAACCGATATTTTTAATAATCAACGTTTTTAGTAATAACATTATGAATTTGAGTTTTATTCATTTACAATATTTATTCGTTCTTGATAATTAAAATAATTATCGCCATAATAATACTTAATTATCAAAAACGTGTCATATTGTACGACAGGATATTCTTTAAGAAAATTCGAAAGCATTGCATGAAGAATCTACAATATATTGTTTTGAAAATTGCAGTGATGTTTTTTTATTCTGGAACCGTTGGAGTAAACAATTATATATAAACAATAAACAATTATAAATATAGCAGACTAACAGCTAGCATAGTCACACCGCCACCCGCGCCCGGGTTCGCAAGTTCTTACCACTAGTTACCACGCACCCCGCACGGCCCGCGTGCAGTCTGTGTCACTCATACATACCTATACCACGCAGCGCGCGCTTTTTCAGTATCTCTGTATCACGTAAAACTTCTTTGAAAATTGTAGCCTAATATGTTATACTATACCTGTACTTCAATCTCCGGACATAGATACCTGTTGCCGTCGAGCTATTTGATTAAACTAATAATTACAAAACGTAACCTATTTAAGCCTGATTCTGCTGCTTGATTCATAACTACCAATAATTATAAAAATAGTAATGATTATTAGTATTATTTAAAGTCGCTGTAGACGTTAATGCCGCCCATTAATCTAGGTTCCGGATTTGTTATTATCTTTGTACTCTTGTATTTATTGAAGTTATATTGTTATCTATTGTAATTTTACTATTTCACTATTTACTATTATTATCCAGTCAGTTTCTTTTCGTAATATTCTAATGGCTTTTATCCATTATTTATCGTTATCTTTACGTACTCGTATTTCGTCTGCGGATATCCTATAGTACCAAAAAAGTAATTATCGATTAGTCGAAATCTCCCATAATTATGGGGAAACAAAATCATGCTTCACCTGGTATCACCAACTGTAAAATTATTTACTTTTAAAATCATGATATTTTATGTGATAGTTTCAATTAATACGAATAGTATAAACCGTAGTTACTTGTGGAAATAAATTCCAGAAGCTGTATGAAGAAATTGGGAACGGGATTAAAAGGTTTTGACTACACATTTCCCCATTTTTAATTTTTTAAATAATATTTTGACGTCTGATATATTCAACCATTTTGTTTAATCGCGACTAAGGCCGGTCGGCGCGCTTCGCCGGCGTACGCCGGCAGTTGGCTGACGTCGTCATAGACAACAATCTTCAGTTCTCGTGTATTATACTTCAATGCCATCCACATTGAAAATCGGAAAAAAAATGTTTGTTTACATCGTGCTTTGGCATTATTGTGGGAGTGTTTTCTTTATCACACTTCTGAGTTGAAAGCCTTAGCCTTCAGATTCAGAAATTAAACAATGATTTGGACAATATTCTTGCACTTTAATCCATTTCACAAACATTATATTTCACACACGCAAATCAAATCAATCGCCATTTTTTCTGTCGTGACGAGCATCTGTCTGTGTTACCAGATGCATTTTAAAATATCTCCTAAATGGACAGATGCTCGTTACTTCAGATTAGGAATATTTTAGGTTTCATGCCAAGGTTTTAACAATATTTAGTATGAATTATGCCTGTAATCTTACATTATTATACACAGTCAGGTCATAAATTCTGTCACATGTTTAATATAAAATAATTGAAACAAGTTTATTCATTATGTAACCATTTATATACCAAAATGAACTTAACAAAACATAGATTCTTATGACAATAAAGTTTATTCAAAATGACCTCCGCGATTTTGAATACAGGCCTTCAATCTGCGCGGCCAGTCGTCCAACGCAGCACGAACGAGGTCCCATGTCAATATCAGCGGCTGCCTTAATCAAGGATGTCTTGAGTGACTCCAAATTTGGATGAGGCTTTGAGCACGCCTTTTCCTTCAAGTGTTGCCATATCTTGTAATCTATCGGACTCAAATCTAGACTGGAGGAGGGCCAGTCTTCGTGCCGGATGAAGTCGATTTCACGCGCCGCCAGCCAGTCTTGTGTGCTCTTCGCTCTATGAGCTGGCACCGAATCTTGTTGGAATACCCAGTGCCTGTTATTGAACATGGTATGAGAAACAGGTTCCACAAGGTTCGTCGTATTTTGATACACAACTGCATTCGTTTTTCCACCTTTCTCACAAAAATGTACCTCTGTTAAGCCCCAATAAGAAACTTCCAACCATACCATGAGCGAAGATGGAAATTGACCTCGTTGGACACGCAGAATACGGTTGATCGCTTCTTCACTACTGTGTGCGTACACCTTATCATTTTGTTTGTTGTAGCTCTCTTCTATGGTAAAAATTTTAACATGCGAAAAAAGAATTTCCCGATTTTTTTCCCGCGTACCGCTTCAACAAAGCGCGGCATCTCTTCAGTCTCAGGTCCATTAGACGAGCATTTAAACGATGTCCTGTTTTTCTTCAATATGCCCGAAGCCCTAAGTCTTCATTTAACACTCCTTTCACCGTGGTTCTGCTTAACCCCATCTGAAGGGCCAAAAGTTTCTGCTTACGTTTGGGATTTCTTTGAATTCGCGCCTTCACAGCTTTTATCACTGCTGGAGTCCTAACAGACCGAGGGCGACCACTGCTTGACCTGTCATCTACACTAGAGTCTTCATGGTATCGTTTGATGGTACGATAAACGAATCTTTTGGTTATATTCAAATTTTTCAGTATGTCAAAAATTTGATTTGGCGCGTAACCGCAACGATGCAATGCAATAACTGCAAGGAAGTTTCATACGAGAACTGGAATGATTACGAGCATCCCAAAAACGTTCTGAAGAGTAAAGCGCCAACATTGGAATATATCTCTTTCTACTAGTGTATCCATACAGTAATTTCATTTAATAGGACAATCTACAAAACGCTAAGTATATACCAGTAAAAGAATGAGGGAAATCATTTGTATTTCAGGTGGGATAAATCTGAAATTCAAATATTATTATAAACAGGGTTATCTGCTTACCCTGTATTAAGTAAAAATGATTGCTTGATTGAGATCATTATTACGAACGTTTACTATGAGACCAACCCGAAATTCGAGAAAAAAAGCAGCTGTTTCATGCAAAACTGAAACTCGGAATCTACAAAATGTATGTAACAGCAGATTTTTTTCTCAAATTATAGTCTAGTCTCAAGCTATAGCCTTATAGTAAACCTCCTTTCGGCTGAGTACATCAGTTTATTATAATATTATCTCTACACCATCATCTTAATGCCCTCAGCGCCTCCCACCCGCTAGTAGACATCTTTGCCGACGAATGGACAACAATAATTGCTAAAAATATTTTTTCATATTGCGAAGAAGTCAAATTGTGATCTCTAAATATTCCTAAAATTTAATGGTAGGTATAGTTAGCGTAAAAAAATAATAACACGTTGTTGTTCTTATAACTTTTAATTCATGTTTGTATTTATTCTATTCTATTTTATGTAATTTTTTAATTCGTAGTCTTTAAGGATAAACAAAATAAAGCCTAGTATTAAGTGCTGTAAGTTATATTTTCTATAAATAAACAAATTGAAAATCTCGACTCGCTTTTGACCAGTTTTGCTCATATTTACAAATCTTGTTAGAATATACTAAACCATCTTGCGAAATATTATAAAAATTAGCTGATAAATAGCGCGACAGCAAATTATATCTACCCGTAGTTACCGAGCTGTACTAGTTACTAAGTACAACACAGTTCATTATTTTGCTATCATACAAGAAAAGTGCATAGTTCATAGAAGTAGGTTCTTAATTGATTACAATGACTTACTAAAGAAGAAAGAAGAAGAAGAAAGTTATTTATTTACTAAAATTGAAATACACGAATGAATACAAGAATAACAGTTGAAGTAAAACAATACATGAATAACAGTTGTAATTTGGCAAGATAACTAGATTCAGGATTCATAAGCGAAATATCCTTTGGTCCCACACTAGGCTCGAGACCCGTGTTGTGGGTACCATACAGAAAGTTATCTAGTGGTGATATTCTGGGGTAGCCCTAAATTTTAAAGAAATGCTGATTTATCGAAAACTGAAAAATTAGTGAGATTATATAAACTTGTACAAAAAACAGTAATAAATAAATAAATATACAAAGGAATAGGTAGGTACATAATTATCGTGAAAGAAATGTGTGCCAGTTTTATTGCTGCGTTGAGTAAGTGGGCACGAGAGTATAATATTATAGTGCTGTTTGTTTGTGTGTGTACGCGCGAGCTTGTCGAATGGGTAATCGATTGAAATTTTGAAAAGCTATGTGTGTGAAAGTGTGCTAATGTATGTGTACTCATCTGCTCTTAGGTTTTCAGTGGCGCTATACGACAGAGTAAGCAACCAGGCCCGAATAATTTGGCTAACTTTATGGGTTTTCTCCTTTATTAAGTACGGAAAAACCTTACATACCCTATTGTAGATTTTTGGGAGGAGGGCATTGGGGTGTCTGTCAGCATATGTTGAGTTAACCTTTACGAGAGGCATCTTAAAAGCCCGTCTACCCTGCTGATTTGTGGCTAACCCAGTCTGCTTGATGAAGTTGTGAATTTTTACCACAGCTTTCTGGATGAACAATTGCCGCACTGTCAAGACTTTGGCTTCCAAGAAAAGGGCTTCTGTCGGATGTCTAAATGGTTTCCGTAGCATTACTTTAAGGACAACCCTCTGAGCCCGTTCAAGTCCTATCATTAAGAGCTGAGGTGGTCTGTAATTTTCCATACAAACGTATTGCGCTGTTTTCTTTCTGGAAAATGCTTTTAGAGTTACAATTTTTTGCCATAAAATTAAATTTAGCTGTTTAAACTACCCTGTCTTTTCACTTTTTTGATAAATTAATTATCAGGCAAAATATGATCCTACAAAGTCTCAAAAAAATTCACCATTTTTACCGACGTCTTTAAAGACCCACCAGAATAAACTTATTAATTTCTAACAAAATATGAAATGACATAATCATAAACACATATTTTTTGTAAATTTTGACATAAAAAAATACTTGATTAATTTAGTTTTTGATGAAGAAAACAGCGTAATACGAAACGTTGTTTTGCCAAGATTTTTGTAGGTATAAATTGCTCTGAGCTGCAATTGTCCCTATCGCACGATGCGGAGGTAGGGTTGAGGTGAGGGAGGTTCAAACCTATACGTACACATGCACTAGGGATGTAGTAATAGACGATATTTTTGTCGATGCTCTAGTGATGTCCATCGATATCGATGTTTATTAAAAATATTAGTTAATTTTTCAAATCTTGTAATTTTACTGATGTATCTTTGTTACTTTTGAAGAAAAGATCTTAGGTATGTGTGGAATATATGCGTTTAGTTACTGCGACTTATTGCAGCGACTACACAAATCTGTGTAGTAATTTTTTAGTTTATATATATCGTGTTGTATCGGCAGACATCTAAATGGTTTAGGTGCAGAATGACCAATTCTCATAATGCCCAACTAATCCGGGAATGATCAATTCTGCGAATGCCTAATTCTATTTAATTTTAATTTTATGGCAACATAATTTCAATTAAGAATTTCTTAAAAAAAACTTACTTTAAGAGATTTGTGTATTTGTTTAAAATAACCAAAACTACTTTTTTGATAATAAATCAGCTAGATCGCAAATTTTACGTCCTCAACATAAATTCAATATTCGTGTAGTACAGGTAAATAATACTTTGTATCATCGAAGTTCATCTAATACAGCCATAAAAGTGTACAATAGTCTACCTCTTCACATAAAATTTTTAGATGCAAACAAATTTAAACATAGCTTAAAAATGGCTCGCTGAAAATACCTTATATAGCATGAAATATTATAATGAATGTACAAATTCTGACTGATAATTATGATCTCATGTGTTACGGTATATAGCTCTTTATGTCATACTTAGTTATGATAATATAATACATATAATATGTTAGTTGCTTCAATAGTAAAACTTGTCTAGAAATTGTGCTTTAATTACCGGTGATTTTTTATAAGAAAATGTGATTTTCCCATTGGAAATTATTTTGTCATATTGAGAATTGAGCATTTTTAGAACTAACCATTCATAAAATTGGGCATTCGTAAAATTAAGCATTTTTGGCATAGTTCCATTGCCATTATTCTTACTACTTCATTCATTACATTATAATACTGCGTCTAAGCCGAAATAATAGTTCTAATTAGGAAAATCACGTGCTCTCTAAAAATGTATTATAACTGTAACATATAAATCTATCCTTAGTCCACCTAAGCAAAAAACGTTCTATGCTTGCCAGTACGTGAGATCCATTCGAGAAAACAGCCCCATCGGCTATCCGTTCATTGAACTATGTGCCTTGCCAGCTGTCATTTTAACTTGCCAATCCGCTGAGTTTTGCTAAAAAGTTCAATTAGAAGTGCTTTCAATGCTTTAATCTAATAATAATTGTGGATGTTCTATCCTGTATTACTACTATATGTGCCCTACCCACTGCTGCTTTAATTAGCTAATTATTTCAATTTTTTAAACGTCTTTAAAGTAGAACCAAAGTATGACAAGCTGTTCTCTAAACAGTAAACCTCGCATTTGTTTAATTGAATCCTCATTTATTTTTATACTATGGGACTAATTTCGGAATACGGCTGTAGGTACTTACAATATAAAAGGCAAGAAGTTTTAGATTAACGAGACCCTATTACTAAGACTCCTCTGTCCGTTGGTCACTAGGCTGTATATCACGAACCGTAAAAGCTAAACAGTTACAATTTACACAGATGATGTATTTGTTCCCACTATAACAACAAAACTAAAAATAGAGTAAAATAAATATCTACTTCAACCGTGTAGGTACAGAATTCGCGAATAGTGAATAGTGCGCGCGGATCGATTATTGTTGATTTATCAAAAATGGCTCAGCCCATTTCAATAAAATTTAAATGGGATCAATTTCGAAGTATATTCTTTCCAATGAAAAACATTCTAACAAAGAATTATCAAAATCGGACTACTGTGTAAAAAGTTACGCTTGGTTATAAATAAAAAATATACGCGTCAAATTGAGTACCCCCTTCGTCGGTCAAAAAATAGAATGAAATAAATATTTTTTCATGCCATACAACAGACGTGATTTTTTGCACGATTTAATGTATATTTTATTAATGTACACAAGAGGTGAAATATTCTCAGAATATTTAGTAATATAATATATCATGTATATAAATGTATCAATTTAAAAAATATATAATTGAATCGAAAGAATTGGTTCTCATACGGTATGAAACCTTTCGAGCGCGAGTCCAACTTGCATTTGGGATATTTATTATAGACCGTAGAAGAACGGCGTAATGTAAGATATTTCCATAAAAAATAATTAATTTATACTTAAAAAGAAGTAATTTCAGTAAAAATATATTATTTAAACTGCAGCGCCTACAGATATCAAATATCCTATTGTATATGATGTTAGTTAGGTACATTTTACGTTTTTGTCAAGCAATAATAATTTGAAAGAAAATAAATAAGCATATAAAGAAAAATTAACCCATGTCACAAATAATGTAGCTTCCTAATGGCAGAAAAATAAATAATCTTTAAAATAATTAATCTTTTATCTTTTTGTTTGCTATCGATCGCCTATCTACCATACCTACTAGGTAACCAGAGCATACGTAGAATACGCGCAAGATAGCTCTTCGTACGGCCAAAATCAGGAACCAATTCAATGCTGCCAGGGAATACAGAATACTAGTGATATAACGTACGTGGCGCCACGACTCGCGCGCAGAGTTATCTTGCGCGCACCCTACGTAATATCATATTTTGCTACAATTCAAAATAAAATATCGGTCGGCCAGCGAGTTCGTTGGGGCGCAGGTAGGGTGCGGGGAGAGTTCGAGCGCAGTACGCACACAAATACAATTGCATCACCACACACATTGAAGCTCCCTGGTTTGGGCGCATCGCGACGGCAATAGTTTAGTCCAAATACCTATTTCTCAATTTCCTCGTCACTAGTATTTCGCCTTAAGGTTTTAGCTGCTCCACCCCAAGCTAGGTTACAATAGGAAAGAATAGACTGACATAAAGACATATAGACCATATTGAGTGTAGTTAGATCGCACGCATCACGTAAACCTTTCATGACATAAATAAGTTTTCTAACGCGTCCTGACAATTTAGATATGTGATGCCTAAAGGAAAGTGACTCGTCGAGTTCTACTCCCAGATATCGAATCCTATCAGCTCGACCAATGGTATCGCAGCTACTGTCTTCTGGAGTGCAGTTAGTTGGGCATAAGTCGCTTGAGGATATGTTAAGTTCAATTTTCACCATCGGCATTGTTTTTTTCGTGTTATAAAAAGCCATAATTTTGGTCTTTTTAGTATTGAGGGTTAAGAGATTACTGCTTAGCCACGCCGCTACTTGGTTAATACCATTTTCTGCCATAGCAACTACATCACTCCATGAAGTGCCTTTAAAAACGAGCACCGTGTCATCTGCATAGCAGATAGTGCTTGCTCCAGGAATATCGATTTCTAGCAGCTCATTTATGTAAATACAAAACAGTGTTGGCCCTAGAATACTCCCTTGGGGGACTCCGAATCTCATCGGCAGCTCATCACTTAGACTGGTCCCAACCCTAACGCGTTGGCTTCGATTTGATAGGTAGCTGCGGAACCAGTTCAGTGCAATACCGCGAACTTCAAAAACTTCGAGCTTTTTTAGTAGGATTGGGACGGAGACCGTATCAAAGGCTTTGGCCAGATCTAGGAATACTCCAACGCAACGGAGCTTTGCATCAACCGCAGATGACACTGAGTCTGTAAGAAGCACTACAGCATCCTCGGTAGAACGCCCACGTCTAAAACCAAACTGTCTATCAGATATAAGCATGTTGGTCTCAAGGTAGTCGACTAATCTCGTGTTCATAACTTTTTCGAGTATTTTTGAGAAGATACTCAACAGTGATATAGGCCTATAGTTACTAGGAGTATCCTTGGCACCGTCTTTATGTACGGGAACGACTGTTGCAAGCTTCCATCTGCTTGGAAAACGACCGCTCTCGAGACTTAAATTAATTATATGTGTCAGAGGCAGCAAAATACTGTGTCCGATTTGTTTAATGAGAGAAGCCGAGTAGCCATCAAGCCCTGGAGCACTGTCAACCTTTAGGCCGGCTATGAGTGTTTTTATCTCGCCACTATCAGCCGGAGCAATGAAGAAGGAAGACACCGGAGAGTTTTTAGCTCTGACTGAGTTTGCTAGACTCTCTTCGGTAACCGACAATTTGCTAAGGATTTTATCTGCCAGCTGATTTCCTATGCTTGTAAAGAAATTATTACACTTATTTAACGATGCAACGGGATTCTCCGGACTGGTGATTAGTTCTGAAGCACTTGTTTTGGCTTTTGTTTTATCACAAATGTCATTAATCGTCTTCCACAACTTCTTTGGATTATTTTTATTTTCAGTGAGCTTTCCCTTTTCATAACTTGTTTTGATTCGGTATAGTAGCTCTTTGTAAAAATTTCGATATCTTCGGTACTTAATTTGCAAGACATTGTTATTGGGATCACTTTTTGCCTTTAAATGAAGTAAATCACGAACTTTCTGGCACTTAATGAGCCCAGGAGTTATCCAGGGCTTAAGGTTTCGTCGAGAGCTACTTATTGTTACAGAGTGGCTGTGGGTGGAGACAGAGGAAGAAAGAATTTTATCAAATTCATCCACTGCATGGTCGATGTCAGATGCATTGGTAACCGCTCCCCAGTCTTCCGTCAATAAATCCTTAGCCACCGCAGAAACGTCGATCTTCACCTTAGTGCGAGATTGAGGCTGAGTAATTGGACCTGATTTGGCTACCCCTACGACGCAAAGGCTATGGTCAGTAATGGCAGAGTTACAAACAATACCCACCGCATCAAAGCCCTGTTTTACAAAGATGTGGTCGAGACACGAGTTACCGCGAGTGGGTTTAGAGATTGCTGGAAGTAATCGATGTTCTGCAGCCAGACTCAGATATTCCGTACAATCGTCACCTAGAGGGTCCGCAATCAAATTGAGATTGACGTCCCCTGCCCAAATAACGCATTGATTATTTTTAATTTGGGTTGACGCGTCATTTAAAGATGTAAGGAAATTGTCAACGTTTGAGAAAGACGGGGATCTGTAGATACCAAAAACCACCAACTCATCCCCGATGCATATTTTTAAACAGTTACAGTCTAGCACTTCTGGTTCCGTAACCGATACTGGCCAGACACTGCGCACATAGGCTATAACGCCCCCGCTCTTATTTATGTATTTGGTTGTATTAAACGAGCAATAACCTGGGATTTTGGGGATTATTGTGTCCGGCTTCAACCAACATTCCGTCAATATTATGACATCCACTTCCAATCCCAACCTCATTAAGGCTATCATCAAACAATTAAAGTTTTTACTTACACTTCTTATGTTCAAAGTAATAACCTTGAACTTATGAGCATGAGAAAGGATATTTTTACAGTTTTCTAGGCTTTCTGATTCATAGCACTTTATTAAAAACGATTTGTCCAAGATTTCGATAGTTTCCATCATAGTAAGCCAACAAATAAATATAAATCTATTCGTTGGCTCAGATCTGTTAAAACGTATAGTTGTAATAATAAGTTAATAGGTTTTATTATATGAGAAAGTGCTAATAGTTGGGATAAATCAGCTTTATGAAGCCCAGAAAAGTGAAAGCTGTGAGTGTTATTCAATTGACTATAGCCCAAAGATATAGCAAGCCGGATTAAGGGAGTGTTCATCAATTGTCTGTGAGAGCAGGTTTCTTCGCGTGTGCGTGGTTTAAGGATATACTGGTACATTGACAGGTCTATCTGGTGGTGGCAGCGAGTTGGTACTTGTGAACGTGGTGCTGTGGAAGCTGGTACATTGACGGGCCAGTTAATTGTAGGTAAGAGCGAGTTTGCACGTGTGAGCGCGGTGCTGTGGGAAGCTAGTACATTGACGGGTCTATTAACTGACTGGCAAGAGCGAGTTTGCACGACGGGTGAGAGCTGAGCTGAGTTAAACTGGTATATTGGCGGGACTATTTGCTGTTTGAAAGAGCGAGTTAGCTCTTCAGAGCGCGATGGGTTGTGTTTTGAATGAGTGACGCGAGTGTGTGGAAGCCTAGAGTGACAACAAATAAACATAGCACAAAACATCAGAGATGAATACAAAATAATTATTTCTATTAATAGCCAATTTTTAGTAAAAATATGACGTTGATAATTATTACTACCTACACAAATTACAACACATATTACAGAAAAAACAGCACAAACTTCGCCTAAGGCCATCTGGTAGGCGTCAAGTTCCTTACAGCGCAGCAGTCGATGAGGCCGAGGTAGCGGGGTCATACTTAAGTGGAAGGTGTTTGGCCATATCAGCTTGGTTTCGTAGATGGATAGCGGGTCGCCCATCTGCTCTGCGGATAAAAATTGATCCATTTTTGGGCCAGCAATACAAAAATCCATTGAGTTTTGATCGGCGACGCGCTTCCTGACATAACTGCCGATTGTTTTTCGTCAGGCGCTCATTTATGAATATCGGACTTGGCGCTCCATCGAACTGTAGGTCGCAAGTGGAAAGACTTCGTCTTACTTTAACAGCTTTAAGGAAAGAATTCCGTTTTTCTCGCCTAAGGAAACGCACTACTACGAGACGAGGTCTTCGCTCATCGTTTGAAGCGTTTTTCATTGATTTTGGGCCGACCCTATCGACCCAATCGATATCAGATTCCTGAAACGGCGCTCCGACCTTAGTACCAATAACTCGAACAATGTGAGGGAGGCTTTCATTCGGCGTCTCTGGGACGCCAACAATTTCCAGTTCATTTCTTAATGTAGCCTGCATTTGAGCTTGGATAGTTTCCTCAAGTTTGACGATACTAACGTAGGTAGTATTAGATTACATATAAGAAGTAATTACTTCTCTCTACAACCTAACATCACATTCCCGAAATGTTTTGTTGTTATTGTCACCCTACAAAATAAATTTGTGAATAAACCAAGAAACTTACCTAAAAAATGAAATTCCACAACCAGCATAAGCTTCACTATTACAGCCCTTAACGCAACAATTTCTCACCATTTTTCAACTTATAAAAATATCAAGCAGCAAGCAGAATGACGACTTTTGCATAAATTATCAGCCATATTGTTTTAGGAAGCGCCATAGGTGCGGCCGTGCGTAGTTGGTAAATTACTACTAATTCTACTAATATGCAAAAACAGTTTTTGTATTGCAAAAATAATTACGTACCAATATTAAAATCAGAACATTATCGAACTTATTACGTTAATTAGAATACATTTTATGCTAATCTATTTATCAACATGCACGATTAAATGCGATTTTATGATTACCAGACATATGAGATAATCTACCATCCAATAGTTTTTTGAATACTGGTAAGTTTCGAGAAAGGGACAACGCCCAACAGTTGTTGCTGTCCTGCTCGGAATGTTTTTCCCATTTGATAAGTAAGAAACAAATGTGAACCTTTTGTGTATAAAAAAAAGTTTTCTTTTTTAAATTTTTCATTTTTCTTTTTTAAATATTGCTTCGTAAGCGTTCCAGTTCTCGTATGAAACTTCCTTGAATAACTGCAACACGGTCTTCTTTAAGCGTCCACTCCATATTTAAAAATGAGTAAAATTCTAAAAAGCGTACATTTTTATTTTCATGAACAATTCGAAATTCGAATTCAATAAACTTTTTTTATTCAATAAAACTTTTCTTTTACAATGCTGGCCATTGTAAAAGAAAAGTTTTTACTGTGTGACAATACTTATGACCTGATTAGGTATACTACAAAAAACTCTGTCAAACAAAAAACTCTGTCTGACAAAAGAAGCAGAACAAAAGTTGTTAGATTTGATTTACAGAATAAGCCCCTAAAAGGATGCTATACTCTATAAAATTTAACTTAATCTCTGCGACAGCTGTCAGAAAAATCACGCCTATGAAGTCCTGAATTTCTTAAAAGTACAGACAGTACCTGTCAATGTCATACTTTGTGGGCATGCCGATTAGTGATGGGCGACGAATGATCGTGACCACAGAGTTTTAGATAGTTTTATTTAAAATATCGATAGTTTATACTGACGATATTTTAAATAAAACTTAATTTATCATTAATTTTATTGTACTCGTATATTGTAATATTATAACATTTTTTACATGTGTAATTAAAGTAAACCCAATTATATGTTAGATTAGCATCGATAATAGTGAAAAACGTCGATAAATACTATCGTTACATTATTATGAGTATATAATTAATATCATACCATTATTTACATGTGTACAAACTTGATCTTAAATAATAGTAAGTAAATGAAATCCAATTTCTCACCTTTAACTACTCATTCGATTTCTTTACAACATTGTTTGAAAATCGATTTTTTCCACCACTATCCCAACTCTAAAAATGTCAATCTTCTACTGTCGCAGAGATCAAGTTAAATTTTATAGAGTATAATTGATTAGAAATAACCCTATATATTATAAGAGTAATGTTCTTATACCTATCTCATTTCAGGTAAGAGTCGGCCGGTGCCGGGCCAGCCGTGCATGGTGGCAAAGTGTGCGAAAAATTACAACGATGGAGTCGAGGAGATCTTAGTTCCACAAGATGGCTGCTCCAAGAATGTAGGTGTTATCATTATCTAACACCAATTCGTCTTCATTCACCTACTTACTTTGGTGGACGTCCTACGCTGCGATTGCATGTTGCCACTTTAGAGAACTTTACGGCCTCATTGGCCACCTGCTCTACGAGCCATGTGCTCTGCCCACTGTCATTTGAACTTCGTTGGACTACTACTTCATCATCATAATCATTAACTTACTGTTCATGTTTTTAGAATTTTATTCAGCATATTTCCATCTCGTTCGCGCAACCGAACTGTTGCTACTAAACCGGTATCGATAGTTTGGTGCTTAGTTAAAACCGAACTATTGTAACTGAAAAGTTTCAGTAGTTCGGTCAACCGGACTAACAACCGGACTACTGCTACTAGAGGCAAAAGATCACATATGAATATCCGAAAACTGAGAGAAGCATTTGTTAATCTTAAAATTACACACGATTTTATGAAAACAAAAAAATACTACAATAGTAGATTGTATCATAAGGGAGCAAAATAATATTTTTACGGCGAGGGCGCTTTTTTGAATCCAGAGGGAAGAAAGGGATTCCATAGCAGAATCCTGAACGTAGCGAGGGATTCAAAGTACGTCGCCCGAGCCAAAAATATATTTTTCGCCCGAGTGGTACTCTACTTTTCATCACCTCTATGAGAAAATAAAAGGCGCCTCATATTTTATTGTATTATTATTTAATAAAACATAGAACGTAACAACTAAATTGAAATTAAATGGTATCTAATAATAAAAGAAACGAAAACTTATATTTGTTTCAAATTCAAAAAGTACGCGGCAAAGATCATTCCGGCGAACTTATAAAGTTTCATAGAGAAAACACCACCTTTGGATGCACTTAAAGACGAACCAAGTAGTCCTTTTCGAATAGATGTGATGAAAATGTATTCATATGTATAGAGCGGCTGATTTCTTTCGCGATTTCGGGTTTGGCCACATAGTAAATGTTAAATTAAATTTGCTAACCTTGATAGTGATTACATAATCATCTGAGCCATTTATTGTTGAGATGTGGGTTGGCGAGCCTATACTGTTTTAAAAAAATCTGAGAGTCTGGTGGTCACGACCAAAATCCTCGTGGTTATTTGGCTCAATATACAGGGTCATAGGTATTAAACGCAAAACCTTTTAAAGGCGGGTCTTGTACATCTAGAATTCTAGACAAACAACTTTTGTACTACGACTTTTGAAAATTCGCAAAAAAAAAATTCGTTTCTCCATACATTTTGCCGCGCGTTGACGAACTTTTTGTATGAAAAAGCTGATTTTTTCTTCGTGATTTTCCAAAAGTCGTAGTACAAAAGTTGTTTGTCTAGATGTCCTAGACCCACCCTTAAAAGGTTTTGCGTTTAATACCTATGACCCTGTATAGGTATTGCCATTCAGAGTGGCAATGCCACCAACATGCTAGCTGTAATGCTGCTAACTGGCAATGGGCTTGAGCGTTTGGATTATCTTAAGACCTTCCAGGGTCTGTCTGGATGATCCGATTGCTTTTGTTGAGGTACTAGGTTAAGTATGTAGTTTTATTGTGTTTTGTTGTGGTGCCTGATGATTTTATTATATTTTAAAATATTTTCCACCCTGCTTGTTTACAGCCGAAGAAATTTGAACGAGACGATATTATGAAAGAGATGAAAAAAATTCTAAGCAGTCCCGATCCTTTCACGATGAAAAGCGTCAACAAACTTATATCTCGGGTAAGTTAAACTCATCGAATATGATATTAGGTATAATTAGGTATAGAACATTTTGTGGCATACATTTTTCACTGTGAAAGATCTTCTTGTTTTTTCTGTGATCGAAGGTTGCACGGTGGCAGTGGCAGAACAGGGATTGACAGTCGATGGGGTGGCAACATGGTGGCAATCTCGGAATAAAGACTAAAGTAATAAAAACCGTACTAAAATAGGAAGAGAAATACATAACTTTGGTCTACTTTAAATATGAAATTTAAAAAGGTATTAGAAAAAGATGCACATACACCCGAACTTACGATATTTCGAATGGTTTCACAAACTAGCATTGAATTATCTCGGCTGTCCAAATTCAAAAAGGTAAAAAGTAGGAAGGTAAAATGATCAGAGATTTGAACCTTCTGCTGGAATTAAAGGGTTCAAATTTCCGATCATATCGCAAAAGACAAAGTGGAACCAAATTTTAACCATTTTGACATTCCAACTCGTGATGTTGACGTATGCCAACAGACAATGCGTTTTTTTTACTCTCGCGTAGGCTGTATATAGATATGATTAAGACAGCTGTAACGTAGTTTTTATTTGAGTAAAATTTAGCAAGGTTCTTTTGAGGTGGCAAAGCTCTTGATAAAAATCATGTACCAGCAGGTGCAGCGTAGAAATTTCAATAAGCCAATGGCCGGATCGGCCATCTCCGACTTTAGAGCACAATATTTCGATCACAACACAACTAACACTGTAAATCACATACACCAGCCAACAGGAAACGTTTTCAACAACGTTTTTAATATATAACACTATACGATTTAGTCAAAATTAACGACATATTTTAGCACAAAATCGCTGCACATAATGCCGCTGGAAGCGGACCGGGGGAACTGGCCCGATTATAAAATGGCTGCCGACCACATGAAAAGGTGTTTGAGCACTCTGAGGCTACCTACTGTTCATTCCGAATATTAAATACTAGCGTTACTACTAAAAGAAACTCTAACATTACTGTTTAAAGCAGATTTTTGAAAAATCGCACTGCCGGTCCTATTTGTCCCGGTAACGGCTTTATAAAGATTAGTCATGGGATATACCTCGTCCCGTTAACGTTCAAGTGGATAAATGATTTTCAAAAAATTATGTGAGACATTTAGTTTGACAGATTTACCATAAAAATCTTTTTCTAATATGGCAGCCGTGGGACACGGCTGGCAATCGCACAAACTTCTAAAGAGCCTCAAGACGTTTGGTGACGTTAGGTCGAGGTAGACGATTTTTTTCTCCGTCAGAAGGTCAAATTTTCTTTTCTTAGAGAGCTGCTACCACGATATAAAAAAAAGAGTTTTCAGGTCTACCGAAAAAAATAAAAAAGTATATTCTATTAATGTAGATAAAAAGACATCGATTATCCCATAGGACTCATAGAATGATGCCCTCCTCGATATAATGCAATTGTTTATTTTTTTCCATTGACTACTTCTCTACTTAAATTTACAGATAAAAAAGTGAATCGTGGGGCGAATCGCCCAAGACTCTTTTTGAAGGTCCTCGTTCGGCCCACATTGTTTAGAGCGGGGCGAATGGGGACCTTCAAAAAGAGTCTTGGGTGATTCGCCCCGCGGGTCGAACAGCTTGCGGGGCGAAACGCCGCAATACTCCTTCAGCCACAGGTCCACTGCTAGACATGGATCTATGGATCTACAATGAGACGATTTCTCTACTTAATATGCCTCTTGCCCTAGTGTAGCGCAGCAATGCTTCTTCGAAAACATTGTTGTGTCTTATCGTGTCGCTTAGCATTGCGTTTATATCAAGTCGTTTATAATTTTCCAGGTAGATCATCTCCTACATTGGAAAGATGTGGACATCAGCAGCCATTTTCTAAGTATGCTAGAGGAGATTTCCGCAAGAGTAGACTTGAATGGGAAATTGAACTCTACAACGGTGGAAAATAATATTGCTTTGCTGGTGGCGGATGCGTCGCCCGCAATGCCAGTCACTGGGCTCCATGTGAAGGATATCGAAGGCGGTATATTTACCCGTAAAGATTTCAACATTTTAGATAATAAAAGTAAGTGTTGAGCGTATGGGCTCTCTTTGTTTTTGCCATTTACCTCTTTTGCTAATTTATCATTTGTAACATATTGCTTGCTTGATGTTATCCAACCATCATTATTATCATCGAAGTTAAGCACCGGTCGGCTCGGTCAGTCTTTGGGTGGATAATCGCGGGTAGTATTTGCGATTGAGTGCTACCGAAGCTATTTGGCTTATTCAGGCCACATTAATATGAATATTTTTGTAGGTAAGTTCATAGGAACTTTCCTAGCTTATTGGTAGCCATGTATTTTTGTGCCTAAATCTATGCCATCACTCAGTTGTGGGAATCACAGAAGAGCTCTTTTAAAACTCTGTGGTAAAATACCACCTACCGTCACCACACCGAACTTACTCCATTTCCATTTCATATCTATCACTTGATTTGTCTTTACGAAAGAAACTAAGAGCGCTAGTACACGGCCGTTTTTTCTCCTGACAACGGACCGTCAATAAACGGATACCTACATTTTTCGCCGGATGGATATTATACCATACCGCCAACCATACACCATCGCGAATCCGGTGAAAAACGCTCCGTTGCCCGGTGAAGAACCGCTGTGTACAAGGGCTCTTACTATATCACGATTAAATGAAGCATTTGTTTAACTTGTTATAATAATAATATAATAAAAATATTAGGCGACTTCGAATACCTATAGCAATACTTTAGATGTAGGTAGTTGTGCTCGCTGTTATAAAAGGCTAAGTACGAAATCGCGAAAAAAATAAGCTGTTCAACAAAATTATCGTAAGGAATTAGCTGATTTTGTTTTAAGAGTTTGGGTTTGGTCCCATAATGGCAGTTGGTCATAAAGATGAGTACTACATCCTAGAGTATTGCTTATATTATTAATTCGCACCCCGTATTAATTACTGTGGAACCTCGATTATCCGGCCATCAGCAATACAGATTCGTTATTTTCCGGAATTATATATGCGTTTAACAAAATTTATTTTTCAATGCTTTGGACATGTCAGATGTTATATTATATTATTATAACCCACCCGCGATCCGCTCTTTCTTAGCTCCGGTGTCGCCGTGCGATCTCTGAACTTTATTGAACCTAAATTTCGAAGCGTAACCGAGTGGTGTTATCACTTAAAAATAAAATAAAAAATTATGCGGTACATATTACACTCGGGTCTCTGAACCACAAACTAAGCAAAGCTTGTTAATAGCTGCCAGAGACTGATATACTACAAATACATACATACTTTTTTAAATATTTAATTTAATGACCCACAGACTCCATGGTTTGTAAGTTACATTTGAAAGAATGCGACTGTACAATAGAGAGGGGTTAGTTTAAATCTTAGTCTAAGTTAGTAGTTTCATTGTATTGCGTGAATGCCACGAGCAAACCGGCGACCCGCATGCAGCACCCGATCACGAGTGTGACGCATGTATCAGCCACATACATACTTTCTTAGATACTTCGTTAGTATTACTAACACCCAGACACAGAGCAGAAAACAACAACAACAACACTTTATTAGACAACCACATTACATAAAAAACAGATTATAAGGACAAAAACAAAACATCTATCATCACAAAAATTTTTGCTCTGAGTGGGAATTGAACCCACGCCTCTTTAGGGCGTCAGGGTCACTAACCACTGGGCGACTAAGGCAGACAAAAATAAATATTATTTTAAACACACTTGCTCATAAAGTGGCTCTAATTTTACCGAAATTAAGCACTGACACATGTAATCAAACTGTGACTTTTTCATTGCTACGAGTATTATTCACAAGTGACTTATGGAGTTTTTTTTATATTATTGGTTGAGTTGCTTTGTTCTTAAAAAAAGTTTCGATACAAAAAAGATCATGTTCAATAGTAGGTACAAATAAATTAATGTACCTATTGCTTGCTCATTTCATGCAACTTCCTATTTAAATAGATAATTTCAACATGTACGTGTTTAATAAATAAAACTTTCACTCTAATATAACTTTGTTTTCTCTGTAATCAATAAAGAAAACTTGAAATTCCCCATTTTGTACGTAGCTAGCGCTATTCGCGAAAAACCAAAAAAGAAACCTTATTATTTTAGTCTATGGCCGATTGCCATTGCGCGCGCATAGGAAAACTGATTAGTTTTCCCGCCATTTCGAAACATTTTTCACAACTTGCTTTCAGTGCGAAAATATTTTTTTGTATATTTTATTCACAAGTGTGTTGAAAAACGTCGTATGCTACACGTGTGTATTGATGATCACCGTCCTCGGCTCTCTTAAGACAGTGGCGCCTAAATGGTAATCACCTACATTACACACTTGTACCCAGATGTACTATTATTCATTGAAAAAAGGGAGAAACTGGTAGTGGAAAAGCGGCTCGTCTCTGAATTATGTCAGAGACTCTGACTTACTCTGACTCTGACTTACGCTTTTTTCATTAATTTAATTATGTATCCGGATTTTTGATTATCCGAATATTCAACGAGACGAATTAGTCCAGTTACTCGAGGTTCTATTGTAAATGTCTTATTAACGCAGGCCGTAATAATCAATAGCCAAATGTGATATAATTTTAGCTGACCACTCGACCCTTCCTAGCGCTGAAATGGTAGTATATCTGCCAAATTCCGTGTCCAGCATTAAACGACGAATAAGCTTCATATTGTTTCGGAATAACAACCCGTTTCAAGAAAAATACAAGAACAGCGAAGTCAACAGTCAAGTATTAAGTGTCAAAGTGGAGAATCTCACTAATTTTGCGCCTGGAGAGGTGAGATACTTAATAAAATTTTGCCGTGCTAGATAGATTGAGAATCTTCGCCAAAGAATTTTCTTATACCCTGGTCTCAAACGATGAGTTCTTTGGAATGTATATGTAACCTTCAGATTTTCATCACACTGCCTTAAGTGAAATCTCTAAGAGTCAGAGTGTTAACACATAATTCTTTTACAGGGGATTTCTATCCATATAAAACCGACTAAACGGAAGCAAAAGCGCAGTCAAATTCGCACCTGCGCTTTCTGGCTGATGAACGATGACGACACTGGTAGCTGGTCTCAAGAAGGATGCAACTTCACCCGAGCCTTTGAGGAAGATCAGTTAGATCTCTGCCAATGTAACCATTTAACACATTTTGCCGAGATTCTCATTCCACGTACCAATTTCTCTAAAATACACGAAGATACTCTGGAAAAGCTTTCTGTCATAGGATGTTTCATTTCAATTTTAGGGTTGTTATTTGTTGGTGCAACTGCATCATTGTTTAGCTCCTGGAGGAAAGAATTCACTAATAAAATCTGGCTTCAATTATGTATATCGATATTAATCTTATGTCTTTGTTTTCTTGTAAAAGTGTTTATTCCATTTATGGAGGAAGATTTCCTTTGCCCCAGCACGGGCGTAATTTTGCACTACTCTGTACTATCTTCGTTTTGCTGGATGTTAGTGGCTGCTATTGTATCTTACAGGAAATTAGTGGCAGTACTAAGTGTAGATCCGACGCATAAATTATTGCGAGCATCCGTGTTCGCTTGGGGTGTTCCATTTGCTATAGTGGGGACACTTTTGTCTATTAATCTGCATTCTTACGATGGACAATTAGAAGAAAAATCGCCAAGCGGCGCCTTTTGTTATCCTTCTGGTCTCGCACTCTGGCTGGCAGTATACGCACCTATCACGCTGATCTTGTTAATAAACTTATTGCTGTTCGTGATGATAGTACGTTCCGTATTTGGTAAAAATAGGCCAAACTATCACAAGCAGACTGATCCTAAAGAGGCATACCGCTGCGCCACTGTGAGCTGTGTGCTTGTTTTTTTATTTGGTCTTCCCTGGATCCTTGGTTTGATGTCCTCTAACATTATTTGCTCTTATTTATTCACGATTTTAGTCACTTTTCAAGGCTTTGTGTTATTTTATTTCTTTGTGTGTACCCAAAAGACACGCGATTTGTGGCTGGTGAAATTGAAAATGAAGAAAGCCAAAAGCCCTGCAACAACAACCACAACAACAGAACTCACGCAACATAGGCGTGACTAAGGTGGGAAGGAAAAAGAGTCTGGAGTGCATTGCTCACTCTAAAAATATTACCTTAGCTTGTATTAGAATACGCATGATGACTATATACAATATAATTATTCCGTCAGATATATTTTCAAAAAATATTAGACACGTATTTTTTCTTCTGCCAATTATACAAAAGTCGATGAAGGTATAGCCCGTTAAAGCTGATATCACGAGTCACATACAAAAGTAAAGACGAGTACAGAAATGTACAGTCAAAGAAGTGACGTAACGACCATCACTCCCAAACTTTTACAAGGTTTATCTTTGTCATTTGTTGTTCGATTGACAAAAGAAAAAATACACGTCGAATATTTTTTGATAATCTAACTCACGTAATAAATATATTAATGTTTTTTTTAGCTAGTCATCATGCCTATTAGTAATATCTTAGGTATTAATTGCGTCCAAATCATTAAGTAGTTAGCTAGCAGTCTAAGAATCGATGTTAGCTGTTAGTGGGCAAAATGGTGAAGTGAGGTGAGGTTAGACCTTTAACAGAACTCTGATTCTGTATTGTCTTCAAGTTACGCTTCAGGAGGCTTGAAAACTTTGACACCAGGGGCTAGCCATCCATCCATCCATCAGCCAAAGGACGTCCACTGCTGGACATAGGCCTCCCCTATGGATCTCCAATAAGACCGGTTGGAAGCGGCTTGCATCCAGCGCGATCCTGCGGTTTTAATGAGGTCATCCGTCCACCTTGTGGGTGGATGTCCTACGCTGCGCTTGCCGGTACGTGGTCTCCACTCGAGAACTTTTCGACTCCAACGGTCATCAGTCCTCCGCGCTATGTGCCCTGCCCATTGCCATTTCAACTTGCTAACCCGTTGGGCTATGTCGGTAACTTTGGTTCTTCTACGGATCTCCTCATTCCTGATTCGATCCCGCAGAGAGACTCCGAGCATAGCCCTCTCTATAGCTCGTTGGGCTACTTGGAGCTTACTAATAAGGCCCATAGTGAGAGACCACGTATCTGTGCCATAAGTCATCACTGGCAACACACACTAGTCGAAAACTTTCGACTTGAGACACTGAGGTATGTCGGACGAGAAGACGCTAACGATTATAACGATAATTTTCCGAACGCTGCCCAGCCGAGTTGGATTCGGCGATTGGCCTCTTTATTGAAGTCGGACCTACCTAACTGGACTACTTGTCCTAGGTAGACGTACGAGTCAACGACTTCAAGAACCGAGTTTCCAACATAAATCGGGGAGGGTAAAACATGGGAATTATCCATGTTCATCTTAAGATCCACCTGTTGAGAAAACCGATTGAGGCCTTCGAGCATCGTGCTGAGCTCTTCCATCGATTGTGCCATGACTACTATATCGTCGGCAAACCGAAGGTGTTCGCCATTGATATTGATGCCGAATCCTTTCCATTCCAGGATCTTGAAGGCGTTCTCTAAAGTAGTCGTAAACAGTTTCGGAGAAAATACGTCTCCCTGTCTTACGCCTCTTTTTAAAGGGATCGCCTTGGAGCTCTCTTCATGTACTCGGACCGACATAGTGGCGTTATTATACAAGCACTTCAACACTTCGATGGACCGATAGTCAATACGGCATCGTTGGAGAGACTCGAGCACAGCCCATGTCTCGACCGAATCAAAGGCTTTTTCATAGTCCACAAACGCTAAGCAAAGTGATAGATTATACTCTTCGGTCTTCTGTATAACCTGCAGCGCAGCGTATGCATGTGATCCATGGTGCTAAAGCCTTAAACCAGCTTGTTCGCAAGGCTGAAAGTCATCAAGCCTGCGCTCGAGACGGTTCGTAATGACCCTTGAAAACAGCTTATAAACATGGTTCAGAAGTGAGATGGGTCTGTAGTTCTTCATTAAGGTGTTGTCACCTTTCTTGAAAAACAACACCACCACGCTTCTGTTCCATGCTTCTGGCGTGATGCCCTCGAGGACGACGGTGTTGAAAAGCTTCTGGAAGAATTTTAGTACCGGTGTTCTACCCGCTCTCAGTAGCTCTGATGTGATGCCGTCATATCCCGGCGCCTTGTTGTTCTTAAGCTGATTCAGGGCCATTTTAATCTCGTACAAGCTGATGTCCGGGATATCTTCGGTGAAGTGTCGGGTCAGCTTGGCTCTTGGATCTTTGGCCGCGCTGCTAACAGGCTTAGCGACCGAAGGGTATAGCTGTCCATAGAACCGTTCGATCTCCTCCAATACCTCTGCCTTGGTCGACGCTACACTGCCATTTTCTCTCTTCAGCTTTGTCAACTAGCTTTGCCCAATAGACAAATTCCTCGCGAACACTTTGGAGCCTTATTCTGCTCTATTGTCTCTTTAATATGTTTAGTATTAAAGAGATGAATGTCGCGCCGCACGGATTTTGAAATTAGGGCTAGCCACCCGGCCAATGGGAACTTATACTACGTGCAAAGTTAAGGAATCCATGGAATATTAAAATCGATTTAACATAAAATAGGATACCATAACTTGGCAATGAAAGATAGATCCAAGAATTTAGAGCACTTTGCCTCACTTTGGTTTTATGTTAACACACTATGCGAAAGTTTCAGAAAGGTTTAAACCTCTGAAACCAGTAGGTAACCGTTGGTCGTTACAAACTTATTGTAGGTGATTTTTCATTTAATAATTTATTTATTTGCTACTAACTATGTAGCTACTAGCTATCTTACTTATTTTAAGTTTATGTGCAATACTTACTTACTCGTAAATAAATCAAAGATTATCTACTTATAATGGAATATTACCAACTTAGTACTTAATTCGATGTAAATATTAAATGTTACGTTAACATGTTCTATTTTGTTAATAGGAAAATAAAATATATCTAAGGCGCGTCGCTCACACGAGCTACAGTCGAGGCGACGTCGAGGCGCGGGCGCAAACACAAGCGGCGCGCCGCTTCTATGTGTACTTACTTTAGAAATATTATGTGGCAGTGCTCTCTTATACTAGAGTCACGGCAGGCGCGAGGTAAACGCGGTGCGGAGTCGAGGCCGGGACGCGGCGGGGGCGCTGTACCTGACCAATTATTATATCTTCTTTGGCCCGACCGCGACGCGACTCCACCTCCATTTTGCCGTTTTTTTTTTCATTTTACGTTTAGACGCGTTTACAGTTAAAAATGCGTGATTGTTAACATATATGAGTGCAAGTACGTCTTCATGTTCCGACGACGACATGTTGACTACATTGAAATATTTAAAAGAAGCGCCTCGACTCTACATAAAGACCACGCGTCGACCGTGCCGCGACGTTACCGCGACCTCGCTAAGTCCCTACGACTCACCAGTGAGCGACGCGCCTTAGAGGTAGGTATTTGTATCCATTAGTTGCTTGTAATATTTGGAGGCTTCGTTACAAAAAGTGTAAAGTATAAAATAAGAGTAGGTGCGTGTGCAAACAAATTAAGTATATAGATATACTGCAATTTAATAAATATTATATAATATACATTCTTAAAAAAATAATTTGAGTATGAAATTATTGTACATACAACAGAATATAAACAAACGTGTGTATTATTTATTATTTTATAATGTACACTAACAACCACAGAGATTCCAGAGAGCTATTGTCACTCGAGGCAATTCTCAACCACAAAAATGTATGGAAAATCTCTCCCAGAGGTCGTCACTGTCAAATTATGTATTGGCAAAGACCTGTTAATAAAAGTACAAGGTCTTTGGAAATTTGACAAGAATTTGACGTTTCGTACCGAAATATCTGACAAGCAGCTGGATCGAAATATTTTTTATGTCTCTTTCCAACTCGTGTCATATTAAATGAATGCATCAGTTTCAGGTTTTCTCGATAGACCACATTATCCCTCTGGTATCTCTGAGTACTGCCTATCTCCCAGTGTTGCTAACGCCTATGACCCAGATTCCCCAAAAAACGAAATCAAATTATCCCCCGATTCCCCCAAATTCCCCAGGTTCCCTAAACTATGGTCCCAGCACTATGCAATGTAGGTTGAAATCCCCACAAATTGGCAACAAAAAAAGCTGATAGCAGCAGCATAAAAATACAGTAAGTTGTTCATCATCATCATTGATAGGTACATTGCGCACTCGTACAGGTCTCTCTCAGTACTGTGCCAGTTTGCTTCAGTGTGCCTGTGTGCCTGTGTCAGGATTGACTCGCGATTTCAACTATATTCGTCAACCCATCTTGCAGCCGGATGACTAACACTCCGCTTACTTTGCCTCGACCATCGAGCATATCATGCTCGATGGCCTCGGCCAACATTGAAGAATTGACCCTTTTAACCGACTTCAAAAATGAGGTTCTCAATTCGACTGTACGAGTATGTTTTTTTAAAGTTAACTATTGAGGCCGCGGTGTAACGGTATTCGTCCTCACCATTAAAATATGTGTGCACACACATATTTAGAGTGTTAAACCTATAGAAGTTTATCATCATCATCAGATATGTATAGAAGTCTTCTATATGCCAACACGTTCTCAAACTTTACCTCCCAATCAGCTATTTTTAAGAAACTAAACATTTATCTTAAGTGTTTAGTTCATTTCTAAGATTAAAGTAATTAAATTAATCCTAATCATAACAAAAGAAAAGTGAAATTACTCCTAATGGACTTCGGAAAACTATGCTAGAAATGAAATATTTAATTTAGTAACAAAACGGTGTAATTTTATAAAAGAACACAGACTAACCAATACATGAGGTAAACAAAGTGTAAATAACAAATAAGATTACAAACATTACGTTTTCTTATACATAACAGAAAATACAATATGGCATAAAACAATGTAAATAGAGAAATAATACGTAAATAATCTTTCTATATTTTCTAGGGAGTCCTCCTCTGGGGATAGTATAAGATAATTGTCTTTTCCGGTGAAAGCTCCACCACTGATCGATCGATTAAAGGAGTTTCCTTTAATCCAAAGAAAATTCCTCTAATTAAATCTGCTCTTCATTTAAATATCGCCTCAATAGAGATTTTTAACCATGAAAAGAAAAAAAAATCACTATCTACACAGCTTTGACCGGCCCCCTTAACAGGGGAAGACCTTACTGGTTAAATGAATTAGTACTTAACACAGTATTTTTGCTGTAAGCCTTTTCAAATAGTTGGTATGTACGTTCCCATGATTTCATAAATGCAGTACAAAAATTTGCCGATCCTGAGAAAGGTCCCTTTTGTCTTAAATTTCTAGCCATTCATATTTAATATAACAACTATTTCTTTTAAATCTCGAAAAAAGGCACTAAAATATAATGACGGATAGTTTCATTTCTCAAAATGTTTAACACGTGTTTTACAGCCTTCCCTGGCACGTCGGCATGGCTTTATTGCAAGTTATATATATTTTCAGACAACACAGTAACACAGTAAATCATTAAAATCAGTAAATAAAACTAATTACCTAAACATACATAAAACCTATGTATACCAAAAGGATGGCAAACAAACCAGTTTTCACTATTTGTCATCGGATCACCAAGTTAGCCACACAGAACAGACTCTGGTACCAATAGAATATTAAAGCATCAATTAGTACAAAATACCTACCACCGATATTTTTATACTAGGTACAATTCGACGTTATCAGTGAAAACAATAAGATTCGGGGCTAAAAGTGAAACCAATCTTGACGGATCGGCTATGCGCTTGTGGCGCCGTAGTTTGTTTACCCCTTCACAACAGATAAGCGGTCTTAATTAGTGTTTCAGTACCTACTGGAAAACAGTGGGCCCCAAACTAGGCCAAGCCTATATCTTGGGTACTCAAAAGATTTTTACAAATAGAATTTCACAATCACGCTGAGGTGTACGCTTGTTAACTTTAAGAACGGTTACAGATTTTACATAATATATTTTGTAAGCAACTTGAATGACTATTCAAAAATCAAAACAAGATATTGTTTATATACGCTATTTACACCCAGATACCTACACTTAAAGTGAGTAGAACAGAAATGATATATAGATGAGCATAAAAAAGCGGGTATGCTTCTCTTTTCGATACCACAATGTGCAGGCACGGTCGTAGAAAATAAACATCGCTGCCAAGCAATAGTGAACCATTCAAGTTGAATAATTACGTGTGAATAAAGTTTAACTACATAAATGTACATTGTGAAAGCAGATAATTTATAATATGGAAAATGTTACTTAAGATTTCTGCTGTGTTAATACATAATTAAATTACAGTAATAAATGTTGAAGAACAGTGACAATTGGTAATGTTACATTGTAATTAGGCATTATTCTAAATTAATTTGAATTGAGTAAAGCGAAGTTTACTCGAATTGATTGTGTTATTATTGTTAATCAATTTGTGATCAGTATAGATGATTTCAAGTAGAGCGCGCGTGTGTGTGTGTGTGTGTGTGTGTGTGTGTGTGTGTGTGTGTGTGTGTGTGTGTGTGCGTGCGTGCGTGCGTGCGAGCGTGCGTGCGTGCGTGCGTGCGTGTGTGTGTGTGTAACACTGCAATACGCGGGATCTCATGAGGGTCAAGGTTTGCGGTGAAGTCAATGAATTAGACGGTATTTAAACAATGCAAAAATTAGGCGAGTTGGTGGCCAAATGCAGATCTATTCGGCATAAAAAAAAATGCTAATATTGGATACCGTCACAGCGGTCAGCGCGCGTCTCTTTTTTTTTGTTTTTTTGCGATTAACTGATCTGATAAACAGCTATTTCTTGTAAGTTTACGAAAACTCATTTATCAGCCATGAACGACTTTTTTTTTATATACGAGTAGGTTTGCAAACGGGTTGATGCAGTACATACATAATTTTACATCTTAAATCTTAACTATTTACTTGCGAAGCTGATCAACCTTCTTAGAGCAAACACAACATGCGTATAATGATTGTGTTTCACAAAAGAAAAGAAAAAAAATGATCCAAAAGTTATAACTAATAAAATTAATATGACATTCAAAACAAATTTAAGAGAGGCTAAGTAAAGAGTCAAAGTATTTCTTAATTTGAACTGGTGAAGTATGGAAAATATCTAAGTCATGGCAGATGTTACTGTACGAGAGAAATATCCGATACATGGGCGAATGTTGGAAGTAATTAGTACGGCTAGTAGGGAGGCTGAATGTTCTTCTAATAACGAGACGGCTATTAATACGTGGAATCTTGAGATAACAGGTGACTTATTTACACGGTAGGGGAGGTAAGACGGGGTAGCGGGTAAGACGGGGTTACACAGTTCAAATTGACCAAGTTTCGCTGTTTTTTCTTTCTATTGTATAATTACTGTGCAGGCGAGATGGGGTGCATTTGGGGGAGGGGCATCTCACTGTGATTATTATTCATCACTTAAACGAAAAAACCATCAGGAATGTTTTAATATATCACACTACATCATTAAATTAATAAAATATAACAACTTTAAACGAAGAGGAGAAGAAGAGGAAGTATAATGTTCATTATGTGGAATCATAGGTATTATGGTATGCTCGCGATATGCTAGTCAGTCGCGACGCGACGCCGTTGTGACGAACGAACGTATGGATTTGTAACTAGTAAGCGTACGATTAACGTTTTTAGGGTTCCTTGTTTTACTATGGAACCGGACCGAAGGCTTAATAAATCTGTAGCGCCCTAGGGCCCTAGGTTTTTCTCTGAGAAGTGGACTAAACTGACCGAACTTAATTCAAAAAGTATCTAAACAAATGAAAATTAAACGTGGAATGCCATAATGCTTATTATTAAATCTCATTCTTTAGCAAGTTGTAAGTAGCATACCTATCTCTATTTCCTTATACAAATACCACGTCACTGTATTTGTTTGTATAAGGAAATAGAGGCTTCGATAATATCTAGTGGACGAACTGTGTGAGGAAAATAAAAACTTTATTTTCCTCACACTTTGTAGGAAGTTAACAAATTGAGAACGTCCCACTTTTTGGAAGTCGTATATAAATAACATATTATCTTGCACACGGTGCCGCGGTGCTGCAATTTTAGAGATTGTAGCTCTTTTTAGGCTTCACTTTAATTAATACCTACTATTGATTAAATTCATTGTAATACCTATTACAGGATACAGGATAATGCGGACATCCAAAAAGGAAAACCATGGATATGGTAATATTAAAAACCTATTGCTAAATTATTTCTATAGGTATATAATAGGAATGAACTCATATATATATAAATCATTTCGGAATTAGTTAACATTAGTTTATTAATTTTATTGGTGCGTGCGTCTAGTGTGAGGATTACATTGTGTTGTGAATTTAAAATTAACTTTTGATAATATATGTATACATTTTTTAGTGTTTTAATGATGCATAAGAAGACATTTTTGGTTAGTATCCAAATTTTATTAGTTTTAAATTTAAATTATCAACACATAAACGCAAGGTATCAGGGGATTTATAATTGAACTTGTAACGCGTTTAAGCGCATACAAAACTTCAAGGAACATAAATACGGAACTATAACAGATTGTATGGAATTTCCCTAAAGTTCCGTATGCATCCTAGTTAATGTTGTTTTTAAACTTTCGCGATTTGAGCACATTATTATTATATACTACGGGACTAGTCGCGCACTAAAATTACGAGATAAATAAATACCTCATCATCCCGACGTTTCGGCCGAGTTGCATCGACCGTGGTCTCGGGTAGACTCCCCGTGACGATGATCCCCGTGGCGGTGATGAGGTATTTATTTATCTCGTAATTTTAGTGCGCGATTCGTCCCGTAGTATATAATAATAATGTATCCTAGCTTTTCGAAAGACAATTTTATTTATAGATCCCCTTCCAAGCATGGGGCATGGGTTCAGACCACAGATTGCATTAAAGTAAGTTCGTATAGGCCGGGTGGCTAGCCCTGGTGTCAGAGTTTTAGGCCGCCTGATGGTCTAAAAATTCTGACCACAGATTGCATTCATCCATTTATTCAGTAAAATTTAGGCAGGCAATCAAAGGCAATCAAATTTAGGGTTATGTCGGTGGAAGTTTCCCTCACAGTTTGGCTTTGTCCGTATGGTATGCGTAAATTCAATGGCGGCATGTGAATCAACAAACCCGCACTGAGATAATTGCTCTTCCTGGATAGGCCTATGTTCAGCAATAAACTAATAAGAAGCCGCGTTTTGTCGCGGGTGAACTAAATTTTTCTATGGAACAATTTTTTTTGAGTTTTGACGAAAGTCGTAGAACAAAAGTTGTTAGTTTTGATGTACAGAATAAGCCCCTAGAAGGATGCTAATTGATTAGAAATAACCTTGTAGAGCCAGAGGCCCTACGTGAAAGTAGTAAAAAAACCGGACAAGTGCCAGTCAGGCTTGCACACCGAGGGTTCCGTACAAATCCAAAAAAAAATCACAAGATTGGGAAGTAAGTTCTTAATCTCTAAGTTACTATAATCATCGACAAAAAAGTTTTTTTTATGTTTTTCACTTTTCTCGTCATACATCGAAAATTAGACATTGTTAAAATAATTAAAAACCTGTTTTAGCATGTGCTAATGCAGGTTTGCAACCTCTTTTATATGATAGAATTTTACCTTTAGACCCTATTTTTTTGTGATTTAAATAAAAATGTACAGTTTTTAGATTTATTCCTATATGTGTACTCTGAGACAATGCTTCTCGCCAAATTTCATAGTTCTATGTCAACGGGAAGTATTTTGTAGGGTTTGATTTTTGTGAGTGTCGAAATATGCGTTTTTTTACGACATGAACGGATCTAACTTTTTTATACGGTAACTGAAAAGTTTTTCTTTTACACAACTGCAAGAGACCATAGATATACGTATACAGGTTTTTCAACTCGATATCTTAACGCGTTCGCGAGATAAAGAGTCTTGACATACAGACAGACGGACAACAAAGTGGTCCTATAACGGTTCCGTTTTTTTCCTTTTGAGGTACGGAACCCTTACATATATATTATATATATAAGATATTAACGTTAAATAATTCACAATAACCCGTTTTCTCGAATGTGCTTGTAACTGAGCACTTTGGCAACGCGCGGCATTGTTGTCGGCTTGCCCACTACATAGCTTAGGCAAGATTTTAGTTCGGACACCTTTTTTGCCGATTGTGACTCTATGCTACTAATATTATATACGTGAAAGTTTGTGAAGATGGATGGATGGATGGATGGATGTATGGATGTTTGTTACTCTTTCACGCAAAAACTACTGAACGGATTGATATGAAACTTTGCAATAATATAGCTTATATATCAGAATAACACATAGGCTATAAATTAAAATGATATATTGCGTATGCGGGCGAAGCCGCAGGTAAAAACTAGTATAACATATAAATATCTCGTCTAAAAGTGTTTGTTACGGAATTTCTCGGAAGCGGTTTGGTCGATATTAAGATTTTTTTGTGTATGTTTGTCAGGTCTAAGAATAGGTCTGTACCTCAAAAGAAAAAAAAAACGGTTTACAGGTTTTAAATTATTTTAACAATATTGTTTGTACAGAACCCTCGATGTGCGAGCCTGACTCGCACTTGTCCGGTTTTTTTTCTTTTGAGGTACAAACCTATTTTAGCATGTGCTAATGAAGTTATTTTATATGATACCTTACACGATACGATTTACTCACTTTGAATTTTGAACCCATATTTTGTGAATTTTGAGGTCCTATTTTTATGTGATTTAAATAAAAATGTACAGTTTTTAGATTTATTCCTATATGTGTACTCTGAGACAATGCTTTTCGGCAAATTTCATAGTTCTATGTCTACGGGAAGTACGGCTCTAACTTTTTTATACGGTAACTGAGAAGCTTTTCTTTTACACAACTGCAAGAATTCATAGGTTTACGTAAATAGGTTAAATTTCAACTCGACATCTTTACGCGTTCCCGAGATAAAGAGTCTTGACATACACACAGACGGACAGACAGACAATAAAGTGATCCTATAAGGGTTCCGTTTTTTCCTTTTGAGGTACGGAACCCTAAAAACGGAGCCCTTTATAAGAGTGATCCTAGAAAGAGTAAACCTTCACGTATTTTAGACCTTCCATGTCTAAAATACGTGGAGGTATAAGTTGAAATTAAAACCATATACGTAAGTAAAAATTAAACTTCTCCCAAAAACAGCATATTTCGACACTCACGTAAGGGAATCAAAACCTGCAGGGTACTAGCCGTTGACCTAAAACTATGAAATTTGGCAAGCAGCATTGTCTACACAATACACATATATAAGAATAAATCTGAAAACTTGCAATCATTAAAAAAAATAGGGCTTAAATGCAAGAAAATAGGGGTCCAAATTTTAAAGTCAGTTAATCTTATCATGTCAAAAAAACTTCATTCCCTAAAACTGAAAGAGTTTTTGATTATTTTTACGATGTGCATTTTTCAGTTTATGAGAAGAAATGTAAAAAAGCTCCTTTTCTCTATGTCAAAATTTTGGATTTTCTGTCTTTTCTTTCTTCCTTAGGGTTTTAATAACTTAGTTCCCGATTTCTTCCGAGCGAGCCTGCCTCGCACTTGTCCGGTTTTATTTTTTATTTGGCAAAAAGCGTTTGCTACTTAGGTACAATTAAACTTATTGCGTTTTACTCTTAAGATATAATGCGAACATTTACTTTATTTTCAGATGTTTTGTGATGCAAGGCGCGCTGTCAGCGCATTAATTTTTCTAATGCTTGTTCAGCTGATCTCAGAAGTGGCTGGAAACTGCCCAATAAATTATACAAGTATAGATAAATACTGCTACCTTAAACGCCAAGAAAAGTTCCTAGACAAATACTTTAAATGTCCGGGCAACTTATATACATTTCAAATGTATAAAGATTTGCCGGATCCGGGCGGACCTATTTGGACCGACTATAGCTCTGTGTTTCCTGGAATGATGCCACTTATTGATATGTCATACTCGAATACAACATTAACTCCGATAGATACCATTAAATATAATATAACAAGACCAAATCACGTTACTATCGATGATAATGTCTGTATCGTATATGATCCTATCAATTTTTTTTCTATGGTGAGATGCGAAGAAAAACATTACAGATATTGCGTGGTGGAAGCAGCCAGTACAACCTTTCCAAAATACGAGAAAGTAAACCTGGCTCTTGAAATTGAAAGGTACGCACACTTTCGTTTAAGTTATTCAACAGAATACCTACCTGTTTATGACATGATAACGTCTTATAAATCCTTTAACGCCGGCTGCACGCACAAAAAATGTTCTGTCGTGCCGAGCTGCGCCAAGCCAAGCCGTGCCTGAGCCTAGTGTGAGCGAGAGCGCGAAACAGACGATAGAGAGGCACGATCCCCACGATTGGCCGTTTGGGTTGTGCCGCATCTATCTCTCTTCCATGTTTTCTTTACGGCGTTATCACGTAAAATTATCGTGCGTAAATCGACTTTACAGATATCCATTTTTTATTTTATTTTCCATCAATTGCTCGCGCAATCAATTTTTAAATCAATTTTACAGCAAGCATAGATATTATGATTCCACATTCTCTGTTAGATGTCAATCTGGAGCTTGACGTAGAAATTCGAGACATAAGGAGTGATATTAGATGTACCAGCAATTAGTTGCGCCATATTATTCACATTTAAAGTCGAAATTTAGGAAGTGACGCTTGATGTACCAGCGATTAGTTGCGCCATATTATTCACATTTATATTCGAGACTTAGGGAGTGACGCTAGATGTACCAGCGAATAGTTGCGCCATATTATTCACATATTGGGGGTTGGTACACCTCCCCTGGGAAGGGGATTGAATCCCCCCCCCCCCCCCCCCCCCCCCCTCGCGGAGATATGATTTTTTTATATTATTTTTCTACCGTGGCAAAAACAAGTACCTAGCTATAGGGAAGATGGCAGGAAGAACATAGTACCTTTAAAAGAGGGGGAGGGATGTAGAAGCGCTCCCCCTCTTTTGGAAATTTGATCTAAAAAATATCGACTTACCAAATGTTGCGTGTCACAGGGGTACGGATATTATTAACACTAAACACATAAACGTTATGGTCATACTATACACACACTAAATGTACACTTTAAGTTTATAGGTAGTAATGTACATTTAGCACTGATTCAATTTTTGTAATTACATACAATGTTGTGAATGAGGAATTATTGTTTCTCACTCAACTTTGTACACATATGCTACAACTTTTAAAAGTTCTTCAAATGGATCCAATTTATTTCTCATGATTTTGTGCCGCCACTGTGTTCTTCTCCGCAATCCGATCCACAAAATTTCCTTAATACTGGTTTTTGTGGAACTGAAGTTTTAAACTTTCTATCCTTCGATCTATCGAGTGTGTGTCCCGTCTGGTACCACAAAGGAGACGTCCACAAGTGGTATATTATTCAGAGAAAAATCTAACCAAGATGATATATACATCATTTGAAAGCTTGTTTTATGGGCTTCTCAAAAATATCTAATTTCGATATTTTCATCCCTGCATTTTTTTTAAATGTGAAAAATAAATTGCATGAAAAATAATAATACAGCTTTTTATTTTTTCTAGTTTAACATTAATAAAGTGCTTCTATATTACTTGCATTTGTAGCTGATTCTTCCACATTCATCTCATAATTTGCTAAAATTAAAATTTTTAACCTACCAGTGTGACCAGTTAGTAGACACAATGTGACAAAAAACACTTAAAATGTGTGTCTAATTAGTAAAAAAGTTTTATTTTAACAATTTGGAAATTACTTAATCAGGGTTGATAGAGATAAAATACCTATTGAGCCAAATATATTTTTCCTAATACATTCAAAATTAATAAAAAAAAATGCAGGGCTCTTTTTTGTTTCTAACTGATGTAATAGACTCAGAAAAATATGAACTTTATCCAAGTGTAACAAGTGTTGTGGTTAGATTTTTTGATTATTATTATACCAGCCTCCATACATTTTGTGGACATGTCCTTTGTTTTCTGGACCGCTGTGATTTACTTTTTTATGTATGTAACCATATTGAGAAAGGCAATCATATGCTCTCCAAGAGTCTGTGTGTATTTCTGTGCCTTCCTCAACATGCTTTTGTATAAGTGGCACCAATACTTGTGCTGTCCTTGCATTATGTAGCGTATTGGATGTAAGTCTGTCAAGCTATATTTATTGTAAATAAATAAATTTGAATTTGAATTATCGGGACACACCTCCAGTCTCAAATCGTCATTATTATTTTCCACCATACCCAAGACCCAGTGGCCCTCAATGTACCGCTCTAGATTATATTTCCGTCTTCCGAATTTCGATTCGTCAATCTGTACAATATTTCCTGGGCCGCCAAGTTGGCTGTATTTTCTATTTCATAAACAGTTATTGCTTCTCTGCAATAACTGAACCAGTCCGAAATTGTTGCAGTTGAAAGAACTGGCTCTCCGTCTTTGGTTGTATGCAGCTGTACAGACTGGAATGACATCCCACCACTGAAAATAAACATAAGTTCAAAAATGCTTCTAAGTGACAGATGCGCATTCTTAAACCATGTCCCTTTAGCCCGGCTCACAGTCTTCGAGCGACACTTGCTCTTAGTGCATCTGTAAACTCCCAACTGGCAGTTTCCAGTAGTGCGAAGACTCATGGGGCGTTTATGGTAGGTGCACATCTTTCCTATATGAGGTTTCGCTCCTCGGCAAATTGGACGCATTGTTCTGTAGTGGCTAGTCGCCTAAAAACTTTTCCGTTTTTAAAAACCCGCGAACCATGTTCCTAAAAAAATATATATCTATGTAAAATCAACGAAAGCATTTTTGTATAGATCTGTTTTTTGACCTTAGCTGCTCAATTAAATGAAGTATAGTGAAGTATATTAGTGAAGTATAGTAAGTATATAGTACACAAACATTATACGAACCTGATATCATCCGCTGAGTATCTGACTGATCCAGCAGACCCAGACCCAGAAGGATATGACTCCTGGTCAGTGAGCTGCGCCGGCAACACAACAGCCATATCAACGGAAATGCTAGCATGTGGTTCACTAGAGTTAAGCACTTGGCAGCTACTAGTTTGGCCTGAAGAAGAGCTCGCAACAAGTGACTCGTTGGATTCTTCAGACGACGATGACGAAAGTGATGCACAGGGTTCAGAACACGCCTTCGTAACTCTCAACGTTTGCAAAACTATCAGGATTACAAAATACGCTCTCAACCGATAGGCGTACAAACGATGAGTAAATTTCTCAAAATTTGCCTCTACCTGCTGCTTTGTTATTCATGCAAAGTTGACCTAATTCCCGTACAAATAAATTCTAAAGTTAAAATAATTCATAAACGTGCCAACATGCTAGGGGAAATCCCAATATAACAACAGTGTTGACAGCCATTCCAAACTGTCTAAAAGTTATTGGATAATAGCCTTAAGTCGCCTAATTAGAATTTTCTAACAAAACAAGACTATGTAGAGTCAGGGTGCTCTGTGACTGATTTCGAACCTAAATGATCCGTGTCGGATTTGTGCCGTGAGACTTCCAAGTAGGCTCCCGCCAGAAACTCTGCGGTCGTCCCCAGGACCTCCTTTGAGTTTCTGGCTCCCGCAGTTTTCAAAAACACTAGAGTCGTAGCCACAAGACTACGTGGGGTCGGGGAGCCTCGATTCGGATCTGTGACTCATTTCGAACCTAAATGATCCGTGTCGGATTTGTGCCGTGAGAATTCCGAATGGGCTCCCGCCAGAAACTCTGCAGACGTCCCTGGGAGTCGCTGCGCCAGCCTCCACTCAGGACCTCCTTTGAGTTTCTGGCTCCCGCGGTTTTAAAAAACACTCTAGAGTCGTAGCCACAAGACTATGTGGGGTCGGGGAGCCTCGATTCGGATCTGTGACTCATTTCGAACCTAAATGATCCATGTCGGATCTGTGACTAATTTTAATTTGACCAGGCATACATAACATAGGAAGAAAATCCCACAGGACTATTATCAGATTTTTTTTATGAAAAATAGGGAATTTTACTTACTTTTTTTTTGGGAATTTGGAAGTATATGTTGGCGGCCCTGTTTCGGCCATACCAGTCTATATTAAAAAAACCTTTCGAAAATACGCCGTGTAAACAAAATTCTAACCAAAAAAGTGTATTTTCAAAAATTAATTTCTCGAAAACTATTCGTCCTCGCAATTCAAAACTTTGTGAAAATCGATTGTAATAAAGTATTTTACCAGTTAAAAAACAAAACAATACCAAAACCATTGGTACGGTTTAAAAGGCGAGCCAATAATCCTTATCCTTATTAATGTTATAAGTTCGAATTCAAAGAGAGGAGGGTGTGCGTTGTGCATGCGTTGCGTCACCGTCCGTCATTTCAACGCATAGTGTGTCATGTCGTTCTGATTTGTATGTAGAACGAAGGAGCGTCACAGCTAAGTCGTCGTAACTGTGACGCACTGCAGCGACAAAACCCGTGTGTCATCGCTTTTATGGGGTATTTACACGGGTGACTAAAGCCGCCCGCCGCCGCCGGCGCCGCGAAGCCGTGGTAGTCTAGAGGTAGTGACACCTGCCATAAAATCGTGAGGTCGTAGTTTCAAATCCCGGTCCCGTACCAACGAGTTCTTTGGAATTTATGTACGGAATTTTACACTACTGGCTTTTCGGTGAATGAAAACATCGTGAGGCAGCCTGCACAGCTGTTACAGCCGAAGAAGAAATTCAATGGCGTATGTGAATCCACCAACCCGCACTGGGCCAGCGTGGTGGATATGGCCTAATCACCCTTCGTAGGTATGCCAACGTCCTGCAGTGGATTTTTAAAAAGGCTGATACAGTATACAGTACTAAAGCCGCACGATTTTTCGCCGCGGCGCAAATCGACCCACATGATATGTGTGTGAAAATGCCGTTTAAACGGACAATATTTGCCGCGCGGCAAAAATCGTGCGGCTTCAGTCACCCGTGTGAGCCCCCCTTTACTGTCTGTAAGCGTCATATCAAGTAAGTTGTACGTCGCCTTCTGGTCGCGTAGTTCGAGAGACAAGTGTTCGATTCATGGAAAGTCGACTGAACGATTGTTGAATAGAATTTAGTATTACAAAACAATAAGCTTTAGGGCAAAAGATAAAACATCGCCTCTACATGTTACCAAAATCTCAATCTTAATCTTAACTTATTCAATTAATTTTAACTATTATCAGTAAATCTGTCACATTTACTTAATAACCAAATTTTATTATTTTCAAGAGTCATATTTAGGTTTTCGTATTTTCAGAAATTTATTCACGATCCGTTTATCTAGAAAACTCATTAAACTGGCGACCCGCCCCGGCTTCGCACAGTAAACAGATAAACATTTTTATTGGTAATTTAGATTAAGAAATTACATGTCATAAATTATAATAAAATTTGTCAATTGAATTTCAATACAACAGTATCACATTCAACGTTACAACATTACATTGAATTAAACAAACTTGAGTGAAACTAAATTAAAATGAAATAATTAAGAAAATAAATATTAATATACCTATTTATAATAAGTAGATTAAAATGAATTAATTACAATGTCGTCATGTGTCACTACATCGCAAGATTTCTGCCGTTATTATTTCTATAGCACTTTTGTTCCGTTTTAAAGAATTCATCAACGGAATAATAAGTCTTCAAAATGAGCCAGTTTTTAATTTAATTTTAAATATATTGTCACTGGCTGCCTCGGTGACATCAGTCGGCAGACAGATGTATGCTGTGGGTCCCATCACCTGAGTCAGCTTCCTGCACCGAGTCAGCCTCACGCGAACACTTGCGAGTTTGTCCACATTGCGGAGGTTGTACTGGAAAGAGTGGCTGTCTGCTCGCTTCGCAAACGAGTCCAAGTTCTGCCTCACATAAACAGCTGATTGTATGATTACAAGCGAAGGTAGCGTCACCATCCTGAAGGTCTTAAAATATGGTTTCGCTGAAGTCCGTCTGGAGACCTGCGCAATCGCCCTTATAGCACGTTTTTGCATCCTGAATGCACGTAGTCTGTCGGCTGAATCTCCCCGTATTTCAGTTCCGTATTGTAATACGGAATGTACGGTTGCAAAATAAGATGCGCAGAGCGTAAGCAGAAACGATTTGCGCCATTCGACTCAAGGCGTAACATGCGCTACCCAGCTTTGCACAAAGTTTATACATATAATTACTCTATCTATTAAAAAAAACCGCATCTCAATCCATTGCGTAATTTTAAAGATATAAGCATACATGGGGACAGACAGCAGGAAGCAACTTTGTTTTATACTATGTAATGATTATCCACCCATAAAAGTTTTACTAAACCTTTTGACAATGAACTAAATTGTTTTACAGAAACACTAACCGGATAAAACTGATTATAAACAAGGAACCACGCGAACGTGCCATGCTCGTACAAGGGAAATATATTACGTGCTTTACATACTCATCGTCTTATACTGTTCAGAAAGTCGAAGTTTTAAGCGACTCCTATTTGAAGTCTGCCGATGATGGGTACTACTGGTGTAAGGTATCAGGCTCTAAAATATTCGACGTGACACAGTCCAACATGCTGACGTACATTAAGGATCCACACGACACTCATAACAAGTACGCAGTCAAGATAAAATCTTCGACTCCCTATACGCTGGATGAAACGGACATTGAGAAGCTGAAGGAAAAATGGGCAGAAAAGCTGCGAGATTACTTGCACTACACCAATGAATATGTTAAAACAGAGAAGGCAAACAATTACAACATCAACTCTTTGGAGAAATTCAAGTGAGTAAGATCTAATCTATACAGGTTTTATATTTTAATGTATATATATAAAAATGGAACCCGTTTTCCGTTGTCACGACATAACATGAAAACGACTTGACCGATTTGGCTTATTTTTTTTTTGTAGTTTTCTAATACTCTGTACAAGGTTCTTACGGAAAGCGAAACGAAGTTCGCCGGGTCCGCTAGTAAGTTATAATTATCGTAAGCCGTGGTGGTCTAGAGATAGTGGATACAAATCCAGATCCCGTACCAATGAGTTCCTTCGAATTTATGTACGGAATTTTACACCACTTACTTTTCGGTGAAGGAAAACATCGTGAGGCAACCTGCATACATCCGTAGAAGAAAGTCGATGGCGTATGTGAATCCACCAACCCACACTGGGCCAGCGTGGTGGATATGGCCCAATCACCCTTCGTGGGTAGGCTTACGTCCTGCAGTGGACTAATAAAAAGGCTGGTACAGTACAGTTCTTACATCTGTCTGGATATTTGTTTGCTTGCTTCTATCGTGCAGGGCGCATTTTTTCGCTATTATTTTCTCTACAGTTCAGGTAGGAAAATATTTTCCAATTGTATTAAACTAATATTGCTCGAAAAATATGGCGACTATACTTTTGACCGAAATTCATATTTTTCTACAAAGTAAATAAGAATTAAATGCCAATTTTATAGCAGTCCATTCGTTTGCTATATGTATTTGAGCGTTTAAGCTCGAAACATACTATCGGACGCGGCTTACGGACGCGACTGACAGCCGCGACCTAGACTATGAAAGTACACTGAGCCGTGCACACTATCGTACATATGTCGCGGACGTCACCTTCGGACGTCCTTGAGCGTTCGGACGTCCGAGAGCGATCTGGCACACCGGATGTTATAAGACTGTGCACATTGCTAAATCGCGGCTGTCAGTCGCGTCCGTCAGCCGCGTTCGATAGTATGTTTCTGGCTTTATTTTTAAGTTTTTTTGGTACAGATTCTAGGCCTGAGGTGAAATATTTTATTTCAGGTTGGAGCATCCAAGCAACATAAGCCGTAATCTATTCCAAGATATCGAAGTGAAACGCTTGTACATAGATTATACAACTGCTTTATTACACGTAAAACTATACCCAGGTGTGATACCAGTGAATCCTGGCCTGTGGATGGACTTATTAGTGGAATACATGAAGCCGGTTTACTACTGCGACAGAGAAAATGGATTCTATTTAGGTATGTAAGCTCTTCTCACAAACAACTATTACCCTAGTAAAGATTTAGTGTCACAGAAATACAAAATTTAAAGACATTACGTAAAGGGAACGTACTCATACTACGTTTACCGTTTTGGTGGGGGGAGTCTTCAAAGTACAACGTTTGGTCACAGATCTCTATCTCGAGAACGCAAACACGCATTTCGGACAATCACAAGGATATTAAAACAACAGAGTACTTCCCGCTAAAACAAATATTTCAGGAATAAATGTGAAAACTGAACATTTTTATTTTAATCACAAACAAAAAATAGGACCAAAAGCATTGAGGAGAAATCCTCAATGACCAAAAGAGACGTCCACCAAGTGGTACATTACTCAGAGAAAAATCTAATCAAGATGATATAATTATATTATATACATCATTGGTCATAAGCGAACAAATGATTTGAAAGCTTGTTTTATGGGCTTCTCAAAAATATTTAATTTAGATTTTTTCATCTTCCCATTTTTTTAATTGTGAAAAAAAAATTGTATGAAAAATAATAGTACATACAACTTTTTACTACTCTTTTTTACTTTTTTCTAGTTTTACAATACTAAAGTGCTTCTATCGTTATTTTACTTGCATTTGTAGCTGATTCTTGCACATTGATCTCTTAATTTGCTAAAATTAAAAACTATAACCTACCAGTGTGAACAGTGGTAAGCCGTGGTGGTCTAGGGGACCAATTAATTCCTTGGAATTTATGTATGGAATTTGTCTTGTCCATGTTCATTTTAGACTCACCTGTTGAGAGACTCGATTGAGGCCTTCGAGCATCGTGCCGAGCTCTTCCATCGATTTTGCCATGACTACTATATCGTCGGCAAACCGAAGGTGGGTGAGGTATTCGCCATTGAAATTGATGCCGAATCCAAAAGTAGTCGTAAACAGTTTCGGAGAAATTGACAAGTTTTCATATTACACAAGGCTCTGAAATCCCAAAACCATTTCGAGAATCGGGATGCTGATTATTATGCTTATTTTCCAAAAAATTTAGTGCAGTAAGTAACTGCTAAGATATTAGATAAAAACTCTCACCCAAGCCGTTTCGGGATTTATACTAAAAGTTCAGTTGCCAATGATAAAAAAAATACTAGCAATATAAAATTACAGTTAACATTGACAGTGTTGACACATGGAATGTAGTTTAAAAATAAAATGTCAGTGTCATTTTCAAATTACTTATTTTGCTTTAGCCCGAGAGGTAAACGCAAAAAATGCAAATACTTTCCAAAAGCTGAATTACTGGCATTAAGTTATCAAAATGGTGTACATCAATACCCTGGAGTCAGTCAGCAGGGTTCCCTAGCATTTGGTGGAAGAATCCGTTTGGATTTTAAAAGTATCTTGGAACTAGTACTACTTATTCTTCTTCCTTTAAGTGGTCCTAATTTAAAGCCTGTATGACAGACCCTGTTACATATTTCAGGTGATTGGCAGTTGTTAAACTTTTTTTTATATTTTTCTTCCCATAGTATACCGCGGTACATATTGGACTTTTTGCGCTGACCTCCCGGCCTATTTGTTGTGAATTGTGACGGATTGATTGGCATTGGTAGTGACAGTAGCGCTAGCACCTATTTTTTTCTAATGTGGCTTCAGTAAAATTGTTTATGAGTCCTAAGTTTTGCAGTTACATCCTTTTAGAATAAGCTACTTTTCAAAACTTAATTTTACGGAAAATATAAGTCGCAATCATATAGTTCGGGAGGCTGGAAGTCATCAACCCTGCGTTCGTGACGATTTGTAATGACCCTTGAAAACAATTTATAAACATGGCTCAGAAGCGAGATGGGTCTGTAGTTTTTCAATAAGGTGTTGTCACCTTTTTTGAAGAACAACACCACCACACTTCTGTTGCACGCTTCTGGCGTTATACCTTCCAGGACGACAGTGTTAAAGAGCTTCTGAAAGACTTTTAGTACCGGCGTTCCACCCACTTTCAGAAGCTCTGAAGTGATTCCGTCGTCACCCGGCGCCTTGTTTTTCTTAAGTTGGTTCAGGGCCATTCTAATCTCGTACAGGCTGATGTCCGGGTGACATCGGTGAAGTGTCGGGTCAGCTTGGCTCTTGGGTCTTTGGCGCGCTGTTTACAGGCTTTGCTACCGACGCGTATAACTGTCCGTAGAACCTTTCGATCTCCTGCAATACCTCTGACTTGGTCGACGCTATACAGCCATCTTCTCTATTCAGCTTTGTCAACTTGCTTTGCCTAATAGACAAATACCTCGCGAACACTTTAGAGCCTTAATTCCACTCTGTCGTCTCTTTAACATGTTTAGTATTAAAGAGACGAATGTCGCACCGCATCGATTTTGAAATCTGTCCATTGAGCCGCCTGTAAGACTTTGCATCATCGGAAGACTGCAGTCTTAGCGAGCGTCATTCGGCCATGAGATTTAGAGTATGATCGGAGAATTTCTGAGGTCTATCTGAACGGCGGGGTCTAAAGAACTTAGAACCCACCGTTTGGACAGTTCCTACGAGCCCGTTATTGATCTCGTCCACCGACGCAAAGTTCTCCAGGCAAGCAAAGCCATTTGAGAGCTCGAGCTGAAAGTTTTCGGGGTTTTGTATGTGGGAACGAGTAGGTCGGAGCGTAGACTTCATCAGACGGGACCTTTCGAGTTTGACGTTAATATTCAGTTTGCCTCGCACGATTCTGTGATCTTTGCCGGTTTTTACCCTGTAGACTACAGAGACATCGTTGAATATCCGTTTCTCGCTAGTTATGATGAAGTCTATCTCATTTCTCGTGGTACCGTCGGGACTCATCCAGGTCTTTCTTGTGAGGTGGCTTCTGGAAGAAATAGTTTATCATGAAGAGTTCCTCTTTCTCCAGAAAGTCTGCCAGCCTCTGGCCCCTGGGGTTCCGTTGCCCATATCCAAATTGCCCCACACGCTAAACTCATCATCACTTTTTTTGCCCAACTTTGCGTTGAAGTCTCATATAACAACTGTGAAGCGGGTCTTAGACGTATGTATGGCCCGGCTTAAGTCCTCATTTATTTATTTATTTATAAAGTTTACTCATACCAAAGAAGATATAATAATACTACGTATAGAACGGCCACTCGTTACCCCCCACCCGTTTGAGTCTTCCTCACTTCCACCCCGCGTCAGGACTCGTAATATTCACTCTGCGCGCGGGTTGCACAGCCGGTGATTTCGACTACAAAAAAATACAGACTTACAATGGGGAAGACGTGTGCTGTTTATGGCTGTTCTACAACAATTCGCGACAAGATATCATTTCATTATTTCCCTAAAGATAAAATAAGGTACCTTATTTACTTTTAGTAGGTAGATAATATTGTTATAAAAATTATGTCATTCAAATTTAGATAGTTCCTCTTGATATTTTGTTTCAAATAAAATAAATCGTTTACTTTTAGTTACAGTGCTGTCAAATTATTATGAATTCATTATACTTACTTTATAAGCACTAGAATGACATTCATTTTTGTAAATTTATTTCGCATCTAGCTCACTTCCGCATGAAAGTATGGCGGATCGGTCGTAGAGTAGGACCGCCAAGATAATTCTGAGCGCGGCCAAAATTGGGAACTAATTCAATGCTGATAGAGAATTCGTAATGCTACCAACATAACGTACGTAGCGCCGTTACTCGCGCGCATAATCTCTCGTTCGCTCGTCGTGCTGATCACAGATAGAGTTGCCATGGGCGTGAAAATACTAGTTATCATCGTAACGCAACTGTTACAGAATATCGGTATCGATATGCAAAGTATTGTTTCGCGCTAACACATACATGCCTAGTAGATAAATGCTAATTTGTATTTGTAAATTTTCTGTAAATAAACGATCAACATGTATATAACATTGAGTACCTAGTTATGTCACCAGCTAGCCCCGCTCCGCGGTTTGTTTCTATCCGAGCCTAAATGCTGAGATAGGCAGCTCTGGGTTGCGTGACTAGTTCCCGGTATTAGATAAAGTGTTCGCCTAGGATTTAATTGTAAGATTTTTATAAAATTAGAAGGGACATTCAAGTCTGTCCAGACGTACAATCCGTCTTTTATTTTAAATTTAGTTTTTAAAAACACATTCTAAGTCTCCGTAAACTTAACTGGCGCTGCGGACAGGATCGCTGTATAGTAGCGCCCGGCTTTTCTCGTGGAAATTGTGCGTGTGAATTTTACCCGTTTCCGCGATCATCCGGCGTTCTTCGGCGATCCCGTGAATCAAATAAATTTGTTAAACTGGTGGAGCAATTGGCGATGGCGTTGGCTGGCTGGTGAGTAAGCTTTTTCACCTCCTTTCCTTTCTATCGTCAAACTAATTGTCAAGGTTATCTAGAGATAGGAATTTTCTCTTTTTAACATTATCTGGTTAACGTATAAAAATCTGCGGAAATCAGTATTTAGTGTAGAAAAATGTTAGTGAAAAGTGAAAATAAGTGAAAACTCGTGAATTATTTAATTAAATCTAAATATAGTGTTGAATAATTTACTTACAATTTACCTAACATAAAATTTTGGTAAATTAATTTACGTGTAATTAGATAATTTAAGTGAAATAGTTTCCAGTAAATAAGTTAAAATGCCTACTGAAAACAGACAAACTGTTAATTTAGTGCCAAGTGAAATGATTAAATTAATACCGCTTTTCGGTGGAGATAAGAGGCAACTAAACTTTTTCATCCGACAATGCGAATACGTAATTGCACATTATGCTGGCAATTATGAACAAAATAGGTACATAATGCATACGATTATGGGGAAATTAGTAGACAATGCGGCGGCCCTTATCAGCGAACGTGAGGACATCACGACGTGGGTCGATTTCAAGGAACTCCTACAACAGCATTTCGGAGATCCACGCACCGAAGATTGTATTGCAATTGAATTAGAATCTTTAAAAATTAAAAATGGAGAATCTTATTTAGATTTTTGCAATCGAATCCAATCAGTTAGGTCAACACTAATTTCAAAGGTTAACATCATCCCAGATGCAAACCTGAAGCGAAGCAAAATCACCATATATAATAATTTAGCGCTCAATGTGTTTCTATATAACCTACCCGAACACATGGTTCGGATTGTAAGGTTGAAAGCTCCAGGTACTTTAGAAGCAGCCCTGAGCACTGTCATGGAAGAGGTGAACTTCCATGAACAGTACACCATGCGAAGTAAATTAATTAACAGCCGACCACAGGTAGCACATCAATCACCTACATTTAAATTCGGAAACAATGCCCCCATAGCGCAGACGCAATTTAAATTTGGCATTCCGCATGGCCAACAAACCACAACAAATCGGCCACAGCAAAATTTCGGTTTTAGACCACCACAGACCTTTGGCTATAGGCCCCAGCTAGGGTTCCAACCCCAGCAATTCGGCGTACGTCCTCCATTTGGAGCAAGCCCACAGCGACCCAGCCTAAATCCGCAACCATTTAATTTTGGTATAAGGCCTTCAGGTGGCATGCACCCTCAACAATTCGGAATGCGACCCCAACAATTCGGAATACGCCCGTCTAACCCTGGACCTACCCAGTTTGGGTACCGCCCAAACTTACAATCTAACAACCCACCGCTTGGAGACCAAGACGTTTCCATGCGCACTGCACCACCCTTGCGACAAGGCTTTAGGCTCAATGAATTAGAATTCTACGAACCTCAATACGACTTATATGAACAGGTCTATCATAACGAAAATGAGTACAATCCTTACTTCAATCAGGAAAATGATGTGTTAGAACAGCAGGAAATGCAGGTAGAGGACAGCGAAACTAGTGAAATTTCGGCAAACGCTCCTACTTCAGAGGAGATGCAAAATTTTCATATGCGTACCACGACCAACCAAGGGAAGTGATAGAGGTCAATTGTGACCCTAATCTAAAGCTCCCCTACATACACATACCGGAATTAAACGCTAAATTCATGATAGATACAGGAAGCATGAGATCCTTTATAAGCCCACGCAAAGCATATGAATATTTCCCTCATGCAATTGCTCACGAACCTTTTAAAGTGATCAGCACACACGCGGCTAGTTCACATTCTGAAGTCATAAATATATGGTTGCCACCAACTTTCAAGGCTAATGAACACCATAAATTTTATCTTTATGACGTAGACCCTAGATATGACGGTGTTATAGGAGACGACTTGCTCAGACAAATAGGCGCGCTAATCGATCTAAAGCGATATATTCTAAGAACGAACACGACGACCATCCCTATAATACACAGTAAAACAAACTACGAAGTAGTCATACCAGCACGCTCAGAAGTTCGCGTTAAATTACCGACAGACTTACACACGGGAGAAGCAATTTTGTCTTATACAGAATTTTGTGAAGGTGTCAGAATGCCGACAGCCTTAGTTAAATGTGAGAATGGTTACGCAACAACAGTGGTACAAAATTGCTTAGATGTGGATAAAACCATGACAGTGACGAGTCCGTTTAAGGTGATAGAGTTTGATAGAGGTGAAGTATGTGAGGTAAACTGCATGAATAGCATGAAAGATATAGAAGTAGATACATTATTAGAACAAAACCTTTCTAAATTACGGTTGGATCACACGAATGAGGAAGAACGAAAGGCAGTAAGTGAATTGTGTAGAGAGTACAAGGATATATTTTATTGCGATCAGATACCCCTAACGTTCTCAAATCAGGTAAAACACTGCATTAGAACGAAAAACGAAGACCCGATTTATTTAAAGCCCTATAGACAACCACCCGCACAAACAGCCGAAATAAAAAGTCAAGTAGAAAAACTTTTGAAAGATAATGTGATACAGGAATCTCACTCGCCATGGAGCGCCCCTGTACACATCGTCCCTAAGAAAACGGATGCATCAGGAGAAGTAAAATATAGAATGGTGATAGACTACAGACGACTTAACGACATTACTCATGACGACAAATACCCTCTCCCCAATATTAATGACATCTTTGACAAATTAGGGAAATGTAATTACTTCAGTACACTCGATTTGGCATCCGGGTTTCACCAAATTGAGGTAAATAAAGAGGACAGAGAAAAGACCGCCTTCAGCACACAATTCGGGCATTATGAATTTCTCAGGATGCCCTTCGGATTAAAAACAGGACCCGCTACTTTCCAAAGAGCAATGGATAACATCTTACGGGGCCTGCAAGGCATACACTGCCTTGTCTATCTTGATGATGTCATAATTTTCTCCAATAGCCTCCAAGAGCACTTAGAAAAACTTAGGACCGTATTTGACAGACTCAGGCAAACGAATCTAAAAATACAGCTGGATAAGTCAGAGTTTTTGAGAAAAGAAGTCCTTTACTTAGGGCACACCATCACAAAAGAGGGACTAAAACCCAATAGTGACAAAATTGACGCAGTACTTAACTACCCTTTGCCAAAGACTACGACTGAGATACGAAGTTTCTTAGGATTGGTAGGCTACTACCGACGATTCATTAAAGACTTTGCTAAAGTGACTCAACCCCTGACCGCGTGCTTAAAGAAACGAAATAGAATTATAATTGACCAAAAATTCATTGACGCATTTGAAAAATGTAAGGAATTATTGACTAACGCCCCCATACTGCAATATCCCGATTTCGAGAAAACTTTCGTCTTGACGACAGATGCCAGTAACGTAGCCATAGGGGCTGTCCTCTCTCAAGGTCCCTTAGGTAACGACAAGCCCGTCGCGTACGCGAGTAGGACCCTTAGCGATACGGAGAGCAGATATAGTACAATAGAGCGCGAATTACTAGCTATAATATGGGCAGTCAAACACTTCCGCCCATATCTCTATGGACGTAAATTCACTATCTACACTGACCACGCGCCCTTGAGATGGATCCAAAATTTGAAAGAACCGAACAGTAAATTGACTCGATGGGGTTTACGACTACAAGAGTATGACTATGACGTAATATATAAAAACGGAAAGCAGAACACCAACGCAGACGCTCTATCTCGTATTAAAATCAACGCCTTAGACTCTGAAGACGGAGACGTATCCATGAAAGTACAAATCGACAAAGAACTAGACGAAAGGGTTGAAAAACTGGCTAAGAAGAGACAAAACAGACACTCTTCCAGTACGATCACTTTATCTGACTCTGACGCTACTATATCCCTGAACTCAGACCCTGAACAGATAGTTGAACCCTCTTCCGAAGTAGAATACCCCATTAGGCCTGACGATTGCAGCTCAGACCAAGGCACAGTACATTCGAATGCAGAAAATGACTCAGTAGGGATACCAATATTAGATGAAGCAATAGATACTAAACCGAATCAGATCATAGTATACCAGTGGTTTAAAAACGATATCCAGGTAAAAGACTTTTCCCGCGACAAACAAAAAGTTTTAGAAGTTTTCCTCCCAATCAATAACGAAGAACGTATCAAACAATTTTTGAAGCAATATATCAGACCAAAAATTAAATACTTCATATACTTTGAGAACGAACAACATAGGAAAGAATTTGGAAACGTGATAGTAAAATTATTTAAGAAAGGTACGATAAAGATGCAAGAGTGTACAAAGCGAGTTGTGTATGTGGAAGATGAAGGGGAACAAAAGGCTATTATCTTAAAATATCACGATGGCAAAACATGCCATAGAGGCATTAAGGAAACCATGACGAGGATAAAACGAATTTATTTTTGGCAAAATATGCAAGAAGTTATATCTGCAGTAATAAATGGATGTGAAGTATGTCAGAGAATGAAGTATGATAGGAAACCTATTAAACCAACCCTCCAATTAACTCAAACACAAAATGCGCCATTCCAGGAAGTATTTATGGATATTTTCAGCATTGAAAGCAGACACTACTTAACAATAGTAGATGCATTTAGCAAACTGGGCCAAGCGATAGAAATTAGCAATAGGTCTACAGGCGAAGTAGTTAGAGCCCTAATAAAATACTTCTCAATGTACGGAATCCCGTGTAAAATCAGTTGCGACCCAGGTACGGAATTCAATAATGAAATGATCAAGGAAATGACAGCAATGTACAAAATTCAGTTACACATTACCACCCCTAACAACCCCAACTCGACAGGAATAGTGGAACGATTCCACTCTACCATTATAGAATTGTATAGATTGGCTAGATATGAACAAAAATGCACCGATGCAGCGTCCGTTATGACCTACTGCATCATGGCATACAATAACACCATTCATTCAGCCACGGAGTTAACACCATTTGAAGTAGTTTTCGGACATACAGACTCAAATCACGCATTTAATGCAAATTTTGATAAAACTTACACACAGCAACTCCTTAACGATCATGCAAAACGAACTAAATACTTATATAATTACATATCTGAGAAATTGCAAAAGCACAAGGAAGACGTTAGGAAAGCAAAAGGTGGAGAAAAAGAACCCGAATTGGAAAAGGATCAAGTAATATTCGCTAAAGACATTAACATTAGGAAAAGTAAGGATAAGCCTAGGTATCAAAAGGCGACAGTATTAGATAAAGCAGAGCGCGGCATAGTCCCCGCAGCTATAGGGAGTAGGCCAACCAAGGTGCCTATTAAAAACGTTAAACGCCCTCCACAGGTGCTGCATCCTAGGGCTGACCCTAATAGCCCACAGCCAGGGCCTTCAACTGCACCGAATTGAGCAAAACCCAGGGTTACTCCCAGTGAAAATAGGACAGGCATTCAAGCAAGAAGATAAGTGGACCATTATCAAAGTGCTAGATTTAGGTAGAATAGAAACGACCTTAGAATTTAATTTGTATAAGTATAAGGAGTTTAGCGACTTATTAGATAGGAATAAACAATATTCGATAGAGTTTTTAGGACTAAGGAAACAAGTAGAATACTTACGTAGTATAGCTATCGATAAGATAACGCAACTATTACCTAGCATTAGGATCAAGAGAGGCCTCATAAACCCATTAGGATCACTAATTAAACTCGTTACTGGAAACCTAGATCATGAAGACGCAATTCACTACGATTCTCTAATTACACAATTAAAAGATAAACAGATATTAACTGATAAGAAAATAACTGTGATTTCGAAAATCATAGATACATTTGTAAATAGCTCAGAAACTTTGGAAAACAATACGGAAATATTAAATGAAAAACTTCGAAACTTCGAAGAAATCGTCAAGAAATTTGTTAACACAGAGCACCAAAATGTTCATTTTAACCAAATTTTGATGATGTTTAACATATTCAGTATAAATTTCCGATCCATTTATATAACACTACAGGAAATAGAAACAACTCTGGCGCTCACTAAAGTTTCTGTGCTACACCAATCAATTCTAAACGCTTCGGAATTATTGTGTATACTTGAAAATATAGATGATTACGACAAATTAATTTATAAAGCTAATTCCAATAATTTGGTTAAGTTAGAAAAACTTGCATCAGTGAAATCGTACATGAAAGTAAACCAGATAATGTTCATTATAGAAATTCCTCTAACTGACGGTAATACGTATAATTATTATAAATTATATTCGCTTCCGATATTTGACCCTGAAATTAATAAAACCCTGACAATTATTCCTAAATTCCCATACCTTATGGTGAAAGGGCTGAAATACCTACCTGCTATGCACCCCTGCAACGACATTGGAGACAACCAGTACCTCTGTACCGAAGAAGATACCATGATATACTCAGAAGATACTTGCGTAGAACAGTTGATGAGATTTCAGCCAGAACAAACGAAATGCTATGCCGTTCCCGTAGATGTTGGAGATATCAAAGTTCAACGCATCAAGTATAACGATTGGATCGTATATACCAAAAAGGAGATAATCTTAAATGAAACTTGCGGAGATAACATATCTTACAAGTACTTAAGCGGAACATACGTCCTCCACATTGAAGAAAATTGCATAGTTTTCCTCGACAATATCCGGCTCCACTACGGTCGCTCCTACGGCGGCAGCGTCTACGAGAAATTAGTTCCTTTAGTGGAACTTCCACGGCTACACGCCTCCAATGTACTCTTCAACGACACGTTAGACATCAAACACATCAAATTTGACGACGTCACGCAGTTAGCTAATCTTTTGAAAGTGAAAAACAAGGAAAGTGCGGAAAGTGAAACAGAAATCAGTGCAATCGACGTAAAAAGTGTTAGCTTGGCAACTCTCTTACTTTATATAATCTTACCCATAAGTATTATCGGCTATGTAGCATTCAAATTTAGGCTAAAAATGTGTTTGCGAAATAATCCGACATCAAATCCTGTTTCGGATAATTTCGCACTTGATGAGGGAGGAGTTATGTCACCAGCTAGCCCCGCTCCGCGGTTTGTTTCTATCCGAGCCTAAATGCTGAGATAGGCAGCTCTGGGTGGCGTGACTAGTTCCCAGTATTAGATAAGGTGTTCGCCTAGGATTTAATTGTAAGATTTTTATAAAATTAGAAGGGACATTCAAGTCTGTCCAGACGTACAATCCGTCTTTTATTTTAAATTTAGTTTTTAAAAACACAATCTAAGTCTCCGTAAACTTAACTACCTACCTATAATTTGTAGTATTTTTTTCTACATAAATACTTATACTAAATATTTTTTCATACATATATAATTAGATTTTGTTAATCTCACAATAAATGACAAAGATAAACCTTGTCAAAGTTCGGGAGTAGGGAGTTATACTTTTCTTTTATATTTTTGCTTTTCGCAGAGATGATTTCTTCTTCTTCCAGTGCCTCTCCATTAGTGAAGGTTGGCAGTCAACTTTTTGAAATTCTCCTTGTCTAGGGCAAGCCTAAACAGTTGTTCGACAGTCTTAATGCCTGTCCATTCCCGGATGTTCCGAAGCCATGACATTTTCCGCCTTCCACTCTTACGCTTGCCTGGTATTTTGCCCATCATAATAGTCTGCAGGAGGGAATACCGATCATGTCGCAGTACGTGACCGAGGTAGGCGACTTTCCGCTGTTTTATCGTTCGGACAAGTTCTAGTTTCTTCCCCATACGGTTTAAAACTTCTACGTTTGTAACTTTGTCCGTCCAACTGATGCGGAGCATGCGACGGTAAGACCACATCTCAAAAGCTTCAATTTTTTTCCGAAGCTCTACCTTCATGGTCCATGCTTCACATCCATACAAGACAACGGGCCATATGTAGCATTGGAGGAGCCTGGTCCGTAATTTAATAGACAGTTGACGACTACACAGAACCTTACGCATATTTGAAAATGCAGCTCGAGCTATTTCGATACGTGTGTGGATCTCTGTATCGCTCACCCATGTGTCCGTTAGCCACGAGCCTAAGTATCGGTATTTGTCAACGTTCTCTAGCATGTTGTTATCGACTTTAATGTTTGGTCGGATTTTCTGTGAGGGTGATATGATCATAACCTTCGTTTTTGAGACATTCAAATTTAATCCAACTTTTCTGCTGTGCAACGAAACCCTGTTAACTAACTCTTGAAGGCCTTCTTCGGTGGTTGCTATTAGCACGGTGTCGTCGGCATATCGCAAATTGTTAACAGTTTGCCCGTTAATTGTAACACCATGTACCACGTCTTCAAGCGCTTCTTTGATAACAGCTTCCGAGTATAAATTAAACAAAACCGGAGACATAACACAACCTTGTCGCACCCCCTTTTGTATTAAGACCGGCTTCGTCTGGTCGCCATCCACACGCACTGTAGCAGTTTGTTTCCAATATAAATTGCCGATAATACGTATATCCCTACTGTCTAGATCTATGCTTTTCAATAACTCCATTAGTATCTCGTGTTTAACACGGTCAAAGGCTTTTTCATAATCTATGAAACAGAGGAACACAGTTTGTTGCATATCTCGGCACTTTTGAACTAAGACATTCAGAGCGAATTGAGCTTCTCTTGTCCCCATTCCAGACCGAAAACCAAACTGACTAGCCCCGAGATGGATATCGCATTTAGGTCTTATGCGTTCATGCACTATTGATAAGAAAATCTTTAGTACATGACTCATTAAGCTTATTGTCCTAAAATCAGAACACTTTCTAGCATTGGATTTTAAGAAATCCAATGCTAGAAAGTGTTCTGATTACGTATTCTGGTAACGTGACGAAAACAGATTTCAACCAGTCTACAGGTATTTCCCCAGATTGATAAATTAAGTTAAACATATTAGTGAGTGCATCTATGTTATCATGCTCTAGTAATTTAAGAACGTCACAAGTGATTTCGTCAGGGCCTGGTGATTTTCTGGATTTTGACATTTTTATGGCTCTAAGTACTTCAGACTTCAGAATACTTGGTCCTACCAACTCAGTTTGATCCTCCATTACGCATCTTGTATCGTCTGAAAACATATTATCTATGTATTCTTCCCAACATTTCTTTCTTCTGTCATGGTCAAGAATAACATTTCCGTTATCATCAGTAAGCAAGTTCTGGCGGCGCGTCTTGTGCAGGGCTGCCATGTCTTTTATTTCTTTGTGAAGTTGAAATAAATCATGTTGCTTCATCAGAAACTCCACTTTCTCACAACGACTTTCATACCATTGTTGTCTTGCTATTCGACACTTGTTGCGAATCTTACGATCAAGTTCCTGATATTTAGTCTTGTCAGTGGTTTTATAAAGCCTGCGTTCCTCAATCAGCTGAATGATTTCATTAGTCATCCACACTTGCCTCTTCCTGATTACAGATTGGCATAAGATATCTTTGTTTATTATGGAGAATCTGGATTTTAAACTAGACCAAATATCTTGCAGATCAGTAGATGTCCTATTGTCTGCCCCCCACTCATTTACTTGACTATACACTTGCGCTCTCAAATTTGGCTCCTTTAGTTTCTGAATGTCTATGCCTTTGGAATGTGCATTCCTTTTTATATACTTAAGATTACAGGCAATTTTCACTATTACAGGATTATGGTCAGAATTCACATCAGCTCCTGGATAAGTTTTGGCACTTTTTATACTGTTTCTAAATCTACTATTTAACATTACATAATCTATCTGGTTTCTTACAATGCTGTCTTCAGTATGTGCCGGTGATGTCCACATGTACAGGCGACGAGGTGGTAGTTGAAACATAGTATTAGTGATGATTAGCTCTTTCTCTTGGCAAAATTCTACCAGAAGATCTCCTCTATCATTCCTAATACCCAATCCAAATTTACCCACAGTACCAGGGACCTCCCCTAATCCAACTTTCGCATTTAAATCTCCCATAACAATATTTATTTCTTCCTTTTTAGTTAGTTGATAAAGTTTATTGACGTCCGCGTAAAAAGCTTCAACTTCGGCTGTATCTTTATCTGCTGTTGGCGCATAGACCTGAATTATGTTCAACTTCCTCGGTTTGGTATTAAATTGCAGCATCATGGCTCGATTAGAAAGTGGAATAAAATTTACTAATGCAGGTCCAAAGTGTTTGCTCACCACAATCGCTACTCCATGTCCTTCCTTTGAACAGTCGCTTCCGGAATAGTACACCATTTTATCTTTCCCTGCGTCAAATTTCCCCGAGCCAGGCAGCTTTGTGTCACTTATTCCCAAGATATCAACCTTCAAACGAGACATCTCCATTGCCACACTCACCACTTTATCATCTTTCTTCATACCCCTCACATTCCATGTTCCAATTCTTAATATGCTTTTGCTTTTACTCCCAGGGATTCTTAGCACCCCTGTCCCATCAAAGGGACGCTGGGAACTCGGGGCCATTCTTTCTTTTGTACTGTTCATGTTTTTGAGAAGTAGTCAGAAAAGTTGACTAACTAGGGAATTAATATCAGTGGTAGTTTCCCGTTGCTTTCCACTGTCAAAACTTTTAGAGGATATTTAATCCTCAAGGTCTTTGTCGCCTCTTCCATCATAAAAATGGGCCTAAGGTTATACCGCCTATTCTCGGTCGCCATTGCCTCGTTTGTTGTCTAGCAGGGGGTACCACGGCAGCCGATTGGTCGCCGCCGCCAGTCCAGCGCGTGCAGGTGAGGTTGACAATTGGGTCGGAATAGATGTTGTGTATCCGTTCACCCCTTACTCCCCCCCCATTTGGAGATGATTTACATAAGACAAAATGTTTGGAACGTGCGTTGTACGGGCCCACGTCCGCGCCCGACCTGAGCCCGCCCTGTCCTTAATCATACCTCAACGAGTTATATCATTAACAATTTTTAAATCATTGTTTTGTGCTACTTAATTGACATCAGAAAAAAATCGTGTCAAATATTATTTAATAATTATCTATCTAACGGACTAATTATATTTTTTGTCATCAAGCCAATTATACTTTTTACAAAAAAAATCTCCGAGACATTCTCAAAAAAATCTTTTTACTAAGATTTTTCCCAAAATATTAATATTTATTCAAAAAAACGACCTCTGCAAATATGCCTAAAATTCTGATATTATATTCTAAAAATTCGACAGAGACACCGAAAAAATACCGTTTAAAATTCTGGATTCTCATCACACTGGCACAAGACATATTAAGACATATTATAGTATTATTATATCTTCTTTGATACATGTTAAGCTACTAAGAACATTGTTATAAATTTTAGAACCTCCTTTTTTGCGTCAAGGGTTAAAAAAAATTTTTACAATTATTCGGAAACATTGCCAGAAACAGTTATAAAAACCAGCAACGATCCCGCAACCGCTATTTAACCAGTGAAGGGCCTCACTAGCGTAGGTGTATGAAATTAGGGACTTCCCTCAGTTGGCCATCGGTCGGTGCGTTTCGCGCGTGATTTATACTTAATCTTTAATTACTAGGTATATCTTTTGTTTAAATTATGTACATAATCGTGTGTGTGTGCGTGTTCATATTACTGGATACTTCAACAATATGTGAGAAAATTAAGGGAATTTCGTAGCAGTGCCGTGTTTTGGTTATGTTCTACGTAGGTAAATGTGTGATTTCGTCAAAATAAGTGTATGTACGATTGTATGTGAAACATGCAGCGGCTAGTACATCGTATTAGTACTCACAAAACTTCTTGGTACGAGTAAGTCAGAATTACAATTCATACGGTCGACATGGGTCGTTGACAACCATAGGCGTTCTACACACAAATACCCGTGTAGCGTTCGTGCGTATGTGTAGTGTCTGTGAGTAAAATGTACTGTTGTGTGCGTAAGACAGCAGATTTTGTATGAAGAATCGCGGAGTGTCCGGGCTGTGCTCATACATAGCTTTCATTCGCGCGCGCTCACTTCATCATCTGGGTGTGACGAGGTCGGTGCGTATACCTGGATGACCTTCAACGAATATCGTTTAGATATTCTGAGTATCAGGTACACAACCCTGCTCGACACACTTTCGATGGTAATGATGTTGTTAACGAAAGACCTGTGAACGAGAAAGCCGCCACCTTGGGACCGTTGGTCACCTTCCCGGTAGTATAGTAGGTTGCCGGATTCCAGAGTTATCGTCTCCTCGCCCTCTCTCTCTCGACGGACTTCAGATAACCCCATAATATCCCATCGCAACCTACTCAACTCTTCTTTCAGTTCCGTAATCTTCTCATCAGTCCTCATGGTGTGCACGTTATATGTTGCCAGGGCCAGTCGTCGTCGCTTGGGGTGGCAGCCGGATATCTGCCGGGGATTCTTATCACCCCTTGCTCCGCCGTTACCGCGGTCGCTGCCGGAACCAGGACTAGCGGAGCTGCCGGGGACTGGGGGCCTAGTTTTATTTTGTGCTGTCATGCAGGGGGGATTTGCCCGTAATTGCCGCGCTGGGCAAGCGTGTTGGCAATCCCAGTGCGTAGCTCTCGCGACGGGGATGCTGCTGCCCATCCCCGCCCTGTTGCACTTGAGCCACAGCCCGGACACTCCGCGTTTCTTCATACAAAATCTGCTGTCTTCCGCACACAACACTATATTTATTCACAGACACTACACATACGCACGAACGCTACGCGGGTATTTGCAGCGGCCTGTGCAGCCCGCGCGCAGAGTAGTAAATCGTGTCCTGACGCGGGGTGGAAGTGAGGAAGACTCAAACGGGTGGGGGGTAACGAGTGGCCGTTCTATACGTAGTATTATTATATCTTCTTTGCTTGAGCTACGCTGTTCCGGATGGGTATACCGCCATCTGTCGGTTCCGTAGTACCTCAGTCGGCTCTTACGACACCTGGTACAAGAGTTTTCCTTTTAGAGTGATCTAATTAATCATGTGGTGTATCATATGAAGAAACTTCATTAGCACAAACTAAAAAGATTTTTGATTAATTTAACGATGTGTAATTTTTCGATAATACTAATTTAACAAGATTGTTCACTATCTCAATCTTTATAAGATTTGCGAGTATGAACCAAATCGGTCTAGATCTAGTCGATAAATGGTTTATTAAGAGATGTGTATACAATACTACAGTTTGGTAGGAATCCTAGGCAGGTCTAAAACCCTTAACTTGCAAACACTACATAATAGTTTTATTTATTTATTTCGCATTAATCACCCTTCGTGGGTAGGTCTATGTTCAGCCGTGGCCGTGGTGGATAAGGCCGTGCGAGCGATCTACGCTCAAGGGCATGATTTTTCAACTTCGCACGGCTTGTATACGTTTACGTAACTTGTATGGAGTATCAATAGACAAAACAGTGTTTTCATACAATCTGCCAAAGTTTCCCTCTGTGAAGTTCCGTTATACGTTCCCAGGCCTTCGAAGTTGAAAAAATAAAAATATCGATGCGTTCTCGGAAATAACGTTTTACGAGTATATACAAAAGCTCAAAACTATACCTATATTCGGTTGTTGTTACTACACTTATCACTTCAAAGTGCCGACTCGTGGCCGCCCGAGCGGAGCAAAACCCTTTCGGAATTTACAAAACCGAATAATTATTATCATACGTGTAATAATTATCATATTAATGTTTAATACAGATAATAGTCGGACAGTGCCTTGCGCAATAGAGAAATGTGAGGGTGACTACTTCAACGGCGTGGAAATAGTGACTGTTCCAGACAAAAAGTGCTCTGCACCTCCCAAGAAAAAACCGGTGAGTTTTAACTCGTGGTTTCAACCATTTGTAAGGTGCGTTGCTCACTGGTAAGTCGAGGTGAGGTCGCGGTAGCGTCGTGGCATGGTCGACGCGTGTTCTTATGTCGAGTCGTGGCACTGGCAGCTAATATAATCAGTTCGTGTACTTATAGTCATAAATACAAGGATTTAATTGTAAATATGTATGTAATCTATGAATTTTACGTTCGTTTCAAAATTTTTCACGCTTTTTTAACTGTAAACGAGTCTAAACGTAACTACTCACTAAACGAAATGTCAAAATGGCGGTGGAGTCGCGTCGCGGTCTGGCACAGCGCCCCCGCCGCGCCCCTGCCTCGACTCCGCGCCGCGTCTACCTCGCGCCTGCCGCGACTCTAGCATATGAGCGCACAGCCACATATTTCTAAAGAAAACTTAGAAGCGGCGCGCCGCTTGTGTTTGCGCCCGCGCCTCGACACGACAATTATTTTATTTATCTAATTTTACGTGACTATATTATAATTATAGTCAATAATTAAAACCGGTCTAGGTTTATATTGAATTAAATGTTACTAATTTATGAATGATGTTTATTTCAGCCGAAGAATAAGGAATTAGAACATGTTATCATCGAAATGGAAACGATTGTTAACAATTCTGGTCCAATCACGCAAGCTCACTTCAGTGGAGTTTTTTCCCGGGTATGTACAAGGCTATATCCAATAATGTTAGCTATTTGTCAGTAACTGTTGTCAGTACGTCAGTAGTAGTAGTAGAGTTTTCGATAGCAGTGTGTTGCCATTGTCAGTGATGACAACTTGTCGAATGTGGTCTTTTACTGTGGTCCTTATGAATAAGCTCAAGATATCAAAGCTATGGAGAGGGCTATGCTCTCTAGTGTCTCTCTGAGGGATCGAATTAGAAATTAGGAGCTACGTACGCAGCTGATTAGAAAATTAAAGTGGCAGAGGGCAAGGCACATATTCGAAGGACGGCTGGCCTCTGAGGATGTTAATAACGTCTTGGATGGACCAGCAAGCGCAGCGTAGTACGTCCACCGACTATGTTGACTTATTGGTAATCTATGGGGGAGGCCTATATGTATAGAAGTGTACGTCCTACGGATGTTGGATGATGGATTTTCAGTAAACTGTAATGACCGATGAGGTTGAAATGTTCTCGAATGAAGACCGCGGACAGCCTACACAAAACACAATCCTGACAGCTGCGCGAGGATCGGGTTTCGTGCAGCTTATAGCTAACTTTACAGCCGCCAACAAGTTTGATTCGGCTTATAAGTATACCGGCGAGCGCAGCGTAGCGACTACCTCATATTGACGACCTCACGAAGGCCACAGGATTGTGCTGAATGCAAATCGTTCTACTGTTTGTTGGAGATCTATAGGAGACTAGCTTTTGCTCGCGGCTCCGCCCGCGTATTTTTTTGATTTTTGTGCTATCTTGGGAACCTTTTATTTTACCGGGATAAAAATTAGCTTATGACACTATTTTAAACTATGTCCATGCCAAAAATCAAGTCAGTCCGTTGCTCCGTTGCTGTGTAAAAGACGAACAAACCAATAAAACAACAAACTCACTCGGATTTATAATATTAGTAAGGATGCCTATGTCTAACAACGTCCCTAGCCGAAAATAATAACTTATTTTTCATCACATCTATTCGAAAAGGACTACTTGGTTCGCCTTTAAGTGCACCCAAAGGTGGTGTTTTCTATAATAAACTTTATAAGTGCGCCGGAATGATCTTTGCCGCGCACTTTTTGAATTTGCAAGTATTTGTAATGTTAGTTCAGCGCCAAGAAAATGAATGAAAAGAACCTGAATATAAGTTTTCATTTGTTTTATTATTACATACCATTTAATTTCAATTTTGTTGTTACTCTACGTTTTATTAAATAATAATATTACAATAAAATAAAGGCGCCTTTTATTTTCTCATAGATGTGATGAAAAGTAGAGTGTACCACTCGAACGCAAAATATATTTTTGTCTCGGGCGACGTACTTTGAATCCCTCGCTACGTTTAGGATTCTACTAAAGAATCCCTCACTTTGCTCTGGACTCAAAAAAGCGCCCTCGCCATAAAACTATTATTTTGCTTCCATATGATACAATCTACAATTACTGGATTTTGTACTTTTGGAATCAAGTCTTCTTAAAATTTTCAAGGCTGATGACTTCATATCTTCTAAAGAGTCCGACATCAACGGCCACTTCTTGAAGCTACTAGATGGAATAAGCACGAAAATAGATCTGAATGGTTCCCCCGAGGTAAAGGTCCTGGGAAAGACCATTGGCGTGCTGGTAGCTGAAGCCTCTCCGGAATTAAACATCAAGGGTTTTCGCATTGTGGACAGAAATTTAGATAAATTCAAAAATGACTCCATTGAAACCTTATATACAGGTAAGCTTGAACATGTTCTAGAGATCTTTACATTAATACAAAGTCGTGTTAGTTGTAATGTAACGAATTTTCAATACCTACATTTCATTTTCTTTCTTTCGTTATCATTCGTTTACATAACTTATTTTACAACACTAAAATTACAATATGTTATGCAAACAAAAGAAACAGATTTAATAACTATGTTGTGTATGTAAACAAACATGTAAACTATGTTAGTAATCCAAAAAACAAATTGGAATAACAAAAAAGTAAGTAAGTATCTAAGTTCGTATAGGTAAGTAAGTAAGTAATTTATTTATGTTACAAAAATAAAAAATGTTTTAAAGGAATAAGAGAAAACTTATCACTACACTACACTAATACACTAACAAAACATTATTTTATTTCTGCGACAAGTCGGCTCCATCTCAGCATAATGCCGGTTGCGAACAACTGGCGCTGATCTTCCGATGGCGCCGACAAGTGACTTCACACACGCGTCACGCACAGTTACATACCATGATAGGCCGGGTGCGGCTAGCCCTAGTGTCAGAGTTTATAGGCTGTTTGAGGGCCGTCTCTGACATGGCTCTTTTTTTCTCAATCTATGCTGTCCCACTTCTGGGCAAAGGTCTCCCCCACTTCGTCACGCACTTATCGCGTTCTGTGGCCAAATCCTACCAACCTTCCCGGAAAGTGTCACACCAGCGTTTCCTAGGCCTTTCCTGCCTTCGTCTACCCTCCGGTACCCACTATGTGACGATCCTGGCCCATCTCTCGGGGTGCATACAAACCACATGACCCGCCCAATTCCATTTTAGGTTTGCAGCTTTTTGGCCTACGTCAACTACACCTGTGATGGAACGCAGTGTTGTATTTCGAACTCTGTCCGTCCTCTTGATGTCTATTATACTGCGCTCCTTTGACCTTTGGCAAACCCCAAGCTTGAACCTCTGAGCATCAGTCAATGACAAAGTTTGAGCACCGTAGGTCAGGACGGGCAAGATACACATAATCAATGAGTCTGCGCTTCAGTGATATCGGCAAGTCACCCTTCATCTACTCTTTGATCGACCAGTAACTTTTTCAATCATTTTCAACTCTGCGCTCAATTTTTTTGTCTTGTCAGTTTTCGAAGGAGACTATCTGTCCTGTATATGTGTACTCATCGACATATTGTATTATATGCCTTGACCTTACGTTTTGTGCTGTTTGTCATGACTTTAGTCTTTGACTGATTCATCATCAGTCCAACCTTGAGGTGCTTAATGTGCTTAGTTCTTGAAGCATTGTTTGTAGTTCAAGTGCAGCTGATGCAAAGAGGACAATGTCGTCTGCAAATCTCAAATAGTTGAGTTTCCTGTCACCAATATCAATCCCCCTTGTAGACTATACGCTAGCTAAGGTCTTGAAAACTTATTTGAGTGTGCTGCTGAACAGTTTGGGAGAGAGCAGGTCACCCTGCTTCACGCTTTTTTTTTTTATTGAAAATTTGGGTCCATGAGTAGTCAGTTTGATATCAGCTGTGTTATTGTTGTATAGATCTCATCAAAACCATATAGGTACAACAATAGCGCAGTTGACATGGCTAAACGGCAAAAACCGGGATCTAATTTAACGTGTCATCTGAGCCACGGTAGCGCTCAGTTGGAAAATGCCACCCGCGGTCACCCATCCAAACACTAACGGTGCGGAACGTTGCTTAATTTCGGTGATCGCTGGCAAACATCTAGTCAAACTACGCTACGAGCGCTACTAAACTATGTTGTCTAGCTGATATCCCATAATATTTCTATTATTTCAGAGATCAATTCCACTCTGATGTCCGAGAATGAAGTAGTAGTATATTTGCCACGTTCAGTGTCCAGTATAAAGCGGCAAATAAGCTTTGTGATGTTTTGGGACAACAGCCCTTTTCAAAAAACATATAGTAATTACGAAGTTAACAGCATGGTTGTCAGCGTCAAGGTGGAGAACGTTACTCATTTTTTACCAGGAGAGGTAAATATATCTTCTTTAGGAAGCGATGTCTATTTTGAACCGACTTTAAAAAAGAAGGAGATTCTATGTTCGTATGTATGTATATATTTTGTGTATGTTCTGGTCTAGTGGTAATGACATCAGCCTTACATTCGTGAGGTTGCGGGTTCAAATTCCGGTCCCTAACCAATGGATTCTATGGAATTTATGTAGGTACGGAATTTCACATTGCTGGCGTTTACGTGAAGGAAAATATATTATCGTGAGGCAACCTACATAGTCCGTAGAGGAAATTCAATAGCATATGTGAATCCATCAACCCGTCCTGCCCTCCGACCGCCTAAGCAATAGCAATCCTAATAGCAATCGTCTATGACTTCATTTTAGTCATTGGGCACCGCCTATGTGACGTTAGCCATCAAAGTTGTTCATTCAACGATTGGTTACGCAATCCTCGCAAAGCAATTGATGGCTAACGTCACATAGGCGGTGCCAAATGACTAAAATGAAGTCATAAACGATTGTTATTACGATTGCTATTGCTTAGGCGGTCGGGGGCTGGACCAGCGTGGAGGATATGGCCCAATCACCCTTCGTGGGTAGGCTTACGTCCTGCAGTGGACTATTAAAAAGGCTGGTACTGGATGAACATATAGTGTTTGTTCATCGAAATTTTCGCCAATTGTGAAATGATTTAAAAAAAACTATTTAAGTTCAAAAGGGTGTACTCCCGAGGTTCCATTAAAAATCATGATATCAGCTCAGCCGTTTTTGTATAATCAACAATAATGTGAAAATTGTAAATATGTACATCGATTCGAGCAAACTATTTTAATTTTGGATCGGATAGAAGTCGGTTGGGTCATATTTTGGGAAAAATAATGATGTTAAAAATGAATTATAATTATGTCACCTTTTGTTTTTTGTAGCCTGCACTTGTAATACGTTCTGAAGTCACTAAGTTTGCTGTATCACACTATCACTAAAAATTAGAAGAAAACAGTGTTAAAATCAATATTCAAGTCTGTGTACAACAATTATTACTAACACAAAACCGTTGAAATAATTTGTACAAAACTAGATAAAAAAGAAATACGGCAATAGAAAAATCGATCATGTGAAAAAACATAAAAAACTCGAGTACGTAGTTCGAACTCAAAAGATCCTATATTTAAAAAGCCCACAAGCGTGGCCCAATGCCAATGAGGTCGTATGTGTCGCGCGACAAGGAGTTCTGTAGCCCAGGTAGCGCGAAGGTTCGCCACGGCTCGTTTCTGTATTAGTTGTCTATACTCAATAAAATTTAATGATCTCTGCGACAGCTGTCAGAAAAATTACGCCTATGAAGTCCAGAATTTCTTAATAGTACAGACCATTGAGGAAGGAGATTCCTTCCTCAATGGTACAGACAGTACCTGTCAATGTCATACTTTATGGACATGCCGATTAGTGATGGGCGACGAATGATCGTGACCACAGAGTTTTAGATAGAGTTTTAATTAAAATATCGATAGTTTATACTGACGATATTTTAAATAAAACTTGATTTATCATTAATTTTATTGTATATTTTAATATCATAACATTTTTTATATGTGTAATTAAATTAAACCCAATTATATGTTACATTAGCATCGATAATAGTGAAAAACGTCGACAAATACTATCGTTTCATTATTATGAGTACGAGTATATAATTAATATCATAACATTATTTACATGTGTACATACTTGATCTCAAAAAATAACGAGAGAATGCGATCCTGACAGGTCGTAATCGAACGGATGATATAATTTTTAAAATTGGTATGAATTATAAATAAAATATTGTTTTTCTTATACTTGCTTGGAAATGTGAGCATTACTTTGACGACCTACGTCGAGATAAATCTAAATTATGTACCGGCCAAATATATACGAGCAGCGGCCGGCAAAAGTTGTATGAAAATTCGTAAGCGTACAATATGGTGCATAGGTTTTTGGCGGGAAAGCGGAAAAATCATGTCGACGCATTGCATTATTATTTCGAACTTGTGTTTTTATGAGTGATAATTAGTGAAAAATTGTGATTTTTCGTTGAGTATGAGCTGAATTACGTACTTAAGTGTAGGCAAGTGTAATGTGGTGTATCGTCAAAGATATAATAATACTACGATCGTGTTGTTCCGTGTTGTTACCAAAACTCCATAGACGCCTCTTGCAAAGTCTCGACTGCTTTACTGAGGCTGTGATAAGGGCTATGCTTGGACTTGACCGTGAATTTTTTAGTCTATGACGTTAATACGAGTGTGACTATTTTGATAAAATAATGTTACGAGATGGGTTCTTGGATAATCAGTTAAAACGCCGATTATTCACTTTGCACTTTATTTCACACAATCACTTCACAAAAATCACAAAAACACACGATACAACTGGTTCGCACAAACACTTTACACTGGCACTGATATTCACACAAGCTAGTCACTTCACAATCACTGGTATCGCACTCTAACCCGAGTAGTTATCGCTTCGACGGTAAACGAATAAACTGATCCCCAAGGGTCGGCCGGCGTATTTATATCCGTTATTTCCTACAGTCTCGAACCTACGAGATATTTCGCAACATTACTCGATCTCAATAAACACTATTGTGTTAACAAGTAAACAACTTGAAAGTTCGAGAATCCCTATTGTTTTTCAAATACGTAAACACCAAACAAATAAACTCGAGTCATAAAGCCATAAAACCGAATACAAAAGGCACCAATAAAAACACAATAAAGCTTCACAGAACAATAGAGCTTCCCAGAACCGGATCACGTAAACACCGCACTCCATACCTACAACGGGCGTCTACTGCGTTACACTACCCCCTCCTAAGACATGCTCGTCCCGAACATCGTTGCACCCGTAATATCGCGCCAATCGATCCACATGAACTATCTTGGGAGCACCTCGATGTCCCTTCTGTATGCGGAACGTCACGTCGTTGATCTTGGTCACCACTCGGTATGGTCCATCCCATTTGGCTTGTAGCTTTGGAGATTTCCCTTTTTTGCGTATAGGGTTGTGTAGCCATACTAGCGAGCCTTCCTCGAACCCAGGGTTGTTAGTCCTTCTGTCGTATCTAGTCTTCATTCTTTCTGATGTTTGCTGGCCATACTCTCTAATGTGCTCATAGATGTCGTTCATCTTGTTCCGGAGGTCACTGGCGTACTCAGTTATGGGTTGTGGAGAATCCGGTGGGACACTAGTTATTAAGTCGGCGGGTAGCCGTAATTCACGTCCAAAATTGGCAAAAGCAGGAGTGACATTGGTGCTCTCATGAACAGCACTTCGGTATGACAACAAAAATGGCTGGATATGCTTGTCCCAATCCCGTTGTTTGCTTTCGACTACTTTTGCCAGGTATCTCTCCAGAGTTTGGTTGAATCGCTCCTCCATTCCATCTGATTGCGGGTGGTATGACGTTGTCCTTGTTTTGTGTGCACCCATAAGCCGACACGTCTCTTGAAACAGTTGAGATTCAAAATTTCTTCCTTGGTCACTATGGATTTCCAATGGTACTCCAAAACGACAGAATACTTCATGGACCAATTTGTCTGCTATCGTCGATGCCTCTTGGTTTGGAATTGCGAAGACTTCCGACCACTTGGTGAAGTAATCCATGACGACAAGGAAGTACTTGTTGCCACTTTCACTCACAGGAAATGGTCCGGCCACATCCAGTGCGATTCGCTCCCATGGTGCTCTAACATTATACAGCTTTATTGCTCCTCTGCTGCGGGTATGCGGACCTTTCACTGATGCACAGCTCGTGCATTTCCGTACCCAGTCTTCTACATCATCTCTGCAGTTGATCCGGTAAAACCTTTCTCGAATCTTCAACAGTGTCCGTTTCACACCCAGATGTCCTCCCGAAAACCCTTCGTGGTACAGCTTCAAAACTTCGGGAACTTTTGCTCTGGGTACTGTATATGGAGATGGCACTGGTTGCCTCGAGCATTTTCCCATTTTCGGCACAGCACTCCCTCTTGAAGCACCAGGCTATCCCATTGCGCCCAATAGCTCTTTGTCGTAACACTCAGTGAAGCAATAGCACTCCAGTCAGGCTTACAGGCATCTGATTCCATCCATTCAACAATCGGCTTGATGTCGACGTCTTCTTTTTGTTCAGCCTGAAGGGTTTCTTTCTATTCGTCGCAAATGCAGTAGCCACTTTAGAGCAGCGTGGTCGGTCCTCAGATGGAATTTTCGCCCGAGCAGGTATTTGCTAAAATGACGCAATGTCTTCACCACTGCAAGTAGCTCCTTTCTTGTCACACAGTAGTTCCTCTCTGGCTTGGACAGGGATTTGCTGAAATACGCAATCACCACTTCTTGGTCTCCTTTTCTTTGCGACAATACTCCTCCGATGCCGGTGTTGCTGGCGTCAGTGTCCAAGATAAACTCGTTCTCGGTGTCCGGAAAGCCGAGAATAGGCGTATTACAAAGTCGCCCCTTTAGTCTTCGAAAAGCTGCGTCGCAATTTTCATCCCAGAGAAAGGGCCTTTTTTCCTCAGTCAGTCTATGCAACGGCTTAGCGATGTCAGCAAAGTTCTTCACGAATCGCCTGTAATAGGAGCATAATCCCAAGAATGCTCTGACTTCCGTCTTGTCTTTTGGCACAGGCCAATCCTTCACAGCACTGACTTTACCTGGATCTGTCTGTACACCAGCTTCGGAAATCACATGTCCCAAGAAATTCACTTGCCTCTTGAAGAAGGAACATTTCTTCGGACTCAGCTTGAGATTGGCAGCACGTATTTTTGTTAGGACTCGTTCCAGGTTTTGCAGGTGGTCTTCGAAGGTTTTTCCCACAATTATGATGTCGTCTAAGTAGACAAGGCATGCGTCACCAATTAGTCCCGCAAGAACTAACTCCATTAACCTTTCGAACGTAGCGGGGGCGTTGCACAACCCAAACGGCATCACTTTAAATTGCCACAGGCCTTTTCCCGTAGAAAATGCGGTCTTCTCCTTATCTTTAGGGTCTATTTCCACTTGCCAGTACCCGCTCTTCAAGTCCAGCGTAGTGAACCACTTCATGCCCGTCAGTGTATCCAACGTGTCATCAATCCTCGGCAAAGGGTAGCTGTCCTTCTTCGTTACGTCATTGAGTCGTCGATAATCAACACAAAACCGCATACTGCCGTCCTTCTTTTTCACTAGAACCACTGGCGAACACCACGGACTGGATGAAGGTTCTATCACACCATTTAGCGCCATGTCTTCAATCATTGACTCAACTTCTTTTTCTCGAGCCACTGGTATCCTTCTTGGCCGCTGTCGTATCGGCGGTACGTTTCCTGTATTTATCGTGTGCTTCACTAAGCCAGTCTTCCCGTTGACAGCATCATCGAGGGCAAATATGTCGGTAAAGCGCTGTAGCATCTTCTTCGCCATCAGAAGTTCTTTTTCAGAGAGATCTTTCCGGGAATCTTCCAATAGTGTTGACACGTTGCAACTCCCAGCACAGTTGTATTCCTCCTTTGGTTGTTCTTGGCATCTGCGCATCCAGTCTACTTCTTCGCATGTACCAATCGGGGTTCCTCCTTTGATGAGTTGTTCCTCGTTACTTGTGTTGAGCACACGCACCACAGCAGTATTAGTAGTCCTCACCAAAGTTCGGGCCACTAACCATAGTTGATCACCTTCCGATTGTTCTATTAGCACACATCGATGTTGATGTCCCAACTTTGGCGGTAATCTAACTGGCACAATGGTTTCCGATCTAGGTGGAAGGACTGTTCTCTGCAGACAATAAACCTTTCCTGATATGGCGCCTTCTAAGAAGATTTCTTCTCTTCCACATTTCAAGATTCCTTGGTTGACGTCAATCTCACTATGATGTTCTCGCATGAAGTCAAGACCCAGAATGCAATCGTCAACTATATCTGCCACAATGACTTTATGTTTGAAGGTTTTCTCACCCAACTTTAACTCCACCAGCTTCTCTCCTTGGACGGATATGTGCTGACCGGTCGCTGTCAGAAGTTGAACTGTTTTGCAGCTTTCGAAGTTCGGAAGAAAGCGCTTAGCCAAACGGGAACTGATGATAGTGCGAGAGGCTCCAGTATCCAATGTCAGCTTGCACGAAGTTCCGTTGATGGCACCATTGATGATCAGGCTGTTCCCATCGTGAGCTTGTGATATCAAAATCTTTGGCTTTTCTGACCCGGTTAACACTCGCCAATTACTGCTTTCTTCAGCAGGTCGTTTATTCCTCCATAGTGTATGCGTCGCCTCACGATCCGTCCGTTCTTCCAATAGTCGATCGTCCCTGGTTCGGCATGGCTTTGGGCAATTCCGCCATAAATGGCCTCTTTCGTCGCAGTTGTAGCATCTAGGGCCAAACCTTGTACGAAGTGATGCGTCCTTTACCTCCCTTATATGTTGGATACCCTTCGCTGGATTTCGTACAGCCTCGACTTCTAAGGCTTGAGCCAAAGCTTCCTTTAGTGTTTTATGATGCCCGAGTTTTACTGCAGTTCTTACTTCGAAGTCAGCTATCCCGTTAGCAAACGCTTCCACTAGATGTTCGTCGTTGGGTAATGGCGCGGACTGATATGCCTTCCGGAATAGTTTCTCCACCTCGACGGCCCACTGTTGAAGACTTTCATTACGACGTTGCACCCTGTTCTTCAACTGCGCTCGGTACACACGTTCCAGGTGCTCATCACCATAGCGACTCTCCAGCGTTTCCATTAATTTATCGTAGGTTACACTTCCTTACCCACGGCATCGAGAATACTCAGGGCTTCGTCGCGAAGGCTCATTATGAGGGCGTTCTTGGCTTGGTCCTTGTTCCATCCATTGGTTTGCACGGCGGCGTCAAATTGAATTTTGTAAGCTGACCATGATGATGTCCCGTCGTAAGGCGTCGCTTTGATCTTTTGTGAGGCTGGCGAGAAGTTTGTAAATGGGATGGCTCCACTTCCAGTTTTAATGACGTTCAAGGTCTTTCTTACGTCGGCGATTTGTGTTTCCGCTTCGAAGATGCGAGATTCATACTCCTTCATCTTGGTATCATGCTGGTCCATTTTCTTTCATTTCTCTTATTTCCTTTCCCATGGTCGCTTGTAGGCTTGAAAGCAGACCCTCTTGTCCACGATCCAGTTTCTCCTCTAGTTGACGAGCCTGTTCTTCCAGTTGACGAGCCTGCTCTTCTCTGTTGTTGCGGGCCTGTTCTTCCATTAGGCGAGCCTGTTCTTCTCTGTTGTTGTCTAATTTGTCTTCTAGCTGGCGAGTCATAGACTGCATCATTGACATCAACGCAGCCATATCAAATGCCGCAGGAACAGCTGGTGCCGTGGCAGGTGCCACAGCAGGTGCTTCCGAGTGTCTGGGGTCGTCGTTGGTTGCCTCGGACTCGCTGGCTTCCATTAACAGCGAATTGTTTCCGACGCGTCGCTGGTCGACCTCCTCCTGGCGGCGCTCCTGTTCCTCTAGTCGGCGCGCTTCCTCCTGTCGTCGCTGACTCCGTGTGCGCGGCGCGGCGTCTCTTCGTCGTATGGTGTTACCGGCATTTTCAATTATCCACCCTTCTGACACCAAATGTTACGAGATGGGTTCTTGGATAATCAGTTTAAACGCCGATTATTCACTTTGCACTTTATTTCACACAATCACTTCACAAAAATCACAAAAACACACGATACAACTGGTTCGCACAAACACTTTACACTGGCACTGATATTCACACAAGCTAGTCACTTCACAATCACTGGTATCGCACTCTAACCCGAGTAGTTATCGCTTCGACGGTAAACGAATAAACTGATCCCCAAGGATCGGCCGGCGTATTTATATCCGTTATTTCCTACAGTCTCGAACCTACGAGATATCATTCGCAACATTACTCGATCTCAATAAACGCTATTGTGTTAACAAGTAAACAACTTGAAAGTTCGAGAATCCCTATTGTTTTTCAAATACGTAAACACCAAACAAATAAACTCGAGTCATAAAGCCATAAAACCGAATACAAAAGGCACCAATAAAAACACAATAAAGCTTCACAGAACAATAGAGCTTCCCAGAACCGGATCACGTAAACACCGCACTCCATACCTACAACGGGCGTCTACTGCGTTACAATAACAAAAATGTTTAAACTTATACCTACTTGTTACTGGCAAATGCATAAACCATGCGACGCCCAAATAAAGAAGAAGAATATTATAATGGTGCATACAATTTTGGATTATAATTGATTTATTAAAAAGGGCTCAGCCGCTGTTACCTTTGAGGTTAAAATTTAAGTCATATTTAAAATAGGCTTATATTTAAAAAATTAAAAGTCAAAAGTACCTACTAGGCGCCCAGAACAAGATTGAGCTTGCCCAACTTTTCAACAGTGCAGTCTATGTTGTCATGGATAGGTCCTGAGTTTCCTCAATGAAGTTAATTTCCTCGCATATTTGAGAAAATTACTATTCAATCCTTGGCTACAACTAGGCATTGATGGACTCACGTATGTGTGCCTCGGCTGCGCCTCGGCCCACTATTCACGCACGTCCATTAATGCAAAGTCTGTAGTATTGTAAAAATATGTCTTAGATGTGAAATATTTTGTCAACAGGAGATTGAAATCTACACGAAGCCATTAAAACAAAAACAGAAGCGCAGACAAAGCCGCACTTGCGCCTTCTGGCAGTTTCACGAAGATGGTTCTGGCAGCTGGTCCCGAGAAGGATGCCACTTCACCCGAGCTTCGCATACTGATCAATTAGATATCTGTCGCTGTGATCATTTAACGCATTTTGCCGAATTACTCGTTCCTCGTACCACGTTTTCTAAAATACATGAAAGCCTTTTAGAGAGTATCTCCATCATCGGAAGTTGTTTTTCAATATTAGGAGTTTTATTGGTAGTTCTGACTGCAGTGCTACTCGATTCTTGGAGGCGAGACTTTAGCAACAAAATCTGGCTTCAACTAAGCATATCGATATTGATATTATGCGTCTGTTTTCTCACCAACGTGTTTGCTCAATTTGAAGAAGATGACTACATTTGTCCTTTCACGGGTATAGCGTTACACTATTCCGTGCTGTCTTCTTTTTGCTGGATGTTAGTAGCCGCCGTAGTGTCTTATAGAAAACTTGTAGTAGTACTGAGCCTCGACCCGACTCATAAACTATTGCGAGCTTGTGCTTTCGCTTGGGGTGTACCATTTATTGTGGTATGCGTCGTTCTAGCTGTTGACCCACATTCTTACGCGGGGTTATACGAAGAAAAATCATCGATTGGGGCTTTTTGTTATCCTTCAGGTCTGACTCTATGGCTTGCAGTGTACGGTCCGATCGCTCTGATGCTGCTAATAAATCTGACGCTTTTTGTGCTTATAGTGCGTTCTGTATTTAGCAAACGAAGACCAAACTATCAAAGACAGACTGGTTTAAAAGATGCACTCCGTTGCGCTTTGTTCACTTTTCTACTTGTATTCGTTTTAGGACTTCCCTGGATCTTTGGCTTGTTGTCTTCTAACATTGTATTTTCTTATTTATTCACAATCTTCGTTACCTTTCAAGGTTCAGTCTTATTCATTTTCTTTGTAGGTAACAAAAAATCACGCGATTTGTGGCTAGTAAAATTGAAGATTAAGCAAATAACCAAGAATCCGAGCACTAATTCAACAGGAATAGAACCTGTAAAATTTATAAGGCTGAAAGAAGAAAGAGAGATAATAATTGACAAATAAAAACATATTGTAATATTAAAAACATATCTACATTAAACACACACGCCTTTCCGGACAGTGATCTAAAATATGGTGATCAATTTGCTGTTAAATGAAAGGTGACAATGTCTGAATCATCTGTGGTCTGAATGTTTGAAACTTTTATATTCCATAAATATATTCAAAGGTTCGAATGTTTGTTAAAAGCAGTCAGGAAACTGTGTAAATGTGATTTCGTAGCGATTAATTTGAAATTTTCTTTTTTAACTTTATTTAATTTTTAGTATTTATTTGATATTATTTTATTTATTTTGGACAAGTATGTGCAAGCAAAAGCAAAGCAAAGTAGGTTTATTATTTGTCTTACAATTCACGGGTCTTAAGTAAGGAAATTTAGTTACATAAACGTAATTGGTAGGTTGGTGGTGATCAAAATAATTGTACATTGGAAAAAAATGGGATCTCCTACGTCTTTAAAAAATTGTACTACGAAATTGTGACTTTATTATGTAAGGTTTTATTTTTTTATCTTTAGTGTAGTTCATGAACAAACAGATTCTACTCTTTAATTGACTTTTGTGTACTAAAAATATCGACTTATAAATAAATTACAAAACGTTACTAATCTCTGTTCATATAAGAAAAAGTTGTCCTACAAGTTTCTGATTCGCTTAAAAACCTCTCTAAGCTAATAATTTTATGAACTTTCGTATACAATTTTTTATTACTATTGGCATTGAATCTAAGGTGAATTTTGCTTTATTAGTTATGGTTTTGTGTAACTTTATAGTGGTTTTTTTATTTTTTTAAACAGCGTCCTATAATTATTGATCGTTACTCACACATATGAATAACGCAGTTTTCATCCATTTACAATTGATATTCTACCATAACTAACATAATTCTACTTCGGCAACACCAATTTTTACAAGAAGATGTCAACATAATGCCATTTTGTTCATTATATCCTTAATGAATGCGAAATATTGTGCGTGATGAACGAAAAACTATTTTTACATGTGAAAAACGGAAGAGTAACTCCTAAAAGAAAGTAGTTTTTGTTACTCAGCATGCTTTGTATTAAAAACATCTCTTTTGTTCTATAATTTATCTAGTACATTCTTATGTGCAACATGTTTTTGAATCGAAATATTATGATTTAGAGGTTAAGCCGTGTTTCTAACCTACATGTGAGTAACAGAGACATGGACGTAACGTTACTCACCAATGTAAGGGCTTTTTCACATCAATATTGTTAGTCACATGTGCGCAACTCACGCGTTTTTTCGTCGACATCCATTGATAAGTCTATAATGATACAAACAAACCGGCAAACAGATACAAATTCTGAAAACTATAGTTTTGGGTTCAGTTGTATAGCAATCAAACTTTAAAATAAAAGTAAGTATAGGCATACTAAGCGCTACACAAATCGGCGGATGAGATGTTAGCCGCAGATGACACTTCGCCGTGATTGGCTAATTATTGCGCATGAGTGCACAATGCCGATGCCGCGTATCGTAGTGCGTAGGGAGCGCGCGGGAGGCATGAGCGGGCGGATGTGCCCCAGCGTCTCGTCTTTCTGGCTCCCGCGTGTACTTATATTTCAATTTTTGCGCAGCGTTTTGCGCATAATATCGCATCCGCCGATTTAAATTATACAATGTAGGTACAGATTTTTCATTATCCCTTTATTATAATATATGTATAGATAGATTTACCATTATTATCCTAAAATCAAAAGGTTTAGGAGCCCTGATAATGGGGCTATTGCGTTACAATAGACGCAATCACCCCAACGGGACAGACGCAATAGCCTCAAAACAAAATCATAACCTACAAATTTTAAATTACATATTGTCTGAAAGTCTTAAGCTAATTACGTAAAAAAATGAAAACAACCTGTTAGCAATAAAACAATAAAAGTACTTACGGTATACAACATTAATTCACTCAAAAGGAACTGAGATTATAATAAATTTAAATTCACTTGTTGGCACACAAGAGGGTCGAGACGAAATGACAGATTTAAGATGGCGCACCGATTAAAAAAAAGAGCTCTGTTGAGACATCTATTGATGACTTTTTGTAGTTTTAGTGCCAAAGACTAAAAAAAGATGGCGTGAGAAGTTCTGAATTACGCGTTTCGTAAGATAATCGAAATAGATGCTTTAGCCCCGTAGACGACATTACCCCGGTTGACCTTACTAGTTTTTACCCGCGGCTTCGCCCGCATGATATTTTGATTTTTGACGCAATATCATTATAATTTATAGTCTATGTGTTATTCTGATATATAAGCTATATTACTGCAAAGTTTCATCTCAATCCGTTCAGTAGTTTTTGCGTGAAAGAGTAACAAACATCCATCCATCCATCCATCCATTCATCCTCACAAACATTCGCGTTTATAATATTACTAGGAAGTAGGATATAAAGTTTTTCATTCGTATTTTTAATTAAGTCTCTAAGGTTATCCGAGAGCCTCTGCTATGGTATAACGATTTTGTTGTAAGAATAACACAAACAACATACCGCAACGGAAGAGCTTTAGCAGCAAAATGCTACTAACGGTCACCCACGACCTGACCGAACTTAATGTTGCTTGTTTGTGGTAGTCGATTGAGGAGGGTGATCTTTTAAATTTTTATTGACAATATGAAATCAGCCTTACGTAACTGTGAGTTACATTTTTAATATGTGAGGCACGTAACGACACGTTACATGTGAGTGCCATGTGAGTTACGTGTACATTTATTTTGATCACCACCGAGGTGTTATTATTGCTGTAATGAAATAAAAAAATGAACAAAAAAGCGGCGTCGAAAAAATAAATATAGACTCTACAGACTTTACTGCCAGAAAAGTGCCAGTTTAGACTCTACAGACTTTACTGCCAGAAAAGTGCCAGTTTTCACCAAGGCTCCATAAATATTATATTACGTCGTTAAAAGAGCGCTTGCCCCTATATCCTAGCTATCTTAAAACCAGCAGGCTTACCTCGCGATGACGGCAAGCGCCTTGGTGGCGTAACATTGATCCTCTGGGAGCGTGGAAGGGCGATGGTTTGGGATGCAACATGCCTTAGGCTTTACCTTAGCTTCTTCTAGCATCAGTGAGACAACAGGCTAGTTGACAATTTTTTTTTGATATCCTCTTGTAACAGCTAACCATAAACAGAGCCGATTAAAGAAAACAAAAATCCAATAAAAATGTCCAGTACATCCAAAGGTTGCCTGGTAAAAATCACCAAAGGTGATAAGGCCGCCATAGTACAACTTTTTTTTGTAATTACTGTTGTATATGACTAATTTTTGGTGTACAATAAAGATAAATTTATTTATTATTATTAAAATCAACTAAGAAATAAAGAAGTTACAAGCATTTTTTTCTTGCTAGACAAAGAGCGCACTATGGCAGAATATGACGTCACGGGCCGTAAGTGCCACACATTCGCCTTACTATGTTATGCTTTCTGGGAAAAGGACAAATCTTTACAAGCTTATTTCTCTGAACTGGATTATCCAATTTTAGTTATTTTTCAGTTTACGAATCATAATTAATTGCAAAATTCAGTAATCTCAATACTTTAAATTAATTCAATATTGACAACTACCCTATTCCAAGAGCCGCTGCCGCGGCGTTGGCTGCTGAAGACTCTAAACGGTGCAAATTTAAATTATTTTTAAATCAGTATACATATGTCATCAAATATGTCATATATATTTCATGTATATTTATTCCGTTTGGCGTCTTTGATTCCGTGAGGTCCAATTGAGGTATCTAAATCAGTATTTTGTAAATTGATTACCACAATAAATTTGATTTTAACAAAAACTTGTCTCACTCATACTGAAGTCAAACCTGGATAAGAGAGAGTTGAAGGGACTGCCATCTCATTATCGCTTATAGAAGTTTTTTACTTATCCAGGTTTCTCACTTATCCAGTTTCAAAATAAAACAATATTGTTAATACCTACAAAACGTTAGTAGGTAGGTACCGTGAATTACGCAATAGGCTACTAGGCTAGGCCTGTATCGTAGAAATCTGATATGATTAGTCAAATGATTTTGAACCTCTGATTGTTTACAATTTTAGCCTTTAAAAGATAAGTACTTATATTTTATTATAAATAAACTGAACATAAATAGATTAATAAGTAATAATAAAGTATAATAAGTATCTACACAATCATTTTGTTTTATAATATGTACGTACCTATTGCAGTTATTTACGTATGCATTTTACTAATCACATTCATATTGAGGTAAACGTAATAAACAAAGTAAAGGAAAATATAACTAAACATGAAAATAATAATGAATGATATTATTATTAATATAAAATGGGAATGATCTCATTATCTGGACACGATAGTGTCCCTCGCCAAGACGAGCCAAGCGAAGTTAAATAAAATTAAGTTTCATTAAAATCCGTAATTTCCGTATAATCCATTAAAGGCCGTAAATCATTAAATGGGGCATAAATCGTAATATTAACTTTGCCCCTAAGTGCTTAGTTCCCAAGATATCGGCCAAAAACCTTTTTTCAAGATGGCGCTTGAAGCTCCACCTGGATCTGTCAGCATTTTGTGATTTTATGCCCAGTAAGTGATCCTAAACCTTATAAAAAAAATTGTATCGGTAATTTAGTGCAAAGTTAAATTCTTTTTTCCTGTACTATTTTTCAATACAGCAATGGTATGAAATTGTCAGTTACCTACGGGTTAAAATAACTTTAAAGTTTTAAAGCTGTCATCTCAAATGTTGAACTCATTGAATAGTTTCACTTATGTGAACGTAACAATAGTCTAAAGTCCATAGTCACGGAGATTAATACACTTTTAAGTTTCACAGCTGTCATCTGAAATGTAGATCTCGTTGAGTTGCCTCACTTTTGTGAAGACAGCAAGGATCTTAAATTGACAATTAAGAAGATAAACCACTTCTAAGTTAGACACCAAAATATACATCTCGTTGAGCTCTCTCAATTTTGTGAAGACAGTGATGGTCTAAAGTTGACAGTAACGGAGATATTTATGTTGCTTTTAAGTTTAACAACTGTGATCCTAAATGTAGATGTCGTCGAGTTGTCGTCTCACTTTTGTAAAAATAGCAATATCACAGTAATGGAGCTATGTCACATTAAAGTTTAGCAGCTGATATTAAAAACGTAGAATTTGTTGAGCTCTCTTACTTTTGTGAAGTCAGCAAAAATCTAAAAAACACTTCAAGAGGCTCTCGCAAGACGGTTGGGTAAAGGGCCAGATTCAGAAGGCAGTGATCCTGGACACGGCGTGCATAGTTAGGACTCAGCAGGTTCCTCAGCCTGTAGCCCCAACCACCGGTAGCTTGGGCCTTGCCCCGCTGCCGGCGGCACTCTAGGTTAAGGTTTAGTTAAGGTTTTTTATTTTTTATGTCAATGTTGTAAAAACTTAATTTAGGAAATTAAATAAATATGTGGTATAATTGACCCAGCGTAAGTGAGGTCTCAGAGTCTACTAGGACGAGCCGGCACTTGGGTGTATGTTTATTTGTTCGACGATAACTCAAGTACCGCTCAACCGATCTCCATGAAATTTAGCATGAACGTAGTAAATATTTATAGAATTTTTAAATTCGAATATGAGCATTTTCAGTTCAGTGGGTGTGAAAATACGTAACTTTCATACAAATATTGTTATATTTTTTGTAAATTCCAGTAGGTATTGATATAAAATAGGAATAGCGCAAAGTCCAAGTACGGGGCGGACTACTAGTAAGTAATAATAAGTTTTGAATTTAATATGTAACACTAGAAGTGTAACCAGAAAAAAATCGCATAAAATGTTGCCAAGACGAGTAGAGCCCGAGCACAAACTAAGGAGATACTACGTATAGCCACAGTGTTTTGAGCTAGAAACATGGCTCTAAATGAGATCTGATAACTTTTTGATAGTGTCGTCTTGGCAACATTTCACATGTTTGGTGTGATTAATCCAGATAAATCATTACAGAATCAGTTAAAATTAGTATTTGTAGAATTAATTTGATTAGTGTGCGTGGCGTGTGGATAACACTGTGTTGTGAATTTATGTACCATCCTGTTTTAATAGTCCAGTGCTCGAAAATTTCAAGTACTTACCTAAACTTTTGCTAATGATTATGTTAGATGATTTGGTGTTTCAATAATGTATAAAAACATATTTTTGGTTAGTACCCATATTTTATTTGTTTTAAATTTTAATTACCTTTCAATATTATTAAACATTAGATAAATACCTAATCAGTGCCCTAACCGAAGCTTTGGTGGTTTCATTTAATTTAAATACCTATTATCTAGTAGATAATAGACCAAAACTTACTAGTGAGTTTGTATCAATAATTATAGTTGTCCGATTTAAAACAATTTTATAAATAACTAGTTCTACTATGACTACGGGATTACTAATTTATCAATAATAATAATATTATCTATACTATATTATTTTATTTATATAATTATAAATATATAATAATATTGTAAAGAGGAAAGATTTGTATGTATGTTTGTAACGAATAGGCTCAAAAAGTACTGGACGGATTTTAAAAATTCTAATAATTGAAATGCCGTCACAAGAAAAGGATCTTAATAAATTTGTATCTTGGTATTGGTATTGTGTATGTTTCAATAGCTTTATGCGACTTTTTAAATTATTTAATTCAGACATTTTATTACAAAGACATCACGAGTGTAAAAATGTAAGTATTATAAATAAATACCGCGATCGCGTAGTAATCTATTGAGAAGCGAGAGTGCCAGTCATAGTCTTATTATGTACCTACCTACCTACATAAAATCTCCGCCATTAATGTACCTGTACCTATACCAGCCTTTTTTAATAGTCCACTGTATGTCCTGCACATACAGGTCTACCTATGAAGGGCGATTGGGCCATATCCACCACGCTGGCCCAGTGCGGGTTGGTGCAGGTTACCACACAATATTTTCCTTTGCCGAAAAGCCAATGATTTGAAATTCCGTAGGTACATAAGTTTCAAAGAAACTTATTGATACGGGATCGGGATTTGAACCCACCACCTCACGATTGTAGGACAGGTGTTACTACCACTAGACCACAACGGCTATAAATCTCCGCCATTAGTGTGTCGATTTATGTTTTATTGGTAGTGAATAGGTATGCAGTGGCGTAGCGTGCCTTGAAGGAGCCCTGAATCAAAAATAGTTGGGGAGCCTAAATCACTCATTTCTCACAATAGCATTAAATTATAAATAAAAAAAATACATAGGTAGCCAAACAATTCAAATTAAATATACATTTTTCTTGCCTTTTTTTCGGCAAAACAAATCAATAGAATATAATTACATATATCAGCTAAGTAAGTAGGTATAGCTATATAAGCTGAAGACGATTTCAGTTGTTCTAAAATTTCTGCCTCTATAGACAACTTTTGGGCGAACGCTTAACCCGGGAAAAAAAAAGGATTTTTTTTCGGGAAGCACGAGATTAATTGGCGTTGTAACATTTTACTAAGTTTTTTTACACACGTTAAGGCCCCTGTAGCCCGGGGGCTCCGTATCGTTGATACGGCTGATACTGCGGTAGCTACTCCCCTATAGGTAAGTGTCCTGACACATAGTTTGTTAAACAAATTGTCGATGGGACCTTAAAGTTCTCGAATGTAGACAATGTATTGGTAAGTGTAGCGAAGGTCTTCACGTGAATCTAAGATCTGGTCGAGACCACCGGAACACGTTGGATGCCAGCGCTTCGATTCCTTCCATCACAGCTCTTTGGGTTAGCAAGTTGAAGAGGTCATTGGTAGGGCACACAATTCGTAGAAGTAGAACTGATGTCCAATTTTTTTCAAAGTTTTCGAGTGAAGACAAGATCAAGAAACTAACTTACATAGGTAGAATGTATAGGCTGTGGGTCTCTAATATTTTAACCGCCTCTTTCATTATCATCATTGTAATTTTCTGAAATCAGGGCTATATATTATGTACAGCCACTCGACACATACGAACTCACTTTTATTTAGATAAGGCGATACTTTTACGTAAATAGTCGAACAGTTTAAGACTACGGGAAATCCCGCGATTTCAGTAGGTTCTAATTAATCATAATGGTTAATCCGGTATGTCTAGCATGTACGAGTATGTGACGTATACCTACATTACGTGGTAAGTATATAGGCACAATACTTATAAAATCTGTCTTCTTTAGCCAATCGTAATCGTATGGTAAAGCCGGGGCGGGCAGTTATTGCTATTGTTATTGCAGTTAGTTATTGATAAATTAGTAATCCCGATAATCTACTTAGGTGGAGTAAAGGGTTATTACAAGTGTTATTAATTATCTTGGTCAACGCGAAAATTATTTTTTTTGGTGTTTTTGCAATTTACAGATAGTTTATGTGCAATTTGCAAAAACACAAGGTACTTAATTTATATTTACGAAACCTCATTTGGCGGCCATGAATACTTAGGTAGTGCTTACGAGGTACATACAGTTATAAACCAAAATAGTGGTCACTATGCACGGAAGTGCATCAACAGATTTCCACTTTCGTTTTTAGTTCATGCTTAAAATGAGTACTTAAGTAGTTTATCTGTAAATGGCAATAAAAAATAAATTTCGCACGCAGACCTAGTGAAACTACCTTAAACTTATCACTTTAAGATATAATGTAATGCGAAAATATTTTTTTTTATTTTCAGATGTTTTGTGATGCAAGGCGCGCTGTCAGCGCATTACTTTTTCTAATGCTTGTTCAGCTGTTCTCAGAAGTGCTTGGAAACTGCCCAATAAATTATACAAGTATAGATAAATACTGCTACCTTAAACGCCAACAAAACTTCTTTAACAAATATTTGAAATGTCCGGGCAACTTATATACATTTCAAATGTATAAAGATTTGATGATTAAAGATTTGCCGGATCCGGGCGGACCTATTTGGACAGACTATATCTCAATTTTTCCTGGAATGATACCACTTATTGATTGGTCATACTCCAATACAACATTAACTCCGATAGATACCATTAAATATAACATAACAAGACCAAATCACGTTACTATCGATGATAATGTCTGTATCGTATATGATCCTATCAATTTTTTTTCTATGGTGAGATGCGAAGAAAAACATTACAGATATTGCGTGGTGGAAGCAGCCAGTACAACCCTTCAAAAATACAAGAAACTTAAAATGAGCCTTGAAGTTGAACGGTAAGTACTTACTTATGTTGAATATAATGACACGTTCAACTCATAAGTATTACACTATACTCTATAAAATTTAACTTGATCTCTGCGACAGTAGAAGATTGACATTTTTAGAGTTGGGATAGTGGTGGAAAAAATCGATTTTCAAACAATGTTGTAATGAAATCGAATGAGTAGTTGAAGGTGAGAAATTTAATTTACTTACTATTATTTAAGATCAAGTACGTACACATGTAAATAATGTTATGATATTAATTATATACTCATAATAATGTAACGATAGAATTTATCGACGTTTTTCACTATTATCGATGCTAATGTAACATATAATTGGGTTTAATTTAATTACACATGTAAAAAATGTTACAGATATCAAAATATACAATAAAATTACATTTTACATATACATATTAAATCAAGTTTTATTTAAAATATCTTCAGTAAAAACTATCGATATTTTAATTAAAACTCTATCTAAAACTCTGTGGTCACGATCATTCGTCGCCCATCACTAATCGGCATGCCCACAAAGTATGACATTGACAGGTACTGTCAGTACTATTAAGAAATTCAGGACTTCATAGGCGTGATTTTTTTGACAGCTGTCGCAGAGATCAAGTTAAATTTTATAGAGTATAGTTGACAATTTGTCATGGCCTAAGAGCCGCTGAAAAACGACCTTCACTCTCGTGGTAAGCAGATGAAACGTATTTTTATAATATGTTATTTATTTTTAAACACAATATATATTGGAAAGTGTTCATGACTACTTTTTATTATATTAAAAATGTCATGGACGATTTTTGGAGGCAAGCCAGTATGATAAATTTTGTAATTAAATTATCTTTCCTGTGATACCATCATTTTTGACTAGTTGTAAGATCGGTTTCGTACTTATATTGACATATTTGTACATAGTTGTTTGCCAGGTAGTAGATACGAACTTAATAAAGTTATCAAACTTACCAAGATATATTCTCTACATCAAACAAGTTGGAATAAAAAATACTAGCTAACAAAAGGGTGAAGAAAAAAATATCGTATTGAATATAGTCATGAACACTTAGATAGGCAAGCTATCATAGACCTATTTGTATGTAAATAACATTTCACAAAAAGTATGTCTCATCTGGTTATCAGATTGGTGAAGGTCGTTCTTCCACGTCTCTCCCCCTATCATCCTTTTTCTTAATGTAACAGCTAAGCACACATAAAATTAATCAGTGAAATAAATAATATAATATTATTAGCTATCAGAAGCAGGTTTATTTAAAAAATACACGTGGTATAACCTAAACTTATTTAATTATTACAATTTTATAATTTAACACACAAAATCAAAAGTACCGACAATCAAAACTTCAACACAATAATAATCCATTTGAATGTAAACTGGCAAGAGGTCCGCTCTACGCAAAGGTTCGAGAAAGAATGGCCGATCGCCGCGCTTGCACCGGCTTATATACTTTTTCATCGGTTGGTCTTATAATAATATATTTAAAATTAAAGAAGAAGAAGGCATTCATTTCATGCTATACAAACAGCGCGCTATAGGTATGTAGATGTACCATATAATTATATCACGTAACTGGCTGTAGTGGCTGTTAGCACTATACCTACGTACGCTAGTATGCTTTATGAATATCTAGTTTTTGCCTGCGGCTCCGCTCGCGTGGAATTTGACTTTTATGCTATCTCACAGGAACCTTTTATTTTTTCGGGATAAAAAGTAGCCTATGTCACTTTCCGGCCCTTGAACTATATCCATGCCAAAAATAAAGTCAATCTGTTGCTCCGTCGCTGCGTGAAAGAGGAACAAACCAACAAACTAAAAAACTTTTCGGATTTATAATATTAGTATGATTATGTTATACGCCAAAAAATGGCACAAATCCATGTAGTAATTTTGAAATTATTGTTGATTACGGATAAACGGCTCAGCCGATTTCGATAAAATTTAAGTGGACCTACCTCTGAAATAGGATGGCTGGTCATAATTGGCAAAAATATCGATGAACATTGAATATACACAAAAATACATACAAATTATAGGAGTTTGTGTGTTTTGTTCTTTAAGGGACACTCATGTTAGGTATAGCCTCGCCTTGTCCTGTCCACAGTTTAGCTGTCATGTCTCAGATATTTAGAAACTATAAAAAAAATACAAAGTCAACGTTAAAAACCTATTTTACTACTTCCAAAGCTTTTATTTTACATTACCTTAAAAGAAATGTCCACTAATGGTACAAATTATTGGAAAGCTTGTTTTATGAGCTTTGCAAAAACATTTAATTTTTTTTCACCCCTCATTTTTGAAATGTGAAAAATTGATTGTATGAAAAATAAAAATACAGCTTACTATTTTTTCTAGTTTAGCAACAATAATGTGCTTCTATTGTTATTTTACTTGCATTTTTACCTGATTCTCTTACATTTATCTCTTATTTTGCTAAAATTGTAAGAAATTAGTGTGACCACTTACTTAGTACTATGAGACAAGAAAATACTTAAAAAGTGTACCCGATTGATAACAAAAAAAACCGGACAAGCACGAGTCAGGCTTGCACACCGAGGATTCCGTACAAATCCAGAAAATTTCACAAAATCGGGAAGTAAGATGTTAATACTATAATCATCGACAAAGAAGTTAAGAAAGGAAAAATAAGAAGTGTAGCAAAGAATTCGGGTTGAAAACATCAACTTTACACAGTTATGTGAATAGTAGTAAACACTATCCAGAGTGGTTCCGAAATTTATTTAAATTTCATTCATACCACATTATGAAGTGAAAAAAGTAATATCCGACAATGAAAAAAGCTTTTGCTAGAAAATATAGTTAAAATTAATTGTGTCCCAAGGTACATACACTACAGGTTTGTCCCAAGGTACAGACGTGTAACGTGCCTACGGACAAAAATCTCCATTTTTATTTGCCCTTTAATAAAAAATAATCTAGCATTGATATAGCACCCAAAAATAACTTAATCGTTAGCGATGAAATGCCCTACGAACTATAGTAACTAGTAACTTTCATTTAAAAATCTTCTTAATGTTCAGAGAAATATTTGAACTCAAAGCTGAAGAAATTTAAAATGTCCACAGGTACATCGCATGACTACAGATAGAAGATAGTGTACATGTAGTGTTGCTTAGCAGAAATAAACCTCATTTGGCGCTAGACCTCTGAAGAATGTTATACTCTTAAAGTTTTACAGCTTTTGTTAGTTAACAAAATTGTTTTACAGAAACTCCAGCCAGATAAAACTAAAGATAGACTACAAGAGTCTACGCAAAGACAATGATTCCGTACTAGATAACGAAAATTTTAAGTGTTTCACATACTCATCTTCTTATACAATTCAGAAAGTTGAACTTTTAAGCGACTTCTATTTAAAGTCTGCAGATGATGGGCATTACTGGTGCACACATTCAGGTTCTAAGAAATTCGAGACGACACAGGCTAACATGAATTACATTAAGGATCCACACGACACTTTCAACAAGTACGCAGTCAAAATAAAATCTTCGACTCCTTATACGCTGGATGAAAGGAAAATTGAGGAAATGCTGAAAAAATGGACAAAAGAGCTGCGAGATTACTTGCACTACACCAATGAATATGGTAAAACAGTGAAGGAAAACAATTACAACATCAGTACTTTAAAAAAATTCAGGTGAGTAAGATCTGATCACAGGTTTTATATGAGTATTTATTAGTAGAATAGGCATTGTATATTCAGATTGCTACTAAATCTAATTAAAAGATATATTACAAAGGTCAAGTGCCTTTATACCTTTACCACGAAACACAGACTTACATAATCGAATTCTACATAACAAGCAATTGGATTATCCACAGACCCTTGAAGGGCTAAAGATAATCCAAATGCTCAAGCCCACTGCCGGTTGGCAGCGTGCCCAGCTTGCTGGCAGTTTTGCCACGCTGAATGGCAATACTTATACGTTGAGCCAAATAAGCACCAGCATTTTAGTCACACGTCGCGTCCACCAGACGCTCAGGAAGACTTTTGAAAACAAGACGAGCTCCTGGCCCCCGCTGACCCAATGTTTCAACTTTAAACGGCTCAAATAATTATGTAACCACTGCCGAGGTTAGCATATTTGCGCCACTTGTGCTGCTCCGCCAAATTGGCCGCCGCTCCAGCTCTACTCTGAGACTCAGAAATATGTGACGGTGCCAAAGTATCGACGCAAATCGAGCTATAGGTATATACTATTTGCACTAAGCTTATTTCTAAAGCTTATTTGACGTCTAAAGTTGCGCAAAGTCCTTTTATTGTACCGTTACCCCTTGAATATATTGCTAGACGACGCGGCGACGCTTAGTTGACTTCGTTCACTCGATAAATTAAATTTTCTGCAAATAATTTATTTGCCATGTTTTTACGTTTATTTTGAAACATGAAAGTCTGGAAAAATTAAAATTATATTAGGTGAGGCGAGGTAAGGTACGACTTTATCGCGTTTGCTGTTGAAACTGCGAGACCTTGGGGCTTCAAGGCTAAGAAATTTGCGAATGACCTGCGTTTGCGTGAGAGGGGTCCAGATCCTCGGGCGGGCTGGTTCTTCATTCAGCACATTTCGTTGGCCACACAGCGCGGGAACGCCGCAAGTGTGCTAGGACGCGTTATTCTTGTATGTGACTAGTGGAGTTTGACGATGTGTTTATTGTAGATTTGACATGTAATTGAAATTATTGTATACTAGCTTTTGCCCGCGGCTCCGCCCGCGCGGTATTTTGACTTTTGTGCTATCCCACAGGAACCTTTTATTTTTTCGGGATAAAAAGTAGCTTATGTCACTTTCCAGCCCTTGAACTATATCCATGCCAAAAATCAAGTCAATCCGTTGCTGCGTGAAAGAGGAACAAACCAACAAACTTTTCGGATTTATAATATTAGTATGATTGACTTGTAAATAAATGAGGTCAAATATTTTGTTTTAGGAAGGAGCACCCAAGCAATGTAAGCCGTAATCTATTTGAAGATAATAATATTAAAGTGAAACGCTTGTACATAGATTATACAACAGTTTTATTACATGTAAAACTATACCCAGGTGTAAAGCCTGTCAAACCTGGTGATTGGATGAACATATCAGTAGTGTCCATGAAGCCAGTTTACTACTGCGACACAGAAGACGAATTCCATTTAGGTACGTAGATAACCTCTTTTTAAAATCTCAATACTTAGGAAAAAACTAATGTAATACACAGGGTTATTCGTAATCAATTAGAATTCGGCCTTTTTTTGTACATCGAAACCAAGGAGCATATTAACCAGTGGAGAAAGTGCGCAGGGCGGCCTCACTCACCAACGATAGGCGCGTTTGTTGACAACCTATGGAATGTTTGTCAGTTGAAGTAGTTCTGTGCCAATCACGAGTCATCAAACAAGTCACGCGCTCCCGTTTTAAATACGCAAAAAAATGCCGAATAGTGTGGAAAGTGTTCCAAATCTTCAAGTTACAATAAAGATGGGATATCATTTCACAGGCAAGTGATTTTCTACTCAAATTTATCAATTTAACAATTTTGGCAAAAATTATTTCGAATATTCAATAAGTCAACCGCACCCATTGATGTCTTTCATGTTGTCTCTTTCTGATACTGTAACGTTCATTAGCATTCCGTCTCTTTTGTTCTGATAGTGCTGTCCGCAGCATCGCATCGATTTATATCGACAACATTTAAGTCATAATAAAACATATAAGTAAATATTTGATAATATTAATGTGTTCTCATTTTCAATAATAAATAAGTAATGGTTATTATTTAAGACATTTTATTTTTGAGTACTTGTTGTTTGAAATAATTTTCTCTGTTGATTGGCGTAAGTATTGTAGGCAAATAGACACGTTTTATTGTTAAAGCCATCTAGGAACCCTTATCCATCCATCCATCCATCCATCCATCAGCTGAAGGACGTCCACTGCTGGACATAGGCCTCCTCTATGGATCTCCAATAAGACCGGTTGGAAGCGGCTTGCATCCAGCGCGATCCTGCGGTCTTAATGAGGTCATCCGTCCACCTTGTGGGTGGACGTCCTACGCTGCGCTTGCCGGTACGTGGTCTCCACTCGAGAACTTTTCGACCCCATCGGTCATCAGCCCTCCGCGCTATGTGCCCCGCCCATTGCCATTTCAACTTGCCAATCCGTTGGGCTATGTCGGTAACTTTGGTTCGTCTACGGATCTCCTCATTTCTGATTCGATCTCGCAGAGAGACTCCGAGCATAACCCTCTCCATAGCTCGTTGGACTACTTGGAGCTTACTAATAAGGCCCATAGTGAGAGACCACGTTTCTGTGCCATAAGTCATCACTGGCAACACACATTGGTCGAAAACTTTCGACTTGAGGCACTGAGGTATGTCGGACGAGAAGACACTACGCAATTTTCCGAACGCTGCCCAGCCGAGTTGGATTCGGCGATTGGCCTCTTTGTTGAAGTCGGACCTACCTAACTGGACTACTTGTCCTAGGTAGACGTACGAGTCAACGACTTCAAGAACCGAGTTTCCAACAGAAATCGGGGTGGATAAAACATGGGAATTACACTTGACTTTCGTTATGTCCATGTTCATCTTAAGACCCACCTGTTGAGAAACCCGATTGAGGCCTTCGAGCATCGGAACCCTTATAATTCTTATAAATCCGTCTGCCTGTCTGTCAAATCAAAAATATTTATTTATAGGAAGGAATGTACAAGATCATGTAATTAATGGTCAAACGAACTAGTGAAGTTTGATCAAAATTATGTGAATGGCTTCATTCGACGCGATTTTTATTTTAAATGTTGTAGATATTGTTACGAGATGGGTTCTTAGATAATCAGTTAAAACGCCGATTAATCACTTTGCGCTTTATTGCACAAAATCACAATACACACGACACAACTGGTTCGCACAAACAATTTACACTGGCACTGATATTCACACAAACTAGTCACTTCACAATCACTGGTACCGCACTTGAACACGAAATGTTTTTGTTTGTTGCGGGTGGTATGACATTGTCCTTGTATGTCCACACAAATGTGCACCCATTAGCCGGCACGTCTCTTGAAATAGTTGAGATTCAAAATTTCTTCCTTGGTCACTGTGGATTTCCAATGGTACTCCAAAACGACAGAATACTTCATTGACCAATTTGTCTGCTATCGTTGATGCCTCTTGGTTCGGAATTGTAAAGACTTCCGGCTAGTGTAGTGTAGGCTTCCCGCTTAAGTAACAATGTGGGTGTCTTCAAATCCCGAGTAAATAGGGATCTTCTAGGTAAGCGTGCTAGACCGCATATCTGCTCAACATCAGGCAGTATGTAGTCAAACGCAAACCTACAAGGAATAAAAAAAGAGAGGACTGTTGTGTCGGCGCGCACTGAAGATCCTCTTCGTCGGTATCCTGGTATACGTCGGGGATACTCCAGCACACTGAGCTCACTATGTCTCCACCAATTCCACGGTTAAGTTCTTTAATTCCCTGAAGACACGGTTTCGGTGACAGTATCCATCCCCCGTCTTTATTGAAGTTAGGGCGTCTGCTAATCTCAATAGCCTCCCTAACTTTACGGGGCACGAAAAACTTCTCTCGCGCTAGCACCTTCGCTCTGTCAAATCTGATGAAGTGCTGCGCATCGGAATCGAGAGTGTGTTCTACCACCGCGGAACCATTCCTATCTATATGCTCCGTAAGCCTGGTAGAAACATTTCTTCTTGTCTCTCCGACGTAAAACTTCCCGCAATAGCACGGGATCATGTAGACACCGAGGACACCCAAAGGGTCTCTATCCTTAGGAGAACGTAGCAATCGTCTTAGTTTTCCCGGAGTACGGAAGATGGTTTTAATGCCATACCTTCGGCGTAATAAATTTCCAATTCTGTCCGTCACTGCTTTAATATATGACAAATACGTTGCTACTCTCTCAACCGATGCCGGACGTGTCCTCGGAGATGCGTTTGCCAACCGCCAGCTCTGTTTATATTTGTAACCATTACTGCTCAGCACACTTTTAATATGTTCGAGCTCCAGTATCCAGGTATTCAAAATTACACAATTTTATGCTCTATTTATGGCTGGATGGTGGTGCGAATCTGCGCTTAGGTATCTATCCGTGTGTGTTGGTTTACGATATACCGTGTGGGAAAATCATGGCAGTTAGAGTCTCGTTTCACCAACACATCTAGAAATGGTAGAGCTCCGTTGCGTTCGTGTTCTACCGTTACAGTAATGTTCGCATGTACGCTGTTCAGATGCGACAGTAGCGGATCTATTCCATCTTTCTGTACTATGGCAAACACATCGTCCACATAACGCCACCAGTGTCTCGTTTTATATGAAGTGGTTAACAAGGCAGCTTCTTCAAACCACTCCATAAAGATGTTCGCTGCCACTGGAGCCAAAGGAGAACCCATCGCAACTCCGTCAATCTGCAGAAAGTAGTCCCTCTTCCATACCAAGTATCCACTTGGCAGAACGAATTTTATTAAAACCAGGTACTCGATAGGTATGTCGGTATGTATGTACGGTATGTATGCTGGTTTATTACAGCATGTCGACATCGACATGCTGTAATAAACCAGCTATTATGTCTGTTGTATCCTCTATCGGTACATTCGTAAACAAAGACACGACGTCAAAACTAACCATCTCCTCACCCTCATCCTGTTGTCCTCCTTCAAGCATCTGAACAAAATGTGACGAATCTTTCACATAACTCGCTGTCTTGCCTGTAAACGGAAAGAGCATATCTGATAGAAACCGCGCGGTTTTATATGTCGGCGAGTCTATCTGGCTTACAATAGGACGAAGGGGCTAATCTGGTTTGTGGATTTTCGGTAAGCCGTAATTTTTTGGGGAAGTCGGGTTTAGTAGTCTTAAACTTTCATATAGATCCTCCGGTAAAGTCTTTAAGATTTTATTAAGATTGTTTGTAACACGATTTGTAGGGTTATAATTTACCTTTTTATACGTGTTCTCGTCTTTTACCAATTTTGTCATCTTTTGTTCATAGGCAGAAGTATCTACGGCAGCATTACCTTTGTCCGCCGGCAAGACTAGCAGTTCCGGGTTACGACGTAAAGACTCCAAGGCATCCAATTCTGACCTGGAGATATTGGGTTTAGGCAACTTGTTATTTCTTAGTATCACGGCTACATCTTGCCTCAGACACAGCATCCCGTGCATTCATTTTATTTCGCACAATTGTGTCTTCAATACCAGTGATAGCAGACTCCACCGGCATTTTCTTCGGTGTAAGTGCAAAATTCAGACCTCTAGCTGAAGCTGTGATCGTTTCACCTGATAAGTCCTGTGATGATAAATTCACCACGGCCCTGTCTGTAAAGTCGCTTTTTTGTACGATGGCATTTTGCTGACTCTTTTGTATCAGGCGCTTCAACTTAGACTCGTGTACCTTTTCTGTCTTCTGTTGAGCGATATCAGCCCTGCTAAACGTCATCGCCTCCAAAATCCTCCATAATCCATAATCTAGCAACTGTAGGTGTAAATCGTATAACTGACTCGTTACGATTTTTATTTTCTGATGGTAGCCCGCTTTACCAATTTACTGTTTATATTTTCAAAGAAAGATTCGTAACCCCGAATGCACTTTTTAGGTTTAATTTCTATAAATTTAGGCACAACACTCGACAACCAGCACTTTTTCTTGTACATTAAACCACACTTAAGCTTATACCGTTTAATTCTTAATTTAGCAAACCGCTTCACATCATTTAGTCTTACCTCCCCGTAGAGGTTTACTATTTTACTATGGAAACCGGCCACATCCAGCGCGATTCGCTCCCATGGTGCTCCAATATTATACAGCTTTAGTGCTCCCCCCCTTCACCCTTCGTGGGTAGGCCTACGTCCTGCAGTGGACTATTAAAAAAGGCTGGCACAGGTACAGTGCTCTTCTACTGCGGGTATGCGGACCTTTCACTGATGTACAGCTCGTGCATTTCCGTACCCAGTCTTCTACGTCATCTCTGCAGTTGATCTAGTAAAACCTTTCTCGAATCTTCAACAGTGTCCGTTTCACACCCAGATGTCCTTCCGAAAACGCTTCGTGGTACAGCTTCAAAACTTCGGGTACTTTTGCTCTGGGTACAACCATTTGGGGATGGTATTGGTTGCCTCGAGCATTTTCTCATTTTCGGCAGAGTACTCCATCTTGAAGCACCAGACTATCCCATTGCGCCCAATAGCTCTTTGTCGTAACACTCATTGAAACAATAGCACTCCAGTCTGGCTTAGGGGCATCTGATTCCATCCATTCAAGAATCGGCTTGATGTCGGCGTCTTCTTCTTTGGCAGCCTGAAGGGTTTCTTTCCATTTGTCACCGATGTCAGCTTTGAGCATCCTGACCGGTACTGAATCTTTCAACTCTTGTCTTGAGCAATGCTTGCAGTCCTTTGAGCATGGCCTCCTTGACAGTGCGTCCGCGTTGCCATGAGATTTTCAACTGCGATGCTCCGTGGTGAAGTCGAACTCTTGTAGTTGCTCAATCCATCTTGCCACTTGGCCTTCGGGATCCTTAAACTACAGTAGCCACTTTAGAGCAGCATGGTCGGTCCTCATATGAAATTTTCGCCCGAGCAGGTATTTGCTAAAATGGCGCAATGTCTTCACCTCTGCAAAAAGCTCCTTTCTTGTCACACAGTAGTTTCTTTCTGGCTTGGACAGGGATTTGCTGAAATACACAATCACCACTTCTTGATCTCCTTTCCTTTGAGACAGAACTCCTCCAATGCCGGTGTTGCGGGCGTCAGTGTCCACGATGAACTCGTTCTCGGTGTCCGGAAAGCCAAGAATAGGCGTTTTACAAAGTCGCTCCTTTAGTTCTCGAAATGCTGCATCGCGATTTTCGTCCCAGAGTAAAGGTCGTTTTTTTCAGTCAGTCTGTGCAACGGCTTAGCGATATCAGCAAAGTTTTTCACGAATCGTCTGTAGTAGGAGCATAAACCCAAGAATGCTCTGACTTTCGTCTTTTTTTTTTCGGCACAGGCCAATCCTTAACAGCACTGACTTTTTCTGAATCCGTCTGTACGCCAGCTTCGGAAATCACATGTCCCAAGAAATTATCTTGTCTTTTGACGAAAAAACATTTCTTCAGACTCAGCTTGAGATTGGCTGCACGTATTTTTGTTAGGACACGTTCCAGGTTTTGCAGGTGGTCTTCGAAGGTTCTTCCCACAATTATGATGTCATCTAAATAGACAAGGCATGCGTCTCCGATCAATCCCGCAAGAACTAACTCCATTAGCCTTTCAATGGTAGCGGGGGCGTTGCGCAAATTCAAATTCAAATTATTTTATTGAGATAAAAATTAATATAATACATTTACATCTATCTCACAAAAAAAAAAACAAAAAGTCATGAAATAAATCGTAATGTCAAAGTATTAAAAAATATAAATTATTGTCATGTTATTCCAAATGTCAAATTATGAGTCATGCAGCTCAAAACTGTCAATAGTGCTGCTTGCACGATTACTATTGTCCCATTGGTCAATTAGATTTTCACAATATGTCCTAAAAATAGTTATTACAGTTTTCCAGTTGTCAAAAATAATATCAAATTTAGTATTGGCGGCCAGGATCGCATTGAAATGTTTTCGAGCGCGTACCAAGGGTGACATAGAGCGAGCCATAATAGTACGACAATGTTCCACGTGAAATAAATTAGGCAGTCGGCCGCGCCTGTTCACCGGGACCCCAGGTCTATCTGGCACAATAAATCATGTAGCTCAATAGAGTCTACTAAGCCCCTCGGCACTTTAAGGCAGACAGTGAGTTGTTCCAGTGTCTTTCTCACTTCGAGCAAATTATATCCGAGATGACCAAGCAAAAACTTAGTGGGATACATAAAAGGATAATATCCGTACTGATTTTTATGTAGTGTCCTTAGGAAAGCCTTTTTCAAGCAATCGCGTGTACGTGTCCGAGCGGAGCGAAACCCTTTCGGAATTTACAAAACCAAATAATTATTATCATACGTATATCATATTAATGTTTATTACAGATAATAGTCGGACAGTGCCTTGCGCAATAGAGAAATGTAAGGGTGACTACTTCAACGGCGTGGAAATAGTGACTAACGAAACGTGCTCTGCACCGCCCAAGAAAAAACCGGTGAGTTTTAACTCGTGGTTTCAGCCATTTGTAAGGTGAACGCACCTTACTCTCACTGGTAAGTCGACGTGAAGTCGCGGTAGCGTCGTGGCACGGTCGACGCGTGTTCTTACGAGTATGTCGAGTCGAGGCGCGGGCGGCTAATATAATCAGTTCGTGTCTTTTATAGTCATAAATACAAGGATTTAATCGTACAATTTCTATGAATTTTACGTTCGTTTCAAAATTTGTCACGCTTTTTTAACTGTAAACGCGTCTAAACGTAACTACGCACTAAACAAAATGACAAAATGGCGGTGGAGTCGCGTCGCGGTCTGGCACAGCGCTCCCGCCGCGCCCCTGCCTCGACTCCGCGCTGCGTCTACCTCGCGCCTGCCGCGACTCTAGTATATGAGCGCACTGCCACATATTTCTATTATAACAGAATTGACCCGCAAGACGTATTAATAAATTTACTTATCTCATTTTACTACGCAACTATATAAGTGCAATACATTTTAATACTTTATATTATAATTCTATTTTCTGATTAAGCCCAAAAACTATATACTATGTCTATTCATAGTATAGTTTTTGGACTTTGACAATGAATCCTACTATCCTACTAATATTATTAACGCGAAAGTTTGTACGCATGGATGTTTGTTACTCTTTCACGAACAAACAGCTGAACCGATTTAGATTAAAATTGGTGTGGAGGTAGCTTAGACCTTGGATTAACACATGGCTACTTTTTTATCTCGGTCTAACGCGGGTAGTGCCGCAGAGTACAGCTAGTTGAATTTAACTTAGTAAATTATTTCCACAATATTTTAATTTTTTTATGTATCAGATTGTTTTTAAACATTGCTATTTTATCAACTCATAATAATGATTTTAAATGTAAAATGACTTGCCCAGTGTAACAAATTGTTATAAGGCCATAATTATTTTTCATCCCCTATCTTGGAAAGAGTATTTTTGCTCTTCGATATCTGAGTGCAAAAGCACTTTTTATCCGCTAGGGGAATAAGTAAAATTGAATTTAGAACATCGTGTGCACTAAGTTTGTGAATTCAAAACATCATCAAACCAATTTACTTCTAACTCCATTGTGCCGAATTAATCTAACAACTTTTTTCAATTTGTAAAAAAATCAGACCCGGAACCTTCTTGGTGTACTTATTTTTTTTAATGTGCTTTGCGCGCACCATCTTCTTTTCATGTCATAATGTTTAAAATGTATTGTATGAAACTTGAAAACTAGTGAAAAATCTGAAATGGGTGATTCTAGGTGGATTCTAGCGATAAGGAAGTTTATTTTGACGCGAAGAAAATTGACTGACACTGTTAATAATGCGCAAATGTGCTTTCTTCCTCAGAAATCACGCGAGTAGTATTTGAAACAGTTAAACAGTAAGATATGTAGACGACTTTAGTCATTTTTTTGCTGAGGTGGGATGAAAAGTTACGTGTTGCAGTCGAGTGCAAAGATTTATGACCTTGAGCTCTATTCATTCATGATTCTGCCGCTTCTTAGCTCGTGATTCGGTTTTAGAATCTTTCGCTTCGGTCATCAAAATTGAGCACACGGATAAAAAGCAACTTTGCACTCTTGTGTAACAAATAACTATTTCTTATTTTTAGACTTTAAAACTGTGCATAAAGTTTTTATATTACTTAACGTGTTTCTATATTTCAGCCGAAGAACAACAAATTACGAAATGTTATAATCGAAATGGAAAATATTGTTAACAACTCCAATCCGATCACGAAAAATTACTTTAGCAGAGTTTTTTCCCGGGTATGTACCTACATAATGGCTGTAGCCAATATTCTATCAGATATTTATCAATGGGCAACTGTAAGCGAAGTGTAATGACCAAGGAATAATATTTCAAGAATAGAGACCACCCCGGTAGCCATAATGTGAACTGACGAGCTTACTAAGACCGCAGGATCGCTCTTCATGTGAGCTTGTTTCCATCGGTCTTATTAGAGATCTATAAGTAAGGCCTATGTCCAACAGTGGACGTCCTATGGCTAGAACGAACAAACGAACCGAAGCCGAAATCAACGAGTTATTTGAGTACATTTATAATCAGATCTTCTTAAAATGTTCAAGGCAGATGACTTCATATCTTCTGAAGATTCCAACATCAATGGCCATTTCTTGAAGCTACTAGATGGAGTAAGCACGAAAATAGATCTGAATGGCTCCTCCAATTTGAAAAGAGTGGAAAAGAGCATTGCCGTGCTGGTAGCCGAAGCCTCTCCGCAAGCAAAAGTCATGGGTTTTCGCGTTGTGGACAGGGATTCCGATGAATTTAACAGACCTAAGAACTTCCAAATTTTAGATACAGGTAACCTTAAACATGTTTTATACGTTTAAGTATCTGATAAAGTCTCTCTTTTACTAGCAAAAGAAAAAAAGTAAATGAAGGCAGCTGATGAAGCTGAGGCTCACATAATATTCCTATGTATATCATTTCAGAGATCAATTCCACTGTGATGTCTGAGAACGAAATAGTAGTATACTTGCCACTTTCGGTGTCCAGTATTAAACGACGAGTAAGCTTTTTGATTTTTCGGGAAAACCGCCATTTTCAAAAGACATACAGTAAATACGAAGTGAACAGCATGGTTATCGGCGTCAAAGTGGAGAACCTTACTTATTTTTTGCCAGGAGAGGTAATTAAGAGTCATTTTTCTATTCATATGAATTATTATAAATTTGTTATTTGTAGGCCCTGTAATATGGTGTCCAACTGCAGAATCTTCATCTCATATTATTTCGAAGATTATTAGTTTTACTTGGTGGTCAAAAATGTGCGCTGCCCCAAACATTTTCTAGTATCTTCAAAAAATAAGGTTTTCAATTCTACTGTTATGTTTTTTTTTTGTATGTATTGTATGTTACGAGATTACTCCGCCAATTATTAACCGATTTTGCTGGTTTATTTTTGTTTGGGAGATTGAACTTATATACTTTGACTGCTTCGATGGCTCAGTGGTTAGTCACCCTGACTTCTGGATCAAAGAGGCGTGCGTTGGAGGCAAACATTTGTGTGATGAACATAGTGTCTGGATGTTATTTATTTTACTATATATACAAGGTTATTTCTAATCAATTAGCGTCCTCTCAGGGGCTTATTCTGTACATCAAAACTAACAACTTTTGTTCTGCGACTCTTGGCAAAACTAAAAAAAAAAACAGCTGTTCCATACATTTTGTCGAGGGTGAACGATATTTTTCTATGGAACTACGACTTTTTTTTTGAGAATTAATAAAACTCGCAGAACAAAAGTTGTTAGTTTTGATGTACAGAATAAGCCTCTGAAAGGATGCTAATTGATTAGAAATATCCTTGTATAAGTATGTATTTAAAATATGTATTTTAACATTATGTAGTAGATCAGTCTCTGGCAGCCATGTCACAAGCTTTGCTTAGTTTGGGGTAAGAGACCGTGTGTAGGATGTCCCCTAATATTTATTTTATTTACTTCATATTTGTGTGGATTTTGAAAAATCAACAATATTCTAAAACATATGTACATCGATTCGAGCAAACTATTTCTATTTTGTATGTAGATTGTAACGATTGATGTCGGTTGTGCCATTTTTGATGAAAAAATATTATTAATATCCATGGAGACTAGTAATCGCAGAAAAAATATGTCGATTATAAATTAAAGCTTGCATTTCAGATAATTTTTACTAATGCAAGTTCCTTTTCTATATTTTGTCCGAATTTGGCGGCAATAGTCATAAAAAATATTATTATAATTATTGTATTATTATTATTAGTCCGTGAGTTAGATTATCAAAAAATATTGGACACGTATTTTTTTTTTGTTAACACCTGACAAAGTTAAACCTTATCAAAGTTTGAGAGTGGGGGTCGTGACGTCACCTCTCTTACGGAATATACATTTGTCTAGCGCTTGTGATATCACGCGGAATTTTTGACGGACTATATCTTCAATCTTCATAAATTTTTGTTTAATTGACAATAGAAATAATACGTGTCTAATATTTTTTGATAGTCTATATGACGGACTAATTATCTTTTTTAGTCACAAATAATAACACTTTATTAGACAACCACATTACATAAAATACAAATTACAGGGACAAAACAATACAATTTATAGGTTTCTAACTGGCCTTATCGCTTTAAGCGATTTCTTCCAGGCAACCAAGATCATCATCATCACCAAGATCATCATGCCTATTGTCAACAAAATTTTGTACTTAGAGAAAATCTGGTGACTTGTAGCACGTCGCTTGCTCGGTCAATAAATAAATCATCTATTTTGTGTTCCGAACTCATTAGTTATTCATAATATGCGATGACTGTAAGAGGATACTTGGATAAGGAAAATTTTATCAATGTTTTAATTGGCTCGAATTGTGTATGTGTAATGAAATGGGTCGGTGGTATATACTCGTAAATATGCCTACATCTAATTCTGGTTTATCCACAGAGACTTGAAATTCATATGAAGCCATCAGAGCAGAAACAAAAGCGCCGTAAAAGGCGTGCTTGTGCCTTCTGGAAGATTCACGAAGATGGCACGGGTAGCTGGTCTCAAGAAGGGTGCAATTTTACTCAAGCTTCAGAGATAGGTCAATTAGATATCTGTCGCTGTGATCATTTAACGCATTTTGCTGAAATTCTCGTCCCTCGTACCACGTTTTCTAAAATACATGAAGACGTATTAGAGATTATCTCCGTCATCGGAGGTTGCTTTTCGATATTAGGACTGTTAATCGTCGTCCTGACTGCAATGGTACTCCACCCTTGGAGGCGTGACTTTGGCAACAAAATCTGGCTTCAATTAAGCATATCGATATTGATATTATGCATCTGTTTTCTCACCAACGTGTTTGCTCAATTTGAAGAAGATGACTACTTTTGTCCTTTAACCGGTATAGTATTGCACTATGCCGTGCTATCTTCTTTTTGTTGGATGATAGTAGCGGCTGTAGTGTCTTATAGAAAACTTGTAGTAGTACTGAGCCCCGACCCGACTCATAAACTATTGCGAGCTTGTGCTTTCGCCTGGGGAGTACCATTTATTGTGGTATGCGTGGTTCTATTTGTTGAGCCACATTCTTACGCGGGGCTATACGAAGAAAAATCATCGATTGGGGCCTTTTGTTATCCTTCAGGTCTGACTCTCTGGCTCGCAGTGTACAGTCCGATTGCTCTGATGCTGTTAACAAACCTGATTCTATTCGTGCTGATAGTGCGTTCCGTATTTGGTAAACATAGGCCAATATATCGAAGACGGATCGATTTAAAAGAAACATTCCAACGCGCCTTTGTCAGTTGTCTACTTGTATTCATTTTCGGACTTCCCTGGGTCTTTGGCTTGTTGTCCTATAACATTGTCTTTTCTTATTTATTCACAATATTTGTTACATTTCAAGGCCTTGTCTTAGTTTTTGTCTTTGTGGGTAACAAGAAAACACGCAATATGTGGTTAGTAAAATTGAAAATTAAGCAAAAAAATAACAATACTTCCACTAATCAATCTATGATCAACATAAACGAAACAGTAAATATTTGACAAAGAAGTAATGTAATAAGTATTTTATGTGATGTAATGTAATGTATTTTTGGTAACTTAGAGTTCTTCTTAGATTAATGATTGGGCTGTTAGATTAAGACAGAGCTGTAGATTTTAGATTAAACTCCTTATGTCAAAGTAGCGAAATATTTTTGCCAGCCTTGATATTACTGAGCTTAAAAGTAGGAAAATCAATATTCGTTTATTAACACTCGATAGAACATCAGGGACTGTGATTTAATTAAGCTTGACCGTGTAGAGTGCATGTACCCACACGTCCACACCCACACTAGTCGAGGCGAGCTCTTCGCGCGTATTTAGAAAAGCGGTCTGCATAAATAGCCCGTTGTCATAGAAACGCCCTTCGAATCTCACCTCTTGAAGTCGTTCATGCTTCATTGGCTTGTTTACGTTGCCATGACATTGGCGGACGTGTCATTTCGTACTTGATATTGTGGAAGGACCGACGTGTGTATATTGTGGGTGCGATGTTTTGGGGAGCTAGTCCGGCGCTCGACCTGCAGCAGGAGTACCTGCGGCACGGCGACGAAGCTGCCTACGAGCTCAACTTCCTCGTAGTAGGTGGCTGCGATGCCCGCCATCTACTCAAGACCCTCGCTCAAGCGCATCGCCACACGCGCCGCTACATGAACATCTTTGTAGTCGACGGCTGTCCCGAACTTGTCGCACGCCAACTACTTCTATTATCACTCGCTCTAGAAAAGACCACGTACTGTGGCTTACTAGAAAAGACTAGACGTTTCCTCGAAGTCTACGGAAACATACTTCTACGTCCCCCTTCATCACGATACGTAATCGCTAAAGCACGTCAACTTGTCGGGATGGTGACCAACCCGGACTTCATGAACTGTCTCCTTCCATGCGTTTCCATAGAACAAATGAAATATCGAGAGAGGGACTACCTGGAAAACCTGTTGAACTTTTGGACGACCGGTAATACTAATCAGTTTAACGCTTGTGAGCTGTGGGAGCATCGAGTCCGACAGAGCCTCGGAGTCCGCTATGATAACCGAGTAGGCGTTTTTGACTGGGACTATCACATGAGGCTAAAAGAAGTTGCAGGCCAAATATGTTTTCAAGAATACAAGCATTTTAGAGAACATGGCGTTGCATTTACTTGGCTGGAAACCGAAGTATGTCGTCCTAATGTGACATTAGCTGCGGGAGTATATCAGTGCGGAGACAGATACCTTCACAGAGGTTACCTTGGAGATATTGTGACTTCGCCGTATATTTCATACGGCTTGGAATGCGAAGACACGGACATGTTGAAATCTTCTCATGGAGTGAACTATAAGCGCTCGACTGATATATCTGAGCGCAATGTCATGCGTATGCTGTACGAGTTGGAAAACCGAAAGAAATTTGATTCAAAAACATTTAGTATAGATGATAAAAATCTTGGTATGGTGGTTATGGCTGAACTTGATGCAAAAATATCTGAGAGTGGCCCTGAAGCTCCACTGCTGCTGCGAGAGGATCGAGAGACATACATCAACTTAGACTACGGGAAAGTGCATTTTTTATCACTGTCTGCGTTGGAGCACTATCCACACAAGCCACAGTTCCAGGGGCTGTTCCATGGAGTATTTGTGGGGCACAACATGTTACCTCGAGTGAAACCGAGTGTGTGGTCGATGGCACGCGACGACGCTGTTATCTTAATGGAATCTCGGAAGTATTTGGTGGATCTGAAAAGAGAGGATGTCAAGGCTTTTGGAGACCAAATCGAGCAGGCTGCGGCTGCCGCGCAGTGTGAGAAGACTTCGACTTTTGATCCGCAGAAGGACGATTTTGCCAAGTATCTTATAAGACGGAGGAGTGAAAGTTTTGATCTTTCCAACTGAGTGTCTTACTTAAATTAGTCCTACTATGTTATATTATTTACTTTACAAACATTATTATGGTAGGTTACGTAACTTGAGATAATTAAACCTTTAAAATTGTTAAGTGTTATTTTAATTAAGAGTATATTTAGAAACCCATAGTAAAAATTGAAATTAAAACTTGATGATAAGAGAACAGGAATGGTAATAGCGAATTATGTACAAGTGCATGTACGGTACGTACTCTTATATGTATATACAGGTGAGCTGACGCCCATATTTAATGAAATCACACTTTTGGCATTCAGTTTTAAAGCCTGAATTAAATACAGATATTTACTTTTACGTAGCAAATTCAAAAACATCATTTTGAAGCAACCTACATATATCTAAACAGCAATACGAGCTATTTTGACATTATTCTATATCGCTAGAATTATCTTGATTAGTCCTCTAAGAATTAGTCGCTATTTTGATTAGCCTAATGTCAAAACGTACAACTTATACTTACAACTTTATAAGGATGATGATGATGCCTAATTACTTCCTTTATTTATTACTTACCTAGCCTGTAAATGTTGTTGTTTCAATTTAATGTTTTTTTTTTCGTATTTTATGATTACTGGTTACTAGTACTACTCGTGGATCAAATAAATGTCGACGTCAGCTCTCCACCCTGTATATTTTCCTTCACTCCTCCACACGACATACCGGTTTATTCCCAGTGTCACTACCAATCAAAGAAACAAAATATGACCTGTCATGCTAAAGTTGCATTACAGGTCAAATTTTGTTTCTTAGTTATATTAGTTTTACGGTAGTAATACGGGTAATTTATTTTTACTGTACTAACAACTTTCAACTGCAGTAGTAACAACGGTAATTCATTTACCGTTCTTATTACTGGTAGTAAGATTGGTAGTAACACTAGGAATAAACCGACATACCTACTTATGAAGGCGGGTACAGACTGCTGTAAAGTAACATGTAATGTAAAATGAAAGGAGTATTTCATAAGTGTGGATGCAGCGCGCGCACAAACCAAGCATCTACCTAGTCGCATGTTTCCGACATGCACGCGGCAGCAGTGCCGTAAATAGGGCGGTGCCATCGGTGCCCAGGCACAGGGCGTAGACCCTGGGAGGCGCAAGAATGGCCAGACCTGGGGCTTTATTGCGAAAAACAAGGGCGCAGTTATTGAAGCTCGCACAGGGCGCAGAAAAGGCTATTTACGGCACTGCGCGGCAGTACAGATTACACACAACACGTCCACAACTGGCGCTCCGTGCGCACTGCGCGCCCCTTTGTGTTCGGCGAAAAAAACGATAAATAACCGATCGCGGCGCGCACGTGTTGAAATGCTTTGTTCGTGCACGTAGCGTGCACGGTTCGTGTACGCAAGGAGACAACACACTGTGTGAATCATGTTATACGAGTATATCACGATAGATTGTGACGACGTGGACGGCAAATTCTTCATTGCGTGTTACATTACATGTTACTTTTCGTTAGTCTGGCCTTAACAAAAATATAGTTCTTCCAAATAACGCCTAGTCTAAAAGTGTAGATATTTTAAACAGCTACATATGTCAGGACCAGGAATAAAACGAGGCGTAAAATGTGTGTTCATCTATTTTTTCATTAATAATATGTTACATTCATTTAGTAAATCATATAGCAAATGTATTTACAAGGACAAATCAAACAGAAAATTACAACGTCTTAACGTTTTTTCGTTTAAAATTCGTATGTTTATATTACATAATATCACTTAACTATAACATTTCTAAATCAGTAGTTCGGTAGTGATGTTTATTTTTACTAATTGTCGTAATAAATATCCTTATAAGCTTCAAGAACTTTATTGAGCAAACTTTTGGTAAGTTGTGATGTTTTCAAAAGTAATTTTATTTAACGTGCTAAATGGATACCTAATTTACCTTTTAGTGTAACAATAGTAGGTAAAGTATTGCAAAATATTCGACGTATGTATAAATACATTCTTCGAAATTAAAAACTTTAGTTTGTATTTTCCAGTACCTACATATATATTATAATGGCAATCGAATTTGTTACTTTTGCATGAATCTATGTTACATTGTCGCTGTTAGAGACAGCAATGAATTAACCAACTTTCATGCTCAATGTTATTGGTAAAGATCGTGAAATGTTATATAACGTCAGTAATGATGATCTAATAATGGTGGGTAATTAAAATACCTAGCTTTGATGTATATCTACATTTTTTTCTAATATATTTCATTTTCGCTTCCTTCATCTGGCGGCTACCCAGCAGACTGCTAGTGCGGGAGCGGAAGTGGCCGCCAGGGGCAAGCGTCTCAAGTAAGGTAGCCTGGAATCGGTGTACGAGTTCGTTCCGTTCGCCGTCGAGACGGCGGGCTCCTGGGGCTCAGATGCCATAAAGTTTGTGAAGGAGCTGGGACGCCGCCTGAGGGACAGAGGTCGTGACCCCAGGTCGGGTAGCTTTCTCATCCAACACAAATCTCCTTGGCGATCCAGAGAGGTAACGCGGCGAGCTTGATGGGCACGTTTGGGAGAGGGGCCGCACTCGAAGGACTGTAGGTACTATGTATGACTGGTATGACTGTTGTCAACTAAGCAAATTATTAAAATATTTTCACTATGTTAATTAGTGTGTAGTTTTAAGCGTGACAGTATTTATTTTACCTTATAAATTATTGTTGATAATTGTTTGACATATACATATTGTAGGTTAGATTAATATTATTTATTGTTATTTAAGTGACAGAAAGAAATGTACTTGACATTTGTAAAATATTTAAATAAAAATTAAAAAAAACATAATTATATAGATAAGTAAATAAAACATATTAAATGTAGGTACCTAGTCACCTACCTACTGCAGGTGAGGTAACAAACATAATTTTAGGTATATCATTGTGCAAGTCGAATGGTTATACCCATACTTACGTACATTGAAATACCCAATACCCACATCAGTATTTATTATGAATGAGCTCAACAGTTACTGGAATTGTGATTTCATTAATCGTTTAGTATGGGAATTTTTAGTAAAATTCTTTTTTTTTTTATTTATTCATCTCAAATATTGATACAATTTTACAATGAAATGTACCAAAAAAACATTTTGGTTTGTTCTGGTACACTGATTGATTCACGCTTAATTTAGTAATAACAATTATCAGCTGGATACTATTATTCATCATATTCATTCTGTTAAAATATAAACTATGCTTTGTGTTTTAATGCACCCACGAGCAATACGATATTGTGCTAGGAATAATATACCTATCATAGGTGTGAACCACGCTTGGCAGGTTTTCTACAAAATGAAATATTAAGAATCATTTTATAAACAATGTCCCTAAGAATATTGTAACATATTTAGCATAAGTATTATAAAAAAAAATTGGTATGCACATACTGTCTTTTAACTGACTAAAATCCTTTGGCAGGCACCTTTGACATTGACTTTATTACAAACAATTCAATATTAGGGTTCTTGCATGTATTTGGTTATTTAAATAACATCCTGCGTAAAATTACCAATAGTAAAATTAGTAATTCCATTTGCTCTATGTTATTTATTTTATATATAAAAAAAACAAAACTAAAAGGTACCTTAATGCTATGTTCCTTTCAATAATCATGTTTTATAGACCTAATGCAAATTTTGGTTCCAGTCAGTTGAGTTTAGTTGTATTTCTTAATGTCAAAATCGTATCATGTTAACGTATTATTATAGGTTACACAAAATACTATAATTAAGGATACAATTACGAGAATTTGTATAAATTACAGAGCACTACCGTGAGCAAAGTCGGGGTACGGCGTCGTCCGCAATTGACGTTTTAGGCCTACGCGTACAGACGCCCGCGCCGGCGGTGCGCTAGACCATACCTACTGATCAAAACTAAGTAATACTGATCATAGTCTTCAAATCTCGAGTAAATAGGCATCTTTTAGGTAAGCGTGCTACACCCTAGACCGCATAATATCTGCTTAACATCAGGCAGAATGCAGTCAAACGCAAACCTATGATAAATAAAAAACATAAGTACTGATTTAAAGTATAGGTACTGCATCAGTATTTAGGAAAATTGCAATACTGATTCAAACGTATACCATACTGATATACGTATACGTACTGATCAAATAATTGATCTAAACTGTACTATACAACGAACAAAATAATTATGAGCCAGGCATTACTGACTAAACAATTACAATACTGACAATAGGAATAATAATACTGTTTTTATAATATATATTTTTTAAAGTCATATATGGTAAAAAATGTTAAATGAATACTGATCAGTAATGATATTAATAATTTTCGTCACAATAATGATAACGATGGTACAAAAAAATCTTACATTCATATAATGGGGCTTTAATATTGTCACAATTATTTATAATACTGATCCAAATTACGGTAACGCTGATCGATATATTTACAAAACTGATTAAATGGTTACACCATGGGTTTTATCGATTAACATTATTTTAATATTCGTATTATGTTGATCAGGTTTTACGCTAATGCTAATACTGATGTACAAAGTTGTTAAGTTGAGCTTTTACATCTAAATTCATCTGATAACCGTAAGGCAGTAAATAAATAAATTAAAATGTGAAGCCATTATTGACAAGCAGGCAAATATAATTATAAGACGATTTAGTGAAACGAGATGTACAGTAATAGGGGCTTCAAATAGCTTCTGTTCTGTTCTTTTAGTAGAAAAAGTACAGAATGTAGCACGCGCACCGCCGCCGCAGCGTGCACAGAACATGACCGCGCGCACGCGACGCCTGCTGGCCGGCGACGCTCGCTGGCGCAACCTGCTACAGGATGACTGTAGTGGTAGTGCAACAACTTCAGCTTCGATTGGTTATATAATCTCCGGGTCGTAGCGAGCACAAGTCATGCAGCTCCAGACCGCGCGGCGCGCGCTAGCGAGTGTCGCGACCAGCCACAGAGTATTGCAATCACATCTACCCTGTACGTGTTCACAGTATTTATTTAGACTTACTTACATTTAACGAATATCTATGAATATAGGGAATAGATGAGCTGACCTCACAGAGCGTCAGTAAATTTGATGTCGGTCAAAACGTCAGTCGATAAGTGACTGAGTTTACATTTATAATTTAACTGTCGATAGCTACGAGTTACATCCGTGGCCGCGCCACCTAGCCTAGCGTAAACGCGATTGAAACGTAACATTCTAGATTGTCTCAATAAAATAAACTTGAAAACTATAACATATTTAACATACACCTTTTCGCGTTAGAAATCGGCATAAATTCGTTTAAAGTCAATACAATAATAATAAATATTCTGGTAAAATGGAAATAACCTTTATTTTTATTCACACTAAAGTTTTTTTAGAATATGTTTACGTTACAGCCTAGTTATATAAAATTATATTGATGCACGGTGGTGCGAGATCGCCGGATGGATCAACCCAGTAGGGGGCGTCGGCTGAACGAACGCGGGTGAAACTGTGGAAGTAGGATGAGTCACGTCGGTGTCACGTCGGCGCTACCTCGAGTCCGCGGCGAAGAGAACCGAAGCTGGGCGCATGTCGGAGAGGTGATACAGAATGAAAGCGATTGTTACTCTCCGGGGACGGTTGCTTGGCGCCCACCTTCTGCAGTGACATGGCAGCTCGATATGAACCGCTGAGTGTTGTTTACCATTACAGGTACTCAACGAAGGTCTACGACAATACATTGAGTGACGGGCCGAGCGGCGAGCCCGCCCGAAGGCCGCTGGCCCTCGAACTAACACTTGTAACATTAAAGCTTCGCTTATGACAACGTGAGCTCAGAATTTGTTAATCGCCTATCTAATAATGCAAGCTACTCGACGGGAGAGCGGGCGGGCTCGGCGCGGCCGCGACCTCGCCACCGTACAGCCTTAGGTACCTACCCTCGCACAACGCTTACACTTACTTTAGAACGATCCGCCGCGCCGCCGAGCGACTGCCCTCCAACAGATAATCATACAGTTATAAAGCGTATCGATTTAATGAAACTAATATAACTATGAATACTTCAACGTAACAGATGCGTCCCTCCGGAGGCGCGGCGGGCTACACACTTCACCGAATCGAGACTTACATTCGACGGTTTACTCTAAATTGTTCAATTTACTAAGTTCAGTCATATCGTTTATATACTGTGCAATTAATATTCATAATATTTACATTTCACATTTTTTTCTAACGATAACTACGTATTCACAAGCGGCGGCCGCGAGCCGCGCCCGACGATCGAATTCACTATTTATCGAGATTTACTACACGTGAGAGACTTTATCGTGTTCGTGACTAACGGTTAAACTATCGGTTAGGGTGAACGTGGAGAGCGCAGCGGCGCGGGCGCGAGATGGGCGGGCGGTCAGTGCGTGTACTCCGGGGGCCCCGGCAGGCGTGCCAGGGGCCCCCCGGGGCCCGGCGCGGGGCCCCCCACGCCCGCGCGCATCGTCGCCTCGCTGCTGGACGAGCCCGCCGGCGACGGGAAGTACTCGCGCTGCGCCGCCGCCGGCACTGCGTCTTCACTGGCCCACCGGGCTAGCTGTTGTTGAGCTTGAATAAATTCATCACTAGAAAATGATAGAGAAGAGGAACGGAGAGTCGAGGCGCGGCCAGGCTCGGCGCCGCGCGCCGCCGGGCCCGCCGCGGCCGGTTAGTGTTCGTGTGCAGTGTCGCTACGTCACAGCTATTCGTAGATCAAAGCGTTCTTGTGAATTTGGAAAAGTGCATGTGATTGTAGAGCCAATGTGGTGTAGAGTTGCCAACCGAATTATTTTTGTTCAGACATTATTTCTGACGATATTTAATTTTTGTCCCTTACAACATGTTGTTTTCAGGACTGGAAACAACCCATAGGGTAATTTGAAGTCAGTAGTCTCATTATTTTAAAAAAAATCTAGTATATTATTAGTACCTACACATATTATGAAACAATGATTCAAGTGCCTTATTACTTAATTTCATAATTCCAAGCCAAGTTGGCAACCCTAGTGTTTCGATGGTGTGTCGGGTTCGGGCGCAGGTGGCGGCTCACCTCTCGCTGTCGGGCGCGTCGCGCAGGCGGTCGGTGTCGGCGGTCTCGTAGAGCGCGTCGTCGTCCGGCAGCCGCGCGTGCACGTGCGGCGCGTGCGGGGGAAGCGGCGCGCCCACGAACGGCGCCGCGTGGTGCCGCCCGCTGCCACGGAACCGCCCGTAGCTGAACCGCGACTCCTCCTCGCCGCCGCCGATGCGTCCGCGGCACCGACTGAACATACGGTACTCAGTAGCACAATAGCCGACATGACTTTGATTTTGACTTTATCACCATCTCAAAGTGCTCATAGCACTGGCTAAAAACACTCGGTAGGGATTCCTACAAAGTCAAATCAATTTGAAGGCTTCAAAAAATTGGTTCAATTTTGAAGGCTTTGCTTGACAGGTCTAAACTAAGCAAAAATATGGTTGCTGTTTCATCGCAATATCTTAAATTGCACTTAAATTTTATTTGGAGCTGTCAAAATGCCTTCAAAATTGAGCCCATAGTCATACCCGTAGTCTGCACAGACTACGGGTTGTGGCGGCTAGCCTTGCTTCGGTCTCTACCTATAGCTAGGCACGACTATCAAGCTATAAATATCAATAAGATTGAGTAGTGTGGTACAGATGACACTCCGAACAGGACGGGCTCATGTGGTGCGAGGGCTGGTAATTCAACTGACTGATGAGGTCCTCCATGAAGCGGATAAGCACTAGTTACAGAGTAAAGAATAGAATACTGACGGTGGCATGTCGGCAGGATCGACGCGATAGTGGCGGTCGGCCTCAGTCTCCGACATGCGGATGTCCTCCGAGCCCGACGGGCTCATGTGGCGCGAGGAGTGGTGCTCCAGCTGGCGGATGAGGTCCTCCAGGTTGCGGATGCGGATGGGTGCGCACGCTTGCGGCTCGTCCTCGTCCTCGTCCCGGGGAACCCCCGCGCCCGCCACGCCGGCGCTGCGTCGCGCCTCTTCGTGTAACTTTTCCGCGCTCGGCGCTCGCTCGCGCTTGTACTCGTACTCCTGAAATGTGTTACGCCATGTGTAAGAATATTATCGTTCTGGCTGTAATCTGCGAGCAAAAGTAATGCTAGTACTGTAACAACTTAAGGCTTAAACTAAGCTTAATTTTTTTGGGTTTTCTAAAATATGCTCATCGAAAGTTTTTATGATAACCAATTTGCGGCCATGAATAGGTAGTGTATCGATCTACATACCCCAAAAACCAAAATAATGTTCAGTCTGTGCACAAAATTGCGCATTGATTATTAAATGGCAAAAAGGCAAAGAAAATTTGAATATTTCATCTTAGTGGGATTGAGCCGTGTCGTAATCCCCACTGATAGGTACGTATCAATAATGCTGTTGTAATAGCTCTGTGAAAATGTTTGATGGTGGATGACATTAACAAACTACAAATGACATTGTACCTGCAATGCTCGCAGGTCCCCGGAGCCAACAGCGGCGCCCGCGCTGGCGCGCTGCGCCGCGGCAGTCTTTAGAGCCACGATTATATTCTCGTGGTACCCGTTAAGGTCCTGCAATGCAAAAACATCCTGATAAATTTCGTGTACCAACTGGCTTAGCTATGACAGGAAAAGAAATCAGCAAATATTACAATATCGATTTTTTATACACTCCACAGACACCGGGGTTTGTGTTCTTTATGATACTTATGCATTATATCTTTATATGACTTTACAATATTATTTATTTTTCAAGGCTTTTGAAGAGGATTATGTCGCCTTTTGACTTCGCTTTGACTTATCAGCAGACACCATTTGAGTCACTGTCTATTTGTTCGAGCAGTGTTGACATGGTTTCTCTTCTTTTCCTCAATGTTATAAGTAGTGCTTACCTTAAACTTATACTCCATGTCAGCCACAGCGCCGGCCGGCTCCTGGCCATCGGACTGCGAGCCAGCCTCGAGCTGCTCGGACTGCGAGTCGTCGCCCCACTTGTCCTTGCCGTCGACGGCGCCGTACCCGTGCTTCTTGAGGATGCCCTTCTCGGGGAGCTTCGCCATGGAGTTGGGCTGCACGTCGATGAACGCTATGTCTTCTTCTCCTGGAACATGTCGATCGATTACTCAAAAACTGCCTCGTACAAAGACATCTACTAAATGTTTTTTTTATAGTAATATACTTCTCAAATATTAGAATAATGAAATACAGTAGAAACGTCCCAAAGTTGAAAATATGTAACACATGATCACAGAAGATGGCGTCGAAAACGCATAGAAACTGTTAGGTAGGTATGTCATAAACGACATAATTTGACAGTGACACTTGAACTACAGATTAAATGTCACATTGACATTGCACCAATATGGCGGACAAACTTCAAAGGCGTCCTAAGCGGAGTGTTTTGAACTTAGTGATAATAGCAAAGATGTCATTTCTAACACTGGGTCCAGGATATATTGTTCGGTCACGGTATGATTAACTATTTTAAGCTTAATTCAGTTCGACCAACAGGCTACTTCAGATTTTTAAAGTGAAACTTCTTATGTGACTTCAAACAAGGCTGCTTTAAACGTTTAACGCTACCATGGAGGGGGTATGAAAGCACTGTTGCGTTACGAAGTTTTACTTCTTCCACGTGGAGGGACTCCACGCACTATATTTTATGTTAACTAACTTACGACCAGTTTTTTTTTAATGCAGTGAGATTCGCAAATTGCATTTAGTCTGCGTCTATTACGGTAATAGTCAACTCTTTATGGAAGTTTCAGTTTCATCTTTATTCTTCTATATTATTAACGGTCGTACCTGAATGAGTAGGTTCATCTTCGCTCCCCGAGTGAACTCGTTTCATTTGCTTATGATCTCTGAAATGACAAAATTATTTAATTAGAAGTCATTCCATAACACAATGCTTGCAAGAGATTAATAATAATAAACAGTCAAACATATTTATGTTTATGATAAACTACCATGTGATAACATCAGTTTATCATTATTGCCTTTGATGTAATCCATTGTTGATCATTGACCTCCCTTTGTTGTAGCTATTTACCTCTATCCATATATTCATTTATGCTGCTTCCATACATTATTATGGTGGTAAATATAATTTTGGGTACAGAGTGGCATATGGACTCTATCGGGTGTTTCAAAATCAGAAAAGAAGAAGGCACCATTCCCTCCATCCCTTATCATTCTCAGTCTAATACCTTTTTCATGTCATGGATCCATTGCATTCTTGGTTAGCCGTCCTGATATCACCGTTTTATTCCAAGTTGTCACTTTTAACCACGTTTTTCCACATATCTTCCCTAGCTTTAGTTTAGATTCGTCACTTGATTCTACGTTTATGTGCATTAGTGATTCAGTGATTATTCTGATAGTTTCGTTACTGAAATATCTATTAAAAACTTTGGCGATTTAGCATCAGTTACTTACGGATATCTACTAGTACTGCCTGCTCCCGCCATGTGGTTCCCATGTTTGAAGATCACTCGCTGGGAGTCCCCGCGACTGAAAAACAAAACTTTTGTCAGCGCCATATAGAATTTACTACAAATTCAAGCCCAAAGCCTACTTGAAATATGTACAATGTGCCTATTTACCTACTATGTTCGTATGAGCAAATAATAACGAAGAAGTATAAACAAAATCTAGAGAAGAGTGGAACGCTTCTTACTGTAAAAATCCTATAGCCAAGGGATGTTTTACCAACTGGAAATCTATTTCAACTTTACAGCTCTAATAAGCTTACTGTGTACTACATAAAATACAAACGGGACTATGAAAATTATCAGCCCAAACAGAATAAACAATTTGTTTTTCTGTTTTGGCATCTCATTCTCAGATAAGTATATTTTCTGAGATTGGATTATAAAACTTTAGCTAAGAAGCGTGTCATCGATTTATGTGACGGTGCTTGTTTTAAGTAAATAGACTGAAAAAATATTATAGGTCGTAATCAATACAACTCGAAGCTTCAAAATCAAAGGTACAGATAGACATGTCGTTAAGCAAGAGCATCATTGAGACTTTTCTACCGTGTGACACGTTTGTCGAGAAAATTAATAATTTCGAGCATGCTTACTTTTAGCACACTTCCGTTTTTAATAGCATGTATATCTGTATCTTAAGCTAGATTTGGTGAGCACAAACAAAACCAAGCGTGGGGAGACTGGCCAAGCTTCCGACGTACCTCAAGAGGTTTCTGAGAGAACACCAGATCCCATAAAAAGAGGAGAGAAAGTTTTAATTTTAGATTAAACTGAGCAGTTACACGGTTCTCAAAGTTCACCATATCAATGAATAATAATTAGTAATTTTGAATATAAGAATCATAAGAACGTAACTAGTTCAAACAGTGTAACTGCTAGATTGCATAAAAACAAAAGGGTACACAGACAAAAACCATATCACTTTTATTTCAAAATAAAGTACCAGAACTCTGAAAAAATATTCCATTTATTTTTAAATCAGAAGACAGGCGTAAACAAATAAAACTGGACATAGATTACAAGACAACATTTACAGAAAGTGGTGGGAAATTACCTAAAAGTGTTGTTGAAGGAATGCAGCTTCCCGCCGTCCATGGAGATGTCTTCCTGAGAGTTGTTGGAGGTGGTAGACCCCCCGGCGAAACTCTTCGCTATGGGTTTCTTCACGTACGGAGGGTCGTAATTCCTCGACGTACTCTTTTTCCTGGAGCAGGCGTGGCGTGGGAACGCACACTCAGATCAATCGATTACGTTTACAATATCGAATTGAACGGGATGCAAACAGACTTTAGCAAGACTTCAAGACTCCAACTTTGTAGGAACGAATGATGAAATGGCTCAGTAGATGCTCGATTATCTAAGAACTCGATAAAAAGAAATGCTTCAATTCTGATGAATAATTTTCGAGCAATATACAAATTGGATTATGATACATCAAAGTTCTAAACGTCATAACTTGTTTTGTACAAAGACGTGCATTACTTTTATTTTTCCAGTGACAGTTTATTATACAAAGTGTCAGCGTTAATAGTATTTTTGATGCTTCAAGAATCAGTACCAATGTAATAGAGCTCTAATAATTACCGATCAAGTTAAATGTTTCATTATTACTAGCGGTTTCTTAAACAATTGCGAGCGTCTACCAATATTGGAGTTGCTATTGTGATGAGTGTTTGAGTTTAGGATAACTGCTAATTCCATTGAAATATGTTGTTGAAGGAAAATAATCCGAACGTCTTACCTTATTGGCTTCTGTTACTCTTTCGTAAGTTTAGCTGCAATCAAACTACGAAATAAAAAAAAAACCTAGTTTTCACCGTTCGTTCCTCGTTGACTTTAAAGGAGCGGATCAGACTGAAAGCACCCAGGCTTTTGGATATTTCAATCGATAGATTTATTAATTTTGGTCTTTGGACTTTTATCAAGTTTTCGTTTCATTCCTCGTGGGAATTTGATGTTGTATGGATAATAATAATCAAAAAGATCGACATTAGCTTAATGATAAAGTAGTTCGTTCCAGTAAGCACATTTAAAACGGCAATGTAATTTAGCAAAAGCAAAATAATAATCGAATTTCACAATGCCTGTTTCTACTCCTGATGAACGATCAGGGATCGAAAGGATTTTCTAGATTGATGAAATTTTATAACAGCTTGTTAAGAAGGAGCAAAACAGGCAACAAATTTGAATTGAAATTAATAAGCTTCGAAGTTTTATGTACTGGAAAGAACCGAATGTCTTACAATGTAACATAAGGCGTTGCTAGCTAGATAGACAGCGGCTCGAAGGAAGATCGTGCAGCGCACATTCGCTTCTCGTGCAATACTTAGTGTGGTGAGAGTGAGTGGTGACGTAGTCGAGCGATCTATATCTTCTCCGGTCTAGCGCTCCGGGACCCGGCGGTGATCGAGCAAGGCAGCTGCAACTGAACCGCGACTGAGTTAATCTCGAATTACAGGAGCTTCGTGGTTGATTAGTAATACTTAGGGTATCTTAGGAGTTAATGCTCTAACTAATTTTCACTCGCTGTCATCAGCTTGCTTCTATTAAGTAGGTACCTATCCGTAATAATAATATCTACTATACTTCTAGGAAAAATCTAGGTGTAAGTAACTTGCACTTAGACTACCGTGTCATCAAGAATAACAGGTTAGCTAACAATGATTTCTGTTTGCTTTTATGGTATTTATCGTTGAATTACGAAACTATTCATCCGAGGTTTTTAATTTGATGATGGACGTTTGGTCCATTGTAGCTAGGTACATGTAACGTAGTGTTGTGTAACCTCGGGTGTCGAGCTACCTTCCGACTAAATGACGAGTTACTTGTCGCTCAGCAGGTTAGCGCTGAGCGCTCAATGCTAATGATAAGCGCGGAGCTCATGTAATCCGGCCTTTATAGTTCCCGGCAGTGTCACGGAGGATATAGACGCGAGGCGCCGGCGGGGCGCGGTCGCGGGGCAGCTCCCGCCGGCGCTCCGACCAAAGAAAGGAAACGAAAAACGAGTCACAGTTCACATAAGCCAATGCATACATCCAAGAGCCCAGAATCTTAAGGGTTTGAGTCGAGTAGTGTCTCGAGTAGAACGAGGAAAGCCTGTCGGCATGCAGCGACGCCGGCCGGCGAGGCGGCGAGTCGGCGGTCCCGCCGCCCGGCCACAGAACCACAGATCAAATGCAGCCGTGGCGCGCCGACGGCCGCCGACGCGCCACCACCGACTCTAGCTCTACGACCACAAACGTAAACGACATAAAAATAACGTCCAAAGAGAAACAACCAAACAAAACAATCGCCGACGTAATAAAATGAACGGAAACACCAACGCTAACGTCTAAAATAAACATACAAGTATACGAAGGTGACGATTTAAATTTCTTCTTAAAGACTACCTTTGGTCTGTTTTCTGCTCACTAACCTTAGGCACAGGGAGAAGTTTTTGTGTACTACGACTGACCTGTAGCAGAGAGCGCTCAGGGCAAATACTATGAATACCCCCCCTACCACAGACATGAGCACCGCCACGAGGAACACCGTGTTCGAGCCGTGGTAGTTCTCTGCGCCCAAAGAGACAAGGGAGTGAGTGAGTGGGAGGGGACATGCGCAGGCGGCGCGGCGCGGCGGGCGGCGCCGGCGCGCGGGCCTGCAGCGGCACGCCACGACACGACACGACAACACGAGCGACACACAGCGACAACACCCAGTTACCGGCTGTTACCTGAAGCAGTACGCCATCCAGGCGAACCCCACGAACACCGAGAGCACGACCGCGAGCAACATTAACACCATGTTCATGGTGCTCATCTTATTGCCTTTGTGCTCACCTGCAAGAGAGGGGTCCCGCGCGTTAGTGCGCCGGCGCCGCCCGCTGCCACGCCCGCTCCGAGCAATGCCTCAACAAATATACTACTGTGTATTTCCTAACCGCGGCTTTATCACGCGTCGAAACGGTATTCATTATTGTAGATTGACATTTGAGTTTAGCTCGAATATCGCAATATTAAAATCGCTTTTCGCGTCTTCCACTTGTTGATTGATAAAAGCTGTTTAGCTTTCATCAGGAATTTAGAATTTTGATAGCAGTGCTCGGATTCGTTTGGCCAATTTATAGTACACATAATAAAGTCAGGGGAATATTGGGTAATAAATACAGAGACACCTGAAAAATATAGAAATAAATATTAAATAGTGTTTAAAATTGGTTCTTTTAAATACGGGTTCAAACGCAGTGTGTGATGATGAACGTTGTCCAATGTACCCAGACATTTTGGACAAAAAATGTGTTGTGTGATGAGTATGAATGTATACGTTTTACACGTCTTAGAGTAGGGTTTATAAATTCTACTCATTGTAAATTCCACGATTAACTAAATTATCAGCGTATTTTTTTTTTGTTTAGCAAAAACCAATTGCAAATGAGCTATGGACACAAAACTGGTCCAGCTAGTTGATCGGAAGCCACAACTATGGACAAAACGCGATCCGACCGCTAGAGTAACAAACATATATGACAAAATTCTAGAGAATTATACAAAATACCAAACCAACAAAAACGAAAACAAAACGAAACGAAACAGCAGCAAATCACTGCAAAAATTGAAGAAATTTCAGGTTCAAATACAACTCAGACATTCGTTAAAGTCTAAAGATTCAAATTTCTGAAAGCTTCACGAACAGTAATTAAGTAGGCATGTATTAGAATACATAGCAATAGTCGTGTCTCATGGTACTTTCATCTCACGTATCAATTGTAGCATAAATTTCGTGACTCATCACTGCGAACGCATCGCGTTTTATCCGTTCGCGAACTCTCGTGTTTAAAAAAATATGGGTATAGTGACACTCATAGATATATTTTGTGACTAGAAGACGATGAAATAATAAAACAACATTTACTCTGAGCTGTAGAACGATCTAAACCTTATATTCCTGCTTTTTAAAGAGCTCTTTTAAGCAGGAGAGCTTTTTAAAAAGCTGAACAATAAGGTTTAAAAAACTATTAAATACGAGTATATGCCGTTCCTTAGCCTCTGAGAGCTAAGATTTGATAACATATTTCAATATTTCTCATCGACAAATTATAAGGTGCCTTGCGTGAGCAACGCAAATCCCATATAGTCTACAAATGTTAGTTATATCTCCTTGTTGGCGTACATAGCTAGAGATTTTGTGGAAGTGGAGCAGATACCTACTTTTGACAGATAAATATTAATTTTATTCGATTCTGCTTGATATAGGCACTTCAGTTTATACTGCTCGCCTATAAACAAATAAATAAATAATTTAGTAAGACAACGAAAATTCGTTCTATAATAATAATAATAAAAATCAACCACTTGCGAGTTGGACTCGCGTACGCAGGGTTCCGTACCGTATGCAAACTCCCTTAGCCCCATTTCAGGCGTCTACATCTTGCAGTTATTAATATCGAGCAAAAAAAATAAATGATAATAAAATCACGTTTATTGTATGGGTGCACCTTAAATATTTATTTTATTCGGCTTTTAGTACCTATTTGTTGTTTTAGCGGTAACAGAAATACATCATTTGTGAAAATTTCCACTGTCTAGATATCACGGTACATGAGATACAGCCTGGTGACAGACAGGCAGACGGACGGACATCGGAGTCTTAGTAATAGTGTTTTGTTTTAACCTTTTGGTTTAACCCTAAAGAAAAAGTATCACGATACCCATTCTAAACAAAAACAAACGTTATCTAGCACTAAAACAGCTACATCTAGTGGCGAACTGGCTATGACTCACCATACGGTGTTTCCTTCTTGGTCATGTTGTAGGCGGCTTTGGTGGCGTTGTCAGGGACATAGGGCGTGGGCGAGGGCGGCAGGGCGTCGTGCTGCGAACAATCCGGCCCTGTCCAGCCGCGGTGGCACACGCACTTGTTTAGGTTCGAACACTCCTGGAAAAAGGAAATAAGATTTTTTCAACAGAAGAAGAGAAGAAGTTTTATATTCATATTCATATTCATTTATTCATAAAACATTTTACACGTCAATGTAAGTTATCCACAATAAAAATAAGTGCATTCAATAGTTTCATACATTGATAAAAATACGAGTATAATATATATTTACATTACTACTAGGTCCATCATCCAGTAGCGTTGTAAAATTAAAATGTCAACGAATTATATTTAATCAATTTGATATGTCAGTTGTAATAAATAAAAGTAATTATTTACACAAAAAAAATATATAACTTTATTATTATTTATCTTTGCTATTCTGCCCCCGATAGTTAAAAAGGCGCATCTAACATCTGTTAAGTACTTCAAAATTCAAATTCATACCGGCAGATGCGCTTTTTTCCGAGTCTCGCGATATATGTTATATTTTATATACTTAGATTATTTATCGCGAGACTATAAAAAGCGCATCTGCCAGAATATGCCTCTTGATTTCGAAATAAAAGATGTTAGATGCGCCTCTTTAACTACCGAGGGCAGTATTGATTAATATCAGGGCACGCATCAAATAACCGTCACATGGATATAGTAAAACTGTTGTTTGACAAAGAAAATGACGTAGTATTTTTGTTAAAGTTTAAATTGAGATTGTTGTGCACCGCTAAGGATCATTATTTTCTGATGATAATTTCAAGACAGCAAAATTATGTGGAATAAAAAGAAGACTTTTTTTATCACCATTAAGATTAATAAAGAAACTTTGCTTCGCTTTTTCTATTTATACGACTGTTTTACACGCATTCAAGTAAACTCGATTTCTGTTTTTTGTAAACGGACACATCGAAAAAACTAACCCTAGTTCTGTCCTGGCTTTCAATCAAAGTGTCCGGAGCAGTAATTGTTTTCTACTAGTCTTTTAGAAACTGCTGAAAAGTTAGTTTCAACTCTACAAAACTGTGTTACCCAAGGGGTTTTATTAATTTTCTTTGTTGGGTGGTACAATCGACTATTAGAAATAGATGAGGCCAATAGTCAACAGTGGTTGTATCCTACGACAGAAATGATATTGCTTGTTGTAGCAAAATGACAGACACCGTGGCGTAGATCCAAAAATAACTTCTACGCTACTTACAGACGGTTTACGAACGTAGCACCTACGGTTTTAGTTTACAAAGCTAGCCGCTACGATTTTGTATACCTTACTAGGGTCAATGGCTACAACGTAGCTATTTCATTTCAATCTCACAGCTGTACCAATAAACAACTAGTAGTCCGCCCCGGCTTGGACCCGCGCTATTACTATTGTATTACTTGCATATGATTTCAATAAATTAAAATTGGTATGAAAGTTAAATAAAAAATATGTTGAATGTGAATGTGAAACATGTACGTAAAATTTCATAAAGATCGGTAAAGTGGTACTCGAGTTATCGTCGAACTACATACATACTTTCTAGTGTCGGCTCCAACCAGTAGAAGAGTCTGAGAACTCGCATCGCTGGGTCAATCATTATACCTAATAGTTTGTAAAATTCGTATCTGGCAACACCCACCCACTAATTGTTTTAAAATCAACGTCCCCCTGCTGAACTAAAAGGCTCGCACGAATCCGGCGACTTTACGCTTAATAACTGGACACGGAGTTAGAAAAGTTAAATTGTTCGGGTCGTAATTTGCATGTAACTGGTAGGAATAAAGTTGTACACGAGCTTCGGTAAACGCTGTAAATGGAACGTAAAGGGTTACATTTTGTGTAACACTTTCGTTTTGGAGCCAGAATGGAACTGTGACGTAACGCTTGGCTATCATTTTTAATCCAGGCGGGGATGTTTTGAAACGTTGTGCGAGTTGAAAATGTACTTTTCATACCAGGTGGTATGAAAAGCTCGAAAATGACTCATTATAATTATGTCGTACAATCTAAACGTAAAATAAGTCATTATTGTCCTAACACAATCTAGAGGGCATGGTAGGTCAATAATGTTGTATGAATCTCCTTAGGGAGTAAAGTGATTTTAATGTGGAACGTCTAATTCGTATGAAAATTTCCTAACTTTTTAATCGCGGCAGTCAAAAACCGCCAGATACAGAAGTCTGTTATAGCTGAGCATTTGCTTGACGGAGGTACTGGTTATTGGATCGAGCTCCACGACCCAAAAGTCCTCTCCACAGATCGACACTATTTTCCAAGAATAGTTCGTGAAGCGGTGGAAATAAAAAAACATAAGAATTTCAACCGGGAGGATGGATTTAAGTTATCGGCGTCGTGGAATCCTGTTGTCAACAAATGCAAATCGCGTAGTGTAGGTAGAAGGACATTGTTAGATACCGTCAGTGTTGTGTGTCGTAATGACAATTTTTCAAGTTCAAATTGAATTGGCGGTACCAGCTGTTGCACATTCCAGTCTACCCGTGACCACGGTCGATGCAACTCGGCCGAAACGTCGGGATGAGGAGGTATTTATTTATCTCGTAATTTTAGGGCGCGATTAGTCCCGTATTATAAATTAATAAAATAATAATGTGTTCAAATTGCGAAAGTTTAAAAACAACAAAGTTAATACAATTAAAACTTTCTAGCAATCGCACAATATTACGGTTAATTGTCAGTAAATCCACGTTCACACGTCAGTGCTATTCCAAGTTAAGCTGCAAATCCTCGGGGACCGGAACAAGTTCCGATATTAGGGAATTAATTTCGGACTTGTGAATCGAATCGTATTACCTAACTGCCGCAAATTGGACTAGGAAACGGTACCATTGTTTGATCTAGTTTGGTGCAGCTCGCGAGATGCGATCGACTGTGAATTTTTCAACGTTTTTTCGAAAGGAGTTTCTAAATTTGACTGCATGTTTTATTTTCTCTCTCTTTTTTGTATATTACGCGTAATTACACCACCTATAATGAACCGAATTTTGTGATCCTTTTTTGAAGTGAAACTTCTAATGCGACTTCCAACAAGGTTGTGTTAAACGTTTAACGCTACCATGGAGGGGGTATGAAAGCACTGTTGCGTCGAAGTTTCACTTATTGCGCGCGAGTTAGGTACGTACTACTCAGCCGGCGGGAGCGAGCGCGGCACTCTGCAGCGCGTCGAGCAAACCCGTCGGCTGTCGCGTCGCTGTGTGGTACAAGCGCTAGCGTTTTAAACGTTTGTTGCCCGTGGTCCTACCAGATGTACTACTAGTAGGACCACGGGCAAAAAATTTTTCCCGTGGTCCTAGCAAGCATTCTGGTAGGACTACGGGCAAAAATTTCGTTCCCGTGGTCCTACTAATATTGCAGTGACATATTTTCAGGGTATAGCCCCATTTTGCCCATAATATTGATCTTGAAGTCAAAGAAAATCAAATGTGTTAACATTTACTTACTTATTTTAGTTCCAAAAATAACAGACGTCAAAGTGATAGCTGTCTTAGCGACATCTGTCATATTCTAGAATCCATACTAGAATGGCATTACAAGTGTCAAAGTGACAGCTGTCAAACTTAAAAGTGAATTATCCCCGTTACTATCGATGCTAGACCATTGCTGAAAGTGAGAGAGCTCAACGAGATTTACATTTCGGATGACAGAGTCATCATCATCATCATCATCATTTCAGCCATAGGACGTCCACTGCTGGACATAGGCCTCCCCTAATGATTTCCAATAAGGCCGGTTGAAAGCGGTTTGCATCCAGCGCGATCCTGCGGTCCTAACAAGGTCATCCGTCCACCTTGTGGGTGGACGTCCTACGCTGCGCTTGCCGGTACGTGATGACTTATGGCACAGAAACGTGGTCTCTCACTATGGGCCTTATTAGTAAGCTCCAAGTAGCCCAACGAGCCATGGAGAGGGCTATGCTCGGAGTCTCTCTGCGAGATCGAATCAGGAATGAGGAGATCCGTAGAAGAACCAAGGTTACCGACATAGCCCAGCGGATTGGCAAGTTGAAGTGGCAATGGGCAGGGCACATAGCGCGGAGAACTGATGACCGATGGGGTCGAAAAGTTCTCGAGTGGAGATGACAGAGTAAGAATTCTAAAATATGACAGCTGTCGCTTTGACACCTATCATGCAACTCTAGTATGGATTCTAGAATATGACCTGCTGTCACTTTGACACCTGTCATGCAATTAGTATGCATTCTAAAACATGACAGATGTCGCTATGACAGCTATCACTTTGACGTCCGTCATTTCAAAAATTAAAAAAGAAGTGAGTTTATGTTAATTGTTAATACATTTGATTTTATTTGACTTCAACTTCAATTACGAGCAAAATGTTGCTAAAACCCTGAAAATATGTCACTGCAATATTAGTAGGACCACAGGCACGAAATTTTTGGCCGTAGTCCTACTAGAGTGCTTGGTAGGACCACGAGAAAAAAATCTTGCCCGTGGTTCTACTAGTAGTACATCTGGTAGGACCATGGGCAACAAACGGTTTTAAAATACTGTTCCGATATTTTTATGATGCAATATTTTTATCTTACAATTTATATGAATTTATTTTTGAATATTTATGTATACACCACAGAGTCATACTTCTGAGGTGGTGCCATTTAAATTTTATCGAAATCGGTTGAAACATCAATAATTATAAAAACGGTAGGTATACATTCGAGCGAACTATTCGATAGTTTCACGTAGATTGCAATGATTGTAGAATTTATTAGTTACTGATTGTAAGACTAGATGGCGCTAGCGCCGTACATCTATTTTCTGCATCGCGGTGGCGTTTTGCTCGCAGAAATTACTACAACCTTTTTGTGATTTCAAATAAACAGACCTACACTGAGGGGGGATAACAAGTATTTTCTTTCTCCCTCACACACCCGCCTTTAGGACTTGTTCAATGATTGACGTCGGTGAGTTCCCATTTTTGGCGAAAAATAAGGATTATTAGAAGAGAATCCACTCACTTCACTTCTTTATTTCACTGCAAGGTTTAGTTCTCTTTTACTCTGCCATCTGCCTCATTCATGTGCCAATTTCAACTACCTATATCGTCAAACCATCTTGCTGCTGGACGATCAACACTCCTTATAATTATATTATTGTACGAACCACTAAAAACTGATCGTGACAGATTTTACGTAGAGATCACTCGAGCCAAATAACAAAGTAATACAAATAAGAACTTTTCAAATCAATGTTGTGTAACAAGTCGTCTCTATTACTCACTCAAATCTCTCATTATTTTCTCAGAAACAAATAACAACAAGACTTCTTAGAAACAAATACACAAATATTACAAAATATCGAGTAGTTTATGAGTTCCGCGAGTAGCTCTCCACTCATTGTAGATCGAGTTAACTACAAATTGATGACTTCTAGTCTGGAATCACGGCTCCAATCCACTTTAACTTGGAAGACACTCGAATTCGAATTTAGTTTAACAATAGATGAAGATTACTCGATGGGGCTTTACAGGTGTTAAAAACTTTCGAGACTTCTAGAAATAGACGTTGCTTAGAGTAAACAATAGTCTTTTGAAAACTTCTAATATCAATAAGGATAAAAACAATCAACCAACAAAGTATTTGAACAATTAAGCGACGGGTACTTTATGTGCCGCTCCAGAACGTTTTTATATTTCGATCGCTTTTAATTTAATATTTAAAAAAAAGTTTAGGTGTGTACTGTTGGTGTACAATGTTTTATTTTTATGATATAATCACGGTAATGATATATTGCCGTGATAAAAGGTTAGTTATACCACATGTCACCGCTGTCTTAGAAACGGGAGCAAAAGAGAAATTTTTTACCTTGCTATTTTTTTATATAAATTTTCCTTCGTGTATGACCGAAGGAAAATTTATTTTTGGTCTGTGTATTTTATTTGTGGCCTGTGTATTAAAAGCATGAAATTGACCACGTAATTGAGGTCTAGAATGTAGCACGATTACCAAGAGTGTATTTTTTATATTTGCAGACTCTACATTACATGTTACTGGAAAAACATGGTCCAGAAGACCATCTCATCACAATTCATATTACTAACAGTAGTTGTGAGGCCGTGGTAGTCTATAAGCCTTGGTGGTCTAGTGGTAATGATGCCCGCCTTACAATCGTGAGGTCGTGGGTTCAAATCCCGGTCCCGTACCAATGAGTCCTTTGGAATTTATGTACGGAATTTAACACCACTGGCTCTTCGGTGAAGGAAAACATCGTGAGGCAACCACCAACCCGCACTGGGCCAGCGTGGTGGATATGGCTCAATTACCCTTCATGGGCAGGCCTACGTCCTACAGTGGGCTATTAAAAGGCTGCTACAGTACAGTTGTGAGATAAAATGCGTCATACAAAGCTAAAAGTTCAAATAACTGGTATAAATTCCCATACTTTATGAATGATATTATATGACTAGTTTGTGGATTTCATTTCATGCTCGAGTTGTCGGTCGCCGCGCAGAAGTGGGTAAGTGCACATATCGCGCACCGTCCGGAGTTACATTTGTTCGCAGTTACGAAGTTACGAGAGCACTATTTGCGATAGTGCAGGGAGCTCCGGTGCGGTATGCGCCCTCGTTTCTGGAGAGCGGTTTGCTATGGCGTTTATCTAGGCTTGCATTGTTTTGATTTACGATTGACGTTTTAAAATTGGTGCCTTTGAAAATGGGTTTCAAACGAATTTAAAACGATTTGACTTTGAATAAATTAAGGAATCAGATTTTTTTTTAAGAAATCCCCTAACAATATTTGCTAATAGAAGACGACTTGTACAGCATATCAATCTATCATAAACCGTTCTACAGGGAAATGAGGTTGGCCACAAAGGGTATTGTTAGAACAAATCGAAGTTAAGGTTGATAATAGGCTGTAAGTGTACAAAGAATTGAAAGTATTGGCAGAATTAGCGTCTTATTACAATTTTAATTAATTAATAAAATGGATTTTCGTTTGCAGATGGGACACACGATAAACAAATTTTTGAATTAAATAAATAGTCATAGTCATAGTCATAGTCATTTATTCATAAAGCTAATTTACATGTCATGGTTCACTAATATAAAATAATGTATATAAATACACAAGATCAATTAAATTAAAAATTCAACTTAAAAGTCTATAGAATTCTTCGTAGCTATAGAATGCTTGCTCAATTAGCCAACGTTGAAGTCGTGCTTTAAAACTTAGCAAGCTTGGAGCTCCAGTGACGTATTCGGGCAGGTTGTTGTATACATCAGGGCCCATAATATGTGTAAGTTTTGCCGATTTGGTCAGCGTTCGTTTTACACTAGCTAGATGGTTAGCCGTGCTCGTGGAGTAGTTGTGATGCTTTCCTCGCTTCTCATACGAGTCCAGGTTTATTCTGACGTATGTTGCGACTTGTAATATCAATACAGATGGCAACGTCAGAATCCCTAGTTTTCTGAAGTACGGTTTCGCGTGTGTCTCTTGATCTACTCCAACAATTGCTCTAACCGCGCATTTTTGGAGCCGGAAAACTTTCTCCCATTCGGCACATCTTCCCCACAGCTCTGCACCGTATTGCACCAGCGAATGGACAGTAGCGAAGTAACAGGTACGTGCTACTTCTAAGGACACAACCCGCGCCACACGCCGCAGCGCAAAGCACGCGCTACCTATCTTCCCCCGTAGCTTATCAACATGGTTCTCCCACGTCAAGCCTGAGTCCAACTCGAAACCAAGAAACGTTGTGTTGGTCACTTGGTTAATTGCCGTGTTCTTTACTCGAACCACTAGAGGTCTCATTTGACGTCCCGACAGATTGAAATGCAGATAGTGAGTCTTTTTAAGATTGAGAGCTAAACCATTTGCGCTAAACCAATCCACAAGTTGTGTTGCTGTTTCATTCAGTTTCTGCTCTAAACTATCTATTGATGATGCAGTTACGACTGCTGCCACATCGTCAGCGTACATGAGGATTTCAGCTGCTGTCACTGCATCGGGCAAGTCATTCAGAAGTATCGAGAACGTCAAATTGGATACAGAAGATCCTTGAGCCACACCCATGGTCGAGCATAGAGGATCTGATCTTACGTTTCCTCCATCTCCAACGACAATTTGTTCTCTACCTTGAAACAAATTCCTTAGTAAAGAGTGCGGTGGACCTTGAATCCCGTATTCCTGTAGCTTAGCTGCCAGGACTGCGTGGTCGGCGACATCAAAAGCCTTCGACAGGTCACAGCATAAAACAGCGACTTGTAGCTTGGGCCTCCGATCACGAGCAGCCATAATTTTTCTTATAAGTTCGCGCGTTAACGATGTTGTTGAGCGTCCTGCTCGGTAAGCATATTGTTTGTCCGAGAGTGCATCTGTTAATTCGAAATATCTTACAAGCCGACTGCTCAGCCCGTTTTCGAAGACCTTTGCTATCGCCGGAATTATTGATACGGGTCTGTACCCGTCCATGTCCCCCCTCTTTCCCTTACCCTTAAAGATAGGAGAGACCTTACTGACTTTAAGTACGGCAGGATATGTACCTTCTTTTATGCAGCGGTTATACAGTTCCGCTAATACGGGAGCTAACTCATAGGCAGCTAGTCTCAGCAGTTTCATGCTTATGCCATAGACATCTTTTGATGCTTTTGGTGGGATGCTCATAGTAATAATACGGAGTATTTCCTCTGCGCTAAAAGGTTTCAATCTTAGTGAGGAGTTAGCTGCAGGTCTGGCAGTACGCAGTAACTCTAGCGCGCGGGCAAGATCAGCGCTAGGCGCCGAACAGGTCGCGGCTGCTGCCAAAAAAGATTTATTTATGGCATTAGCCGCATCCTTTTTTGTTGGGAATTTAACGCCATTCGTATTTAAAATGACGTCGGTAACGTCCAGATGTAAACAATTATTTTTTCCCCTTTCTTTGTTTACTATCTGCCACATGGTTTTGGACTGGTTTTTGCTACACATAATACTATTTGCATAGAAACTAGATTTTTTATTTTTTAATAAAATGTCATACTTTGATTTAATGTCAAAAATAAATTCATTAATTGATTCATTATTAGGATCACATTTCCCAAGTTCTATTAAGTCAAACATTAACGATTTTAATAATTTTACATCCTGGGTAATCCAGGATGAGTCACATTTATTATTACCAACTCTATTTTTGAGAGGAAAACAAATTTCGAATCTAGTCATTATTATGTTAATAATAGATTTAGCCAAGTCTGCTGATGACTTATATTTAACAGAAATTTCCCTCCAATCAATACTATTGATCGATAGAGAAAAATTATGACAATTTACCTCATTAAAGTTTCTTACGTAACTAATAGTGGGTTTTAGTTCTTGCTTACTACATATTATATCTGCCTTGATGGCAAGATGGTCGCTTAAATTTGTTACGAGAGGTGCCGATCTTATAGTTTCTTGGGGCAGATTCGTATACAGGTGGTCTAAACAAGTCGAAGTAGAAGTCGTCACGCGAGTTGGAAAGTCTACTTCATTCACCATACCATGTACTGCCAGTAACTCAGATAGGTTTTTTGATTGAGCATCATTACGTAGATAATTTATATTTGAATCGCACAGTATTACGCATTGAAGCTGCAACTCATTGATCTTATTGAGCAAACATTCTAAAGCTTTCAAGAAAACAATGGCACTGACTAAATTTGTGCGATAAAAACACACAATAGTGATTTTAAAATCTATTAAGTCTATTGCAGATATTTCGCAAACCCTTTCTACGGAAAGGCTTACTAAGTCCACATTCTCCACGCATTTAACGTCTTGTTTTACAAAGATACACGATCCGCCATGTAAGATATTTTTCCTACAGTAACTCGACGCCAATTTAAAGCCATCAATGTCAATGCACATCAGGTTTGATTGTGACATCCAATGTTCCGAAAAGGCTAGAATATGGCACTTCATTTCACTATGGAGCAACACTTCTATACGTGATGGTTTTCCACCTCCCAGTGAAGCGATATTTTGATAGCATACAGTTATCGTTTCGGAGCCAAACCGGTCCCGCAGCGCGGGGGATCTGTACGTTGTATTAGACGAGTGCACGCTATGCTGCACTGGGACGACTGATTGCACCGGCGGCGGCGGCGGCGGCGGCCGGTCGCTCGCCCCGCGGAACGCGGGGCTGTCTCGGAAACCACCAATCTGCTACCTTTACTCGGGGCGGCCACGCCGCTGGGTCACATAGCTTTTTGTATAAACTTTCCGGGAATCCTATTACGAAAGCTGCATGCTTTTCGGTTTTTATATCCCGTTTTTCTACAAAGTATTCGTTACAAGGCGAAATTTTGTTTATAAATTTACTAATATTTTCGGTAGTCGTGTCTGGTCTAAATGACCACGCTTGAATATATTTACGTCGCTCGACTGTTTGCAATTCATCGTCAACTTTTCCGGAGCCTGTCAGGATGCGACGTTGTTTTTTGCCATCTCTTTTGCGAGTTACTTGCTGCCACTCATCCTGTGTTTTATCGGTTGTGGTAGAAGCAAGAGAAGCGTTTAAAACGCCGGTGGGTGGCTGCGACTTAGAGGTCATGCTGTTGTTGTCAGTTCGGGTCGCCTCGGACGTCTTCGGAGTGGCTTCGGTCTCAGCATTAGTTGGTGGGACTGAGCTGACAGCTATTGAAGCGCTTACTTTTTTAGTAGCCGCTGCGTTGCCGCTGGTAGTACCGCTGGAATTACCGCTGGAAGTTTTTGCCTTCATCCGCGCCTGCCGGACTGGTCGCTGAGTCACTGCAGGAGATTTCGCAATTGCCGGTACCGCTTTCATTGTAGGGTATTGTGATTTATCGGAATTACCCTCTACTAAGCATTTTAAGTAATTTATAGTATCAAATTGGCTTGAAATTATCTCACCTTGTCGTGATAGTTTCATGTTCTGATCGCTTATTAGTGTCTTCATGGATCCCATCTCGTTCAGCATCAGGTCCATCGTCTTCTTAATATCACATATAGCTATTTCTAGCTCCTTTATCGTCATTATTATATTTTTACGCAAAACAATATGCGAGAACAAACGTACACCTTGGAGGTAGGTCGAGTACTAATATAGTAATAATAGTTGACTGTGAGATATAATATCTCACAGTCAACTAATCTTTACTGATTTTATATACAAGTACACAGTATATCTATGATACTTCACTACGCAACATATGTGGAATGCCGTAATTCGAAATTATGCAGGTACAGTGGCGCTAACTCGGCGACGTTAAACTTTCGATATGATTCACGAAGTTAGTTTTACGCGAGTTAGCAATCAGACTAGCTAATTACGAGCTTACGTATGCAGTTATAAACATATGTGACTTCGACAAATAATAAATATACTCTACTTACATTGCTTGATCTCTAGCGCATAACGGAACGGTCGTAGTCATCACATAGTATCTCTGGTAGAGGAAGATGTAATAACGACGCTTTGCCATCTCTCTCTAAAATCCATCGGGTACATTCCTGGGTCTGTGCAGATTTAATCAGGGGCCTTATTGTGTAAGCGTTCTGACTTTCACCTTTGCTTTTCCTCCCGCTCGCTCTCGTGGTGTGAGTAACTGGCGCGAGTAGGAGAAAAAGTGAAGATGAAAGTCAGAGCCAAAGACCTAATATATCCGTCTTGACATATATAGGTTCGTTTACATAATAAAGCCCCAGGTCGGTGTATCTCTTGGTTTTGTGCCTTTCACTTTACTTTGGTCGACAACACGCTGTATGGAGTGACTACCTCGCCTCAAAACATGTCCGAAGAATGGACATAAACGAAACTGTATTATACTGTAGCTGATAGATACTGCTTGATGCTGAGTTCTTGATCGAGATGCTTAATTCAGTCCGCCGTCGAATGAAATAGACTAAAATAACTCCACTAAACATGCTGAAGTCCCAAAAAATCGATCAAAAGCCCCATGGGCTTCTCTTGTCAGAAACTTTTCAATTGCAGAAGTTTATTGGCTTATTGAGTTACGTAGTCAAAGAAAAATCCCGATAAGTTCACACATTTCTCCCCTTGTATTATGCGAAATTGAAGGCGTCGTTTCACCGAATCGGAAGCAAGACTTAGGTATAATTCGTTGGGAAGCTATCGCCCCGATACAATCATGGAATCATCCAGAATAGATCTATGACCTTTTAAATTACGTAGATATGTCATAAGAGAATAACAGGCACGAACCTCTAACTAAACCGATTAACGCAAGTTACAAATAAAATTGTACAATACATTACAAGCAGGTTTTCTATTTAAAAGATAAAATTTAAAAAGTAAAATGTTTAACAATAAAATCTGTGCTGCGGGGTCGCATTGGCCAAATATTGGGATAAAATTATATAACTTTTTTGAACCATTGACACGAAAAATAAGAAGACGTCCAGAAGTTAACCACTTTGGATGTTGCTTCTCGCCTATATTTAATTTTTCATTTTTCAACAAAACGGGTAAAACGCTTCATCACTTAAGTCGTTGGACGTACTATTGAATAAATAAAGGTCTCCCCTATAATTTCGCGCAAAGCTCAAATGGCTTCCTATTCGACTTCGCCGGAATGCTCATGTCCTTTTCCTTCTTCACAATATCTTGTTTAATCCTTCTACTCCACGTTATATAAAAGAACGGTTTACCTTCTGGCACTCCGCCCACTCCCTCCCCCTCCGGTCCAAAGATAACCTTACCCTCATGACTCCTTCTGCCCGCTCCGAATTATTTTACGGCAGGTCCTTTGCTTTCCAAGCTGTTCAGTTATGGAACGCGCTACCTGTTCCTATTCGACGTGCTCCTTCTCTTGCTGTCTTTAAGGAGCAAGTCATAGAATTTTATTTATCGCAGTTGCCTCCATGTTAGAAAGTAATTTTTAGTTGATTTATTATATTTATTTATTATTATATTTCATATTCATTTATTTTCTTAAATCTAAGTTTTTTTACAATATTTATATAAAAGAACAAAATACTATAAAAAACCTAAACCTAGAGTGCCGCCGGCAGCGGGGCGGGGCTCAAGCTACCGGTGGTTGGGCCTACAGAGAGTGGAACCTTCTGACAATGCGCGCCGTGTCCAGAACGACCGCCTTCTGTATCTGACCCTTGACCCAACCGTCTAGCGAGAGCCTCTTAAGGTGACGCATTGATAAACTATAGTTTCAAAATCGAGTACCGCGCCCCTTCACTCGGACAAAATTTTACGCGGTCTCACTTGACAGGATCACGCCAGAGCGGCGGGCGGCAACGCTGGGCTAGCGTACGTGGCGCTGCTAACGGCGCGGCGGCGGCACGCGTCAACTCAATTTGCCTAGAGCATAGATAATCATGGAGTCGCCTTGTCCTTAATCAACAATTTAAAAAAAAGGCAAAAATTATTTTGATCTTTTTAATGTTTTTTTTTTTCATACAATACAGGGTTATTTCAACTGCTGTTTTTAAACTTTCGCGATTTGAACACATTATTATTATATACTACGGGACTTATCGCGCTCTGAAATTACGAGATAAATAAATAACTCATCATCATCATTTTTGTAGATCATCTCCCAATTAATCGCTTTGGTCAGCACGTTTACTTCTTACACAGAATTAGCTCAAATATATATGGACTGTGAGTGATGTCCTTTTCTTAGAGCCATCAATACTTCTTCCAACATAAATTGCGTCCAATTTTGAGAAAATATTCGCAATTATTACTTCACTTGCGAATCTAAGCAGAGAGTCAGCCACGATAAAGTCCTTTATGGCTCTCGAGCTCGTAGGATATGAACCTGCATCTCTCTGAAATTCCGGCTCTGCTTTGTCTGATTAAGCTAGAACGCTATCTGCGAAGCTGCCAAATTAGTAAAGTGTTTATCATTTTTATCAACTACTATAGTGTTGAAAAGTGTAGGTATCTTAATGTTAAAACTAACGCTTTTTGTGAAAAATATATCAATATTCTGAAAATGGCTGAAAATTTTTGTGTCTACCATAACCGATAATTGTTCGATTGCAATTTTTTCGTGCTTTTTTCCGTGAGTTATTGATGACACGTTGTCAATATTTGGCTTGTAAAGTAAATTTTTTACTACGTTTCGGCATGTATTCGACTCTTTTCTTTTTACAATTTTACCGAAGTTTGATGCAGTTAACATGCTTCGCCTTAATTCCAACCATTCTCCAGATTCACTTTGTAGTATAGTTCGTTTTTCTACGTCTTTTCGCTGTTCTTCGGTTTTCGTCAAATTCTGGATGAAGGTGTCTTTGGCCTTTTTTAATGTGTCGTCATCCAAGTCTGGCTTATCCACAATTTCTCCATAATCTAGATTTAATGTACGCGGCACCAAAGTACGATTTTTTTTCCTCTTGCAGTTTTGTTTTGTTCTATTCTTTTTTTCATTTACAGCTCTTTCGTATTTTGTAATAGTTTTTTTTGGGCTATTTCCATAAATATTACGGTGGACAGTCGACAGCAAGTTGCCGGTGTTAAAAGATATTACTGCACCAGAGCATCTTGCTTGGTAAGCTCTTCTTTGAGAATAATTTACCCTTTTTCCACCAACAAGTTTGGCAATGACTCCGTTAAATCTTTCCACTACATTACTGTCGACATCTTCAATTAAACTATGGGCTTTTTCAGCCAATCGTGCGACATGAGTTTTTATTTTTTGCCAAAGCAAACTCCCAAAAAACGGATTAGGAGCGTCTATTTGCATATGTTTTTTGCATAATAACTGGTTGCAAGTTTCATGAGAGTTAAACGCATGGCCAATAGATGCGTTTATATCTTTATATAAACCATCTGTATTTTGGCTCTCCTTGTGAAGTTTTATAGCGTCGCAAATATATTTCCTGGAGCGCATTATTTTCTCTTGTGTCAAATATTTCCTGTCTGTAACGTTGAAGTGAGTGTCTGAAGTAAGTTGCTGTAACTTATTGCAATAGTTCCTCAGTAAATGATTCCGACAGAAAATTTTTGACACTGTTAAGCCTGGGTATGGCCGAGCATTTATTATTTTGGCATAGGTGCTACTGTCGCCATCAGCAATAAGTCGCGCGTATATTATACCGTGCATTTCAATGGATTGTTTAAACCCCTCAGTTATTATTTGGGATTCCATAGCAGTAGAAGCCCCTTCAAAGTTTTTATAACAGACATGTTCTTTGGGACTTTCTTTTTTGTTTTGAGCTCGGGCACAAATACAACAATACTTATTTTTGACACACATGTACAAAACTTGGCCAAAACGTCTGCCAATTATGGCTGCAGCACCCGATAATGCAGCATAGTTTGTTCTGTATGAGCGTTTGCTCCAACACCCATCTACAATGACATCAATCATGGGAATGCCATCTTTTGTAACCCTGCCTTCAATAACAGCTGCTTCTTTCTCTTTTTCTCCGGCTATTTTCATTTCCTCCCAGGCAGTTTCTTCCCAATCGTCACAAACATCGTCCTGCATTTTATTGTAAGTGTGTTCAGACATAATGGGTAATCCTACTGCTGCGGAAAACTGCTTCAGTTGCGCGTGACCACAACCTGCTGCCATTATTCCTGCAACAACATCTTTGTTTACATCAGCCAAAGATGATTTTATTTTGTTTTTATAATTACACATAGAGCAGACAAATGTAAATTCCGATTGTAATCCAATTCGATGTTCAGAAACTAATTTCATTGAGGCTAATCCGCAGTCAAACAGAGATTCATGTTGAGAGAGTTGTATTAGTTGTGATGTAAAATGATTAACATCTATTACTCGATGCCCCAAGTCGGGTAATATAATACTAAGTACCTAACTTACTACCTACTATAATAATGTTCTAAAGCTACAATATAATATAGTACACTAAAGTCTAACTTATAATTTTGAAAATAATTCTGAAGTAAATTACTCGGTTGTCGTCGCACAGAGTACCTAGAAGACAATAACCAAAAACAAACAGCACGCATCTCGCGCCGTCCGTACTTTGCGGCGTTGCCAGCCCGACGCTGAGCGAATCATGCGCTCGTCGGAGTCGCAACGTCGCACCGGTACGGCGGCGGCGGCCCAGATAGTGCCGGATCAAATATTCTGAGCAAACACTGTAGAGTAAAAGCTAAACTAGAGTAGGCGCGAAGAGATTTGATTGAGTTTTTAATTAATTACTCATAATATACAATTTAAAAAAAAAAAATTCTCGGTTTATAATAAAGAAAAGGGATCTGGCTATTTTATTCGTAAAAAATAATGGGGTGTTGTCGCTGATAATTCTGAGCATTCGAATTACTAAAATTTTTTTGGTGAGCAATTTGTTTTATTTTTTTTTTAATAAAGCCGGTTACTTTTCAAAATTTTGTCCGGTTCATTCAATTTATTAAGATTTTCCCTTATCTATGACATTTTTTAAATTTGAATCGATATCATTCATCCTCTCACATCGCGCATTCAAAAGTACTCGTTTTTGCCGTTTTCGTGTTTCTCGGCCCGGTGCCTCGTCTTAAGGTGGTGGTCGAGACTCTTCGCTATTAAGCCGTTTACCGAAACGACTATCGGGACAATGATCGTAGAGTCCACATCCCACATTATATTTTTTTTTTTTTTTTATTTTTTTTTTATTTAAGTATTAGTATTTTTTTGTATGCATTATTATTGATGTAATATTAAATTCTTGTGTATATTGATATGTATGTATATATCTTATGTATATTTATGACTCTTTATTCAAGTATATTCATTTTTGTTTCAATTAATTCGCCATTATTGTGCACCCCGTCCCTTACCTTCCTCTATAATCCTTTCCTCTCTTTTTCAGGTTGCCTGGAAGAAATCGCTCTAAGCGATAAGGCCGCCGGTTGTCGCACTATTCTAATTATATTGTATTCTGTTATATTTTAAATTGTGTGAACAATAAAGCGTTTTCTATTCTATTCTATTCTATAGATTTCCAATATAAACGATCTCAAGCGGGCTGCATCCAAAGCGAATCTACTGTATTAATCAGGTCTGTCCTGCACGTCGTTTCTATTGCAAAAGTTTGGAACCCCATCGACCAACAGTCCTGCGCGCTTTAGGTATACCCTGCCTATTACCATTATAGCTTGCTCCGTTTTATCTGCTAGGCTATCAGTATTTGTAGGTCTACAGATCTCTTTATATCTGATAGAATCCTAATAGCCCGGGAGGTATGTACGAAAAATGCAACTACTTTCTAAAAGCTGATTTTTTGTATTAGGTAGTCATGGTGGTGTATAACAATACCCCGGGTTCAGTCAGCTGGAATGTTTAGTGTTTGGTGGAGATACCAGTTTGAATTTTATAAAAAATAAATGAGGATATTGCAACTACTTTTAAAACCTGAAATTTGGCATGCGGGTAGAAAAGTAACTAAAAAAAAGTTTAACTGCAGCAAACTACCTGAAATAAGTTACAAGGCCCGTCAGTCGGGCTTTGAAGTAGCGCCGCCTTAAAGCCTGTTATATGTTTTGGGTAATTGGCTGTGGTCAAACTCTTTTCTAATAACTTATCTGTCTGTATACCAATTTTCAGTTTTTAGAAGTAGTTGCAAGTTACGCTTATACATTTTTGAAAATTTAAACGGGTACCAAACCAAACCAACCAAACGCTAAGCATCCCAGCTGACTGACTCCGGGGTATTGTTGTACACCACCATGACTATTAAATACCAAAAAATCAGCTATTAGAAAGTAGTTGAATTTTTTGCGATTACCTCCCGGACTATAATGAAACAACTTAGCGGGTGTGATGTTAGCTACAAGTTGCGAATAACCCAATCCTGACTGAAGATCAATTAATAGCGGCGCGAGGATCGGGTTACCCGCAGTCTGTAGCTAACTTCACAGCCCCTAAGTTGTTTGATTCGACCTATAGCCTGAATGTTTACTGGGTTATTCCTAATCAATTAGGATCCTTTTAGGCGCTTACTCTGTACATCAAAACTTATAAATTTTGTTCTGCGACTTTTGTCAGAATTCAAAATAAGGTAGTTATTTTTAAACTTTCCCGATTTGAATACTTTATCCTACTAATATTATAAATGCGAAAGTTTGTAAGGATGGCTGGATGGATGGATGTCTGTTACTCTTTCACGCAGAAACTACTGAATTACTCTTTCACGCAGAAACTACTGAACAGATTGAGATGAAACTTTGCAATAATATAGCTTATATATCAGAATAACATAAAGGCTATAAATTATAATGAATATTATAAACGTGAAAGTTTGTGAGGATGGATGGATGTTTGTTACTCTTTCATGCAAAAACTACTGAACGGATTGAGATGAAACTTTGCAATAATATAGCTTATATATCAGAATAACACATAGGCTATAAATTTTAATGATATTGCGTCATAAATCAAAATATCATGCGGGCGAAGCCGCGGGTAAAAACTAGTTATTATATACTACGGGACTAATCGCGCACTAAAATTACGAGATAAAAAAATACCTCCTTACTTTGTATGTACACAATAAACCCTAAAAGGATGCTAATATATTAGGAATAACCCTGTATAGGTACGTAAATCGTATCTACAGTCAAAATATCATCGGCATAAATTCTGTACGAACAGTTTGCCCATATAGCCCCCTCAGGTTCGTACCAACTCGATTTGCAGTGGGGTTGCCGCTGACGTCTGCCACAGATTTAGTTATGGTTCACGTAAGTACAGATCTGTCGTATGTTTGCTGAATTTCAGTAGTTTTGTTCGTGGTGTAAGTTATTTTTATGGAGACGTTGAAAGTTACGATTTCGACGTTGTTATTTTGTGATTGTTTGATAAATGTTTGGAGTCTCAAGTTTGAAAGATTTGTACACTACTCTGTCATGTACTATATGAAATGATTTTATAAAACATTTTTTTTATGAAAATCGTTAAGGGCACTATATGGTCCAATTGCTTTAAGGTAGCCATATGCGCAGCTTTACTGTTTAAATTCTGTTACAATATCTTATCTATATCTTAAGGTATAAAGTCTACTATTTTACTGATCATTTATCCTATAATCACCCAGGTAACTCTCTCCGCAGCATTCGAGCCGGTCAACTTATAATGAACGATGTCCGAGCTCAGTTATACCCGTATTCACTAATATCAAGTTAAACTCCCCCTATACTTGAATACTGCATAGCCTGGACAATTTACACTGAATTTTAGGTGAAATACCGTAACTTACCTGTGCTAGAGTGGGTTCTTGCTTAGTTTAGCCGACATTTTATGTTTATTACCGACAAGATTGGATAACTTTTAGTTAATGATATGAATTTTATCGTGCTTCACACACGAGGTGTATAGAAACTTTCTTTTTGTGATAAACATTTCAAAAATTGACGCGTTCGCAGTATTTGTACCTGCATCTCTCTGGGATTCCGGCCCAGATGCTTTGTCCAATTAACTACTAGTTATTAAATTTAACATGTTGCCTTTAATAAGACAATGCTTATGATTTTAAATTATTATTGCATATGATGTGTTACATTTCTTTAGTATACATATAAACTGTTATCAAGTGAAATTTTAAATGATTCAATAAGTTTATTAAATAGTATATTTACCGGTTTCTAAAGTTATACATATGTGGTAGCTATGTGAAATTACGTCCAGTTATATTATCATAGTAAGCCCAAGTAATAGTAAGTTTACAGAGGCGCCAGCGTAAATTGATTAGCAACGTAAAAAGCGTTCTCTCTATCGAATGCCTCAAGTGAAAAAGAAACAGAACAGACTATTTAGCTAATATAGTTACGCTGGCGCCTCTGTAATCGGGCGTAGTGTTAAGACAGCCAAAGTAGGTAATTTGACTGCCTCGATGGCTCAGTGGTTAGTGACCCTGACTTCTGGATCAAAGAGGCGTGGGTTCTATCCCCAACCAAGGCAAATATTTATGTGATGAACATAGGTGATTGCTCTGTGTCTGGGTGTTATTTAGTTACTATCTATATAACTATGTATTTACAATATGTATATGTAGTATATCAGTCTATGGCAGCATATCACAAGCTTTGCTTAGTTTGGGGTCAGAGACCGTGTGTAAGATGTCCCCTAATATTTATTTATTTATTTATTCAAGGCAATACCCGCTTCAAATAGAATAAGGGTATCCATTTCTGGAACTAGCTGACCCGGCGAACTTCGTTTCACGCGATATCTCTATAAATTTTATAGACTATGTTTTATTCTGATGGATAAGCATTATTATTGCAAAGTTTTTTCTCAATCCGTTCAGTAGTTTTTGCGTGAAAGAGCAACAAACATCCATACATACTCACAAACTTTTGCCTAAATAATATTAGTAGGATATAAGAGCTTTAAAATATTATTAAATATCATCCAAATATATTATAATATGCAGGTACAGTCCAGTACATTTATCACGTACGTAAAAGTCACGTTTTGCAAGTTATCCTACTAATATTATAAACGCGAAAGTTTGTGAGGATGGATGGATGGATGGATGGATGGATGGATGGATGGATGTATGGATGTTTGTTACTCTTTCACGCAAAAACTACTGAACGGATTGAGATGAAACTTGGCAATAATATAGCTTATATATCAGAATAACACATAGGCTATAAATTATTATGATATATTACGTATGCGGGCGAAGCCGCGGGTAAAAACTAGTAAACTATATAACTTGTAAAATGAAGCATTTATGTCGTCATTTTCAAAATAAACTACCTTCATCACCAATTGGACAACATTGTTACAGAACAGTCGTGTGTCTGACAGCAAATTAAAGTTTTAAATGCAATAATTACCTACTTTAATTCAATTTTGGTTGAGTTGTCCGGAACGCGCAACAAACGTACTTTAATCAAGGCTTTAATTGCCAATTACACTTACGTGTGCAACAGCACGGACGTCCGGTACCAGGGCCGGATTTAGGGAGATTGTTTGGGGGCAGAATTAGGGATGTTTTTAAGTGACTTTAGGAAAAAACCAAACTGAGTTATCAGCATTAAAGAACAACAGTACAGGGTAGTAAAAAGAATTGGCCAGTGCCTTTCTAAAATTAAAATTTGCTTTATTGTTTAGAACTACAAATGCGCTTAGAAGCGTCGATTTATACAGTTATTTGGTGAAAAAAACTTCGAGGAAAAGCTAGCCTGCTAACTAACCAGATTTTAGAGGAATTTTAAATCAAAATAAATGTATTGTATTTTAGTTACACCCAATCCTTTCCTCCATACCCTCTGCTCGTTTAGGGCCTTGCCGGGGTTGATTGAGGATATTAACTGAATACCATGATTACCGATGTGCGTATCGATTCCAATTGTAACGGAATAAAGCCATGTGTAATGGCCAAATGCTGCTGCCTGCAATAAAAGTAAGTTCGTATAGGCCGGGTGGCTAGCCCTGGTGTCAGAGTTTTTAGGCCGCCTGAAGGCCTCTTACATGACTAAACGGTTAAAACAACCGAGACCTACAATTTAACGTGTCTTCCGAGCCACGGTAGCGCTCAGTTGGAAAATGCCACCCGCGGTCACCCATCCAAATATTGACCGTGCGGAACGTTGCTTAATTTCGGTGATCGCTGACAAACACCTAGTCAAACTACGCTACGAGCGCTACATGCTGCCTGCAATGCTATCTACCTATACTGCTATAAATTTGCTCTCATGGTTTTTGTAATCTGTATTTTTTAACCTCCACTGCGAACAAAGTAATGTTATACGTACGTATACATATATTTGTGTATATCCGTGTAGATTCGAATCCAACAAACAATAATATATCAATAATAATAAATATTTTAGGACATCTTACACACGGTATCTGACCCCAAACTAAGCAAAGCTTGTGATATGGCTGCCAGAGACTGCTATACTACATATTTAAATACACACTTACATATATAGTAACTAAATAACACCCAGACACAGAGCAAACACCTATGTTCATCACATAAATACCTACTTGCCCTAGGTGGGGGTCGAACCCACGTCTCTTTGACCCAGAAGTTAGGGTCACTAACCACTGAGCCACCGAGGCAGTCAGGCAGTCAATTTGTATTGATAATTTTTTTTTGTTTAAGGCGTTTACAAGAACTATCATTTATAATAAAAAATCAGGAAGAGTAAGCAAAATATAAGTTTCTTTTAACAGCAGTTTTCGTTTACTACTAGGCCTTGTCAGAAGCCGTCAAACGGTTTTAAAACCTCTGTCTGTGTCTCTCTGACACCAGGGCTAAAGGCGTTAAAGGCTAACAACCCGGCCTTTTTTATCAGACGTCTAGTGGACGTCATACAAATAAAATATATAGCTACTAAATACATAGCAACTAGAACGTAGCGACATAGCAACTAGAACTTAGCGACATACATAGCAACTAGAACTTAGCGACATAGCAACTAGAACTTAGCGACATACATAGCAACTAGAACTTAGCGACATAGCAACTAGAACTTAGCGACATACATAGCAACTAGAACTTAGCGACATAGCAACTAGAACTTAGCGACATACATAGCAACTAGAACTTAGCGACATAGCAACTAGAACTTAGCGACATACATAGCAACTAGAACTTAGCGACATAGCAACTAGAACTTAGCGACATAGCAACTAGAACTTAGCGACATAGCAACTAAAACTTAGCGACATAGCAACTAGAACTTAGCGACATAGCAACTAGAACTTAGCGACATAGCAACTAAAACTTAGCGACATAGCAACTAGAACTTAGCGACATAGCAACTAGAACTTAGCGACATAGCAACTAGAACTTAGCGACATAGCAACAAGAACTTAGCGACATAGCAACTAGAACGTAGCGACATCTACTGAAATAATTCTAACAATAGGTACCTCAACTTCAAAAAAAAGTATTTCCGTAATAACCGTTTTCATCAGATAAAACCTTCTTACATAATTTACGTTGTCCAAACAATCTCATCAGAAAAGTTGGAGCCATAAAGAGACAACGACGCATTATTTAGCAAGTTTTGCCCGCGGCTTGCAAAGCAAAAATTTAATAACTGGTCCGCATCGAGGCACTCAAACTATTACAAACTGACGACGGCGCTTCCGGCGGCTGTTATGTCGCAGGTTTAAATGAAGACATAAGGTAGTAAACGTATAAAAAAAACTGCTACGGGATAGTTAAGGATCATTAAACAGTGTTGTTTTGCGAAGTGCAGACACTTTAAGATCAGAATTGTGATTTTAGTTTTAGATAAGTAATAGATAATCAAAGATAACTTTTGCTATGAGACTAGCTGCAAAATCGCGAAAAAAACAACTGCTCCATACAAACAATTCATTATCTACCGACAAGATGTTCAGAGTAGTTGCTTTTAAGCCTTCGGTAAAAGCGTGCATGCACCGTGTACAGACATTTCGCGAAGTGTCGGTGTAATACCATATATGTGGATCATCTACCACTTAGACATAATACAGGGTTATATGCTTGCCTTGTCCTAAGACTTAGCCCAAAGATGGTGGTTAAGACCATAATTCACGCGCTATCACGCGCATTCACGCGTTATTTGTATAAAATAGTCTACAGATATTATCCTTTCTTATATCCATCCCTCTTTGTCAACGGTATGGTAGGTATTTGTTAATATTCTAGAAATACTTATTAATACTCTAGAACTGCGGCGAAATTGCGCGATATTGATACACTACTATCAGCTGCTTAACGGCCGAATTGATAATCCTCGTGCATTGGGTCGCTGCTCGCTGGCGGTGCCGGACCGGCCTCGCCACTCGCGAGCTTGTAGAATGCGTATGCTGTTCCAGATGCCGCCCGTGCGCACCGACACGGCTCTCTATGCTCCTACGACCCGAGCCATTAATCTGCTTAACGATCTGATTGCTCATACACCGGATATCGATATATTTTGTTTTAAATTCAATGATATGTTAAACGCATGCATAAGTTTTTTAAGTTGATAAATTCTTTTTTATTAGTAATTGAGTAAATTTTTTTTAGTGTATATTTCTGGCTTTCTATGCGTGTTGGCTAGTCTAGACTGTAAGCATAGCAAGTAATTGTTGTAAAAATAAAATAAATAATTATGAACCACTTTTAAGATATGGCGAACTCCGAATTGAAGAAAAAAATCAGATGTTCCACAAAATTGCAACTCGTAATCGACAAAATTTATATAACACAGCTGATTTTTTTTCTCGTATTCCTTATTATCTTTATGTAAATGTAAAAGGCATAAGTGAAAAATGTTCACAGTTTAGTCACGAATGTTTTATCCAAGTGATCAACAAAATCGCAGGTTTAACTGGACAACGGTAACGAAATAAAAATGAATAATTTGACGTTTTCGCAATTAAGTTTCAACATAAACAATGGAAGTTAATCGACCGTTCAGTTTTTTATCGGGAGTTGGTTCACTGAATTTCATTAATTTTCAGCCTTGTTCTATTATATATTCTGTACTGGGAAGCTATTGATTTTACGCTGAGCTGAATATATTATAAGGGCCCAAATAGCCTATCTTTTTACGCCTATAATGCTCTTGAACAATTTCACTTAAACGCACAAATTATTTTCAAAATTGTTTGGCCAATGGCCAAATATCTACAACGCAGGTGGGAAACGCCAAAAAAAACAATAGAATAAAAGTTTGAGCTAGAATTTCAATTTCCTGCGTGGAAGTATGTACTTAGCTGAAAACATTTCCTCTCGATCCGTAACAGTAACTCCTTCATACTGCTTGGCAGTTGAGTAAATAACTAGCAAAGATACGCTACTTCCCCCGTTGGGCTCAACAAGAGAGCTTTCTACCACAACGAAAGTTCGTTCCAGACGCTCTCCCCGTGATGATAGGTCAACAGGTCAGCACTACTCAGCGCCACTCAAAACTTCGAACTATACCATTACAAAACCTTGCACACCACAAAACTGTGATATCGACGTATATTCAATCTCGTGATGCCTTTAAATTTTGCTGGAAACATTGCCTCTGGACCAAAAACAGAGCAACTCTTGCATAATATTGCTCGAATAATTGATAAATGATTTCTTCTTCTTAAACTTCCGCAAATGCTTTCGGCTAGCGTTCCACTTTAACAAAATCTTATACCTAATAATAAGGAGACAACACTTACCCCTTTAGCGGAGCACTCGTTGTTGTTGTGGTCTGTAGGGCACTTGGTGTGGTCGATGAAGGGGAAGATGGAGGTGCAGCTCTGGTTCACGCAGACAAGGTTGTCGCCGCAGGGCGTGCCGTCGCGGACCAGCCCCAGTGGAGCTATCTCCGAGTGCTTCGGCAGGCCCGTCGTGGCCCTGGAAAAGTTGGCCAGGACACGTTGTATTGTATGGTAGATTGGCAAAACACCAGCCACTAGGACATAATATATCGTAATATATAGTTGGGATTTGATGTTGTTAATAATTTGGCATGCTTAGCGTGTTTTTCAGTAGAGTGAGTTATAGAAATGCGATCTGATGTGAGATGTAGGCGATTGGAGTAGAATTTCGACGGCGTGTGTGAATCTACCAACCCATACCAACTGTATCATCACGGCGTGGTGAATTTGCTTATATATACGGAGTGTCTGCCATTTCATGAGCAATAGTTCAAGATATGGGTCGTTGTGCCGTTGCTTGTAATGGCCAATTTTTACAGCAGATAAATTACAAAATCGCAAAAAACAACTGTTTTATACAAAAAGTTTGTCTAACCTCAAAAAGAAGCATGGAACAGCGAGTTTTTTTTCCATGATCCCGAATTAGGCTTGATGAAAGATTTGGCGAGATGTATGAGATGAGAAATACTCACTTGCACTCGTACTCTGTGCTCTTGATATTGATGAGTGTGCGCGTGAAGTATTCGTCCATACCGGATACTATTGGATAGCGGTTCCCGAGCTGGCACTGCAACGACCCGCACCGCACGTTCCTGCAAAATACCAGAGATTATGCTTTAAGTCTTTTGAAGCGTATGTTTCTACTGTTCTAAAAAATTCGTAGCTGTCACAATAACGCCAGTGATCAGTCGCAAATGTCGCAATATGCGACTTGCAATAGGAATTCTACTCCATGCTCATTTATCAATGTAAAATCAATAGCTTTTCTTCAGTTTCTTCCTATTCTCTAACACTGCAGGGTCTGCGTCGGGTACAAGACCACAAAACATCCTTCCCCATCTTCTAATTTCTCCCCATTTCTACTGATAATCTTCAGGATGTTGGTAGTTAGAAAGAAATACAAAACACTTACTCCATCTCGCACTTGATGTAGTTCCCAGCGTTATCCTTCCCGCAGTGTCCCGTCACCGCCCCCTTCGAGTTGAACTGATCAAAGCACTCCTTGTCCCCACCCAGCGCGCCAGGGCCCCATATCCTCTCGCACTGCAGGGACAGCGTAGGGCACTGGCCCGCAAAGCAGTACCCCTTGCCGTCTTCGCAAGGCTCCCCGTTCTTCCGGTGAGCGTCGGGAGGACAGGTGCCCGAAATACCAGTGCAAGTTTCTTCTAAGTCGCATTCGTTGGTCGCGTCGCGGCAGGTTATGCCTCGAGGTTTCAGCTGGAATGTTGGAGTAGTGTTAGATTCCAATAATTGGTCCTAAAGATCAAAAACCTTCGGATCTCAGATTCTGTACCTTGAATGTTGTACTCCTTTACTTGAACTTATCTTTCTGAGAATTCATAGAAATACTATCGGAAGAAAATATTTTTTCTGTTCCAGAAAGTTTTTTTGTGAAAAAACCCCACTATTAAGAATTTTTGTGACAAGCGATTCAAAAACATTTTTTTACTACAGGACTTAGACTGAAGTGCAAAATCCTACTAATATTTTAAACGTGAAAGTTTGTGAGGGTAGATGGATGGATGGATGGATGGATGTATGAATGTTTGTTACTCTTTCACGCAAAAACTACTGAACGGATTGAGATCAAACTTTGCAATAATATAGCGTATATATCAGAATAACACATAGGCTATAAATTATAATGATATATTACGTATGCGGGCGAAGCCGCGGGTATAAACTAGTATGACATAAATAAATGTAGGTATATTTACAAAGTTCGTCTTATTTATTTTAAATATTCTAATATTTCCTCACCTGACACCTCTCGCAGCATTCTCCAGAAGCACATTGCGCCTCCTTTGTGAGCCGGCAGGTGAAGGGATCACAGCATGGGTTGGTGTTCTGGCACTCGTTGATGGTCCCGCAGTCGCACTCCTCGCCCTCGTCCAGTCGACCGTTACCGCATTGGTGGTGGATCACCAACTGTCAATATTCAATTAGATCGTTTCAGTTGCTCATCTGAACTTCTGGTGTACTTGTGGAGCATTGCGTGCATGCCTTGAGCATTCATTCTCGCCATCGATGGCTCCTTCTTGCGGCGGCGTCGTGTGTCGGGTCGTTCTCTTCCCTAAAATATGGTCGAGGAGAGCGATGGCTGGCACATGCGTCACACTCGTGATCGGGTGCTGCATGCGGGTCGCCGGTCTGCTTGTGGCATTCACGCAATGCACCGAAACTACTAACTTAGGCTAAAATTTAAACTAACCCATCTCTATTGTAGGTACTAACTCTTTTTGTACAGTAAAATCGAATAATTGAATATTTTAGTAAACAAAAGGCACAGACCCTGGAGTCTGTGGTTTGTAATTTCCCAATAAATAAAAAAAAAACTTCTGGTGTACGCGACATATCTTCAAAGTGTTTATAGATCCTACGTTTGCCTTACAGCATGCTAATGGTCTCAGCATCACAACACCGCTATCATCTAGACTCGAGCCTATGTATTATTATCACTGAACGTCTTGGCCTGTAGATCATTGCATTGGTATTTAAGTGGTGGTTTACGTATCTAGTTGTATTTTGTTACAATAAATATGAGTAATATTTTGTTCTAAAGAAGTAAAGAAGGTAAAACATATAGATAGAGCCTAGTTTTAGCTGTAAGTAATTAAAAAAGAGTGAATAACTAAATCGTCTAGTTGCTTGGTATCCGGTCTCAAAGCTGACTAGTCGCCATTTGATATTATAACTCCGAAACTACGAGTACATTGTTGGAAAACAGGGGGAATCTCTTGCGTAACTTACTACCCAACTTCAGGGAAACAATTCTTGCTCAACGACTTTCATGCGAAAAAATACTTCAGTTTATCGGATGCTCATCTAGTTACCTCCCGCTTGGCTTACGAGAAAGTTGAAAACTTTATTTCCCGCGCCGTCTATTTTTCTTCTGATTAAATTCATTGCGAGTCTCGGGATAATTTACTTCTTGGTAATGTGAAGGGTTTGCCGCTGTTAGTTGGGCGAGAATTCAACTTGAGCAGCCATTCGGAACGCCGTTCCATCGGGTATTTATGGCTGAGATCCTAATTGGAAAAATAAATGCAAAACAAGTTCCGTGCGTCGTTCCATCTCCGTGTGATGAGAAACAAATTCAATCCTCGCAAAACAAATACATGAAAGGAAATCGATAGAGGTAAACAAACCTCTGCGAAGCAGTGTACTAATAAAAGATGCATCAGAGAAACGACTCAGCTGGTACGGAGCAACAGCACCGTAAGCGCGGAACCGCACCGAATTTTATTTACTTATTCGTACATCGGAAATCAAGCGCGAGGAACACCGCGGCGTCACACCCATCTCTTCGATAAATATGTAAACGTACAGAATCGAAGAGGGAGAAGCAAGGAGCATTATCATTCGGCAGTATGTAAATTTATTCCAATAAACCGTCCCGAGTCTCGTCCGTGTTATTATATATTCGCAAACGAAGAGATAATTCCGCGAGCGGGCAGCCCGCATTTCCATAACTTTTATTAAAGGAGTGGGCCTCAGGAGCGGCGCGAACAATACGGTGGAGCTCTGATTAATTTCCAACGTGGAAATCTGTTTTGCATTGGGATGAAGCGTGGCGTGTTAATGAGGGAAGTGTGCCGATGACGCGCCTGACTTCTCGGGTTAGCTGCGACGTCTTGTCGGGGAAATCGCCAGCCGCCAAATACACCGCTTTAACAGATATGGATATACGACAGAGCTCGTTTAGTGAAAATTGTACTAACAGCGTAATCTGGCATATAGCAATGCAAGCAATATTTAAGTAAGTAGTCACATGACACACGGGGTGATTGAGTGCTCAAGTACTGTAAGACGTCATTGTACATCTTTAGAGGTTAGATTATCAATGGAAAAACCCTGCCATTGTCAAAAAAGCAGTTGTATGGAAAAATTGAATAAACAACTATTTTTCAAGATATTAAACAGATCACATAAATTAGTACGATGATAATATGTATCTATCAAAAGTGCTCAATTAGTCTGCACGTAGAGACAAAAAGTTTTTAACTCAAAATATTTTATATAGTAGGTATAATCCTACTATAATATTATAAACGCGAAAGTTTGTGAGGATGGATGGATGGATGTTTGTTACTCTTTCACGCAAAAACTACTGAACGGATTGAGATGAAACTTTGCAATAATATAGCTTATACATCAGAATAACACATAGGCTACAATTTATAAAGATATTTTGTGAATTGTCCAAAATATAACGATAAATGTTGAGTAAGTAGGAAAAATCTGCCATCTGCGAGCTACTCTAGCGTGCGCTGCAAGAATGTCAAAATAAACAACTGTCGATCGAATATCTGTCAAATCAATCGATGAGCAGTCCTTGGATATCATCATACTGATAATATATTATGTACCTATATATACCTATATTTAATATTATAAATCCGAAAAGTTTGTTCTTTTTTCACGCAGCAACGGAGCAACGGATTGACTTGATATTTGGCATAGATATAGTTCGAGGGCCGGAAAGTGACATGGGCTACTTAAATAAAAGGTTTCTGTGAGATAGCATAAATGTCGAAATCCACGCGGGCGGCGCCGCGGGTAGAAGCTAGTAATACGAATATTTGTAAAAGATAGCTCTCTAAATTATCCCTTATACTGTTTATCTCTCTTGATGTTTCTACACTCAGATATACTAGCAGAAGATAACATGCGAAACAACAATTTATTGGTGTTCATAAATCTCTAACCTTCCTAGGAATTTCATATTCCAGATACTCGAGAGGAATTTTTATTTCGGCATAAAAAAAGCAAATTTGGTAAATCTATGAACACAAAAATTGAACCTCTTCAATTTCATAGGAAGCCTTTTGAATTATGCGAGCAGTGATTGCTTGTTACACAAAAAGTACTTATCAGGCATTATTAAGAATAATAATATTGGAGCTCTTTAGAAACATGATATTAATGAAAATAATTTAGTATACAGCGTTTGTATACAATATGGTTTTTTACGATATAAAAATACTAGACATAGTATGAAATGTACGATAGAATTAAGAATTTTCCCCGTTTTGAAAGTCATTTGACAAATTACAGTCATGTTCACAAGGGGATTGAAAAGTTATGTATCTTGATAATAAAGTTATTATCATCATCACCAGTAATAAATATTTTTGTATTTTGTATTTTGTATTTTTGTATCATTTCCTTCAGAAACCATAGACCAATTAGCTGGGAACGGTAATGGAAAAAAGGTTTGTTCCCAGTGTTACTACCATTCTTACTACCAGTAGTAAGAACGGTAAACGAATTACTCTTCTTACTACTACAGTTGAAAGTTGTTAGAACAGTAAAAAAAAATTACTCGTGTTACTACCGTAAAATTAAAATAACAAAAACAAACAAAACATGACAGATTTGTTATTTAAACCGAATTTAAGTTGGCTCCTTTGGTTTATTAGGTGTCTAGATTTCTGCGCCTGCAAGACCACGTAGGTAGCGTCATATTCTCAAAGCTTACGTCACATTAGCTAAGCAGGTACTAGAGAGAAATTAATTTAAAAATAGTGCGTGGTGTCCCTCCGCGCGGAAGAAGTGAAACTTCGACAGCAGTGCTTTCATACCCCTTCCATGGTAGCGCTAAACGTTTAACGCTACCTTGTTGGAAGTAGCATTAAAAGTTTCCCTTCAATATTTTTTTTTGCAAAAAATAGCATGACCGACTTCACCCGTGTACAGAATTCGCGAATATTTCGCACTGATCGATGTAGCATTTTTCACTTTATTGTTGATTTATCAAAAGGCTCAGCCGATTTCGATTTAATTTAAATGGGACCAACTGCAAAGTATTATACTCTTTCCGAAAACCAAAAAAATATTGAAATCGGACTACTATGAAAATAGTTGTAAAAAATATACATACACGTCGAATTGAGTACCTCCTCCGGTGGTTCGTCGGTCAATAAAATAACTTAATAAACAGGTGAAAATGCGAGAAACTGCCTTACAAGGCTGCATGTCAAAAGCTCAACTTTCAACGTGATTTTGGAATCGTGTTCGAGCTAGAACTATCCATTCCGCACTTGTTGATGGTAATAGCACTACTGTTTAACATTGCTACTGCTCAAGTTGGGAAGTTTTAACATTATGCTGAAGAATAATGATTCAAGAGAACGGAAACTTTGTGATTTTTGTAAGACAGATTTCGTATAAATCAAGTTGGGTTTTGCTTTTAGTATGCCATATGCTTATTCAAGCTATTTTAGTGAAGTAAAACATTTTATCATTGGTTAAGTGTCGCACGACACTTTTAATTTGATTAGTATTTGACTAATTCTATCTAACATAAACTGCTGATTTTACTTTTGAAAAATATAAAGGTTTTATACCCATACAAAATGATACTATGTAATCAATTTATCATTGCCATATTTTTAAACAGATACATTTTAATCATAATTAATACATGCACAGCTTTAAAATAATCTAAAAGATCTACAATGTTGTATTGTAAGTCAACGCAAAGTAACTTCGTACAGACCAGCGGGCTTAGCATACGGACCATAAAATAATTCTATCGACGTGTCAGAACGTGACAGATTTATGATGAAGCATATATCTGTCACCTTTGCACACGTCGACAAACTCTTGTCGTGGTCTTGTACATAGCTTTTTTTCGAGCCGTTTGAAAGCCTCTGACATGGCTAAACGCTTAAAACAATCGACCTACAATTTAACATGTCATTCGAGCCACGGTAGCGCTCTGTTAGAAGTGCCACCCACCTGATGACTGACCGTGCCAAAGGTGCTACACTTGGTTCATTGCTGAGAAACACCTAGTCAAACTACGCTATGAGCCCTACAGTCGACGCTAAGAGATCCGGGCGTATCCAATGTAAAATCCGATAGTTCAGCAAACTTGGCATCGATTTTCAACCACCCAAGGTCCTCCAAAGATATCAATAGAGATGATGTTAACACAGCAGTAAAAACATGATAAAGAGGACGGGGGTTCAAGGACACGGAGAGGCGTATCTTATGGTAATGAGACGTCCCTATAAACCGGATTTGTGATTGAGCTGTCGGGTTATAAGGAAGACATTGAATACGTAAGGGCTTATTAGCTGAGCTCTTACTGTACCGGACAACGGGTGGAAGGAGATACTTATGGACGAGAGTAAATAATGACAACGGGGTAGAACGAGATATGTATAGACGCGGGTAAATAATGGAAGTAGATTGAAAATATTGATGTGTGGGATCGTTTTCTTTTACGGTTGTTCGGGAGTAGGTACCGCTTGAGAAAAATTGAAGCCTGGTAGGAAATATAAATTATCATGACGTATTTCTTATATTTGTATTGTGTTTTGAAATATTGGAGAAATGATGAAATATCTCCATTTACATAAAATACCTAGAAAACCGTTTTGTTTCTCCACAACGTTTCAGTTGTGCCAGTTGTTGAAACATTCTTGAATTTGTTAATAAGTTTCTATAACGTTTATGCTGTGACTTCAAGTAAGTATTGAACATTCTCAGGGACTCGGGAGTTAATATAAAACACAAATACACAAAAGCATAGATATATCGCAAAATCAGTATCGTCATTCTTAGAGAGTCAAAAAAAATGAAATAGCTGCTCAAGATGATGTAACTTAGTGTTATAGAAAGCATTTGGAGGATTTAGCTATGGGAGAACCCTTAAACGCGCGTGTCCCTCTGTCATGGTATAAAAAGTAAATAATCTCCAGTAGAAATGAGATATCAGTAATTTAATTCCACAATTTTAGACTTTAGTGTTTCAATAATTGAAGTGAAATTGGAATATCAATAACTGAGCTGCACTGGCCAGTGGCCATGCTCGTTCTACCTTAGTATTCCATCTCCTGTTAGCATTTCGACTTAATTGATACCATATACATACAATCAAGGTCAAATCTTGAGTGTTCATGAAAACAGTTCAGCCCGCTATAATTATACGCATCATGTAAAGCTAACAAAGTTTTTCACGTGTGTTGTTATTAAAAGCTTTTTCTGCAACTAAATCCTCCAAAACAAAGCCCTGTCTCCGTCATTTCCTGACAATTACAATATATCTTCAAGTTAAGAGTGAATAGGTATCTTCTAGGTCTATATACTCCATCATCGGCTACAGCTTCGCTTTCCTTCAGGCGAGTTGGTGGCCAAATGTAGCCCTATCCTGCACAAAAAAGTATCGGTTCTGCGCTGCAAAAGCATTTTCTTGGTGTACCTCGTTAGGTTTGTTGAGGAGGCACAGCCCTTGTCCCAGTCGGAGCTCGTTGATGTAGTCGTTCTTAGAGCAGTCGGAGAACTTGTAGGGTTGTACGTTATCGGAGCCCATGATGGACTGCGCCATGATGCAGCCGTGCCAGTCGCGGCAGAAACACTGCTCACGCCCGTCGTCGTGCCCCATGCCTGGCAAATAATTCTTATATAACAACAATTTTTTTTAAGTATTAGGGAATAACTTACATACGGTTTATTACTGTTTTTGACTAAGTTTAATATTTAGTTTTGAAGTGGACATTGATTTATCTAGGTATAATTTTAGAATCTAAAACATAACAGCACGGTTAATGAACACAGAGCCAGCCTGGTTTTAGAATGGTTCCTTAATATTATTCTTGATTCTTTTACTTTAAACATTTGGGAGTGAAGGTTGTGAAGCGGAAGATCGCCACACTTGTTGACGCATTCACTCATTTGCGTATCGCACAACACTGATCTCATTCCTTCTTGACTTGTGGACGAGCGATAAGTTGAAAAAGGAATCCCCTGCTGTGGCTCATCTACACACCTTATTGCTGGTTTTGGGGCGTACAGATGAACTTAAGCACAGCGTGTTTGGGACAAACTTACCCAACTCTACGAACTCTTCCCCCGGAAATATTAGAATACTATGGGAACAACTAACAGCTAAACATACCGATGTTATGTCCGATCATGTGCGCCATGGTGCCTGCGAGGAGATGCGGCTCGTACGTGTTGGTGTCCACTGAGATGCCGACGGATTTCGGCGTGCACAGCGTGTCCGGGACGGATATACCCGACTCTCCTCCCGGGAACGTTAGACCTCTGTAGAAGAAATAATTGGGTTATAATTTTGTTCTTTTCTTTTTCTATGAAACAATTTGATTTATAAGAAGTGAATAACGTGACTACGCTAAAATTAAAATCAAAAACGGTATTTTGAATACCTATTTTGAATATTAGGTTAGATAAGTCGTGGTGCGAAGTAGGGTATTTTGGTAGTAGGTATTATTAATAATACAATAATAAGCTTTCCATAAAATTTTAGGGCTACCTTCTAGTAAAATAATGAACATTAATAGAATATGATAACCAGTATATTATAGCTGTTATTATTGAGATAATATTTTTACATAATGTTTTATCTACTTCAACCATATTACGTTACCTAACTAAAACATTAAGTATTTGACTTCTTAATTTCAAGTATCTCATGGCGCACTATTATATGTAATAAAATGAAATCTAGCAGGCAAGGAGAACCAGAAACATCAAAACGAAAGATAGATTGCCACGCGTCAGTAGTTTGTATTACTTTAACTATACCCCATGGTGATATAACAAGGAAAATTATTCATCGAAAAGTGTAATTGCATTCTCGCGCAAAAGTTGTAGAGTATTTATATTCTCACTACGGCTCCCTAGTGTAAAATATTTTGCTCTAGTTACACGTTTGTAGGTTTATTATGGTAATAATAACAAGAAGTTGTATCATTAATGCACTAGGATCTCCTAGATAGTTGCGAGTTGTTGTAAACCTGTCTGCGTTTATATCACGTCATTTAAATTGTCGGACTTAAAGACGATTGCCATCTACAGGTTTCTATGGTGTTGCTATGACGTGTAAGTATACCGCAGAATAAGATGACTTCATTACTTATCATTTTTGACTGAGCAAGCAAGACGAATGTCTAAGCGATCCGATTTAAGCTCGCGAAGTGCTCATGCTAAGTGCCCAGGTAATGGTTTTTTGTGGCTTTTAACCTGATCAAATTTGCACGCTATGTGCCTTACCCATTGCCACTTAAACTAGATCATCCCCTAAGATTTTCAATGAATTAGTAAGTAACTACTTAAAATTCCACAAAACATAAAGCACGTGGTCGGAATTTGATCTTTGCAATATTAAAACTGAATTTATTTAGACTACAGAGCTCGTTTAAACTTAAAACAACAAACTAAAAGTCCATTTTGAACTCGAAAAAAGTTAAACGCAAGCTTGCATTCCGGCGAAGCGGGAGTTCACGCACACTGCACATGCTTAGCAATTTGCAGTTCTTTGACTGCAGTGGAGAGCAGCCGGAATGTTGTACGAAACATGAACCTAAGTTAAATAATGTTATCTTGAAACTATGAACATTTGAACAATCCAAGCGTTTCAGGTGAACTTACTTTAGCTAAAGTTGTGGAGGTATTTCTTTTAAGGGCCTGACTTTAGCAACGAAATGATAATGAGTTTTGTACGGACAGTTGATATTATTTTTTTCGTTCTATCAGTTTCAGCTTACTACTGATTGGCTTTCATCTAATCAAGCATGCGACTACAAACAGCCACGAAAAGAACTCATTTTGACGTGTGAAAAAGTGACAGATATATACTTTGCCATAACGCTGTCTCGTTCTGACACTACGAACGAAATATTTCGTGGCGCGCATACTAGCCAGGCTGGCGGCTTAATAAAATGACTCCAGGAATAGCCTCCCGGCCTATACGAACTTACATTTTTTTAACAATTTATAATGATACAGTTCGATAAAATAAATCTTAAAAAATAACTTATGTATAACTAGAGAATCTATAGTTCTCTAAAGTTTACCTACTACAATAATTACTCAATAATTTAGGTTCATGATTATATCCTAAACATTTTGTTTAGTGCTTGGTAAAATATGAATAAGACTTACTTTTAGCCTAATACTTAAAGTATGAAAACAATATGAACATTGGCTGAATTCGAATTCTTCCATACATTTCTTAGAAGACAGTTCTTATAAGATAATGATGGATCAGGATAGATAATATATAAGATTCCGAAGAATAATCACATAGAAACCTTAATTGTATAATTGGACAGAAAATTACTAAACCAGAATTGCTTGTATTAATAATGAACTGTAGGTAACCAAGAGTACTTATACAAAGATTTTTATGGATTTTATTTCAGTCAATCGAAAAAATAAGATGCCATTATACTCAATATCATTTAAGAAGACATAATTCTTTAATTACTAGGGGAATTGTACTAAGGATACGTAGTAGCGAAGACTCGGTCTAACTCGAGAGTCATTTGACAAAGTGCTCCACTTTGCGTATAAAATATAACTCGAGTCAGAGCTAGACGAATCGCCATTAATCAGAAGTGATCTAGAGCAATATCCGTCAACATTTTATCTCTTATCACCCTCACCTTAAAGTTCCGAATTCGGAGCTAATGTTCGCGTAATCTCGGATATCCTGCAATCGACGCTCGTCCCGCTCAGAGGTAGAGACCTTATCGATAAGACGGCGACGTTATCGAGACTTGTTACCGACTTCCAAGTCGATCGATGCCGGTTTATGAGCAGGAAAGTCGACTCTGTTCCGAGTTTTTTGAACCCTCCTAATATATTCATTTTCGAGAAGAAAAGAGTGTCATTTTATTTTTAAACCGTGACAAAGATGTAGGTACAACAGATTTTTTTTTATTCCTTTTAGGTTTGCGTTTGACTACATACTGCCTAATGTTGAGCAGATATGCGGTCTAGAATGTAGCACGCTTACCTAGAAGATACCTATTTACTCGGGATTTGAAGACACCCACGTTGTACTTTAGCGGGAAGACAGACCCAGGCAAAGCGTTCCACATTCTGGCTGTTCGTATGAGGAATGAGGATTCGAAACGCTTTGTTCTAGCGCGCGGAATGTCCACCATAAAAGGGTGGCGTTTTGGTCGCGTCTGCCTAGCCATACGATAGAAGAAAGGGGCAGGTGGGTCCAGATTGTGCAACTCCTGAGCGCACTCTCCAAAGTGAATCCGATAAAAAGCTGACAAACACCCCACCTTACGTCGATGCTCAAGACTTTGCAGCTAGTTAGTCAAGGTATCGTTGTCAATCAGCCTCCCGGCTCGCCGCTCAATCGACTCCAGAGCCTCCAGTTGATATTTGGCAGAGCCATCCCAAAGGTGTTAGCAGTATTCTAAGCAAGACCTGACTTGTGCTTTATAAAGGCTAAGTAGTTGCTCAAGTGTGAAATACCGTCTCACCTTAGAGAGAACACCAAGTTTTATGGAGGCTAATTGGGCTTTTGAGTCTATGTAAGAGCCAAAGTTAAGAGTCGATGAGAGCGAAACTCCAAAAGAGATACGTTTAAAATAAAATGTAGAATTTTGATTTATTTTCAGATAATGAGTATGTTACTCGTACCTACTTACTCTGCTACTTGGTTACTATAAAAAGTGACATTCGTTCACACTTTATTTATAAATATGAATTATTATCATTAAGTTATTTAGTTTAACATCTTTGTTTACCTGTAGCCTCTCTTTCTACGACTGAATAAAAAATCACAATTGAAAGTCACAATTTTCTACGGAACGCTAGCAAAACTATCTTCTGGACTTTCATTGGCCCGCCAAAGGGTCTGGGCATCACTGGTACTAACTAGAAAATAGCTAACACATCCATACATGCTTCCCGACATCATTAAAACGGATATTTAAATAAGAATCGGGTATTACCACGGTACGCAAGTAAAACATTCTCTTACTAGTCAAGCATTCGACCACGAAAACTCACGAAAGGAACTATTTTCGACGCGTGAAAAAGGGACAGGCTGATATACGCTTTGCTTTAACGCTGTCTCGTTCTGACCCTACGAAATAAATATTTCGTGGTGCGCATCCTAGCCTAGCTGGGCGACCTTCATTGACACGTCTCAAGTACATGAGCATCGATATTATCGGCTAGACCATAGCATTATCCAAACAATAATGATAAAAGTTTTCTTGTTTAATTCAATCAATCATTTATTTCACAATAATTAAATTACATCAAAGGTAAGCAGCTGTACTAGGAAACCCTGTGTTACAGCTGCTTTAATTTTAATGATTATTCTAATATACGGCATATTTGTTATAACAACGCTTCCCGACATCATTAAAACGAAAATTGAAATCAGGATCGGGTATTTCCACGGTACGCGAGCGAAACTTTCCCCTGGGTGACCTTCATTGACCCGTCCCAAGTACCTGGCCATCGCTAATTTCGGCTAGTGACTCCTCCAGTTACATAAACAAGCGGGAGCTAGAAATTGGATAAAATTCTCGTGTTTGCAGGCGAGAGCCTTGGGCGGAAGGGCTCGGCCTTCTCTATTTAATTTAACTGCTAACGGTTATTACATTAGCTTGGTTTGTTTAAGTTGCTCCTATTGGTCCGGAGAGAACATTTTCTGGTGAATATAAATTGATTGCGAAATAAATTATGTCTACGCAGCGATAGTTGACTTTCCATAGCTCCATTTCGGGTATTTTCGTACCGACTACATAAATATTTTCCTTTTACACAAATGACATTTTCCTTTAAGAAATTATTACTACATAGTATAAAACAAAGTCGCTTCCCTGTCTGTCTGTGTCTGTCCCTATGAATACTTATATCTTTAAAACTACGGATTTTGATGCGTTTTTTTTTAAATTGAGTGCTTTAAGAGGAAGGTTTATATGTATAACACACCTGTGCAAAGCCGGGGCGGGTCGCTAGTTAGAGTATATACAAATACATATGTATACTAGACGCAAGAAGTGAAATGTGCGCTATCGAATTGGTATCAATATGAGACACACGTCACAAAGTTTGACACTACACCGATAACAAGTTACGCGCGGTCCCATAGGATAGGAACAATCGTACGTGCCGTATCGAGGCGCGAGTCCCGTAAATATTTGATGGGCATCAATCATGTAGTACACGCATCAATAATACGCCGAGAGTCGTGTAAAATCGGCGTACCTCCGCGTACTCGCGTACCAAGAATCCGTGAATCCGGGCGACGTGCCCCCAGATGTCGGAGCCGAGTTATGACGGAGTGGGGAGGGAAGCGATTATCTCCCAAGTCGGAACTCGTAATTTGTAATAATCGGCGATAATCGACAGATGTGTTAGGAAATGTGATCGTTATAGATTACGATTGAAGATGGAATAAGTAATGGAAAGTATTCTCGAGTTTTTGGCGCTTAAAAGTTGAGTGGTCGGGGAAAAGTTGGGTGATTTGGAACAGAAACGATCAGCTTTGAGTGAGAAAAGTTTGTTATTGCTTATTATGTGTATGGAGATACCTATTTACTTCGTGAGAATAAAGCATGACTTTCCGTGGGGTTCCAGAAAGGAAATGAATTTTGACAATCTCTTCGAGCGTTATCAATCTTCAGTCGAGCACTGTATGGAATCGAATACGAAGCTTGTTAGAAAATGTATAAGTTTACCTACTTACGCTTTTTGAGAAGATTTTTAGATTTGACTTTGAGTTACTTTACATGGTTTGTGAAATGAAAACTTTTTAAGCGGCGTTGTACACATTTTACAATGGGTAAAAAATGTTAAACTCGCATCAGGTGACCTGATCTAAAATTCGTAAGAGAGAGGTAGCAAGTTTTTACTTCTGTCAGCACTCCCGGAGTTCAACCCGTTGGTTTCTATGTAAACTAGTTCGAAATGATATTTCGAAAATTTATGGTTATACTGTCAACAAAACAGCTTCTAAGTATTTTCATGTGCTTCGCGATATCTTTCTCGACGTTGAAGTGTTTTTTGCCACGATTCAATGTATACCGTTTAGACATGTCAGAGACCTTCAGGCGGCCTAAAAACTCTGATATAAGGGCTAGCCACCCGACCTTTTATTTCGAATAGGTTCGCGTTTGACTACACACTGCCTGATGTTAAGCAGATGTGCGGTCGAGGGTATAGCACGCTTACCTAGAAGATACCTATTTACTCGGGATTTGAAGATATTCACGTTGTACTTTAACGGGAAGACAGACCCAGGCAAAGCATTCCACATTCCGGCTGTTCGTATGAGGAATGAGGATTCGAAACGCTTGGTTCTAACGCGCGGAATGTCCACCATAAAAGGGTGGCGCTTTGGTCGCGTCCATCTAGCCGTACGATAGAAGAAAGGGGCAGGGGGGACCAGATTGTGCAACTCCTGGGCGCACTCTCCGAAGTGTATCCGGTAAAAGGCCGACAAACACGCTACCTTGCGACGATGCTCAAGACTTTGCAGCTGCGTCTTAGTCAAGGTGTCGTTGTCAATCAGCCTCCTGGCTCGCCTCTCAATCGACTCCAGAGCCTCCAGTTGATATTTGGCTGAGCCATCCCAAAGGTGAGAGCAGTATTCCATGCAAGACCTGACTTGTGCTTTATAAAGACTAAGCAGTTGCTCAGGTGTGAAATACCGTCTCACCTTAGAGAGAACACCAAGTTTTTTGGAGGCTAATTGGGCTTTGAACTCTATGTAAGAGCCAATGTTAAGAGAAGATGAGAGTGAAACGCCCAATAGTTCCAAGCTGTCAGTTACCGGAACGGAGACACCACGGAAAGCGGGAGACAATTGAAAGGGTCTCCTTTTGGCCGAAAACAGACAGCCCTGAGTCTTTGTGGCATTAAACTTGACCAGGTTAGCATCACCCCAGTCGGATACCGCCTGCAGACTCAAGTTAAGCCGTTCAACTATAGCCTCTCTGTGTAACTCGATCTGTGGCCCGCTGGTTCTTGCATCGGATGTGTAGCTCTCCACGACTGTACTGTCATCTGCGTACCCAAAGATCCCGGGCTTAAGCAGATCGTTGATATGCAGTAGGAAGATTGTCGCAGAAAGCACAGACCCCTGAGGAACACCGCCATTGATAGCCATTTGGTCTGACGAGCAGCCATCAACGACAACTCGTATCGACCGATTCCTCAAGAAATCTGATATCCATGTGCAGAAATCAGCAGGCAGGCCGTAGCTTCCAAGATTTGGGCACTAGACCTGTCTTCAGAGATAGGCGAAAAAGGCGAGTTAGCACAGGCGACAGCTCAGGCGCACAAGTCTTCAATACAATGGCCGGAATACCATCAGGGCCACTGGCTTTGTTCACATCTAGACTGCGGAGAACTTTGAGGACCTCCTTTTGCCGGATGTGTATTTCACTCATTACAGTGTCACAGTTTGGCAAAATTGGAGGTCTCGCACTACCGGGGTCTAGACGCGAAGACTCAGCAAATTGAGATGCAAATAAATTTGCTTTCTCCACCGCGGTATGGGCCAGCGAACCATTGGGTTTCAGCAACGGAGGCAGTGAGGGGCGGCATAAGTTCGCTTCAACCGATTTAGCTAGGGACCAGAATGCCTTACTACCCGTAGGGTAAGACCTATACAAACTTACTTACTTAATGTATACCGGTGTAGCAACTTCGTGTTTAGCGTACCTACGGAAGTATTTTAGTAGTAACGATTACTCACGCTGACAGTCGCGTGGTGTCCTTTAAAAGGTTTTGCTGCAATTGCGGATCACTCTTGAGTTGTTGTGCATCTTGTGCTTAGCGTGCGGAAACACTATGATAAAAGCAGTAATGTAAACTCACGTTAATAACTGCGTGGTGTCCTTCTCTACATTGAAGAGTTTCCGTGCGGTGTAGTCGCTGAACTTGTGGATGGCTCGAGTGATGTCCTGCTTGCGGTCAATATCGGCCTGGTTGGCGCTCTGCCACGACTCGATGTACACCAGCGACACCCTCGTGTTTAGCGTGCGGAAATACTGCGGAACAAGGAAAGGAAATTAGTATGCTATCATTATCACGTGTTCAGATAACTTAGCATACCACCACGAAAAACAAATTAAATTAAATATTCAGAAAGATTTTTGACGACTTGTTAAAAAACTGACAGATATAAAATACTTCACTTTACCTCTGTCTCATCCTGACCCGTCGAAAGATTATTTTGTGGTGCGTATACTAGCCCGGCTGGACGTGCTAGATGCAGGCTTCCAAGTTAACTAGGCTATATCCAGCAGTCGATTTGAAATAATATAATAAAACTTACAATACACTTTTTGACAGCAACACAGGCTATAGCGAATCTCAATCAATTTAGAAATTCTAATGAACAAAATAAAGATTAAAGTTCTGTAAGATACTTATAAATTTTACCAAATTTCTTTTTAGTAGAATTTCAAAGAAATTATTTAGCAAGTTGGAACAATTTCCAGCATAAATAAGTTAATCCTTCTTTGTTAGCGCGCTACAACAATTTTCTGTAACACTAAAATTTCCCTACTCGGACTGTAAATTGAGGCCAGGCTGGTTAACTAAGTAACCGCGTTAATACAGAATAAGCTGCTATAATTTACAAAGCAGCCTAGTGTTTTAGAAATTTTGCTTGGAAAGCTTGAAAATAAACATAGGTTCATTATGATACATTTTCGTAAAATATGTCACGATAAAGTATGACGCATATATGTTTACTTCGCATAATAAATATTATTAACAGTTTGCTATTAGGTAGGTATTCATTTAATTAATGAGAAATAGTGAAATATATTTAGGCAAGATTTGTATGAATACAACAATTACTTACAAAATTTAAATCTACATACACTACTACTACATAACAAACAATTGGATCATCCATAGACCCTTGAAAATCTATTGATAATCCAAATGCTCAAGCCCACTGCCAGTTGTGTGAGTTATATTTATTAATAAAGAGCGAGTTAGACGGGTCCTTTACCTCATGAAAGTCCCTCTTGTTTTTATTTTTATTTAGTTATTAATTTTTGAAATGAATTTAGTCTGTGAATTTTAATATCCAGCAATAAATGTCAAAACAATAACGTTTGTTGTATGGGAGTGTTCCTCAAATATTTATTTTATTCAGTTTTCATTTGTTATTGTCAGCAACATAAATAAATACTTTGTCTGTGTAAATTTCATCTATCTTGCTATCACGGTTCATGAGATATAGCTTGGTGACAGGCAGGCGGTTAGACGGACGGACGGACAGCGGAGTCTTAGTAATAGGGTCCCATTTTTACCTTTTGGGTATGGAACCCTAAAAAGGAGATACCCATGCTAGGATTTATCCCTACGTCTTCGGTTTGAATTGATCAAGTAGTTTAGACAATTTAGCACAAAAGTTTAACAATTGTGCATTTGTTTATTTTTGTACAAAACATGAGTACTTTATAGGGCTACGAAATCACTGTACGGCTCTCAATAGCAAATAAAAACGCGGTACATTCCAAACCCCCGACAGTCTTGCTCTACTTATCCTCCAAATCCTTAGCTGCAAAATCTTACACCCAGAATTACTATTACTATTATAACAAGGGATAACACTCGGACTGAAGTGCTATAATCGAGAGTAAACAAACTGGGTCTCTGTCTTAGAACGTTATCACAATGAGCACAAGGATTTTTTTCTTATATACTACGGTACTAATCCCGCTCTAAAATCACTATAAACTGATTCAACTGACTGGACTGGTAGACTGACTGGTCTACCCGTGACCACCATCGATGCAACTCGGTCGAAACGTCAGGATAAAATGGTATTAATTTATCTCGTCGATTTTAGTGCGCGATTAGTCCCGTGGAATCTATAAGAATAATGTGTTCAAACCGCGAAAGTTTAAGAGTATAAAGATCTTGTAAACTACATAGCGTACTACCTACCTTATTTTATCATTATTGTGTACGCAAATCAAGCGTCACATTCGTGTATATTATAAAAACTAATCGAAAGCAGACTTAAACACTTGTCTTCGTACCACAAAAAGATTTAAACACGCTTTAAACACTGCTTAACCGTACAATTTGTACTGTTAAACATTGTCTAATGCGTGCGTAAAACTTTTGTGGTAAGACGGCATAGATGTAAATTGTCCCCAAAAAAAATAGAAGTGCAAGTGAAGTGCTGCACACTTTTTTTGAGGATTTTTTATCATCGTCATATTTGCAGCTAGTACAGCTCACATCCTGCTTTGAATTGAATTGATTTATTTGCATAATATACGGATCACTCTTAAAAGCTAAGTATATACCCTGCCTATTAGGGCATAGCAAACATAATAATATCATTATAAAAATAATATTATTAAGTAAGACTTTTTCGCCAAATATCTCTATTTTGAGCATTGTCATAGCAAATTTTGTGAAAATTAATCCAGGGTTACTAGGTGCTACAAAAAAGGTGGCACAAATCGCCAGTGTGCCAAAACCTTTAGTAGTATAGCGTCGACAGTAGCGACTGATTTAATACGGTCCAGGCCCGCCCCGACGGTGGGTCTTTACTTATTGTTGTTATGGATGAGAAACAAAATCACATTTTGGTGGCAGTGTAAGAAAATGTCCACGCTTTATTTTCTTAATGTCGTTAGTATGTAATAGCTCGTAAATAGAATCCTTTTTATGGATTTCGAGCGGTTTGACACGATAATTATTAACGCGTCTGAAACTTTTTTACCATAATTATATTGAAACTAGGTACATACTCGTATTTTAATTTTATTGTGTTACGTTACTCACAAATATTGTGATGTTCTTACGATAATATAAAAAAATAAAAATGATAGAGTAGAGTATACTCGAAACCTTTTTGCCATTACTTATAAATCTTATAATTTCCTTCCGTAAGTAAAGGCTCAAGATATACTTTCACAACTTCTTGGCAATTATTATTAACGATAAGTTGTTTGGCAAATATAACTTTTTCGACTATGTCATTATTACTTACCATAAAAAAATACAATTTCAGACTTCATTGCACTCGTATTCCACCGTAGAAGTGAGCTTAATTGTATTGGAAAAGACAAAAGACAATCTCTTTTATGCCAGGGATTTCAAACTTTGAGGAAGCATACTAAGCCCTCTATTTCTGCTCTAACCCGTCCACGCGACGGTCATAGAATAGCAAACTATAATGGGCAAAAGTAAATTGTAGTTGCTACAATGGGACGCGAGGGGCCGGCAATTTTGTCTGCATTTGGAGAATGATGTTTTGAATACATTTAAAATTGTTTTGTATTAGTTTGGAAAGGGTAGAGAGTTTGTTTGAAAAAAATACTGAATGAAACAAGTATTATCGAACATGTTTGTTTTCAAAAAGTTGATAGTTTTGTTGTTGCGTCGTTGAACAGTTGAAGCTTTACGATAGTATAACATTGAATTAGTTTGTTTTCATTATTTGAAAAATTTGTTCGTAATCATAAATTTCTGCTTTACTTTTTTGTGATTATTTCTTAATTATTTGGCTGATAAATTTCTGTTAGTGTTTTAATATTATGAACATAAATTATTTATATTTATAGTAATAAAATAATTCTGCTCACCGTAAATATGGTTATTAAAATCAGCAAAATTTTGGTAGCTTAGATAATCAATACAAGGGCAGCCTCTATGACAGTCAGTATTTGGTGGTCTCTCGCACGTTACATTTCCGTCAATTGAGTATGTTATCTATCTAGCTATACAGGGTTATTTTTAATCAATTAACATCCTTTTAGGGGCTTATTCTGTACATCAAAATTAACAACTTTTGTTCTACAACTTTCGTCAAAACTCGAAAAAAATGTATCGCGGGTGAACGATATTTTTCTATGGAAAAACAATTTTTTTTTTGAGTTTTGTCAAAAGGCGCAGAACAAAAGTTGTTGGATTTGATGTACATAATAAGCCCCTAAGAGGATGCTAATTGATTAGAAATAACCCTGTATATCTTAGAGTCATCAATCAGAGATCAGCAATATTGACAACTTTGATGGCGTCATGGACCACTTTAGCCACAGATTTTAGCTCTTGTGCTTCCGTTTTGTCTGTCAAACATGGCCTTGTCTATGACGAAGGCAGTCTCTATGTATTTCGTGGTTTCTCACACAACTTACCTCTGCTGATTTAACGGTCACACATTGGCCATTGTTGGCTAAAAATTGTAGTCATGGTTCCAATACTCCAATGTGCAGATCAGTCTTGGACTGATATAGGACGCCAACATTAAAAATAATTTGCTATTTAATTAGTAGCCAAGCTTAGACATCTCAATGCCGGATGCCGAATGCCGAATGCCGGAGTCAAAGACTGGACAGTCTTTGGCTCCGGCATTGGCTAGTACCTATATGCCCACTTATCTTATCACTATATCTATGATATCGTAGAGTATAGTAATATTACTTACCAAATCAGCAATATTGGCAACTTGAATGGCGTCATGGACTACTTCAGCTCTTGTGCTTCCATTTCTTTTGTCGAACATGGCCTTGTCTATGACGAGGGCAGTCTCTATGTATTTGGTGGTTTCTCGCACGTCTCGCTTCCGCCTGCTGAGCACCCGGAGCCCAGCGTTTTTCCACCACCGCCAGTTGTTCTCGTTTTTTGGACGACTCATGTCTCTGGAAATAATGATTGCGGAACATTAATAACTAACTTTTTTAGATGAAGGTTTCAACGCTTCGCTCGGAGCAAAAACTTGGGCAAAAAAAGAAAATGTACAATATCAGCCTTTTTAATAGTCAACTGCAGGACGTAGGCCTACCCACGAAGGGTGATTGGGCCATATCCATTACGCTGTCCCAGTTCGGATTGGTGGATTCACATACATTATAGATTTTATTTTAATGACGTTTGCAGGTAGCCTCACGATATTTTCCTTCACCGCAAAGCAAGTGGTGTGAGATTTCGTTTACAAATAAATTTCAAGAAAATTATCGGCACGGGACCGGGATTTGAACTCAAGTCATCACGATTGTAAGGCAGGTGTCATTACCACTAGATCACCACGGCTTCAAAAAAGAAACGTGATTCGCAACGTATTCTCAAAAATACCGCATATTCAGCTAATGTTGCATAGAAAAGGTCTAGATACCAAATCTTATCAAATTTGAACAGCTGTTTCCGTGATCTGAATTTTGTATAAACAAATAAATAGGTAACGACCCTTCTATAGGTATGATATGCTTAGTGTGGTCTGTTGGGTCGCAAGAAGTAACGCAGATTTTGCGGCTGTTGAAGACGAATTTTATAAAGCATAGTGTCTTCACAGGTTACATGTGACCTAAATGATTAATTACCTATTCTATCTCTGGTATTTGCTTTTAATCCAAAGATAATAAGACGTAGACTTTTGAATTGTTTAGCATGATGAATTTATTGGTTTTGATCATAATATAAAAACGAGTAAAAATTGCGTTCTTGTTATTAGCTCACGTGTAATATTACTGAGCAAATATAAATCTGATATAATATGAGACGAGAATAATTATATGAGAACACTTCATCTTGTGTTTGTTCCAAACTCTCAAATCCTGAATAATAATGTCAAAAAACGTTCATCTCAGAATACAACCCACACAACATAAACAGCGAAATTATCACCCAGTGCCAGTTGATTAACAGCAGAACATGAATTACCTTCTGCGGCGGCACCAAACCAGTACTCCTCTATTAACATCACAAAGGTAGCTCGTTTTCTCCAAACATTCAATTACAACTTCTCTCAAAAGCTCAGACGAACATCACGTCGAGACACAAAAGATGTAACAAAAAACCGTTTTAAAGCTATTAAGGATGGCGAGTCCCTTTTCCCGCTTAATTCAAAGATGGCTCCTAATCAAGTTTATCTTGAGACCATCCTTCAGGGCTCCCATTATCGGAACCAGGCTTTCCTGCCCGGAATGTTTCCGGGCTCCAATTGCTGGTATAAATAGATATTATGTGATTATGGAGACGTCGTTTGATGTGGGTCAATAGTGCTTTTACAGGTACCGGGGACACTTTTGTTGGGGATCCGTACGTATAATATAGTATGTAAGTAGAGGTCGTGCAGATGAATATTGGATTTCAAATTACGAGCTCTTAGTTAATGTTAATAGAAATGATGGTAAGTAGAGTAACGGGTTAGTGGGTAATGTAACCGCCGTTATGTATGTATATATACACATAACGTCTGTTCCATGTACCTATGCTATATTTTGACTATACACCTTATAGATTATTAACTAAAATTTTCTGTCTCTCTCAGACTTTGTAAAGTTGTTGTATTTGCTGTCCTTTTCATGCTAATGCGGGTTTGGAAATATTTATTGTTCTTTAAAAAAAAATTGAGTCGTGAGAAGTTCTAGGAGGAATACCACGACATTTTGCTGCTCAGTATTTTATTTGGAGAATCTATAGCACTGAAGAATAAAGTTCAAAATTGCCATTATCTGACACAGGTCAACCGCAAATTATTGGAAACCTTACGTTTTCAAGTGCCTGAAGTGTGGGTCTCTAAAATTCTTTAGAACATGTTAGCAGGTCATATTTTTCCCTTTTTATTTCCTGAGTTAACAGAAATATTGTTTTGAGTAAAAATCAAACACTGAGGACAGGGTTGTCACTGTCTCAGATGTATTTAATTATATTTAATTTCAATGAGATGTATTAACTAAGTAAAGAAGTAAATTCTGAATATGAAAAAGTTACGATTCGGACATCATTATTTCTGTTGTTTTACATACATTCGACATTAGGTCATTTTACTTATTTCTATACAATTTTTGTATTAAAATAATTAAAAATATTAATATTAATGTCTGAACTTTATATGATAACGATAGTCAAAATAGTTTAATTCGTTTTATACTAGTATAATCTTAGTTATGTTATTTAATGTCACGAAAAAATCATCGAACACTACAATTATAGTCTTACGTATTATTTTAAATACGAGTATGTAAATTATACTTTTTCTAATAACATTTTTGAAAATTTATAAGAAAGCGAAAGTATGTATAAATTGAGAACCTCTCTTCTTTTGGTAGTTGGGCAAAATTATAAATGTGTTAACCCTAGTTGTCCTTTATGCAATCCATATTGACTGCCATAAAAAAACTTGAGTGGCAACTGTCGCGTAGAGACAGTATAAACTTAGACAGTAAGACAACTTGGTATGTTAATAGGGCATTAAATTTTATGGCGAAAATGACTTTCAATTAATGAAATAATGATAATTTATGGTTACTTATGTGCTGATTGATAGTAGTTTGAAATAGTTTTAAGAAATAAATGAAGTATTTACAGGTATGGCGGCGGACTGTTATGTAAATATAACCTTATCTTAATATATATATATCTCGTAGCTATATAAAATCAAATCACTTAATAATATAGGTACTGAAATACAAATAGAGTACTATGTCTAGATAGTCATTACATATTAAGTTTGTTTCTGTCGAAGACTCTATATTTGTAGCAAGTTGACTTACTGGAAATAGAAATAATTTATAGCGTTAGAAATTTTTACAAAAACTAAAGTGATTTCGAGTGTTTCAATTTTTTTGTCCGTTTTGTGCAAACCCATAAATATTTTTATAATTGATTTCTCAAGTATTTGACAGGCGTGGAATTCGTCGAGATTACAATTATTTTGTATGGGAAACGCTAGGATTTTGGGGGCAGTCCGGGTTAGACCGCGGTAAACGATACTCGTTTTGAAAATAGTTCAGGTGTTAAATTATAACGCGTGTGAAAATTTGGAAATTAGAGCTCGGTCGCTTCGCTCGTTTCCCAAGTGTGTAAGTGAACAGAAAGCCTTCATCAATTAAGGCGTATAGTGTTTGTGTTGTGAAAGTGATATATCATAAATCTCTTTGAGACCTTTGGCGACGCCTTTCAAGGATTCATCTTTTTGCAGTACCTAATAGCTAGCTTGAACAAATCAGATATTTGTTGTTGTTATATGTCATCTAAATATTGTAATCAATTTATTGCTATTTCTTGCTGTTCTCTCGTACCAAAGATAAAGTTTTGCGTTACCTCAGGTCTCAAAAGGATTTCTTACTAATTAATATTCTTTCAAGGTATTTATTTTCAGATTTATTTTCCAAAGTGTTTAACTTTCAGATAGCGGTACTTACTATAAGTACGATACTTTAGTCTCCGTTTATTTTTCATCATCTTATCAGATTTATTGATAGATAGATTACAATAGTGGTAGCGTAATGTCCTTTCTTTCAGAAGCAGTGCGCCTACTACGTTGTTTTTGGGCCATCTAAGGGTAGACTATTTATTAGTTTTCCTTACGTTAGGACTCATGTGATGTATGTTTGGAAAGGCTGAGTGGATGAGTGCTACTAAACATTTAATATCAGTTTCATGTAGCTAGGTTGTGTTTTTTATAGTTCCGGTACAAATAAAATAATAACATATTTGAATGAAAACTTTTGATAACCTAATGACCTTCTACATCAGCTGATTTATCCTCATGATATTTGTATATGTGAAACACATTGTGCGGCACATAATATTATTATATTATTGTGCTGTTATAAAAATATAACAGCATGTACATCACTCCATAAGGAGGCCAAACATCTATGCAAGGAGATCAGACATCTACCTAAGGAGTTCCGAGTTCGTCTCTATTGAACGAGACTCAACAGATTAATGCATTCTCACTGCAAGTTCGTGTTTCGCGGATGCAGTACGAGAATTTCATATTGTGAAATATCATCATCATCATCGTCTTCACTCTATCATATTGTTTCATATTGTGAAACATACAACATAATATGTATTGACAAAGGTATCTGGCTATCGAAGGTTTTCATCATAAACTAACACAAAACGGACAAAATCTTATTGGAATTAGGTCTCTTTTCCCCAAATGAAAACTTAATATGAAAAATCATTTTCTTACACACTTGCACACTATTTGACACTTATGAGAGACTCGGCAAAGGACAGCTGCCGGACTCTTCGTGACGAGCGCTTTGGACCCCGTTTCTCACAGCAGGGTGAAGCCGGCCGCACCAGGAGGGGGGGAATCACACAGGACATCCGGCCGAAATAGTGGCCTGCTAGCGGCTGCTATCTCGCAACTGGATGTCCGAACATGCACTAGGTACACACACCACACGACCGTGATATTCCTGTAGGGATCTTTCGAGTCATAAGGAATCTCTTGGTCACAAAAACTAGCTTAGGGAACCAAATAATAACAAACTTTGAGAACCTTAGGTTCTAACCTTATTAAAGGAGTGTTTGGATGAATGACTGGATTAAGAGATGAATGAATGATGATCAGTAAGAGATAAGAAGGTTTGAATTTGATTTAGTGTCTTTAGTGGCGTGGTTAGGGCTAAACCTGACGGATTTGTTGGCAATGTTTTGGAGTGGGGTGAAGGATGGCAGGGAGCCCCACATTCTGATTCGCTTAGGCTTTCAATTTACAGATCTTAAAGATCTAAACTCCATATCCCATACTTGTTTTCCTTCCAGAGGATGGTGTTAGCAGCGATGCAGTTTGGAGCAGATCAGAGGAGCAGATAATATTATTCCTACTGCACTAATGTCATTAATCAGTATTTCTTTTAGCATAAAGTTGGCCACGAAGAGAGAAGAAGGACAGACTGCGGATCACCGATCGCTGTAGCTGTAAGGAGTAGCAGATAGCCGGAATCAAGCTAAGTTGCATGCTTTTATTTAATTCTACTTTCTTTATTTCATATTGTCACATGCATCGTAAGAATTTATCGTATTCAAATTTAATTAATTTCATTTTATTATGTGTTTTATGTGCTGAGCGAATGTATTTCTTTTGTTATTCTGAAACTTCATCTTATTTGAATCGTATTGAACTTATTTTTATTTTGTTTTGTTCTTCTTTTTATAATTTTACTTTTTTGTATCTATTTATGATACAAAGAACTGGCAACACCTTATTCTGGTTATTTATAGATTTATATAGGCTAGTGTTGAAACTAATTTAGGTTCACTATTTAACCTAATTTTATAATCTAAACACAACGTAAACTTTACACAACGTATAAGGGTCCATTTGAGTTTAATATTTTCTAGACGATCACATTAGAAAACTAGACGATCACGTTTATCTTGGCCAAATAATTAAATAAATAATTAATAAATAGGAATAGTTTTACAGTAACCTCTTTGGAATAACTTATTCAACTGTTTTAAAGGAAATCTTTTTCCTTTAAAAAAGCCGAAATAGTTTCCTCACAGGACCTACTTCACTGGATAAGCACCCCCACGAAGCCCGTCTTAAATTATGGAAAAACACGCTCCCTACACCAGCCGATTACGTGGTGCCCTCCAAAGAAATCCCAGCTGGCGGTAACCTCCCGTGGCTCACGTGGAAGTCGCTAAATCGATTCCGGACCCAAGTGGGCCGCTGTAAGGAAAATCTGGTGAAATGGGGATTTGCAGGAAGCGCACATTGCCAGTGCGGTGCTCCGATACAAAATAGGTAACATCTTCTCTCATGCTCTAACTACCCAAATACCTGCACACTTCAGGATCTTTACGATGCCTCCCCTCGCGGAGTGGCAGTGACAAGGCACTGGGAAAAGTCCTTATAAATTCTCACTCTAATATTATTTGGATCATCAACACGAAGAAGAAGAAGACGGAAATCTTAATAGGGTGCTATGGGATTAAGTGTCCTATGGAATTTGATTTACAGGCACTGCCCGACAAATAAGAGAAAACGTGATTTAAATATTTTGTCTAGTTTTGTTTTGGTGTTCAGCCGTATATGATTTGACGTTGTATGTGTAAGTTACAACGACATTTGAGATGATTATTATGGTAAAAGAAATTGAACAAAGCGTATCGCAAGTAGCATAACTTGTCTTGGAACGTTTTGACGATTACTTAAGTCATACAAAGATAAAGTTAGTACAGTCAGTCTTCGGGTGAGTATCCGTAAATGGCATTTAAAACTGAGCTAAAAAGTATAAAATGATACGTTAAATTGTAGGTTCTAGTTACTTTAACATGTAGGGCTCAGAAAAACAAGTTTCGCTAATCAGGCACATTCACAGCCTCTATTTCGCACTTCATGCTTCAGGCGACTGATTCTCCTCTAAACGGGGCGTAATACAATTAAAAAGCTAGCTCTTATTTTTTGTCTAATATGTCAGCTGCCTTGGGTTCCCGGGCACGCTACCTTTAGACATACCACCTATGCGGACTCATAAATTAAATTGTAAGCCTTAGTTATTTTGACCGATTAATCATGTTAGAAGCCTTCACGGGGCTCCAGATGTATTAAAATCTCTCGACACCAATGACTTTCTTCGGTCAATACGAACTTAACACAAGGTTTACCAAAATATATATTTCATTTAACAGGCACGTTTACAGCTCTCACTTCCCACTTCAGACTTCAGGCGACTAATTCTCCTCCAAAGGGGGCGTAATAGAATTAAAAAGCAAGCTCTTATTTTCTGGCTAATATGACAGCTGTCTTGGGTCCCCGGGAGCGCTACCCGTCTCAAGCTCCGCAATACGCTCCATAGACAATAGAGTTTGGAAAAAGCGGACTTAGGGATAATTTAGCGGCACAATTAATCCCTCTGGGATTATTTTCGTGCAAGGTAAGAGCGGGATTACGCTCCTGTTGAAATGTTTAAGGCGCATACTTAGGATTTAATGAGGAATGAAAGGCCATTTGTGATAAATTAGAATGTCCCTACTTAAGTATAGTTTGCATGATTTATATGTGAGTTTTATTTTTTGTCAAGTGGAGACTGCGTGACGGTAATCGCAGCGTAGGCGTCCCCCAACAAGGCAGACGGATGAGCTCGCCGGTCCTAACCGGTATTATTGAAGATCTGTATGAGCGGCCTATATTCAGCAGTGGACGTCCTATGAATGAATAGACGACAAACGATGACGATCAATTTTTAGCGATTGATGAAGCCTGTTATTATGTTTTTAATTTAATTTGTCATTCCTGTTACTTACTTACTCTTGGAACCATCTTGGTACGCGAAAATGTGCGGTCTATAAATTCAAATTCAAAAAACATTGTTAACATACAACACAAGTCACGATGTTAGAAGATTGAAGAAATCTTTCTTCACACTAGGAAAATCCAGTTAATGCTGGATTTTGAAGACTGCAACATTGTACTTTATAGGGAAATACACTTAGGTTGAGCATTTCACATTCTGACTTAAGTAGATGAGGATGCAAAACACTCTAGATAAGTATATAGAGCACCTGCTAGTTTGATTGCAGTAACTACTGATTTACTCCGGTTTCTGCAAGGTTTTATACGTATACATGACATACAGCAGTAGGTAAATGTAACACCAAATAAATTATGGTATAAGTAAGGTAATGAACGGACAGCAAGGTCATGTCGAATGACCTTACGTAAACTGTCGATATTACATTGACGTACTGAGGTACTAAGACAAAGTAGAAAACTTTACAAAATTAATTTGAATTTATCAAACGTCAGCCTATTGCTCACAAAACAAAACACATTCCGTTTTTATGACACGGCAACAAAATAAAAATAATAGAAATCATTAGTCTATAGATATCGGAGTTAACATTTCTTCTAAAGCGGAGACTTGAACTAAGTATATATATATATATATATGTTTTAGGGTTATTTCTAATCAATTAGCATCCTTCTAGGGGCTTATTCTGTACATCAAAACTAACAACTTTTGTTTTACAACTTTCGTCAAAACTCAAAAAAAATCAGCTGTTACATACATTTTGTCGCGGGTGAACAAAATTTTTCTATGGAACCATTTTTTTTTAGTTTTGACGATAATCGTATAACAAAAGTTGTTAGTTATGATGTACAGAATAAGCCCCTAGAAGGATGCTAATTGATTAGAAATAACCCTGTATATAGTATCAAGATTAAAGTTAAGGCATTTAAGTTATGTTCAGCACGGTCAATTTTCGGATGGGTGACCTCGGGTGGCAATTACAACTGAGCGCTACCGCGGCTCGGATGACACGTTAAATTGTAAATCCCGGATATTTTAACCGTTTAGCCCTGTCAGAGGCCTTCATGCGGCTTTAAAACTTACCATCTGGCCTAAGATACGAACTAAGTTACTTTTAGTAAGTATCTACTTTGCTGTACAATGACATAGTACAACAAGGTAGATAACTACTTTATTGTAAGTCATTAAACTAATTTTACGTTTAACAAACGTCGGCTCACTCAACCTGTTGAACATCAAACAAAATAGCTTTCTTTAAAAATAAAAATAGAAATCACTAGCTATCGGAGTAAACTTTTCTTCTAAAGCGTAGTTACTAAACTACGAGTAGAGTTGCTCAGTATATTCATCCCTTTAGGGAAAACACCGCCCTTCGGCCATCTGTCTTCGGGTTTGGGTGTGCGTGAGCAAAGCAGATTTGTCAAGCGGGAACGCGGCGCACCGTTATAAATGTGCCGATAAACATTCCAGCAGCAGTATACTGCCTAAACAATGCCTCTATATTGCTGGACTGATCTTTTACTGAATTCTGAATGTAAATGTTTTTATTTGGTTAACAACTATCGGGTAGCATATTCGTGGTGGAATACGCTCGTGCACCGTTTCTAAAGCATTTTGTTCGGACAATAGAATCAAGGCGCCATTGTAATTTTAATAACAATTTAGGTAAATAATTATTTTTCGCAAAAAATTGCATGACCGACTTCAACAGTACGCACGGATCGATGAAGCAATTTCACATTATTGTTGATTTATGAAAAATGGCTCAGGCGATTTCGATAAAATTTTAATGGGACCAATTTCGTATACTCTTTCAAATAAAAAAAATAATTATTGAAATCTAATTACTACGTAAAAAGTTATGCGTGGTTACACATAAAAAATAAAAGAAATATACGCTTCGAATTGAGTGCTTTCTCCGTTTCGTCGGTCAAAAACTGTTCTCTCGTTCAAGTGCATGAAGAAACAAGAACATTTTAAATTGCTTTTAAAATTACGATGCCCCCTTTAAAATTGGGCCTTTTGATCGGGCACGAACATATATGGATACGGTATAAAATACCGCACAATGTCTATTAATTTTTGTTACGGAGATTGAGAAAAACTTAATTAATTATTTACTTGATTCAATACTTTGGCACCGTCACATCTTCCTGAGACTCAGAGTAGGGCTGGAGCGGCGGCCAATTCGGCTGAGCAGCACAAGCGGCGCAAATATGTTAACCTCGGTAGTGGTTACATATTTGAGCCATTTGGAGTTGAGACTTTGGGTCCGTGGGGGCCGGGAGCTCATCTCGTTTTCAAAAGTCTTTCTGAGCGTCTGGTGGACGCGACGCGTGACCAAAATGCTGGTGTTTATTTGGCTCAACGTATAAGCATTGCCATTCAGCGTGCCAATGCTGCCAGCATGCTGTGCACGCTGCCAACTGGCAGTGGGCTTGAGCACTTGGATTATCTTAAGACCTTCAAGGGTCTGTGGATGATCCGATTGCTGTATTTTGTATTTGTATTTTGTATTTTGAATTTGAATATTTTGTAATATTGGCGACATCATAATTTCAACCATAGGGCGTCCAATGCTGGAAATAAACGACGCCTATACTTACCACAGTAGAACCTTGTTTATCCGGCCCTCGGTTGTACGGATTCGCGATTATCCGGACGACAAGTCGCGGTCAACAAAATTTAATTTTCAAGTTGAATACATACGGACATGTTAGACATTTCAAAACCCGCCTGCGCCCCGCTCTTTCTCTGTTCTTCACGAATGGACAACACAAAAGGGTCAAAATATTACTATGAAATACACCTAAAATTGGAGCGTAGATCATTTAGATAACATTACTTTTTATTTCACTTCAATGCATGCAGTATTTCCTAAAATATAATGACGAGAAGTTTAAGCATTTTTTTGAATTTCTGAAATATATTATTTAATTATTTATTCAGGGTATTGCGTCACATGCCTGTTCGGACCGCGACAACACGAGGCGGCGCGGCGGCGGTGCCAGTGATTACGCACGTCTCGTTTCATTTTGTTTCGATCGTCTTCGAGTCTAGTCTTGTATTTACACAATAAATAAAACGCTGAAGTGTTTTTTGTAAAAGGTTTGGTTTTACGGGTCGACCAGTCTAACGAGCTGTTACGTGCACGGGTACGGCAGGTTTTTAGTATATTACATTATACCTACCTATATTTTAACTCGCGTCGATTTCCTCATGTCTGAGGGTCGTGACCTCCGCCTCCCAGAAGCTTCTCTTTCACTATGTTCTTCCATCATCCTTTATCTTCAGCAACACGCAGCGCCTCATAGACGGATGAGTCGAGAGTGGTGCAAATCTGATCGGACCAACGTATCGGACTACGACCTCTTGACCGCTTGCCGTCGATTTTCCCTGTGATCATCAGTTTCTCGAGATTATCGTCTTTTCTCCTTGCATTGTGGCCAAAGTAGTCAAGGACACGTTTAAGACAGATGGTAGAGAGTCTAGTTGTGATTTTGAGCTGTTTAAGTATCGATACGTTGGTCTGGTGAGCTGTCCATGGAATCCTGAGCATCCTTCTCTAACACCACATTTCGAAAACATCGATGCGTCCACGATCTGCCGCTTTCAGAGTCCAAGTCTCGGCAGCATACAGAAAGATGGAGAATACTAGAGTGCGGACTAATCTTATTTCTGTTTTTAGTCTTATCCCCCTGTTCTTCCATATCTTATCGAGCTGAGACATGGTCCCATTTGCCACACCTATACGTCTTCGCACGTCACCTTTACAGGAGCCATAATTACAGATGCTGGAGCCAAGATAAACAAAATTGTCAACTATGACCAAGTTTGACATCCCATTGATGTTCAATGATCTATCAACCACCATAATTTTAGTTTTCAATCTGTTGATAAAGAGTCCAAGACTGCAACTAATACGCAACATCCTATCCAGCAGCTCAGTCATTTCAGCTTCGTTTGCAGCAACAAGTGTCGTGTCATCAGCATACCGGAGGTTTGTGACTTTAACACCGCCGGCGCTTAGTGAGAACATACCTAATTATTAATAATCAAAATTATGGAGCATTTCAGTTATGCGAGCACTTTATATATTATCTTCTAAGAAGTTAGTATTTCGTCAGTGCTATTTACATAGGTAGGTACTAGATAGTAGGCGAGATAATTATTTAAACAATCAAAAGTAAACAGTAGGTAGTAACCTACCTACTAGTACGTCAAAAAGGTAATAATAAGGAGAGAAGAAAAATAAACTTACTATTAACAAATACTTACATCGAAATGGTCTCTATAGCAGTGCACTTTGTATCATTCAGCAGAGCCTATTGTATCAATTCTTTTTACGCCTGTCATCATCTTTTTCTTCATTTTTGGGTCCTCAATCACGTTAAAAAAGAGTGTAACGGGTGTTTTAACTTTCGAATTGAAGCATTGAGGCACAATACAGTATATTTTTTCATGTTTACCACAGCGCTGTGCGTGACGTCAGCGGCTAGTGAGTGCTGGCCCGCGTTTTTAAAAACCTTCGGACGCAAATACGCACTTTGATCGTTAATAACTCCGCCATTTTTTAAGATATGAAAATAGTAAAAGCACAGTTTTTCTCGTTATTTTTTGGAAATTTATTTAGCATGTAAAGTAAAAAACGTTTGTCAGACCCATTTTCGAAAGACTACGAAACGTCCTAAAAATTAAAAATATTGAAGTGTAAGCGCTGTTGTCGCTTAAAAATGAAATAAATATTATCAATTAATTAAAAAAGGGAGAAACTGGTTGTAAGTTAGCTAAGATAACAAAAACTGTTATGTTTTATTTATTCGATTATCCGGATTTTCGATTATCCGGATGATCAACGACACGAATGAGTCCGGTTAACACATATCTCTACTATAACTCCTATAAGACCGCTTGGTAGAGGCTTCTATCCAGCGCAACCCCGCAGTCTTAATGAGGTACTGTACCTGTAACATTATGTCACGGTAATGATACCTCATTACCATGATTATGTGATCTTTTTACCTTTTCTTGTCCGACTAATTTTGTCTGCAAATTTCGACTACAACATCTCGTTATTATTATAGCTTCCACAAACATATTCTCAACTAGATTATAACAACCCACAAATCGCAATACGGAAAGACAGATAGACATTTGATCTGATATAGTCGGTTAATAGAGATCCTTGTAGTAATTAGAGGCTGTTTGATACGTAGAGCTTACATTATGTGGTGATTAGGTTATACATACATACACACGTATACTGGGTTAATTAGTAGCCGCCGACTTGTGTAATTGCTATTAGTGTTAACGATTTGGTCATAGACATGGAGAGACTGTCATTGATCAATTTCGGGATAAATAATTATATTATTTATTTGCCAAAAATTGCATAATCGACTTCAATGGTAAAAATTCGAATAGTCAGGCTAAATTTATGTACATATCATTTTTTTATTTTCAAACATAATAGAAGAACTGAAAAGAAACACAAACTGCAACTATGTATACCTAATATAAACAGGGTTATTTCTAGTCAATTAGCATCCTTTTGGCAGCCGTGGTGGCCTAGAGGTATTGACACTCGCCTTGCAATCGTGAGGTCGTGGGTTCAAATCATGGTCCCGTACCAATGGGTTCTTTGGAATTTATGTATATACGGAATTTAACACCACTGGCTTTTCGTTGAAGGAAAACATCGTGAAGTAACCTGCATGCGTCCGTAGAAGGAAATCGATGGCGTAATGTGAATCCACCAACCCGCACTGGGCCAGCGTGGTGGATATGGCCCAATCACCCCTTTGTGGGTAGGCCTACGTCCTGCAGTGGACTATTAAAAAAGGCTGGTACAGCATCCTTTTAGGGGCTTATTCTGTACATCAAAACGAACAACTTTTGTCTTGCTACTTTTGTAAAAAAAAAAATCAGCTTTGCCATACATTTTGTCGAACGATATTTTTCTATGAAACACCCAATTTTTTTTTTCGTTTTGTCAAAAGTTGCTGAACAAAAGTTGTTAGTTTTGATGTACAGAATAACCCCTAAGCGGATTATTAGTTAGAAAAAACCCTGTATACTATGTAACTAATGAGGTAGATTATACTTGATTTAAAAAAAAAAACGCTCAACCGATTTCGATTAAATTTAAATTAAATACACTCTAAGCCTGATTACAGAGGCGCCAGCGTAAATTAAATATATAAAAAAAAATTAAATACAAACGTAAAATGCGTTCTCTTTATCGAATGCCTAAAGTAAAAAAGAAACAGAACTATGCTATTTAGCAAATATAGTTACGCTGGCGCCTCTGTAATTGAGCTTTCTGAAATAGGAATGCCAAACAAAAAAAAAAAACATCAAAATCGGTTCATAATTAGCGGAGTAATCGCATAACAAACACAAAAACAACATTCAGTTGAATTGAGATCCCCTTTTTGAAGTCGGCTAGAAAGAGGAAAATTATGGAGGCGCTACCTATGTTTTCTTTTACTAAGGACTTCTAAAGAAGAAATACAACTACAGCTGCATTATTATGGCTTAATCCTTCCAGGGCAATCCTTTGTTCAATAGTGACTATTAAAAGACAGATAGATACCTATAGCAAGTGTAAAAGATATAATATATTATGCTATCATTACGCCATGAATAAAATAACAAGCAATCGCGAAGAAACTTAAAACTCGTTGAAAATTGTTTTCATTAAAGTTAAAGCGTCCACTTGTAGTCAAATTAATCTCTCCGAATCAACATTATCACTTAAACTTGTTACAAACTCGAGCCGTTCATTAACATTTCAATATTCAATCATCTATCTATCAAAGAGGATTTTCAGTTGGGATGTACTGTAACAACGCTAGCAACATTATAATTTTAATGACGGTCGCTTGAGGTCAAAAATTCTATTTATAGGCTGTATTACTGAACTGGTTATAGGTATTAATTACTCATACACTAAGTCCTCTATACAGGGTTATTTTTATTCAATTAGCATCCTTTTAGGGCCTTATTCTGTACATCAAAACTAACAAGTTTTGTTCTGCGACTTTAGTCAAAACTAAAATACAGTTCTAATGGTGGCATTGTGTAAGGCCGGGACTCCACCAAAGCAGAGATGTGTGCTGTGTCCTGTATGCTGGGCGAGAAGAGATGTTTTTCAGCTCGGGTGCGAGGCGTTGAGTGCTCGGTATGCCGAGTGTGAGTTTTGTCGTAAACATAACGCGCTTTTTGACGAGCGCTTAAGCATGTAATTTGTTTGAAAAAATGAAAAAGCGCCACTAGCAGCGCGTTTTTGAAACACTCTGTGCGAGTGCAAGTTCATACAAATTTCATGCTTACGCGCTCGCAGAGGAGCGCGTCATGTTTACGACAAATCTCACACTCAGCATAGGTACAGTACGCAGTCTGACACGTTCGTTGACATCGCTCACTGCACGCCGCTCACATTTCTCGTCTCCACTGCGCGTCGTCCGCGCACAGCTCACATCACCGCTTCCATCGTGCCTTATAAATAATACACATCTCCGCACAGCGATCTCCACTGAAGCTGAGCGGCGAGGAGATGTGTCAATAACACAATTTTCTTGGTTGTTTAAAAACATCTCTTCTCCGCTCGCCTCGTCTCCGCTTTGGTGGAGTCCTGGCCTAAGTGGACGCGAGAGTATAATATTATTGTGCTGTTTGTTTGTGAGTGTACGCGCGAGCTGTGTGAATGGGTGATCGAGTGAAGAAATAGTTTATGAAAGGCTATGTGTGTGTATTAGTGGGTGTGTGTGTGCGTTTTGTGTATGTGTAATCATCTGCTCTTAGGTTTTCCGTGGCGCTATACGACAGAGTAAACAACCAGTTCCGAATAATTAGATTTACTTTATGGGTTTTCTCCTTTATTAAGTTCGGAAAAACTTTAAATACCCTATTGTAAATTTTTGGGAGGAGGGCATTCGGGTGTCTGTCAACATATATGTTGAGTTGACCTTTACGAGAGGCATCTTTAAATGCCCGTCTACCCTGTTGATTTGTAGCTATTTAATATAAAAGATTCTGCGATATCTGTACAAAAAAATGTATGGTTACTACCCGTATTTATTTCCATCTAAATATGTACTGGGTGCCTTGGGATTTAATTCTTTAGAAACACGCCGAACGCATGATCTCCTTCTAACCATGTACAGAATCCTCCACGGTATATTAGACTGCCCCACTTTGCTGTCAGAGGTGACTCGACTCTCAGTACCAGAGAACCTCACCCGTTTCCGCAGCGGTCGAGTACCGCTGTTCTCCCCCGTACCCCCGCGCACCGTGGCGCGAGACCAGTCCCCCATCTGCCGAGCACACCGACACCTTACATTACCACACATACGCAGGTTGATGTATTCGTCGACAAATGGTCCATATTAGTAAATAACTTTTTACTGTACAGTGAAAAGCACACTATTTTAGAATAATTTATCTAGATAGGCACTATTATACATCATTCAATTTGGTATGTATCCAATAAGGTTTTAAGTGTTAAATGTTTCATACCAACTTGTGTATTACGAGTAGTTATTTATTTAAGTGAGTAAAGGACATGTCCACAAAATGTATGGAGGCTGGTATAATAATAATCAAAAATTCTAACCACAACACTCGTTACATTTCGAAAAAGTTCATATTTTTCTGAGTCTATTACAACAGTTAAAAACAAAAAAGAGCCCTCCGATTTTTTTTAAATTAATTTTGAATTTACTAGAAAAAATAAATACATTTGGCTCAATAGGTAGTTTATCTCTAGCTGCCCTGATTAAGTAACCTCCAAATTGTTAAATAAAAGCATTTTTACCAATTAGACACACTTTTTAAGTGATTTTTTGTCACATTGTACCTACTAACTGGTCACACTGGTAGGTTATAATTTTTAATTTTAGCAAATTAAGAGATGAATATGGAAGAATCAGCTACGAATGCAAGTAAAATAACTATAGAAGCACTTTAATATTGCTAAACTAGAAAAAATAATAAGCTGTATTGTTATTTTTCATACAATTTATTTTTCGCATTTAAAAAAAATTGGAGGGGTGAAAAAATCTAAATTAAATATTTTTAGGAAGCCCATATAACAAGCTTTCAAATGATGTATATATCATCGTGGTTCCATTTTTCTCTAAATAATATACCACTTGTGGACGTCACCTTTTGCAGTGTCACATTTTTTATACCTAATTTTTTTTTGAATATTAAGAGTAAAATAAGTAACGTATTGGTATAAACCGTAATGTTATTTATTAAACAAATAAAGAATTGAATTGAATTGAATTGAATTGGATTGGTTTGGATTGGATAGGATTGGATTGGATTGGATTGCATTAAATTGAATTGAAGATTGATTATCTATGCTGATTGTTTGTTTAATTTTGTTTTTGTCGCAATAAATAATTTTCTACCTGTTTATAGATTTTTAATAAGTAAGGTTGGAAACGGCTTGCAGTCAGCGCATCCTAAGGTCCATTACGTGGATTCTGCTCTAGGAATCTTCCACTCTATGGGTCATTCCACTCTATGGGTCATTCCACTCTATGGGTCATTCCTCCATGTTATGTACTCTACCTACTGCCACTGCAAGTTACAAATCCTATGTCGGTTACTAAGGTTTTTTACGGACCTTTTCATTTCTGATTTTACGTAGTGGATCTTAAATGTCAGTGACGTTATTAAAGTATTCGTTTCCTGCCGATATCAAAGTGAAATGAAATGGATGAAAGAGCTTTTGCCTTATCTTTGAAGTAAAGGTTTCATTTCCTCTTAGATCAGTTTTAAAATTTCGCTCACGGATTATTCTGAGGGCATTATTTAATTTTGTCTTATTTGCAATCAAGTCCCAAAAGAAGGAGGTTCTTTATCGTATGACGTTTGTAAAATATAATATTATAACCCCTTTTTTCCGTAGTTTATACAGAAAATTTGATTTATTTATTTATTTAGTTCACATACACTATGTAAAAGGATACTTTCAGTTAAGATAAAAAAACCGGACAAGTGCGAGTCAGGCTCGCACTGCGAGGATTCCGTCGAAACCCATTGTTAAAATAATTAAAAACCTGTTTTAGCATGTGCTAATGAAGTTCTTTTATATGGCACCTTACATGATACGATTTACTCACTTTGAATTTTGAGCCCATATTTTGTGAATTTAGAGGCCCTATTTTTTGTGATGTAAATAAAAATTTACAGTTTTCAGATTTAATCCTATATGTGTACTCTGAAACAATGCTTTTCTCCAAATTTCCTAGTTCTATGTCAACGGAAAGAACCCTGTAGGTTTTGATTTTTGTAAGTGCCGAAATATGCGGTTTCTACTACATAAACGGCTCTAACTTTTTTAAACGATATAGAGATGTTTTTCTTTTAAACAACTGCAAGAGACTATAGATATACGTATACAGTTTAAATTTTAACTCGATATCTTTACGCGTTCTCGAGATAAAGAGTCTTGACATACACACAGATGGACAGACGGACAACAAAGTGATACTATAAGGGTTCCGTTTTTTTCCATTTGAGGTACGGAACCCTAAAAATGAGTTAAATACGGTACTTCTAAATAGGTTTGCTACTAAACGAATATAAGAAAGACAGGCTACTTAAAACTAATTACCACAGCACACAGAATAGTTCAGTACCTCATTCCTCATACGAACAGCCGGAATGTGGAACGCTTTGCCTGAGTCTGTCTTCCTGTTAAAGTACAACGTGCGTGTGTTCAAATCCCGAGTAAATAGGTATCTTCTAGGTAAGCGTGCTACACCCTAGACCGCACAACTGCTTAACATCAGGCAGTGTGTAGTCAAACGCGAACCTATTCGAAATAAAAAAAAAACAGCCCAACAGCTGGCTGAAGAAAATCAAATCAATAGATCATTAGCATAGATATATCTAAAGCATACCATAATGAATTCACATTCTAAATTCGAACTTTCGATAAGTTCAAGAAGTTGAACAGCCAATTTACAATAAGGTGTCTAGTCAAAGGACCCATTACCGACGATATTGTAGGAGCCAACTATTACAGGCACGTGTGACAGGTGGCTACGTGACTGCCCTGATGACATGCCGGCGACCTCTAGCGAATATAACCACATAATACAGAAACACAGATACATATATATTGTAAAGTTTGTTGTGAAATTGATGTTAAAGCGCTATTCACACATTTCCGGGGGCCCGGCCCGCAGTGTTCCGTCAGGGACGGGGAAAAATCGGTCACGTACAACTTGTATAAGCTTGTTCACATAGCTCCGTGTCAGGTACATGCGGATGGTCAGTGTCCCGGAGCATGTCCGGACGCACAAATGCTCTGACAGCGCTATCCGATTTTTATCTGGGTACGTTGACGGCAACGTTAACCTCAGAATAGTGATAATAGAAACCTTGCTTAATTTTACTCAAAAAAAAACTACGTTACAGCTGTCTTATTCATATCTGGTTATACAGCATACGCGAGAGTGAGTGGAACAAAAAAAAAACGCAATGACTGTCGGTATACGTCAAAATCACAAGTTGGAATATCAAAATGGGATAAAATTGGTGTACTTTGTTTTTTGCGATATGATCAAAAATTTGAACCCTCTAGTTCCATCGGAAGGTTCTAATCTCCGGTCTTTTACCTTCTTACTTTCTACCTTTTTGAATTTGGACAGCCGAGATAGCTCAATGCTAGTTTTTCATATTTAAATTGAGACAAAGTGATGGATATCTCTGGATATTTTAGTACGGTTTCTATTACTTTAATCCTTATTCTGAGACGTGGTCACAGAAAGGTTGATAGTTGTCAAGGTTGATCTTTCAAATCCACATTACTTATTTGAATTTTAAGATAATGTGTACGATATCTGACACACATGAAGAAAATTATAATATGGGCTTGATATAAGACTTACATAACAGATAATACTGATGTCGATTTCCCTGATATGTGTGAATACGGGTGACGGATGGCACGTCCCTGACGGGAACACTGATATGGGCATCTCGGAACACGGATAACCCGGAAATGTGTAGATAGCGCTTAATACCGACATAGCCGATTGGCAAATTGAAATGGCAGGGCACATATCACGGACGACTTATGACCGATGGGTTTGAAAAGTTCTCTAGTGGAGACTACGCACCGGCAAGCGCAGCGTAGGACACCTATCAATGAGATGGACAGATAACCTAATAAAGACTGAAGAAAGAAGAAGGATCGCGTTGGATACAAGTTGCTTTCTACCGGTCTTTTTAAAGATCCATAAAGGAGGCCTATGTCCAGCAGTGGATGTTTTATGACTAATGGACCGGTGCATAGAATCGATCGAATTGATGGGTGGATAGATTGATCTACCTGACTGAAATCATACAGGGTTATTTCTAATCAATTAGCACCCTTTTAGGGGCTTATTCTGTACATCAAAACTAACAACTTTAGTTCTGCGACTTTTGTCAAAACTAAAAAAAAAATCAGCTGTTCCATACGACATTTTTCTATGGAACACCAATTTTTTTAGTTTTGACAAAAGTCGCAGAACAAAAGTTGTTAGTTTTGATGTACAGAATAAGTTCCTAAAAGAGTGCTAATTGATTAGAAAACCTGTCTAGACCTTTCAATGTTTCATTGAAAGATTCGCGTCTTTTTAAACTAGTAATACTTTACTAATAGCTAAAAATAAATCTATCCCACTAAAAATATGTTCATTAAAAATGTGCTCAAGAAGAGGCCATATAACTGACTTGAAATATCAGAACGTTATCAGATCTCATGTACAGTTAAACTTTTTCTAACTCTATAATTATCTTTTAATTTCACAAACGTTTGTGTTTTATTTTTAGTTTACCTACCTATAGGTCAGACATAACTTCTGTATACTACCTAAAGAAGTGTGCGCCAATATTTATGCTCTCTAGAATACTAAAGCTCACAGATCACAATAACAATACACTGTTGACACAAAATACCAATACCAAGCAAAGCCAGAGTGAATCGTAAGCAAATCCATCGATAGAATAAAATCCCGTGCATTCCCGCGGGATCCCTCCCCCCGAATATTTAGAGGGGCCTTTTCATCAGTCGGCGCCAACAAATTGGGTGCGGTTGAATGATTTATGAGATATAAGTGGTGGGAATAAGGCGCACAATGCTTGAAAAGGGACGGACTAAGGACTTAAGATGGGGGGTCAACGTAACATGATCGGTAATCACGTTGTAGGTACGTTTGTAGGGTCATACGACGTCTTTGCGCATATTTAAAGGTTCATTGGCTACGTTTAGGTAATTATAAAAACAAATAGTTTTGTTAGCTTTGGCCTGGACTTTTATCCAGTCAAAATAGAGATAAGAGTAAAATTCAAAGTGATTTTGTTCAGACTTGCGATAAAGACTTTAAAGATTCGACTTATTTTCTTACAAGAGGACGACTAGGTTTGTAAAATTGATCTGTATTAAATTTCACTTTCAAGGTTTTTGATTGTAATAGGTAATAAATCAATAACTATTACTACAACTAACATACTACATTTTCAAGATATTATGAAACAAAAAAATGCTTCGAAATTAAAATATTTTTAGGATAATTACATTTATTTGTTTACAATAAAAGTGTTGTTGTTACTTTTAGCTTTAGAAGATAAATAGTCTCACTGCGTATTTTAAAATTTGTTGTGATCTATGTTGCGATCTTTACAGCATAATATTATAGATTAAAGTTTAAAATTTTACTACTTTTAACTTTACCAATATAAAACGACGCAATGATTAAACTCGATTTGATTTCCAATTCTTGAAAACTATACAAAATACATGTAACCACTGTAGCAGTTTGACCCAGATCCTTCACCCTGAGTACGTCCACCGGCACAATAGTCCAAGCCCCTGTAAACGCCCTCGGTAGTATCGTAAATATTGGCCACGAATGCACAAGTCACGGGCGAAGTAGGTCGGCCCGATAATAAACTTATCATACATTCGCGTATTCACGGCCGGGCGGGATCAATAGGCATACTTATTGTGGCGAGCAATATTTTTAACCAACTTCAGAAAAAGATGTTCTCTATACGACACACATTTTTTTAGGGTTTCGTACCTCAAACGGAAAAAAACGGAACCCTTATAAGATCACTTTGTTGTCCGTCTGTCCGTCTATCCGTCTGTCCGTCTGTGTGTAAGTCAAGACTCTTTATCTCGGGAACGCGTGAAGATATCGGGTTGAAATTTAAACTATATACGTATATCTATAATTTCTTGCAGTTGCAAGAAATTATAGATATACGTATATAAAACGTATACAAATGCAAAAGAAAAACTTCTCAGTTATCGTTTAAAAAAGTTAGAGCCGTTTATGTCGTAAAAAACCGCATATTTCGACACTAACAAAACCTACAGGGTACTTCCCGTTGACGTAGAACTTTGAAACTTAGCGAAAAGCATTGTCTCAGAGTACACATATAGGAATAAATCTAAAAATTGTACATTTTTATTTCAATTACAAAAAATAGGGCCTCAATATTCACAAAATATGGGTTCAAAATTCAAAGTGAGTACCTAAATCGTATCATGTAAGGTATCATATAAAAAAAACTTCATTAGCACATGCTAAAACTGGTTTTTAATTATTTTAACAATGTGTTTGTACGGAACCCTCGATGTGCGAGCCTGACTCGCACTTGTCCGGTTTTTTTAAATCTAGAAACGTGGCAGAATGTCTAGCCAAGACAAAGAAAGAGGAACTGGCGACGCAGCAGGCGTGTGTAATATTACACTGTAGTTGGATGTATGTATGTTACGCGACCACGCAGTCAATTATGAACACATTTTAATCATTTTTATGGTTTGATCATATTTAGAGAAAAAAATAAAACACATTTTAATTTTATTGAAATAGCTTGAGTGAAAAATAAAAATAATCTAAAAATGGCCTTCTTCGATTCAAACGGAATATTCGTATGTTTACGTAGAATGGCAATAATATAAGTCGGTTATGCCATTTTTGGCGAAAACTACTTGTACTTATTGTGACATGTATTATTTTTAAACAACGGTAAAATTTTGAAGGTTTTGTATACGTATAGGCTTAGGCGCAGAATGTCCCTTTCTCAAAATGTCTACCGCTCAAAAAATGTCCCTTTCGCACAATGTCTCTTTCGCAAAGTGTGTAGTTTTTTCTTCATCTCATGCATATGCACTGACAACACGTCAAACAGAGTACTGAGACTACAAGGGACATTCTGCGAAAGGAATATTTTTCGAAAGGGACATAGTATGAAAGGGACATTTTTCGAAATGGACATTGTGCGAAAGGGACATTTTTTGAGCGGTAGACATTTTGAAAAAGAGACATTTTGCGCCTGAGCCAAATAAGGCTTAAATTAGACATTTTTAAATATTTTTTTAAACTAGACATTGCCTAATTGACCCATGACAGAAAAAATTCAAGTCTCAGAAAATGGTCGCAACTAACTAAATATTTCCAATTTATATTAAAATTTGAAGAATCTTCTCACGTTTATGTCTTACGATAAATTTATAATATCTCAAGCACAGACTGAGACTGACGACTGATTGAATAATGTATTGTTTTGCTGCTGATTAAATAATGGTTTAAAACTCTTGTCGTTGGTATTATCAATATGCGTTTATTTTTATCGCGAATAAGTTCGCTCTTGACCACCATCTCGCTTGTTGGTAAGCGACGTTGTGGTCAAAGATGAAAAATGCAAAATTAGAAGGTAACTAATACCTATTCACTCTGATCTTGAAAAGCGAGAATATCTCTTAGGAAACAGAAAAGCCGGCAGACTGTTCCATTTCCTGGCAGTACGAATAAGAAATGTTGAGGCAAACCACTTCGTAGGTAACAATCGAAGGAAAATTTACAGTGTAGGGTTGGTAGTAAGGCGTCTTTGTAAGTACTTAACATGTAGTAAAAATGAATAGTGTAGGTATCCTGTAGTAAAAATGGGATGGTAAGATAAGGTCGTGTAGCTCAGATGCACATTCTCCGAAATGAATCCTATAGAAAATGGACAGACTCTCAACCTTACGGCGATATTGTTATAAACTAGACCAAATCATAACATACGATTGCTGTATCAAATACTGCTGTCAACAATGCACAATGAGAAACTTTGACAGCTGTCATGCACAGCGGCGCGGAATTATTTGCACACCCCAATTAGAGTGCAATGGGGCAGTTGTGTCATTAGAGTTTACATGTTTTGTTTACATTAAGCCAGCGATTAGTTTACAGTTATTGAAACCGATATATTGAACCAATGAACAAGAGTGATTTTAGTGAATTAAATAGATAGATAGATAGATAATTCTTTATAAGCTTAACCTAATACAATACATACACATAGGTAATAATATACTAATACGAGTTTGTACTTATTTGTACCTACGTGAAGTAAGCACCTAGTTAACGAATAAAAATGTTTTATATTTTATAACTCTTGAACTTTTTAGTGATTTTTACAGCATCTTTTTGATTGATATAAAAATTTGTAAAAAGTTGTAACTTTTTACAAGTTGTGTAAATTGTGTAAATTTTGTTTGCAAAAAAAACCTCGTCGAATAATCACTCACTGGACAACCAAAGTAACGAATAAGAGTTTCTATATATTTTATTTTAAAAGTATTAAAATAAATTTCATTCTCATAAAAATATACTTATGTTTTGATGTCGTAATAAATTACGGGTTAAAAGCCATAAGACGTAGGTATATTTCGGGCCATAAGCTTACATGCAGAACAATTTTTATGATAAGTAGGCATCACAAAAGGACAAACAGATCAGATACATCGTCACTATTTATGAACAAAATGCGGTAGGTATTGTGGCGGTATGTATCACAGAATGCTGACAATATTTTATACTGTAGAGCACGAGCTCATATCGCTAAGCAGTTGTCCCTGAGCCGCATTAGTAATACCATAATGTAATAGTAATCGGCAAATATAAATACGGTAATCTGTAAATATGGTAACCAAAGATCCAAGTATTTTATTTCATTTCCACTAGTCAGGAGAACACACGGGAAGATTCAGGATTTGACAATAAGTCCAATGGATAACGCATAGATACCTATCCCCTAAAGTATTAAAGTACATATTTACTAGTTGCCTGAATCAGTTACAATGGATGTTAAAATAAAGTAAACACTAGCGAGCAAACACGGTATCGGGTTGCCAGTAGCGTGGAAAACGCAAATAATGTGCGTTATTCGTCACACCTGTCCCCGACGTGTCCCCTCATAATTAATTTGAATTAGCGAAACGTGGTCGCTCTCGAATGTAAATATTGTACTCTATTGTGTACATTTTGTAAGTATGTACCAGCTTTTTCCAATAATCCACTGCAGGATGTAGGCGTACCCATGAAGGGTGATTGGGCCATGTCCACCACGCTGGCCCAATGCGGGTTGGTGGATTCACATACGCCATGGAATTTCTTCCTTGTACATATGCAGGTTGCTTCACGATGTTTTCCTTCACCGAAAAGCCAGTGGTGTGAAATTCTGTACATAAATTCCAAGGAATACATTGGTATGGGACCGGGTTTGAAACCACGACCTCACGATTGTAAGGCGGGTGTCGTTACCACTAGACCACCACGGCTTTTTTTAACATTTTGAAATTTTGTATGATTATACTATAAGTACACAAAAGATATTATGATATGATATGTTATCAGTGTTGTGATTCTGCTTACTGAATTGAGTTTTGAATTATCATACAGCGTGTAATGCTACATGATAATTCATATATATAATTCATCATCGTCTCATACTATGGGTCTTATTAATTACGTTATTTTTGAAATGTAACTGATATTGTGTTTTTTAGTTGTTTTAAACTGTTATTTTTGACGATGCTATTGCAGATATTTCTAATACAGTATTTCTGACATTTTAATTTTTTTTTTGTAATATTGTATTTTTATGTATGTAATGTACCGAATTTTAATTAATTTATTGTAGTATTATGGCTAAAAATTCAATTCAATTGTTATTTTGACGATTCGTAGGGTGTTGCTCTTTGTATATTTTTGTATATGGAATGCCTTGCCCGTTACTGTCAGAAAAGCTCAGTCAATTAACATTTTTAAAGATCAGGTTAAAAGCCATTACCTGCAGAAAATGTTGATCCTTTGACTTTGTAACTGTTGTTGTTGTTATTTATGTTGTTTTATGTAAGTAGTATATTTTAATTTATATTATGTATTAGTTTATTGTTTTATCATAGGTTTCTTTTACCATTATTCTTTTTTAATTTTATTTATTGTTTGTATTTTAAGTATTTATATCATTTTTATTAGTATGTATGTTTATGATGTATAATCTAATTTATATTTTATTTAATGCGCACCCCGTCCATTATTCATACGCGTTCTGTCCTCTCCATCCTAAGGTTGCCTGGCAGAGATCGCTATCAGCGATAAGGCCGCCCATTGTTACACTGTTTATGTTTATTTGTTTCTTTTTGTGTTTATTTCTTGGTGTGCAATAAAGAGTTTATCTATCTATCTATCTATCTATCTATACGAATGTATGTAATGATCCCTATTGAAAATAAATTATTATCTATCTATCTAAGCTCTAAGTAGCCCAACGAACATTGTTTTGGGTTTTTTTTCCATCTTGATGCCAACGAGCTATGGAGAGGGCTATGCTCGGATTCTTTCTGCAAGATCAGAATTGAGGAGATCCGTAGAAGAATCAAGGTTACCGACATAGGCCAATGGATTGGCAAGTTTAAATGGCAGTGGGCAGGGCAGGGCGGAAGACTGATGACTGATGGGGTCGAAAAGTTCTCGAGTGGTGACCACGTACCGGCAAGCACAGCGTACGTCCACCTACAAGGTGGACGGGTGACTTCAATAAAACCGCAGGATAGCGCTGGATGCAAGCCGCTTCCAATAGGTCTTACTGGAGATCCTCGCCTATGCGAGGAAAATGTCCAGCAGTGAACTTCTTATGGCTGATGGATAGATGGTGTAGCGTGTGGTTTCCAAAGTGCAGACGCTTTCTGAGGGGTAAGTATTTGCTTCTTTTATTTTAGATCCATCTGCGAAATTGTAAAAAAATCTGCCATTCCATACAAAAATCAGCCTTTCATACAAGAAGTTCCTTGACTCACGAAAAAATTGCGAAGCGATTTCGGGGTTGGTTCCATAGTAAAAATGGGTCACAATAATATTATAGAATAAACTATGTCCGACTGTCTGTGGTCTAGAGAAACACACAGTAAAATACAATAGGATAATAGGATAAAATCATCTTTAAAACAGAAAAAATGCCAAGTCGATGGATAAAATCAACATAATACGTGTACCTAAGCGTAATACTTTTATAATATTTCGTACTTTAACTAGCCACTTGAACTACTCAAAACACAATGGTTCCGAATAAGGGTTGATTTACATCAAAGAACATGCACGAGCGAGTGTCCAACTCTATTCAACTCTAGAGTGGATTGCGGCTGTTTCTAATGGTAGGTAATTTTCAGATTCCAGTCACGTATGTCAGAAGTACACAGGAGTCGGGTGACAATGCTGGCTGTTTTACGTGATACTGACATAGCCCGGAGTATGCCTGCCTAGCTTACTGTCATAGGGCGCGTTTTGACTATTTCGACGGCACGTTGTCGTATTGTTTAAAGCGTCGTAGAGCTCGTACACATAAACACTATACGTCGTCGCAAGGTGTTCCGACGCAACATTGCTTCACAATGCGACGTCGTCGACGTCGAGCAAAGAACACCACATCGCAACAATAAAGAAGAAACAAAAGATACTGGATACATCCATTTCTTTCGATCATGAATAACGAGAGTAACTTTATGAAGAAATATAACGATGTGGTTACCACGATCGTAAAACGATGTAGCGTCCGCGTCGGAGCGCGATGCGACGTAGTATCGTGTTTATGTGTACGATTCCGTAGCATATAGATGAGTTCATATATGACATGATTAACTGTATTCTGTGAATGTTTACTGCAACAACAATTTGTGATAGATTGTCAAGCGATATCGAGAACGGCTGCAGAAGACAGTCGATCGACTGTAAATTATTCGTTACGTCGACATGGGTAAGCGCCCGTTTGCGTGGCAAATTCCACATTTTAATTATTATGTACAAGTATTAGTAAGGATTTTCTGCGATGTGAATCAAACTTTCAAAGGTCAACAATCGAAAAGAATCGTCACTAAGGTCCGACTTTAAATTTATTTCGCCGCATAAATTCAAAAAATATGAAATTTCAAAAAATATTAAATTTCAAAAAATATGAAATTAAAACTACATTTATGAACGCTGAAAGTTACAAAAGGCAAAATAAAGTTGCTCATTATGATTGAGGGTTCTGTATCCTAAACACAGATTAAGTTATATTTTTTGATTAGACCTCATTAGACATCTTCGGTGCCACCAAAAAAATACAAACATAAAGAAAACAATCGCCCTGTTTCATAATAACTGTAGGATAATAACTTACTATTTTATTTATTCATTAAAAACTATGAGCTACGACTATAAAACGAAAATTCAGCCATTTTAAAAGTAATACATTGTACATATTTTAACATCTTATTAATTTTTCTTCTTAAAAAATGGGGGTTTTCCCAACTATCTTCTGAAGGAACCCAAGAAATGTGCAAAAAAATTCAGACCAGGATAGTTACAAATTTGAATACATTATTCACTCCTCTAGTCGAGTTCAGACTTTTTGATTAATAACTACTAAGAAAAAGTTTCCTGTAACCAGGGAGTGACTATTGTTATAACTATAAGATGGTAACTTGTGTAACTATAACGGTAACTACAGAGTATAAGGTGTTTCTTAGCGATCACTGAAGTTCGGCAACATTCACGGTCAGTTTTCGGATCGGTGACCGCAGCTGGCATTTACAACTAAGCGCTGTATCATTAGTATAAAATTATGCCACACCCTATCAAACAGGGTATACGTGTATAGAATTAGAATAAGTTTCTATGTACATGTGTTTCTCATTAATAAATAAAAAAAAATAAGCTGTGGTTCAGGCTGAGGCCGTGGTGGTCTAGTAGTAATGACTCCTATGGACTTAAGTCCCGGTCCCGTATCAATGAATTCCATGGAATTTATGTAGAGAATTTCACACCGCGGGCTTTTCGGAGAAGGAACATCGTGAGGCAACCTGCTTGCGTCCGTAGAAGAAATTCGATGGCGTATGTGAATCCACCAACTCGCACTGAGCCATGGTGGAAATGGCCCAATCACCCTTCGTGGGTAGGCCTACGTCCTGGAGTGGACAATTAAAAAGGCTGGTACAGCTGTGGCTCTACTCGTTAAATTGTGGATCCCAGTTGTTTTGGCCATGTTAGAGTCCTTCCGACGGCTTTAATACTCTGTCTCAGGGCTAGCCACCCCGGCCTAGACAAACTTACATACGAGGATCGTGAATCGACCAGTGTTTTCGCGTTTCCTGTAGAACGGTTTTCGGTTAGTACATTTTTGATAAAATTTAAGTTCCAGGAGAAAACTCTTTTCACCCTTTAAATTGTAACAAAATATTATGTTTTTGGTGTCAATCGCTTAACTAATGAATATTGTATGCTTGTATGACTTATTTTTTTTTTAATACAAAAATATACTGTTTAAGTGTACCTTTCAGCCAAATTTTCGCATGAAAATCTGATTTTAGTTTAGATACAATACAATACGATACAAAATAGCTTAATTTTCACACCAGTTTAACGAAAACAAGCTTAAATTATAAAATAATAAACAATCCGGTAGGATAATGGGCGGCCTTATCGCCTGCAGCGATTTCTTCCAGGCAACCTAAATATAACAGCTTAATACCATTATAATAGCTTATTGTTTTGTAGTCAAGTTGGCGCCTTACGATTGCTTTAAGCGACAAAAATATTATAGGATATCAGTACACATCATTATAACCAACTTTTATCATAGAAGTTTGAAATTGTCAAAATAAAGAGCTATTGATCATACGTTGTGTTGAAATCAAATTCAATTTTCATAAGGAATGTCTAATATTATTCTGTGAAACAAAGAAGCTCACTATCCGTATTTTACGGTATTTTTTACGTTTGATGCCTTAGATCTCCATCATTTATAAATTTAGTTTAGCTGTATGATTGTTTTTTAATTCAAAAGGATATACTTTAGTTAGTTCCTCGAAAATTCGATCGAAATCTATTTAATAAAGGCTAAGCTCTACATCAAAATATAATTATGTCGTTGTTCCGAACACCCAAAATCCTAACCCGGTCGCGGGTTAAGTTCGGAATGCTGAAAAAAATTAATATTTGTTCCGAATGTATAATAAAACCAAATAGTAAGTAGAAAATCAAGTATCAAAGTTATTACTGAAAGATAATAACGTCATAGTGGAGCGCCGTAAGGCATAAAAAATGTAAAATCTCGGAATCCAGGGCCAGTCAATGAATCTTCATATAAATTTTTGAAATGTATTTTCACAGCATATAGAAAAATGTAAAAAAATATTTTGCCCGAACTCAATTATTTTTAAAATAAATAATGATACATTTTTCGGATATTTCCTTTTATTTTCATTAGTTTAAAGGTATATTTTGAAAAGGAGAATTATTACCAACTTGTCCTTGGGCATCAAGGGAATGCAGGTACAAAGGTGAGGGGTGAGGGGAATTATAGAAGGGACAACAGCACTGCAGCTGTTGGGTACTGTTGACGCGGTCCTTAACAGATTAGTACACGTTGCACCTACCTAGGCTAAATACGTAGCTATTTTTGTGCGTTTTGAGAAATAATATAAATAGAGGATACCTCAAAAGTACGAGACAGGGAGACGTAATTTCTCCGAAACAGTTTACAGCTACTTTGGAGAACCCCTTCAAGCTCCTGGAATGGAAAGGATTTGGCATCAATATCAATGGCAAATACCTCACTCGCCTTCGGTTTGCCGTCGATATAGTAGTCATGGCAAAATCGATTAGAAGATCTCAGCACGATGCTCGAAGGCCTCAATTGTGATTCTCAACAGATAAGTCTTATGATAAATATGGACAAGACGAAGGTCATGTGTAATTCCCATGTTGTACCTACCCCGGTTTCTGTTGGGAACTCGGTTCTTGAAGTCGTTGACTCGTACGTCTACCTAGGACAAGTAATCCAATTAGGTATGACCGCAGCGTCTCATGCAAGCCGCTTCCAACCGGTCTTATTGGAGATCCATAGGAGAGGCCTATGTCCAGCAGTGTACTTCTTATGGCTGATGGATGGATTGAATGAAAACAAAAGGAAATCTCCGAAAAATTGATAATGATTTATTAAAAAAAAAATGAGATCGGGCAATATGTTTTTTTTTACATTTTTTATATGCTGTGAAAAACACATTTCAAAAATTTATATCAAGATTCATTGACTGGCCCTGGATTCCGAAGTATAAATCTTACGGCGCTCCACTATTAATTACTACTAAAAAAGAAAATGAAATGACATTCAGTTCTTGGAATGGCCACAGTTCTACAAAACTTGTACTAAGTACTTTCTGTAAATTTTTATTATAAACAAACACAGAATAAAGAAAAATAAACCAAATACAATGCCTAACAATTTCCATAATCCAATTTTTCTTTTCGACATTCAGAGTGAGTTTTAATTTCAACTTAATTCAAAGTAAAATAAATGGAAGCTTTGTTCAGTTGCGGCAACCTTATACTTGGAGAAATTAATATTTAACTAGTACCACAAAACCATGTTAGACTTGAATTAATCAAGTTGTGGGCTTGTAATATAAGGTTTGAGTTCTCTTATGGCAAGGATATTGAGCGGTTTCTCGATGAAATTTTAGTTGTCATGCAAAAATTGTAAATAAAATATAGTTATTTTCTGAGCTAAAATTCTTCTAAAACTATTCTGGTTCTTAACCTTATTTGTAACATCGTTTACTATACAATAGGCTATTTGACAACATTGAAAATATTCTATTAATTTTGGTAATCCATACAGATAATAGCCTGAAAAAGACATATTTCACTTTATTTAAACTAAAATATGTCTAATTTTCTCAAATCGAACGAAACAAAATACCATATTTTTTTGATATTCTATCTGTGACGTAAACGCTCTAAGAAGGGCGGCAACTCTGGTGACGTCACGTGCTGGTAAATAAGAATTTCTTGATTGACTGTTGTTTGTGTAATTTGTGTTTTGTGATTTCGGAGTAATATTATTGGATCTGTAAGTTACTTTTAAAGTATTTTTTGTTAATTTTTAGATGTGAACTAGCGTATTTACCAGTATTAACTAACGTTATTTACTCGTGAGTGACGTCAAAGACCAGCGTCATTACAGAATGTCGTTTTTGGTGGGATCTTGAATATCTATTATTTAACACTGATTTTCATTGTTAATACAGTAGATCTCTCGGAAATATAAATGTAGTGTGCTTAGTATGTACTAACGAATAATTTAAAACGATTTCCAAAAACTAGTCAAATACCCTATTCCGACGTCGTATGTTGCCTGTACTGTAATACCTAGTAGATTTACCCATGTGCATCTATGGCCAGCTCGATTATCATGGCCAGCTCGATTTATTTACAGCGCCCGTATCTGTATCCTCAGATTATCCTCAGATACGGGCGTATCTGTTCTAAGAAGATTTTACAAAAATTATGACGTTCCAAAATTTAAATCGCTTTTCACCATTTTTCTAGTTACTTTCATACACAGCTTTCATACAACAATATGGCCTTGCCATATATAACCATCGAGGTTGTGTTATGATGATAATATCATGTTTTACGTTGTTAATTCATGAAATGTAATTGGTAATTGTCTTGCAGGTGGTATGAAAATATAGGTAGGTACCTATACAGGGTTATTTCTAATCAATTAGCATAACAACAAATTTTTTTTTGAGTTTTGACGAAAGTTGTAGAACAAAATTTATTAGTTTTGATGTACAGAATAAGCCCCTAGAAGGATGCTAATTGATTAGAAATAACCCTGTACATTCAGTAAGTTCCTATAGGCTGGGTGGCATATTTTAAGGCCGCCTGAAGGCTTCTGACATGGCTAAACAGTACATATTATGGACATTATATAATTTATTTAATTACGGTGTTTGATTTTTGAAGAAAACTCTGCATTCAAAATTATCATTACTGCACTTTCAATAATATCACTTAGATAAGAAGAACCTGAACCAAACCTTGTCCATTTTCCGCACAGAGCTATTACAACCACAGAGCTATTACAACTAATGAGATAGCGCTGTTGTCGCTTAAGGCATTTCTCATCCACAAAAAATGTATGGAAAATCTGGCTTAGAGCTGTTAAAAATGTATTGGAATTATTCAGTTCTTTTTTTATTTATTTTTTATTCTATCATGCGATGTTATGTTTAATTAATTATTTATTTTATTTTAAATAAGGTGATTACTTAACACTAGAAGCGCGGGCGTCCTAAATTTGACCCATTTCGATGTTCTTCCTGCCCTATTTAATGTTTTATTATGCATAGAATCCTATTTTTTTATGACTTTTTATGAAATGTGATCATTATTGTTTATACGAGACTTCAACCACGTAAAATAAATATATTTTTTTAATCAAATTTACCTCAAAGCGCGGTTGGGTAAATTTTGACCCAGTCATGGATGTCAGCTTGTAAAAAAACTGTTTGCAAGAAATGCACATCGAAAGAGTTTTCCATTTGCTCATTATGTGATTCGGAAGAGTAAAATTGCACTGCCTTTTTTATAATTTTTAACTTGCATTTTATTATAATTACGAATTTCATTTGTATACAAATCTTCACATTACTCTAGCAAATTAAAAAAATGGCCAAAATTGACCCATCCGCGCTTCTAGGGGTGGCAGGATGTTCCGCGCTTCTAGTGTTAAGGAATAAAGTAGGTGTACTCACATGGTCCCAGGGTCGTCACTGAGCGGTTCATCTACGAACGACACGTGTTTCGTTCTCCGGCTCTTGGGGCGGAATTCTAGCTTGTTGGCGCACCCCTTGTTGGACTTCGTGCGCGCCTCGAATATCACATGTGGGTGCTTCTGCTGGAACAAATCGGGACCGGTTAGATTTGGACTTGAAAAAATTGTTATTTCCAGGAACTCGATGTTTAAGAAATACTTGGATATACAGGGTTATTTCTAATCAATTATTTATTTAACACTTTATTGCACACCATTTGCACAAAAGGAGGACTTAACGCTAAATAGCATTATCTGCCAGTCAACCTACAGGTAGAAGACATTGGGAAGTAGGCATGAATAAATAGACAAAGAGATAAATTAACTAGAATTAGCATCCTTTTAGGGGCTTATTTTGTACGTCAAAACTAAAAACTTTTGTGCTACGACCTTTTTAATACTCAAAAAAACTATTGATGTTCCATGGAAAAATATCGTTCGCCCTCTACAAAATGTATGGAACAGCTTTTTTTTAGTTTTGACAAGTCCTAGAACAAAAGTTGTTAGTTTGATGTACAGAATAAGCCTCTAAAAAGATGGTAATTGATTATAAAACACCCTGCATAAATTGAATTTTAAAGTGGTTTATTTTTGTGATAAGCATTTTAAAACTTTTTGTCGCGAACGCAGGACTTCAGTTTCAGTTTATTTTATTTTGACAAATGGGTGTCACAGACAAACTTTTGAATAGTCCAAAACAAAGTATACACTTAAAAGGAAACTAATTACTTACATGTTTATAAATTACTTACGTTAAATCACAATTCATTTCTCATTGGACTTTTATTATTATATTATTTTATTATTATTTACTTGGACTTGAACCTGCCTCTTTCGGATCATAGGCCCGACGGTTAGTCCAAAGAGATGTGGACTATTATAGTCCGCCTCTAGACGCCCACGTCAAAGGAGGTCCTGCCTCAAGTGCTGCGTTCTCGATATTTTTTTTTCAAATGCTTATCACATAAAAAATAACTCTTTGGATAAACATAGTGTGGGAAAGCACTATAAAAATAGATTATTATTCTTCAAGTTTTAGTTCATATTATTTCAAGGATTATAGTTTCAAGACTACGTCAGCACTTCAAGGGTAAGATTTATTACTGGATTATAATAAAATGTAATTATTGAATAATTTTACTTAAAAATCGTGTACGAGAGTGTGAAACGGATAGAAAAAAATTGACGCGAAAACCAATAGATTTTAGCAACGCAACCGGTCTTATACGATTGTGATTATCTGATTATCCCACACAATCGTATGAGACCGGTTTCCATACCCATAGCCTATATACCTAACAAATTTAATTTTACATGTAGCATTGAAAATTCACATGTTGATGTGTGAAATTGTGCGAGACATAGAAATTCGAAGCATAAATTGCTGAAAGTACAAATTGAGCGCATTTAGTATATATATTTTGTATTTGTAAAGCTTTAAAAAAAGCATTTCTCAACATTATCCTATTAACAATATCGTTATATTTTTATTTATCCAGTTTCTACTGGCTAACCTCGCGTGTTAGCTCAGAGATTCAAAATGGATATGTAATGGCAACATTTCTAAAGATAAAGAAATCTTTATTTTAATTAGAATTAATGAAAACAAGATTTCTAAATCTCTAAGAATCATTTAGCCAAATTTATTGCTAATTACTTTCCAAAACAAAAACTTCGCAAGCAAACGGTTAAAATAAAGAGGTCCTAAAATCACAAATTAATATTTGGCCGTAACTATAATGTCCTATTACTATAGACTTTATCATTAATGAAATAGGTCTCAAAATCGTTGATTTTAATTAATTAGCTTGTTGAGACTAAGCGTATTCCAGACGACCTTGCGAACTCGAATTGGAGGATTTTCGTCTGTTCACCTCGGTCAAGGTAAAGGTTCTGTACAGTATTGCAACTCGGCCCTGTTCTTAAGAGTGCGCCTAATGCCATGAAAAAAAACAGATTTCACCCGCGCTTCTTGCATCGCCCGCTATTATCTATGTTGCTTAGAGTCGAAATTCACATGACACAGTTCACGATGATTTTGGCTTCGAGCAAAAAATTTAGGTGAAATTTTATTTATTTATTCAAAATTTAAGCATATAATAAAAAAACAAATCGATTACTCTACTAGAAAATTAGTCTGACTACGTAATTTGTCAAAAATAATGTGGTGTTGTCGCTGATAATTTCGAGCATTTGAATTTTTTTTTTTATGATGCTAAGTTTTATTTTTTTTCTAAGGTTCCAAAATTCTATGCAATTACTCTGCTGCTATAGGTTTTTTCCTTTCCTATAGTATTTTTTTAATATGGATATTTATGTTCGTTATCTTTACACCACGTCTTTAAAAAGTCGATTTTGGCATTAGGCGCCCCCTTAACAAAAATAACTACAGCCCCACGTAGACACGCAGTACGTATCACGCGCTAGGGCTGCCCACTTGGTAGGTAAATCCACGGTAATGTTATCTAACAGTATTATGTCTTCATACAAACGGTCGAAACGCATTACAATCGGTCGGAATCATATCTACGCGCCTCGGGGTTCGGTATGCTCTCGGTATGCTAATCAGTCGCGGCGCGCCGTAGTGACGAACGAACGTGTGGATTTGTAACAAGTAAGCGTTCGATTTATGTTTTTAGGCTTCCTCGTTTTACTACGGAACTCTAAAAAACTTTAAAAAATCCAATATGTATTTTTATTGAACGTTTCGTTTTTCATTCTCAACGATTTTCATTTTGTAATCCTACTAATATTATAAACGTGAAAGTTTGTGAGGATGGATGGATGGATGGATGGATGGATGGATGGATGGATGGATGGATGGATGTATGGATGTTTGTTACTCTTTCACGCAAAAACTACTGAACGGATTGAGATGAAACTTTGCAATAATATAGCTTATATATCAGAATAACACATAGGCTATAAATTATAATGATATATTGCGTATGCGGGCGAAGCCGCGGGTAAAAACTAGTATTATATAATAATTTTACATTATAATAGATAGAAACTAGAAATAAACTCAAGTAAGTGAAGAGTACTGTAACAGTACTGTACCAGCCTTTTTTTACAATCCACTGCAGGACGTAGGCCTACCCACGTAGAGTGATTGGGCCATATCCACCACGCTGGCCTAGTGCAGGTTGGTGGATTTACATACGCCATCGAATTTCTTCTACGGACGTATGCAGGTTGCTTCACGATGTTTTCCTTCACCGAAAAGCCAGCGGTGGTGGCCGTACATTAATTCCAAAGTCTCATTGGTACGGGACCGGGATTTGAACCGACTACCTCACATTGTAAGGCGGGTGTCACTACGTCTTGACCGCCACAGCTTACCAAGTGAAGAGTAAGTATATGGAATTAAAATACTGAAATATGTTCTGCGTGGCCACGTGGCGCTATATATATATATATATATTTCATAGACAGGACCGAGTCCCAATACTATTAGATACTATTACCGTGGTAAATTGCATACGTTTGTTCGTCTCTACAGCGCCCCCCTGCTACTGTTGTGTACCGAACTCAGAGGCGCGTAGGTATAATTCGCGTTTGAACCGTTTGTATGAAGACGTAATACTGCATAGATACCCTTACCGTGATTTCTCGGTTATGTAACAGCGATGGAGCACGTGGATCTTGAGACTACTCCAGCGGCTTTGATCAATGTGCTGAGTCAGCAATTTGTTGTTCAAGTTAAATGGCAAACGAGAAATTTAAAATTGTTGACTATAGATTCTAGTGAAATAAGTACCTAGATATCTTCTAGTTGGCACGTAATATGTTATTTTGTCATTAATAGAAATCGGGCCTTATCAGCTAGGGGTATAAAAATAGTTTACGAATTGATTTAGACCTTCGCGCTTATCTTAACCTATCAAAAATATATAAAATACATACAAAACATATACAAAAACAATCATAAAAATCGATTAGTCGGTTTCAGAGGAGTGTGATACTAAACACGAGATATAAAATTAATCCGTTCACATTTATTTTACCTCTGACATTTGTCCCTGTGTCTCTGTCTAACATGTGATGGAGTGTAATGTTAGACAAAGATAGCGCTACAAATGTTAGAGGTAAAATAACTGTGAACGGAGTGTATCGTGTGCACTATATTGTATACTATAGTGTATATATAATATAGTGTACATTATAGTGTTAGAACTATAATGTACACTATACACTATACTACTCTATAACCATCTCGATTATAAAAGCTTTAAAATAAAACGCATTAAAATCGGTCGGTGCGTGCGCGTAATAGCTATGGCGTCATAGACACAAAAAATCAAGAATAAGACTCATCCGTAAAAGAATTAGGCCACCTTTTCCGTGGGTGTGTAAAATCATTGAATATCATAAACTCTTTTCCATGTCTGTCTTCCATTATTTAAAATGCCCTACATTTTATCAGATGACCTGTATTAATCCCAAAACAGGCTCCTTTCAATCCGGGCTCGGACCGGGCCAGTTCCGGGTCTATTCAATGGCGAATTGATGAAGTGGCCCGACCAGTCTGAACACGGCTCAGCTTAATGATCTAATAAAATACGGCTGCTCTGCGAACGTGTTCAGGGCACTAAGGTGTTTAGCAGCCAATACATGAAATACTTTAAAACGGACTAATTGGCGGTATATTATAATTATTTTTCGACAAAAATTATACAACCAACTTTTACCGAGTACAGAATTTGAATAGTTCGCACGAATCGACGTGTCATCCATGTAGTAAGAACTATGACCTGAAAAAAACAGTTTAATTTGACAGCTGTAACTTTGACACCTGTCATGCAACTCTAGCGTGACAGGTAATATCTTGTTTCTTATTGTTATTTTAGTTTTACGGTAGTAACACAAGTAATTTATTTTTACTGTTCTAACTACTTTCAACTGCAGTAATAACAACAGTAATTCATTTACCATTCTTACTACTGGTAGTAAGATTACAAATTATTAATTTTACTTTAGGTATTGTTGATTTATCCAAAACAGTTTCGGCCATTTTGATAAAATTTAAATGGAACCAACTTGGGAGTAAACATACCTATTTAATAAAAAAAAAAATTTAATCGGTTCATAATTGTCGAAAATATCGATGAGCATAGGTACACAAAAATACATACAGACGAACATAGTTTGGAAGTCGGTAAAAAGTATTTTTTTTTTTGGTTTGTTCGACATGTACGAACAAATAAAAAAAAACTTTACTTATTTTAATAAACACGCTCTCGGATTTATAATATTTGTAAGAAAGGAGAAGAGGAGAGAAATAAGGATTCTAGAAGTGAAGTGCATGAACCAAATCAGTGGGCACACACAGGTTCAGTCTCTGAAATGATCGCTAATGGAATAAGTTCGCGGACGCTTTGCATATCGATTCCATAAAATTACAGATCATATTTCTAAGATTCCAACTTGCCCGAGTTAGATGAGGGAACTTCACTCATACATTCAGTTTATTTAATTATAGGCAATTCTAGAAGTGAAGTGAGTTAACTAAGTCCATGAAGTTGTACCTGTGTGTGTACAGTCTCTGAAGTGATCGCTAATGGAACAAGTTCGCGCAAGTTTCGCGTATTGATTGGCTGTTTATTGAATGTAATTCACGTTTACCTCGCGGCGGGCCTGTCTTAGATTGCCTCTTGTTTGATCTCGATAGAACTTGGAATATTTTGAAAAGCAGAGTTAATTAATTTTTGAGAGGCTTAAACTTATAAGATCATTCATTGGCTGTTGAATGACGTTTGACGGTTAGCAATGTCAACGTCCTAACGTTTGTTATTTTATACCAGTTTTGAATTAAAAAACTTTTGTTGTCTGTTAAGTCGATTTTCCGACGAATGCTTAGGGTGATCATGCCTCTCTATCACTTGTTCCGCGCTCTCGCTTGCACGATTGGCTTATGCGGAACGTCCAGCTTGAGGGACGTCCCCAAAGACAGGCAATCTAATAAAGAATGTGCTATATACCTTTACAATCCGCTCATTACGCTCGGCAAAAAATTGGCGCGAAAACTTTATTGATTTTGTTAACGAAACCGGTCTCATACGATTGTGCGGGATAAGCAGATAATCTCAAAATCGTATGAGACCGGCTGCGTTGCTAAAATCTATTGGTTTCCGCGTCAATTTTTTTCTGTCCGTTTCACCCCTATGTCGAGCTGTTTGTAAAGTGATATGCACACCGTTTACAACCGGTTCTATAGGACACCAATTGGAAAGCCTATGTCCAATAGTAAATATCCTAAAGCTGACATAAAAATAATAATGGCCAAGCGAGCAAAACTTTTTCCTGGTAGAAATACTTCGAAAATAACTTGTAAAATCATTCTTAATTCTATATCTAATACTCTTGACACAGTACCCCTACACCTATCAGTGGGTTAAGCCAGTGGGTGGACGGGTAGCGAGCCCTTAAATCTACCTCTACAAACCGCTAATATTCAATCAAACTACAAAAAAAAATGTACCCTAAAACCCGCTTCATTACAACTCCTTCAAAATTTCGTCCGTCATGATTCCCATCAGGATATTCACGAAACACGCGTCCCGAAGGAGTAATCATTCTTCAATTCAAGATAAGAACCCGAATCCTGGTCGTCCCAATCCGGCAGAATCTGCTCCGAATAAATTGAGGTACGGAGCTTTTAGGTGTTACAGGAGTACGCGATAAATAAAACATATTACCACGAGCAGATATGAAAGAGTGGTTCTTTAGATGTACCTTTCAACCATTCAGGGAGCTGATAAATTGAATTAGAACCAATCATTGCGCTCCTTTTAAAAATGTTCTAGAATGGTGTGCTTTAATAGGCTATGATTCTCTTTAAGGTGTCTGTGTAATCTACGTTGCTAGATTAGATTTTTCAGTGATAATGTCTGTTTCCAATTGTTAGTGTAGTTGTCTAAAGATCTAAGTATATTCAATTATCAGTTAAAAGCAGTTTATTGGGAATTGTTAAAGATGGGTTTTGAATAATGAAACGCTTTTGGTTTTAATATCCGACTTAGCAAGCAAATACCTAGTAGGTACTATTTAAAAACTGGAATTAAAAACCTTTTTAACCCATTTTTAGTGCTTTGTTTTCTATTCAGCTATCGTCCGCTATTTAAAATAGGCATATCCTATAAATCTCCAATAACACTGGTTGAAAGCAGTGTGCATCTTTGCTTGAAGGACAATGAAATAACTAAAAGAGGATGACTAAACACAAGTTAAGAATACTACCTATGTTTTTACTGGCAAAATTTTATTGTGAGCTTAACACCCTGAATCCTAATTCCTCAAAAACATCCCTTCACAAATACTTTTTGTTTTGTTTTGTCTACCGCAGCTTGTTAACGGTCACGTTGTGAAATGCACTTTTCCGCGACGCTTCACCGCAGCGCCACTGTCGCAACATGGCGGCCCTGAATGAAAAATGGCGCCAATTTACCGGGCAAACGCGGCTAAATTGGATATTTCTCACAGTCTAAACCTCCCGCGGGCTGTTCCCAATGTTTTTGCTATTCCAGCTTGGCTTAGTTTGTTTTTATTTGTGGACAGAGGCCTGTTTTGTTGAGGTGCTGCTGCCATCTATGGGTGAAATTGGACTGACAATTCTATTTTTTGGCAAACCAGACTAGTTCCGGTGAACTGTAAAATGTCAGAATATCAAACATATGCCGTTAACTTTTTCTTAGCCAGTTCTAGACAAATTCACGTCGTATGTGGTAAATTGGGTTATTGTACCTTTGTAAAGACGAGGTTTTTTATTCAAAATATTAAATATTGCTCTTTCTACACTAGGAACACATTTTAAATTGTTTACAGACAATAAGTAAAGGTCACATACTCTCTGTATTTTTATATTTAGATATTACGATAGGTACAGACAGATATAAAAATAAAGATGCATACACGTGCAACTACGTTACACAAAGTAGACTAACAACTTGGATAAGATTGCAGGATTAGATGCATCTGACTTTCAATTGCTACTAGAAGTCAATGTAGAAGGCTGGTTAGGAGAGGATAGTTATGCGTCAAATTTAAAAATGACATACCTTCTATTTTTGACAAGGGGTAAATCACACAAGTTCACGACACACCTAACCAGAAGTTTGTCAGTCAATGCGCTCTAGCTCGTTCAACTGACTCCGCGGAGGGCGGTGCACCAATTAGACAACTTCTCCAAACGCCAAACTTGCCCTAATGAGAAAAGTTGGCGAGATCGCTCATGTATATTTTTCCGTTATTCTATTTCTGCACAGTATTTGATGAATCGAGATGTTTTATGGACTTCAGACTTTTTTCTTTGCCAGAAAGAAACTTTGGTCGGCGTATAAGATTTCTTCGCGGAACAATAAGTTTTTCTGCGAAGATTATGTCGTGTTTTATCGCTTTGGGAATCTATATTTTAGATGAAAAGGGACTTTATGTGCTAGTGCAGAGTTTCTGAAAATTAAACGAAAATTTCTATATGCTGTGTTAAAATCTGTACCAATAATATATAGTCAGTAAGGTACCTATATCAACTTAGAAGTAGCCTCAAGAGCACAACATTGTCTCCTGCGAAATATTATCCAATTGCTTGCAAGCAGTTTTGAGCTGAACAACTTGTCACCCAATCACAAAGCGAGCTTGAATTGTAGCTCCCGCACATAGAGCTAGTTGTCGGTAGTAGTTATATCTTGTGCACGTGCGTCGTGCATATTTGAATCTTTATAAGGAGCTTGCTTGGATAATGCGCAAAGTTCTGAATAAAATTGTATGGTATTATAGAAAATTTAAGCAATTAGGAGATAAACTATAAATGTTTCCTTCATTGTAGTAATGCTTTAAAAACCTTTCCCGTCACACTAAGTAAGTAACTAGGTACAATATCGCAACATTATCTCCTCAGAAACTATATCCAATTGCTTGCAAGCAGTTTTGAGCTGAGCATCTCGTCAGCCAACCACAATGCGAGCTTGAATAGTAGCTCCCGCACGTAGAGCTAGTTGCCAGTAGTAGTAGCTATATATATCACGAGAACGTGCAAACTTGAAGCCTTGCAAGGTGCTCGCTCGCACTAAACGCAAAGTTCGAAACTGCAATTTCGATTGAAGCATTAGATAAGATTACGGCACTTCAGGTTGTTTCAAAGGTGTTTAGCTCTATTGGTTGCTTTAACACTAATATTGTTCGTATGAAATATGATGATAGATAGGTATACAAGTTATTATTAAGTTATTTTCTGCAGGTGTTTTATTGCACACTCATTTACAGTCTGAATGGTATTAGCTGGTTTTATAATTTAAGTTCGTATTACTTTTCTTATTTGTTAGAATATTACGTACTGACTATCTGTCTCACTCAAAATTAAAACTATTAAAATATTATTTCATCTCACTCAACATGGAAAACAGTTTAAAATGACGTTTTTGATATCCGATTTGACTGCTTTTTAACCAAATTCCAAAAAGGAGAAGGTTATGTATTCGTCCGTATGTACAATTGTATACGTATTTTTTTTGTGTATATTCATTGATATATTCGTTAATTGTGAACTGAATCAAAAAATATTTTCTAATTCGAAATAATACACTCCCGAAATAGTCCCATTTAAATTTTATCGAAATCGGCTGAACCATTTTTGAAAAATCTACAATAATTGTAAAATTGTATACATCAATTCGCTCATGTGTCAAACTGCACTGCATGTACCTATCCTTGCTAATATTATTAATCCAAAAATGTGTTGGTTAGTTTGTTCCACTTTCACGCAGCAACGGATTGACTTGATTTTACCTCGAGAGTTGAAACATTGAACAAAAAAATATTTTTTTGATTCGGTTCACAATTGTCGAAAATACACACACAAAAAATACACACAGACGAACATAGAAACACATCCTTGTTGAAAGTCTGTTAAAACTTAAAGATTTTTTTTCACTGGCATCACTTGCGTGTAACCTGCTGAATTTATTAATACTCTCAGAATCGTAAAAAATATAAATAGAGGTAAAATATTACTATTCATCATGTTTCATATTTATTTAAATAAAATCTCTGAATATTGCCAAGGGACTTATCCTGTTTTGATTATGTTTGAACCAGGAAACTAGAACGGGCGCGATCTCCAGAGGCGTCCTCAGATTTCTCTTCAAAATTTAAAAACATATTTCATGTTAATCAATTAAGATGAAAAAGAAAAAACACTGCTATCTTCAACAATTTTCCCAGAAAAAGTGAAGGTAAGCAAATATCTGACGAATTTCATAAATAATGAGGCTGAAACAGAATATAGAATTTCACATTTTACCAATCAGTACGAAGGTTACCTTGAGGGATTTTTTGTACTTACTGCTTTAGGGTGGTTTTTCACTTGAAAATAGTAAGCTGGGTATGATATCCACTAATCAAAATCGTTTATTTTATAGCAGTTTTGACGCTTGTTTTAACCATTTAATCATAATATCAGAGGTGCTAAAGCAGCTTTTTAAAAGCTCTGACGCCAGGGCTTATACAAACTTACTGATAGCGGTTTTACCACTTGGCAGGTGCTTAGTATATTATCTATTATAAAGCCAATCTTAATAGCGGATCATTTCAACTAATATCAAACGAATCCAAACTAAACATTATTTGTTTTTCCCTTGGAAATCAAAAAGTAACACGTCTTTGCGTGATTTACTTTAACTTGTACCTTTTTTGATGACTTTTGCTAAGAAAAAAAATAGGTACCTAAACGTTTTATTTTTTGCGAAAAATAGCATGACCGACTTCACCCGTGTACAGAGTCCACGAATATTTCGCTTTCGCGAATATAACCCATGTTTTGTGAATTTTGAGGCCTTATTTTTTGTTATTTAAATAAAAATGTACAGTTTTGAGATTTATTCCTATATGTGTACTCTGAGACAATGCTTCTCGCCAAATTTCATAGTTCTATGTCAACAGGAAGTACCCTGTAGGTTTTGATTTTTGTGAGTGTCGAAATATGCGGTTTTTTACCACATTAACGGCTCTAACTTTTTCAAACGATAACTGAGAAGTTTTTCTTTTACACAACTGCGAGAGATTATAGATATACGTATACTGTTTACATTTCATCGATATCTTTACATGTTCCCGAGATAAAGAGTCTTGACATACACACAGACAGACAGACGGACAACAAAGTGATCCTATAAGAGTTCCGTTATTTTCCGTTTGAGATACGGAACCCTAAAAATAAAAAAATACACGCGTCGAATTGAGTACCTTCTCCGGTGGTTTGTCGGTCAAAAATAGATCGCTACAGCAAGTTTCCCCCATTTTTGAGGCTGATAACCCCCGAGTCGGCAACGAGGAAAAAAATCCAAAAATATGCAAGTCCCGTTTACCAAGTTTCGTCAAGATTCGTTGATAAATGTGACCTGTAGAAGAGCATCAAGATCCGGACAAACGAAAGCAAAATTATCGAGTTAAAACTGAGACTATCTCTAATTTTGTCACTCGGTCAGTAAATAAATCAATCCTGATTAGTGAATATTCAATGTACATTCTTTGCTACGCCCGCCGCCTAACTTAATGGAAAATCACCCTAATCCTGAAAATAGGTTAGAATTTCTGGAATTTATTCTCTTCTAGACTCTAATTACCCCAAACTTACGTAAAGGAGACTCCGAAATTTACAAATCGAATAATAAAATCCCCAATCCGAAGAAACTCGGATTTACGCAGAAAGTCGCAAATAAATATAGAGAATAGAACTGATATCTAAGACGAGAACTTTATTAAAATGGATAATGAGAGACGTGAAGACGTTGGATTCAATTTGGGCCAAAATGATTGGAAAGATGTCCCAGAAAAACGTATACTTTTCAGGGTTTTTTCAGTTGTCTCTGTATCAAAATCTATAGTTTAAAGTGTTATCTGAGCTATGTTAATACTCAGTTGGAAGTGACATTCAATTTTTGCAATTCATTATAGTCTTGTCTTTATTGTATTTTTCAAAGTTCAAATGTCTTCAGATGTTTTTTACTTGTATACTAATAAATTTTTGCTCTCTAATAGCTATAATAGCTCTCTAATAGCTATATTAGCTATTAGAGAGCTAAGTTGTAATAGCTTCGTGACATATAGCCTCAGCCCGAAAGAACCTATAAGAAGATACTTATACTTCTCAAAGAGAAGCATTAACTCAAGACATATCTTTCAAAATTAACGTCGCCTGAAATTTGCATTTTACTGTCGTTGCAATAAAGTAGCTAATACTATGACCACAGGGCATCTCGAGTCAGCTGAAGCCTTAAAATTCGGCATCCTCGAGCGGTACGTGACTGCAGCATGGTAATTAGGACGTGCTCGAGTACCTATAGTGCTATTATCCACTCTGTGAGTCAAGTTAGGCCATGCACTTAGACACTGGTAGGATTATTTGATACTTTTAAACGACTTCCGAAAATGAGGAGGTTCTATGTTTTTTTGTATTTTATTTAAGTAATTTTACCAAAAAGGGAGGTACTATGTTCGTCTGTATGTATTTTTTTTTCATCGTTATTTTTGCCAATTGTGAAACCGATTTGAAAAAATATTTTTTAGTTTAAGAGTATACTTCCGAGGTTCCGATAAATTTTATCGAAATTAGCTGAGCCGTTTTTGATAAATCAACAAAAATGTACATGGATGTCACATCGATTCGTTCAAATTATTCGAATTCAGTACACGGTGGGAGTAGGTGTTTAGATTTTTTTCGAAAAATAATTATTCGTACAATTGTTTTTGTATTTGTTCATCGATATTTTCGCAAACTGTGAACCGATTTCATTTTTTTTTAATTTGTATGTTCAGCAATAGTTACAATGATGGTAAATATAAATTTCAGCACAAAAGTAATCATAAACAAAGCCCACCTGCCGCCCCGATTTTTCCATTTCCATTTTCCATACATTTATCCAAAACTGCAAAAATATTCCGTATTGTATTCGAAAATGGATTATTCAAGCAAATCGTTGTCTGGGCAATAAATAAGCCACAGGTGGAGTTGAAGCAAATGCACCTCTTAAATCCACTTCCTTCTAAATTACGTTTAGTATACCTCAGTAAGGGAGCGGAGCAAGGGCGGGGATGAAGGGCGTATTTTAATTACATTAGGAACCACCAACGGAAGTACCTACATAAATTCGTATAGGCCGGGCTAGCCCTGGTGTCAGATTTTTAAGCCTCCTGACGCCTCTGACACGGATAAACGGTTGAAACAACCGGGACATACAATGTCACGTGTCACCCGAGCCACGGTAGCTCAGTTGTAAATGCTACCCGCGGTCACCCATCCCAAAATTGATCGTGCATCCCAAGATTGATATCAAAATCGGACTACTCTGTAATAGAAAATGTGTATTGACACATTATTTAATTATATTTTTTTGCAAAAAATAGCATGACCGACTTCACCCGTGTACAGAATCCGCGAATATTTCGCACGGATAGATGTAGCATTTTTTACATTATGTTGATTTATCAAAAATGGCTGAATCGATTTCGATAAAATTTAAATGGGATAGATTTCAAAGTATACTTTTTCCAATGAAAAAATAATTATTGAAATTGGACCACTATAAAAAAAGTTATGCGTTATACATCGACGCTTGAAAGGCAAAAATTACCAAGCGACAGTTTGGGCGATATTGAGTTATATATATCACTGAAATCAGAAAAAAAAACTGCGTCGATTGGTCTTACTCTCACGGCGCTAGGACGAAGTTTGTTGTCGTTTGGTAATTTAAAAAAAGACACATTTTCACAGTTTTCGGCGTCCAAGCGACTAAAATTTTAATGGTTTATGAATATTTTTCACATAGTAAGGATTAGATTTTTATAATTTACACTAAGTCATTTTTGCCTCGACTCTAAATAATGCATCTAAACATAAAGTATTTTCTGCTTTGCGAATACCCAGGAATTAGCATTACTTAAGAATTTTTACCTGATTGTTGTTTTTCTCTCTCGTAATTTAGGACTTTTTAACACACCTTCAATAGACTTTCTTTGTCATTTAGTACTTTTTACCTAAATATAATTTATTCAAAAATGTGAAGTAGTTAATATCTACCTGCCTAAAACAGGATATATTTTGTCGTTAAGTAATTTTCTACCTGCCGATTTTTTTAAAGTTTATGTTACTTAGATAACTGTTTCTGATATGAGATTTCTTTAAAAGTGACCTTATCCATGCAGCACCTTTTTTGTTTTGTCACTTATCCGCACTGTAAATCAGATTCTAAGTGGCTGTTGGTAACAAAATAACGATTACGTCTTCACCGAACTGTCGCTTAGACAACACGCATGCGTGCGCGCATGGTGCAAAGTGCTTAATCTCGTAGCTTGTTTGTGTACTCGGTAAGTGCATTATTAAGATTTTATGACTTTATATTTATAGATTTTCAGATATGACTTTATATTTGATTATTAAATTTATATTTTACATTAATTTTAATCTATTGTTAAAAGTAGATAAAAATCGAAAAAAGCGAGTAGATTGAAGCGAGATAGAAGCTTTGTAATTTGGTGTGTTTCAGTGTGTTTAGCATAATTATGTGGTCTTTGAGATAGCCATTGATTCGGTCAAGACATGGGCTGTGATCGAGTCTATCCAGCGATGCCGCAAGTAGTCCAGCCGGTTTGGAGACAGGTCAGTTCCTAAATTTACGGAAGACGGATAGGTTAGTCCTTCTGAGGAAAGATGGGCGCCCTGCGGACTTTCCCTCCGCGTACCGCCTTATAGTACTGCTGGATGAGGTGGACAAGCTGTTCGAATGCGTGATAGCTGCTTGCCTCATCCAGTATCTTGATAGGATTGGTCCACACTTGTCCGACGAGCAATTTGGTTTCCGGGCGGGCCGGTCTACAATCGACGCTGTTAAACGTGTCAAAGGCCTCTCGGACGAGGGGGTGGCTCATGGTCAAGTGTTGGTGGCGTGTCTCTAGACATCGCCAACGCATTTAATGCACTGCCATGGGTTTGTGTAGAGAACCTACGAAGAGGCTGCCAGTCTTGCGATGGCAACGGTGCAGGTGGTGACGAGAAGGATAGTGAAACTGGGACTCCAAGTAGCGCTGAACAAGTCAGAGGCCCTGGTAATCCATGGCCCTCGACGAGCGCCGGAATCACTAGGGAGTGAATCAATTAAGGTGAAGCCTACGATGAAGTATCTAGGGCTACACCTCGATGAAAAGTGGAACTTTTGGGAGCATTTCGCCCAGTTAGTTCCTCGAATAATGGGTGCGGCTGGGTCACTTAAACGCCTTCTTCCTAATCTTGGGGAACCAATTGCCGCTAGTCGTCTTTTTTATCTTGGAGTGGTGTGGTCGATGGCCTTGTGCGGGGTGCTTATATGCTAAACCGAGAAACGGTCGCTTTTCTAAAGTGACCACAACGCGCAATGGCCATCGGGGTAGTCAGAGGTTATCGCACTATTTCGTGTGACGCGACATGCCTTTTGGCTGGGTCACCTCAATGGGATTTAGAAGTGGAGGTAAATAAATAAATAATTTTATTTTCAGACAACACAGTAAATCGTTAAAATCAGTAAACACGAGGTACATGCGAACATACTCGTGGCGCACGGAGCTACGCTAACGCGGGCAGAATCCGGCACTCGCATGCATGCTCGAGGAGTGGAAGGAGGAGCTGGCCAAGCATACAGCTGGCAGCTGGACCGTCGAAGCTATACAGCCCGTCTTCGTTGACTGGCTGGACAGGGCGCATGGGTCGCTTATCTTCCGACTCGTGCAACATTCGCAGGTGCTTTCTGGGCATGGATGCTTCGAAAAGTACTTGTGCCGCATAGCCGGAAGAGAATCGACAACAGAGTGCCACCACTGCGGCTGCGACGAGGATTTGGCGCAACACACTTTGGAGGAGTGTTCAGCATGGGCAAATGAGCGCCGAAGCCTCGTCGCAGGTGTAGGAACTGATCTCTTGCTTCCAGAATTGATTCAGTCAATGCTTGGTTGTGAGAGATCGTGGGAGACGGCCGTTTCATTTTGCGAACAAGTTATGTTGCGTTTGTGTCGAAAGGAAACGGTGGAGCGTGAAAGGGAGAACTTTTCGGAACTCCCGATGCGCCGCCAAAGAACTGGGCGTCGGAGGAGGATTTTCCACGCTCTCCTTCGACCCCGTAACAGGTGGCTTGGGCAACGAATTCGAGGGAGTTCGTTACCTGAAAAGCGTAGCCCGAGGGCTACGCTAGGAAGAGCGTGCGGTATTTTCCCGCGCCACTTAAGGAAAGAAGGGTGAAAATCCACCCTTAAATAGGGCAAGGTCCTAGGAGCCGCGAACGAGTGCGAACGCGTCCCCGCAGCTCCAACACATAGGCAGCAACATCCCCGGGGTTTGTAGTGGGTACACCGATCAGTGTAACTCCCACATAACCACCCTGCTCCCTCGGCGGGGTGGTAACCATAAAATATTTCTTTGGAAAAAAGAAGGACAAGTAGTCCAGCTAGGTAAATCCAACTTCAAGAAGGAGGTCAATCGCTGAATCCAACTCGGCTAGGCAGCGTTCGGAAAACCACATGACGTCTTTTCAACCGATAAACCTCAGTGCCTCAAGACGAGAGTTGCAACAGTTGTGTGTACCCGAAACGTGATCGTTTACTGTGGGCCTAATCGCAGCGTAGTCTTGATATCTAGATTATGGGTCCACCTCCGAGATGAACGGAAGATCTCATCAAGACCGCAGCATCGTGCTGGAAGCAAGCCGTTTCCAGCCGGTCTTATTGGAAATCTATACGGGAGGCCTTAGTCCAGCCGTGCAATGTCTGCAAAGACAACGACGACGACAAATCAATAGAAACAATAATTAACAATAAAATAAATAATGATTTGACATGGTTGATTTTTATTATAAATATTTAGATAGGTTTTCCAGAAACCGATGTCAACTTTATAGTTTTAATTTTAAGTAGTTTTTATTGTGACAATATTTTTGATAGCATTTTTTTTTTCATTCATCATCAGATGAGGTTCATACTCAGTAGAGAGTGATTGTAGATAACTACAAGGGCTGTTTAAGAATTGGTGATGACGATATCCGTTGAAAACTTTTGCAAAAGTTTCTAATGTAGTGTACAAACCTGAATTTTTGATAGGTTGTTTCTTTTTGGAAGGTAAGTGTAGGACATTTTGTCCTACACTTACCTTATTTAAATAGGACTATGGTTGAAATTGCCTGGCAGTAAAGTGGTTTATCTTTTTATTTCGATCATTTTACCTATGTGTTAAACATCTGTTTATTCTGGATGTATCATTTTGCTTCAAATATAATCATAAAATATTGGGGCTTAGTTAATTTTACATGTTTTATGATAAAAAATTGTTTTTGGTTAGTAATTTTTACCTGTTTGTGATTTTGATCAAAATTTTACTAACCGACACTATCTCTTAAATTATTGAGAAAAATCATATTTTTTAAATTACAGTTCATAGAGCTTTTAAATTTCATTTATAATCTATTAGAACCGAGTAGAAATGAGTAATAGAAAATTTTATATGATTTTTTTTCCAAAAAATAAAACTTTAAAACGCTCTGGTGTAAAGTTGCCAATATGTCGCTTGGTAATTATTGCCTTTCAACCGTCGACATGGTTTTACATAAAACAAATATCCTACTAATGTTATAAACGCGAAAGTTTGTGAGGATGGATGGATGTATGGATGTTTGTTACTCTTTCACGCAAAAATTACTGAACGGATTGAGATGAAACTTTGCAATAATATAGCTTATATATCAGAATAACATATAGGCTATAAATTATAGTGATATTGCGTCAAAAATCAAGATATCATGCGGGCAAAGCCGCGGGTAAAAACTAGTATAATTATATAAGCGTCGAATTGAGTACCTCCTCCGGTTCGTCGGTCAAAAAATACACATTGACTTGATAATACTGACCTAAATTAATTAGCCATGATTAGATAATCCAAACATTACCCTTGAGGCCATAATTTTGTAAAGTCAATTGCAACCGTGTAATTCCGTTGATAGATTATTATTATCTATTTTGCAGCTAAATCACCGGTGATATGTTTATGGACTCTAATCCCGTTGTAATTGAATTATCGCGGATTAAATCGTGTTGTTAGCAGCGTGCAATAAATTTTAACGCAGAAGTCATGAAGCTGTTAATAGCTTTTCATTGCTTTTGAAATATGTTACGTAAAACTTTCCACAATTTGCTATCAACTAGTCTTAACTTACTTTGGTCACAATGTAGGCAGTCAGATAATTTTGAGAAACTGGTTGTAGTTGTGGAAGTAGTTGACAAAAGACCACGTGGACGCTCACCTACCCGTTGGTCTGATCAGGTTAAATTGATAACCGGGCTTCCAGTTTCTCCTACTCTGAAGAAAGCCGACGATAGGACGGCGAGGAAGCTCGTTACTGATTTCGTCAAAGCATTTCAACACGGGCACAACCTTCAGTAATGAAGAGGATGAATAAGGAGAAGACATAAACCTTTTATAACTAGGTATTACGTTGTTGCTTACTTAGACGATTTCAAGCGTGAAAATTTTAGGTTTAGGCTTCTATCCCAACCCCCAACGCACAGCCCTAGTGCGTCTCTGTGATTTCGAAGTCCATTCCAATATCTTTTACTTTACTTTTTCGTCGCAAACATATCGGAACACATATATTGAGATGCTTTTAAGAAATGGTGCATCGGACTTTAGTTGCTATGTTTATTTCGCTTACTCGCAGCAAAGAAGCAAATACGAAATACTAAAATATATGGGTTTAGGGTTTTAAAAGCTGAGAGCTGAGATATAAAGCTGACTCTCTGTAAAGTGATTTGTAGCTTTAAGAAGTTTTCTAGTTTATTTTGTTGTGGAACTTTAGTCACGTACGAATCTATAAATACAGATATCATCCAACATGTCGGCAGGCAGTGACTGACGCTAGCGCAGAACTGGAAAGAATAACCCTTCGTGGGTAGGCCTACATCCTGCAGTGGACTATTAAAAAGGCTGATACAGTACAGTACTATATTGTTTTTAACATAACATAAGTGTTTGGTCTGTGTCTGGGTGTTACTTAGTTACCTACTATCTATATAAGTATGAATTTAAAATAAGTATTTGTAGTAAATCAGTCTCTGGCAGCCATATCACAGCTTTGCTTAGTTTGGGTTCAGAGGCCGTGTGTAAGATGTCCCAAAATATTTATTTATTTTAATTTATTTAATTTTTTAGATTGTTTTATGTTAGGTTGTTTTAATTAGTAATTAAGTATATTATGTAATTAATTAATTTGTAATTTACACAAATGGAATGGCACAAATTTACATATTCACCAAAATTAATTTGGTGAATATGTAAATTTGTGCCATAAATTTAGACATATGAAATGCACTTAGAATCGTCTTTTTACAAAGGTTTTCGATAACATAATATAATTTTTTTTTTATTCATTACATAATTTTATTTTTATTCATTATTTTTATTGTGATCCTACTGTTAAATTTGATTCACTTATTAATTTTTAATTTTACTATAAACTTGACATGTAAATAATAATTACGCAATAAATGACTATGACTATGACTATGACTAATATAATTATATTTGGCACAAATTTACATATTCACCAAAATTAATTTGGTGAATATGTAAATTTGTGCCCAATATAATTATATTATGTTATTGAAAACCTTTGTAAAAAGACGATTCTAAGTGCATTTCATATGTCTAAAGAATAAAGCAAATTTTGATTTATGATTTTGATTTTGGTAAGTATCTGCTTGCCTTGTACTAAATAAAAATATTTACTAAATTGATTTTTTTTACATGGTCGCACTAGTCTTCGAGCAATGTCATAGTACCTAATACGATAGAAAAATATTTTTCTACATAAACCGAAGGCTGTTATTGAGAAAAAATATGACATAATTTTACAAAACAAATGCTAGCCACAATGTGGAACGCTTTGCCTGAGTGTGTCGTTCCACTAAAGTAGCCCAACATAGATGTCTTCAAATCTTGAGTAAATAGGTAGGCAAGCGTGCTACTCCCTAGACCGCGTATCTGCTTAACATCAGGCAAAACATTATGCAAACAAAATAACAGTAAAAAAGACAAATAAAACCTGTATTCAACATTCCGGTACAAGGCCTAAGCTCCATACATTGTAGCAATGTCTCTTTTATCATAACTTTAGCAAGTAAAATTAGAGAACCTGAGTCAGCTCCAAGGAACGTCTTATTAGGCCATACATTGTCCATACATATGTATAGTGCCCTCCCTGATCCGACCGAGGCGAGGGTTCGATCCGTACCATCCCGTTTTTGTCATTGTCAGTATGAGGAATTGGCCTCATTCCCCGGGAACACGGCGAGTCGCCGGACTGCCTAGGTGGTTACACGGAGCATGGGAAAGCAGATATACCTTTATAAATCTATGTTATCATACTGCCTATCTGGATTATTTTATTTTGATAAAAAAGAGGTTCTCAATTCATGTGTTTTTTTTCTTATATGTGTTACGCGATTACTCCGTCAATTATGAACCGATTTTGGTGATTCTGAATGATAGATCCTGCTTCAAAGATGGGCCATTTAAATATGAAATCGGCAGAGTCGTTTTGGAAATTTCATATATAACCAAAATATGGTATCGTCTATTCGAAGAAACTGTTCGAATTTTGTACATAATTGAATTCAGATTTCGGTTGAGCCATTTTTGGCGAAAAATAAATATTATTGTCATAAACTGTAGCATTTATTGGAGATCTTTAGGGGAGGCCTATGTCTAGCAGTGGACGTCCTATGACTGATAGATAGTAGCATTTAGTCCTGCATACTGCCTCAGTGTCGTTTTTAATTCCGTGCTTCACCAAAATCTGACGCAAATGCCGAATTTGTTAAAACTAGGCAAATGTATACCTACACAGGAAACTACTTTTTGTAATAAATTTACTAACTTATTATATTTCTAGATGTTTGTGTCATAAAAAATAAGAAATGTGTCGTAAACGTAGGATTTGGACCAGTCGAACTCAGACCAAATAAAAAAAAATCGAGACAGAATGTTGAGAAATAAACAAGTGAGGCCGGCAAAACTACGCCTCGCCGTGTACAGACACAATAACACACACAAACACGTACGACGAAACTACGCTTTGGCTCGTCAGTACTGGCTATGATTGTGCAACACCGACGCACTCACCACATGTATAAATAATATAAATATAGTTTAAAAAAACTAAAAAACACGCTTAGGATTAATCAATTTCCAATTTTTTTTTAATAAATGTATTGTCATCGGTTTTTGATAGGTGTGCGAAGTTTAAAGAAAATCTTATCGCTCGAAGTAGGTCAAACAAAATTGAGCTCAAAGGGGTTGGCTACACGCAAGCAAACAAACATACAGGTGAAACTAATAAAAGCGTGTCAAAAAACCAGCCTCACTTGTCTGTTCACGACGTTCTGTCTTGATTTTTTTATTTGGTTTGAGTAGCCGAACTGATACGCGTTACACTAACGTTTGGAAGTTGAATAAATAGTTTTCCTTCTGTGATGATCTGTGTCAATTCGCAGTGGTCCGGGGAAGCATGGCGGCGATCGCCGTGCGATAAGGGCCGAGAGTGAGATTGGCATGATGGTAAATTGCCTGCTAGCGTTAATTGTATCATTTTCGGCTCTATTTCAACATAATCCCCCCTAATATTATTAATATTGTAAGTATTTGTCATGTTTGCCGTTGTGGTATAGTAAATTCATTGGATATGCTGGATTTTTCCTTGGCTATCACTTCTAATATTAAAAATCCGAAATAGTATTTGTTGGTTTGTTAAGTACTCTTTCACGCAGCAGAGGGAAGGTTTGGCTTGAGTTTTCGCATGGTTACAGTTTGATGGTCAGAGTGTATTGGGCTCATCAATATAGAATGTAAGAAAGAAAAAATGCCAAGTGGATGCTTGGGCTATTATTTTATGCCTATGCTTTTCATTTCAGGAAAACTAGAATGGAAATTGGTTCCTGGAATTTAAAATAAACATGTTTTGAACAGATTTTTTATTGAAGTATATTAATGTATTTAGATTACGGATATTTTCGAATGATTAAGGAAGGAAACATACAATACACGGTGTTATTTTGCACACTACAAGAATTTTCAGTGATGCTCATTATTGTGAGTAACTTTTTCTATGGTTAAAATCTGGATTATGAACAACTTGTGTTATAATACAATCGGTAAAATCGAGAAAAATCTTTGGAATGAACGCAAGATTTTTCGAATACTGCATAAAATTTTTAGCATTAGACTAGATATTTTAATTCATTTTATTTTATTTATTTATTTATACATTGTTGAAAAACAAACAGCTATAATTAACAAATTATAGAAAAAAGAAATTGAGCTAATAAGCCTCCACTCCAAATAAGTTTCCACTTGTAGCAATAGAGATGAAGATTCTTCTTCTTCTTATGAAGAGTCTTCTTTAGCAACAAATTATTTTTTACATAAGTTAATTTTATACTAAAATTAAATATTATACAAACATTATAGATAAATTAACAAAAATATAAAAAGTCGTAAAAAAACCGAAAAGCAAAAAAGTTTATAACAGCCAAACCTACTAATAAAAATTTAAACTTTATTTTTGATTTTACGTTCATTTATTACTTTGTCTTTGGTAGCCTCATATTTTACATTGGTTTCATCAAAAAATTGCTTAGATATTGTAATTTACAGCGTGTTATGCCTCATCATAAAAAAGTTAATTTAATTTAATTCATAAGTTTTAGTTAAAATAAAAATGTCAATTTAATTCAAATTAAATTTTACCCCGCTATGACCGCGACAGACGAGCGATAAATTTCACCTAATTCATCTCTAAGATATATTCCGCCCATTCACGGCGAAGTAGAAAGTGATTTTGAATAGTTTGAGATATTCCACTCGATTTATCGTTTGGGGAACGAGTCTTTACCATGCCCATTCAAATATTATGAGAAAGAATAGGGACATCGAATATTGGACTATAAATTGTCGTATGGTCGTAATTTAAACGTTTTTATGACTTGGTTATTTAAGTGAAGCTTTACGCACTTTTGGTAAAAAAAAAATATAGAGATAGGAGCGACGAGGTTACCTACATTTTTAAAAAGCTATGACCATGCGTTCTTGCGTCGGGCTCAAAAACAAATATCTTAACGACGTACCAAGTAGAACTTGTCTGTTGTAAGTATGTGTCGGACAATAGCTTTAAGTTTATTTTTAAATAGTGGCACTTAGTATAATTTCGAAGGACTAGGAATGGAAGTGGCAACATTCCTGGGGTAACGCTTGTGACCTGCTTAGATTATAGAAGGGCTTCTGACAAACGCTGCTAATTGGTTCCAAGGAGGTTCCAAGTGACATCGCATGATCTAGGCGGGAAAATGCGAGGTGACATATCAGATGTCAGTCGAAAATAGAGCTTGTTCGGAGGAGGTTGTGTGAGAACTGTTAGAGCGGCTCGAGTGGTGATTCTTGATAAAATGGTGGCAGCGTGCGTTACGCTGCGGAACTCCATGTCCTTCGCTTAAAGTTTTCTTTATGATTACAATCATAAGTAATCCTCTGTGAAATAAACTGATTGTTCGTGATTTCGCATTTATCTCCTCCCTCGCTAAACCCACGCTACACTGAAGCATTGTTGGGTCAGTAGTATAAAACATTATCACATTGAAGCACCATAACTGATGCGCGTCCTTTTATGGATTTGACATATGTAATGCGTGATATTTTGATTTTTGTGCTATCATGTATTGTATATACTTTTTTTTCATTAAAATAAACGAGGTTATACTCGCCGACCAACTGCTTTCGCACTACTAGTTGTGCCATCCAAAATACGTATTCCCAATTGCACAGCTACCCACAACTACGCATGACTGTTTGTGTCGTCTTTGACACTTTCCGACCTTAGAACTATAATGTACTAGCTGCGTCCAGCGATGTTACCCGCGTTAGTCCGAGATAAAAAGTAGCCTATGTGTTAATCCAATGTCTAAGCTAACGTCATACCGATTTTCATCTAAATCGGTTCAGCCGTTTGCGCATAAAAGAGTAAGAAACATACGAACTTTCGCGTTCATAATTTTAGTAGGAAGTAATGTCAAAATGTCAAGTCGATCTCTTCCTCTGTTGCTGCGTGACAAAGCAACAAATAAACTTATGAACACACTTATAGATTTATAGTAGTCGTAAGACTGCAAGGCTACATTACATAGTAAAATCTCAACGCCAACAAGAATCCTAGAGTACCAAGTATTACCTACGAGCTGTGCCTACTCCCCAATCCCCCTAATTGGAATACAATCCGACGCAAGGTTGGGATGTAAATTAGTCACGGCGAAGTAGCTCGATCGAGGATTTCGATTCGAAGGCGATTTGCATTCGGTTTCTCTGCGATACAATCGGCTCTGATTGGACTAGCGCAGAAGTGCATCTTAAAGAGAGACCCGTTTGTTTGATTTACAATTAAATGTTGTCGTCGTTTGAGCCGTAGACATTCAGACATGTGGGTTGATGTACTACGCTGCGCTTGCTGTAACTACGTATTTTCCACTTGAAATCATTTCTACGCCGTCGGTTATTATCAATATTTTGTGTGCGCTTCCCACTGCAATTTGCCAATCAAGCCAAATAATAAATATTTCGATTTTTTTTTAAATTATTCATTTGGATAGTCATGTAAAGTAAATGTGAAATTATAGTCATCAGTTGTAGCACTTTCGTAGCAATTGTAGCATATGCTACGCCGTAGACGTTACAGCTTAGCAAAAAAATTACAAGAAGTGCGGAGAATTTTAAAATTTCAGTTTATTCATGAGCTTAATCTCTAAAACAATCCTACTATAACAAAAATAATATAGACTTATGAAGGTTCAGTTAAAGAGATATGTTGCAAGGTCTACTAGTTTAATAATACTTTTACTGCAGAAGCTAAATTGCATTATTCCAAAAACCCCAGCACAAAGAGCGCCGATCATCAAGAAAAATACAGTCATGCTGACAGACACAATGCTAATGCATGATACGCTGATGCATGCTGCAGATATGGTGCAACTTTGCCGCTAGGGAGCTTTGCAGCGCTGTAAAAATATCCGCTAAGACAACATTGCACTGGTGCCGGAGCAAAATTGCTTATTTCAACTATAGACATTTATTGTCTGTTCGTGACTTTTGAGCGCGAGATATTGCTAAATTGGCAGGTTTGAAGCTCACGTGCTTTTAAAATGAGTTCAAATATAACTTGCTGTTAGATAACAAAGCGTACAATCTGAAATAAGTTAAAATGTAAGACAATAATTGTAAGAAGATGTTACCTATGCTACAATTAAAAAAAAATCTAATATAAACCACAATATGTCGCGTAAATCATTATTATAATTAGTCCGTATGTTAGATTATCAAAAAATATTAGACATGTATTTTTTTGTCAGTACCTGTACCAGCCTTTTTAATAGTCCACTGCAGAACGTAAGCCTACCCACGTAAGATAATTGGGCCATATCCACCACGTTGGCCCAGTGCGGGTTGGTGGATTCACATACGCCATCGAATTTCTTCTACGGACGTAAGCAGGTTGCCTCACGATGTTTTCCTTCACTTCTTTTTTGTCTATAAACAAAAAATGCCAAAGATAAACCTTGTCAAATTTTGGGAGTGGAGGTCGTGACGTCACGACTCTTACCAAAGCCTATACAATATGTGTATGACACTCGTGACGTCACGCGGAACTTTGACGGGCTATATCTGTATCAACTTTTGTCTAAGTGACATAATAAAAAATACGTGTTTAATATTTTTTAATAATTTGTTTGACGAACTAATTATATTAATTTAGTCATCATGCCTATTGTGCTACTTATAAACGCTTGCAATAATTGAAAAAGGAAATAAAATTTAATTTCAAACTGAAACTAAAAATTACTGTCTTCCATTTCCAGAACATAATTTAATTTTCGGGCCAATACAGCAAAACCTTTTCAGTGTCCAAGCACTTGGAATGAAACAGGTCAAAACAACAAAAACACATTTACACCAAAAATTTCGAATTCTTGGCTCAAGCCACAGTGCAAAACTTCTAATCGTAAGCGAAGTCCACATTCAATTGTGCACGTTACAAATTCCCGCAAGTCACAATAATGAGAATCTCTATAACTTTATTTCAAATAAACTAGAAACTAAGATTCTCCGTTTCCAAAATATAATGCAGAAAGTTTACTGCACCAATACTGTAAACCCTTTTAAGAGTCCAGGCGCTTGGAATAAAACAGGTCAAAACAACAAAAAAAAAAACAAAACTCCTAAAAAGTATACGCCAAAAATTAGGTATTTTTTGTTCAAACCATAGTGCATGACTTCTTATCGTAAGCAAAATCCACATTCATTTTTGAACGTAATAAAAGCCCGCAATATTCAGGCAATTAACTATAATTTAATTTCAAACTAAAACTAGAAACTATCCTTTTCCACTTCCAAAACATTATTTCATTATCTACCGACGAATCGAAAAACTTTTTAAGTGTCGATGCGCTTGGAAAGGAATAGGTCAAAACAACAAAAAAGACATTTACTCGTAAAAAGGACTCACCAAAACTCGACATTCTTCGCTAAAGCCACAGTGCAAAACTTCTAATCGTAAGCGAAGTCCACATTCAATTGTGCACGTAATAAACGCTCGGGAACTTATTCTGGCAGCGTCAGTGGCGGTTAGAGCAAATTAGTTTAGTTTGTTGAGTCGACCGCCAGCAGTAACGAACAAGATCAAACTTTGGTAGGCGCAGTGCACTTCCAGAAATGCAAGGAATACATACGTATTTGATTTGTAGAGATTTTACTCGAAATTGAATACACCGCCAGGGACTTGAATGCCCTACCTCCGTCATTGTTTCCTGGCAAGATTATTTATAGCAACAGTGAATAGGTATGTTCTAGATCTACAAACTCTATCCTCGGCTACAACATTGCTTTCCATCAGACAAGCCGGTGGCCAAATGTAAAAAAAATACGTATGTAATAGTTTTTCTCCAAAACTGGCCTAACCGGCTTCCACCGGGAACAAAATTCGAACAGTTCGCTCAAATCGATGTGTCGCCCATGTAGTGATTTTAAGGGTTCCGTAACCAAGAGTAAAACCGAAACCCTGTTAGTAAGACTCCACTGTCCGTCCGTCTGTCCATCTATCTGTCTGTCACCAGGCTGTATCTCAGGAACCGTGATAGCTAGACCAGCGGTAAATCTTAGAGATATTATATATATGGCTTTATTAATATATCTATTATTGATGACCGTGTCCCCCCGACCTGGCAAGTTTGGTTGCCAAAATACGCTATATTTGGTTTGGCAAGAGTGTTTTCAATTGAAACTGGCTGATAAAACCTGTAAAGCAACAAGCGGTATTCTATGGCTATTCAAAACTTAAATACAAGTATATCATTGACCCCATGAAAAAAATTAGAAAATATTCACGAATGCACGAAGGATTCCGTACCGTGTGCACCTTTTAATATATGTATTTATTTTAATTTACTTGTTTATTTTAAAAGGGAATATAGGTACAATAATATTCTGTGAATATTTCAAGAATCTTCCTGTTGCCGTTAATTATTATCGAGCAAAAATATCATGTTTCTTGTATGAGAGCCCCCCTTAAATATTTATATTATTTTAATTTAATAATTTAATTTTGAAATTAACATTTAACTAGATATTCCGTGAATATTTCAAGCGTCTACCTATCACCCTCATTAATATCGAGCGAAATACGACAATAAATTCAGGATTGTTTTATGGGAGCCTACCTTATTTTTTTTTTCTGTTTTAGTATTTGTTGGACGGATGGACAGACGGACGGACAGAGGAGTCCCGTTTTTACCCTCTGGGTACGGAACCCTAAGTAAAAAGTAAAAGTGCCATCTTTTTTATTTTATTGTTTGAGCTCACGTAACTTCAACTTTCCAATAAAGCTTACTGAGCTTCTCCCCCACTGTGGCACAAAGCGAAGTGGATGGCTAATCTGTAATGCATGCAGGAACTATTTGTGAAACTAAATAGATAGTCAGCATAGTTTTTGTTGCTCTACGTGGATCCGAATGCTCTTCCCAACTTCTATTGAATAAACTTTCAGCGCAGTTGCTAATGAGGACTAACTTCCTTGTGGTGATTCACTTCGTTAATCACACTTGCATTATACGGGATAGTTTTGCATGTTATTTTAACTGTTGACTCTAGTTTATTGTATTTTATTTCGTCATTAACATTTTTTTTTCTTTTTGTTGGCATGTCCATTATAATAGCTCAATAATAGCAATTTAATTTCAATTGATATGTTTTCTTCTAAAAGTAATAATACTTATGTTGTTACCATTTTTTGACAATTTTAATGAAAATAATCTTAAAATGTAAATAAATCTTCACCTTCATTCAGAAGTTTTCTTCTGAAACAATTTATGTTATTTACCAACCATGTTGTAAAAAGTATATGAACCAGGATAGTATTAAAAAAATCGGACAAGTGCGAGTCAGGCTCGCACATCGAGGGTTCCGTACAAAAATATTGTTAAAATAATTAAAAATCTATTTTAGACATGCTAAAATAGATTTTTAATTTTAATTAGCTAATGAAGTTATTTTAAATGATGCCTTACATGATACGATTTACTCACTTTGAATTTTGAACCCATATTTTGCGAATTTTGAGGCCCTATTTTTATGTGATTTAAATAAAAATGTACAGTTTTCAGATTTATTCCTATATGTGTACTTTGAGACAATGCTTTTAGCCAAATTTCATAGTTCTATGTCAACGGAAAGTACCCTGTAGGTTTTGATTTTTGTGAGCGTTGAAATATGCGTTTTTTTCACGACATAAACGGCTCTAACTTTTTTATAAGGTAACTGAGAAGCTTTTCTTTTACATAACTGCAAGAATTCGTGAGTTTACGTATACAGTTTAAATTTCAACTCGATATCTTTACGCGTTCCCGAGATAAAGAGTCTTGATATACACACAGACGGACAAACGGACAGACGGACAGGCGGACAACAAAGTGATCCTATAAGGGTTCCGTTTTTTCTTTTTGAGGTACGGAACCCTAAAAACACATAAACTAATAACAAACCTATCTCTTCAATTTAAAATTGATAGTGTATGCTTATGAACTTATGCTTATGCTTATTAACACTCTTACAGCACCAAGTTGTATCGTCTCAGCCATAACTTTAACTAGGCATTTAAGGGTAAGTAGATATTTGCCTTGCAGTGATAGAGTAGGTAATTCCCAAAATGAAATAAAAATAATTATTTCCGTAAATACAACTCATTCGTATATTACGCCTTTACTAATCGATTCAAATTAAGTATAAATTAACCTATGAACTCTCGACACAGTCTAATCATAACAATCAGATATGTATCGAGCAACCCAAATGTCCAAATAATTAGGCCTGCGTCCAGGGATTATTATGTAATTAACAGGAAGGGGACAAGAAGGGTATGGTGCAGGGGGAGGGGGAGTTCTACAAGCTGAACAAGATTATCAACATGTCTTACACGGTCGTTAACGTATCGCGGCGGGGTAATACTGTGTGAGGTTTGCCAAAGCTATATAACTTCAAACAACAGTAAAATTAGATTTATTGCGTTCCAATTCAACGTTATTTTTAACAAACGACAATTGCAAGCCTGTCGTGGTGGTTTAGTAGAAGTGACACCCACTTTACAATCGCGAGGTCATAGGTTCAAATATCGGTCCCGTACCAATGAGTTGTTTGGAATTTAGGTCGGGAATTTCACACCACTGGCTTTTCGGTAAAGAATAACATTGTGGGAAAACCTTCTTACGTGTGTAGAAGAAATTTGATGGCGTATGTACCATAATTATACCTCATCCGCATTAGGCTAGCGTGGTAAATATAGCCAAATCACCCTTCGTGGGTAGGTAGGCCTATGTTCACCAGTGGACTATTAAAAAGGCCGGTGCAGTAAAGTATAATATCTTCCAAAAGAGTGGATAGTACACCGATAGTTTTTTTTGTTGAATGCTGAGAAACGTTCTGAGAAAATGGTTCGTGGTTAATATAGTACATCTTGCTATAATTATCTGAGTGGTTTTATGAAAAAGCTTTATTTAATTAAAAATTGTGCCCGGTGGCTTTTAATACAAACTTACATTTACTTTAAATTACATTTTATTAATTACAATAACATTTGTATCGAATATGTAGGTTTTAATAGAAACAGATTCAATCACAAACTGTAAGCTGAGTGTGAGTTTTGTCGTAAACATGACTCGCTCTTCGACGAGCGCGTAAGCTTGTAATTTGTATGAAAAAATGTACAGCGCCTCTAGCGGCGCGTTTTTGAAACACTTTGTGCGAGTGCAAGTTCACACAAATTACATGATTACGCGCTCGCCGAAGAGCGCGTCATGTTTACGACAAAACTCACACTCAGCATACAGTACCTTGAACGATAAATCACTTAAACTGCAGTTAGTAGGTATTATTTATTAATGACTAAGTTACGGTTAAACAGCGTAATATCGTAGATGACTACCTACCGATTGCGAGGTGTTAATAATTCACACAGCGATTGCTCGCGCCGTAACGTGTAAACATAATCGATTACAGAATATTATTCAAAACGATTAATTGTTATTGATACCGTGTGAAACCGGCAGGATGGCAACCCACTGAACTTGTATCAGAGTATTCAAATAGTTGAGAGGCTGCGTGCGTGTCCTCTACAGTACTCTTAGTACGAATTATACGTCTTAGCGGCTGTGATGTTAGCTATAAGTTGCGCAAAACCCGACTGAAGCTCATCTAACAGCAGAGCCAGGGATCGGATTCGCGCAACTTCCAACTTTACAGCCGCCAAAATGATTCGGTCTATAAGCCACCGACTGCAGTTCTAATCGTACATATTTGTGAAGCGTTCATAGAGGTAACGGAAAAATCTTAACAAACATGTACCTATGTATGCAAAAACTACGATAGTTTTCCTTTTATGAATAATCTCATAATAAAATTTCTGGTGCAACTGATTGCGTGTGGTGTGATGTGCATGAAAAATATATCTACCAAAATAATTTATTATTACAAAAATGGCAGTTTCATAACTTTTCGGAGAAACCATAAAAAAAAACTGGTGGAAATCTACCTTGAATCTTGATATTGTCAGAAGTATCTAAGAATTGACTATTTTAATAAAAAACCGGACAAGTGCGAGTCAGACTCGCACATCGAGGGTTCCGTACAAATCCAGAAAAATTCACAAAATTTGGAAGTAAGTTGTTAAAATCTCTATACAATTTCATCCATCCATCCATCCATCCATCAGCTAAAGGACGTCCACTGCTGGACATAGGCCTCCCCTATGGATCTCCAATAAGACGACCTTATTATACGATTTACACTTTGAATTTTGAACTGATATTTTGTGAATTTTGAGGCCCTATTTTTTGTGATTTTAATAAAAAGGTACAGTTTTCAGATTTATTCCTATATGTTTACTCTGAGACAATGCTTTTTGCTAAATGTCATAGTTCTATAAAGGAATTACCCTGAGCTCGGAGTATCGGGAAGTACCCTGTGGGTTTTGATTTTTGTGAGTGTCGAAATATGCGGTTTTTTACGACATAAACGGTTCTAACTTTTTTATACGATAGCTGAGAAGTTTTTCTTTTACACAACTGCAAGAAACCATAGATATATGTATAAAGTTTAATTATAAATTTAAACTCGATATCTTTACGAGTTCCCGAGATAGTCTTGACAAACACACAGACGGACAGACGGGCAACAAAATGATCCTACAAGGGTTTCGTTTTTTTCCGTTTGAGGTACGGAACCCTAAAAATAAAATAAAAACTAAGTTCACACCCATTTAAAGGAATGTTTTTTAAATATTTTCAATGTTGGTATAATAACTACTTCCATTTAAATCATTATTTTTTGAAACCCATGCCAAATATGTTCCAAAAGATTAGCGATTGCGCCTAAACATTACGTGCCCACTCACTCTATAATCAAGTTATATAAGCGTTGACGAAATTCCAGTGGGTATGTGCCCGTTAATCGCCGCGTTACATAATTCGGAGTTAACAAGTGTGCTCGTCAATAAACCGAAACTCAATTACATGGACCGCTCTACGACGCCAGAATCGAAATATTATCGGGAGAACAGTATCGTGACTTGGTACAAAGCCGCACGAAGGCGTGAGACTTGCTACGGTTAAAGACACAGATCAGGTAAAACTACACAGGTGTTAACTTGCAGGATGTGATAAACCGTCCCAGATTGTTAAATATGAATGAATGAATGAAATATGAATAACAAGTGATCGAATCGAACGGTTATTACGTATTATGTAGTAATACCTAAGTGTTGTTACTCATATATACACATACTTTTGATTCTTATCAGGTAGTCATAGTCATATTTATTGATAATTTTTTTTTTTTTTTTTTTACCCGTACTACTACACTACTACTACATAGAAAGCAATTGGATCATCCACAGACCCTTGAAGGTCTAAAGATAATCCAAGTGCTCAAGCCCACTGCCAGTTGGCAGCGTGCCCAGCATGCTGGCAGCATTGCCACGCTGAATGGCAATGCTTATACGTTGAGCCAAATAAACACCAGCATTTCGGTCACGCGTCGCGTCCACCAGACGCTCAGAAAGATTTTTGAAAACGAAATGAGCTCCCGGCCCCCACGGACCCAAAGTCTCAACTCCAAATGGCTCAAATATGTAACCACTACCGAGGTTAGCATATTTGCGCCGCTTGTGCTGCTCAGCCGAATTGGCCGCCGCTCCAGCCCTACTCTGAGTCTCAGGAAGATGTGACGGTGCCAAAGTATCGACGCAAGTTGCGTCCCATACTAAGGGCCGACCACACTTCCATGGGACCAGCGTCATGCCGTCAGGCCTTTTGCCATCACCACGCGCCAACCCACTCGGTTCGAGTACGGCTGCGATATTATATTGATAAAATTATTTTACAAGTCAAACATTATATTATAGGTATTTGTAACATGTCATTTCAATTATTATAATCATACAGTACAGTTCATAATTATATCAATTAAAAATAAAATAAAACAAATAATTATACAACGTACTTACTTGATATTTAAGTATTTTCATGGTTATTACGCATTGCTTTATGTCTAGAGTTTAATTTTTAACCTGTACTTTTAGTTGTGATTTGTGAATACCTTATGATTTATCAAATAACAAAAATGCATGTTTGTAGTATTGAAAGTAGTAGGTAAGGCTTAGCAGGTAGGTAGGCTATAACTAGGTGGCTAGTCCAACAGTGATTAGAGTTAGATCTCTCCAAAGACTTTTTTAACTAGTTGTATGCGGCTTACATTTAGCATTGTCTTGCGGTTCTGTCTGTTTACTTTGTTAGAAGACGTCACACGCTGAGCTTGCAGGTGGTTTTTACGCCCCTAACGATCATCTGTTCTGTTAGATGCCACTACTTAATGTACATACATTAGATAGTGGCATTTCAATTGACTAATTTGCAGGGATATATCAGTAAAAATCCCCTATGGATTCCTGAGATCGATCTCACAGAGACACTCCGAGCATAGCATTCTCCATTAGCACTCTGGGTTACATTGAGAATATTATAAAAGGCTCGAGTTTAGACTTGGTAAAATACTACATCTCAATGTTATGATTTTATTTTGAGTGCTTTCCACACTAAATTTTATCTCAAAGAGTTATCTTTGTGATAAGCATTTCAAAAATCTGAAGCGAACGCAGGATTTGAACCTGCCCCTTCGGATCACTAGCCCGACGCTCTAACCAACTGAGCCAGCCCGCCTCCTACGCAAGCTTCAAATCTTTGAAGTGCTTATATTACACCAACTTATAGGGTTGGTGGCGCCACCTGTGATACCCGTATTAGACAGGTTATCACTCAACTAGAAGTTATTAGAACTTTTAAAGATTGACGAGAGATGACGCACTGCTAAATCAATGTTATGATATTATTTTGAGTGCTTTCCACGCTAGATTTTATCTCAAAGAGTTATCTTTGTGATAAGCATTTCAAAAACATCACTATACTACATCTCAGTTCCATAAGCTATTAATGATAATGCATATTGGTCTAAAACTTGCAAGTTAACATTGCTAGACTTTGTACCTGTATCAGCCTTTTTTTTTAATAGTCCACTGCAGGGCGTAGGCCTACCCACAAAGGGTGTTTGGGCCATATCCACCACGCTGGCCCAGTGCGGGTTGGTAGATTCACATACGCCATCGAATTTCTTCTACTGAAATAAGCAGGTTACCTCACGATGTTTTCCTTCACCGAAAAGCCAGCGGTGTTAAAATAGCGGTGCTAGTCTTTACTGCTACTTATTTATACGTAACACCCGACCCGCTAGTTTAATATCGAATTAGCATGTAGTATCGATACGGAGAATGGATTAATGATGATATCGATTGTGTTACAGACGGATTTCGATTAATTTTGCACGCGCCGTGCTCTGTAGCTTTCATTAGTAAGTACTTGATTGAATTTTAATGAATTCGCGAATATTGATGGAATTACCATCGATTTCGTCATAATTGTGAATATGATATCCTTTAAGTGCTACGTGGAATAAGGGTTGGTAAATGAATCTGGTTGAGGGGATGCGAAGTAATTTAATAATTGTAAATCATGCTGATGACACAATTATGAAAGTTTCTGTAGTGAGTTTCGACAATAACGTTATGTATGCTTGTCATAACTTTTTGCTGTTGAAAATATAGTATAAGTAGGTAGCTGTTATTACGGGCTAACATTTTTTTTAGAATTTGAGTGAACTTTTAGAGGATGAAACCTAAGCTGGGATATTACAATGGATAATATCCATTTTCATTGAATAAGGCAACGTATTTAACTATGACTTTTACTGCATAAATGTCGTAAAACAGACAAAATTCAGTATAATATATATAATACGTTGTAATTAAGTATGTTTAACACATTTTAAGCCGATTAAGATTTTAAGACATTGTTGTTTTAATCGTTTATCCATGTCAGAGGCCTTCAGGCAGCTTAGAAACTTGGGCTAGTCACACGGTCTTTCGAACTTACTTACTTTAACTTAAGCTGTGGCTCAGGCGCAGAATGATCCTTTCTCAAAATGTCTACCGCTCAAAAAATGTCCCTTTCGCACAATGTCCCTTTCGCAAAGTGTCTCCTTCTCAAAATGTCCCTTTCGCATAATGTCCCTTTCGCTGAATGTCCCTTGGAACCTCAGTGACTCTGTTTGACGTGTTGTCAGTGCATATGCATGTGATGAAGAAAAACACAATTAATCCCGATTAAGTTATGGTATATTTTGAAACACTGAAAGAAAACTGTTTCATAAAACATTTCTTCTTTTTCTATATAAGCGCGTAATAAAGTTTTATGCGCGTTTTGTGCACACACACACGCACACACATACACACACTCTCTCTCTCTCTCTCTCTCTCTCACACACACACACACACAAACGACATTTTTTGAGCGGTAGACATTTTGAGAAAGGGACATTCTGCGCCTGAGCCGTACCGAATATTTCGCACGGATCGATGTAGCATTTTTCACATTCTTGTTGATTTATCAAAAATGGCTGAGCCGATTTCAATAAAAAATTAAATGGGACTAAGTTCGAAGTATATTCTTTCCAATAAAAAAAGAAATATTAAAATCGGACTACTATGTAAAAAGTTATGCGCGGTTACAAACAAAAAAGAAAAAAACAAGTAAACGCGTCGAATTGAGTACCTCCTTCGTTTCGTCGGTCAAAAACAACTGAAAGCCGAGCGCGTTTTATGACCCAAAATGAGGTTTATATCGAATTCTTATGCATATTCCGAACTATAAAATTTAACTTGATCTCTGCGACAGCTGTCAGAAAAATCACGCCTATGGAGTCCTGAATTTCTTAATAGTACAGATAGTACCTGTCAATGTCATACTTTATGGGCATGCCGATTAGTGATGGGCGACGAATGATCGTGACCACAGAGTTTTAGATAGAGTTTTATTAGAAATATCGATAGTTTATACTAACGATATTTTAAATAAAACTTAATTTATCATAAATTTTATTGTATATTTTAATATCATAACATTTTTTACATGTGTAATTAAATTAAACCCAATTATATGTTACAATAGCATCGATGATAGTGAAAAACGTCGATAAATACTATAGTTACATTATTATGAATATTTAATTAAAGAAAGAAATAAAGAAAGCCTTTTCTCACCTTCAACTACTCATTCGATCTCATTACAACATTGATTGAAAATCGATTTTTTCCACCTCTACCTCAACACTAAAAATGACAATCTTCTATGTCAATGGCACTGTCGCAGAGATCAAGTTAAATTTTATAGAGTATAAGATCTAAACTAACTCCATAATATCATATTACTCGTATCATCAATACTACGTCAATAATTTGTCTCCAAACCGCCGTTAGGTATGATTTTACCCGTAACTACCGAAACTAAACGACCTGCGGTACGAAAATTTCCGAATAATTGATCTAGATATCACTCCAAAGCGCCAACGAACCAATATCTCACGGTAAAATGCCGAATATCTATCGCATTGATTAAAACGACGGCCGTACCGCCCGTGAATTTATTTGATAGGTAATTTACCAGTCGTGTTTTACCTTTATTTATGGGAGACTGCATTGACTGCTGGCAACACTGATTGGACATGTGATAGCATTCGGATTGCGTTAGGTGATGAAGAAATGCAAAATTTAAATTTAGAGGTACAAATATTGCCATATTTTTTATTTGGTTCACTGTTAGCAAATTAACTCTGAAATTGAACTTGTTTCCGTAATGAAATTATTATAGGTAGCTTAATATCGTTAAATATTTATTGCTACAAGATAACATGACTCAGGATCAGCTTAAAATAAGCTAAATACTTTAATCATTAAGAGCAAATACATCTGAAAAATTCAGGTCTAAAACTCTCGAGCTAAAACTTAACGTTCCTCTACTTAACGTTTACAAAAAGGTTTCAATATTCATAGTTATTTAAAATTAGTAAAAGTGGATAGCATAACCCTGGAATATTCACACATCGATGGAAAAATCCCAAAGAAATTCTGCAGCAGAATCTGTAAATGAAGGAACAGAGGGCTGAAGTATCTACATGATCTAGAGCTTAATCTGCTTAGTCTTTATAAAGTGCAAGTCAGGTCTTGCATGGAATACTGATCTCACCTTTGGGATGGCTCTGCCAAATACCAGTTTGAGGCTTTGGAGCCCATTGAAAGGCGAGCCAGGAGGCTGATAAGCAACGAAACCTTGACTGAGTCGAAGCTGCAAAGTCTCGAGCATCGACGTAGGGTGGCGTGTCTGTCTGCCTACTATCGGATACACTTCGGTGAGTGCGCCCAAGAGTTGCACAATCTGGTCCCACCTGCCCCTTTCTTCTATCGTACGGCTAGACAGACGCGACCAAAACGCCACCCTTTTATGGTGGACATCCCACGCGTTAGAACCAAGCGTTTTGAGTCCACATTCCTCATACGAACTGCCAGAATGTGGAACGCTTTGCCTAAGTCTGTCTTTCCATTAAAGTACAATGTTGTCTTCAAATCTGGAGTAAATAGGTATTTTCTAGGTAAGCGTGCTACATCCTAGACCGCATATCTGCTTAACATCAGGCAGTGTGTAGTCAAACGCAAACCTATTTGAAATAAAAAAAAAATATCATTTAACAGCATGCAGTAGGTATAAATCTCAAATCAAAACTTTTATTCTCATGCACTCGTACGAGTAAGCAATGTGCACCATATACCTACCACCTAGATAAGTACTATAAAATAGCTTACATTTAATACATTTCATTCATTTAATTTCTGTCCATGTTCATTGTCCATTCGGCGCAGATGTTGCTGAAACGCGATAAATTTTACAATCGTCAATCAGTCAAGGGTAAATCCTTTCCGGAATAAAGCCCATTAAGGCGCGTCTACACGTCCGAAATCTTGGCATAATAAATCAAGTGACGAGTGTGTAAGGGTGCTTTTCCGTTTAGCTAAGCTAAGCTGTGTAATAGCGAATAAAGAAGAGACTTCGGTAAAAAGAGATTATCAGCTGATTACGGCTTTGCTTTCCTTTTTAAAACGCTATCCTTGTCTTACAAACCACCACTGGACTAACAGAGACTGTCAGAATATAATGTCATGTGTGAAATCGCTCATATAACTCTATTCACCATCGATGAAAAAATCGTATTCGTTAAAACGGAGACTATGTGTGAACCAACGTCACACGTGTTTTTTCGTGGTAATTTGATGTGTTGTTAATTTGTTACTGGTTTGGCCAATGTTGGTTCGTGATAGTGAGATGATGCTTTGCCCAACTGAAATTTGCTAATTGCCTCTTATTCTGTTTTTTTTTTATTCCCGCGCACTGAAGCTAAAGATGTGTTTGATTTCTGCAAGCCAAGATCAGTTATTTTCATCACGCAATCTTAATTTAGCTCTAACAGGAACGGGTTCAATCCTGTTATATATTTTTTATATACCTAAACTACCTAAAGTGATACGAGTATATGCCAAAGATGCCAGCAATAGATGTAAGATATGGATGCGCGAGTGATATAATTTATTGTTAACCGTTCCGTTTCTTCTTCATTTAACGAAAATGGTCACATAATTTTTGGCTTACTTCAAAAAAGGTGGTTCTTAACTTGACTGATTTTTTAGGGTTCCGTACTTCAAACGGAAAAAATATTACTTATACCTTATCTCGGGAACGCGTAAAGATGTCGAGTTGAAATTTAAACCGTATACGTACATTTATAGTTTCTTGCAGTTGTGTAAAAGAAAAACTTCTCAGTTATCGTTTATAAAAGTTTTGTCGTAAGCCGAGCCGTTTATGTCGTAAAAAACCGCATATTTCGACACTCTTAAAAATCAAAACCTACAGAGTACTTCCCGTTGACATAGAACTATGAAATTTGGCGAGAACATTGTCTCGGAGTACACATATAGGAATAAGTCTGAAAACTGTACATTTTTATTTCAATCACAAAAAATAGTGCCTCAAAATTCACAAAATATGGGTTCCAAATTCAAAGTGAGTAAATCGCATCATGTGAGGTATCATATAAAAGAATTTCATTTACACATGCTAAAATAGGTTATGTGTTTGTACGGAACCCTCGATGTGCGAGCCTGACTCGCACTTGTCTGGTTTTTTGGATATGTTATGCGATTACTCCACCATTATGAAACGATTTTGACGATTCTTATTGTTTGATAGATAAAACTTCAAAAGTGGTTCCATTTTATCGAAAACGGCTAAATCATTATTGAAAAATCAAAAATAATGTAAAGTTACTATGTAGTCACGATGATACATTGATTCGTGCCTATACCATACTATTCGAATTCTGTTGAAGGTAGTTATGTTATTTTTGGCGAAATCATCATCATCAAAATAATAAACCATTATACAACTTGGCTTTGTCCTTCCAGCAGCTTAGACTCGCACATCGTAATGGAAAAGTACCCTAAATCAAGTGACGAGTGTGTAAATCTAGTGGCCAAATATTTGCGTCCTGGACCGTTCCGGGGACCGTCCCGAATTCTATTTGGGCCTTAATGTGCCTGAGGCATTTATGGTTTTAATTCTTTTGGAGATTTATTGGGACAATGTTTTGGGAATTTTATTGCTTGTAGGGTCTAGAGTAGAATAAGGTTATGTGGGTTATCCTTTCAACATGTAGGTTGCCGCTGATAAAAGCGATAGATAAAATAGATATCCTTTATTGTTTATTATGCTGAGCGCTTTAATCGTTATTTATTTTAGTGATTGAAATAGAGTATGCTAATAAATAGCTTTAATAAGTAAGATTCTTAGGTAGATTTAAAGAATCTACTACTTATTTTAGCTCAGTTTATTAGCATTTCATTATATCTAGCAGTAGGTTGTGTACATTTCGCGATATTGTATAGGTAGAAATGCAATTTTTAACATACTAAAAATATATAATTTATATAAGTTATTTATCACGATTTATCTAAAAACTGTATTATATGTATTAATTAGAAAAAGTCTTATTTAATCTGTCCTACAGTAGGTAGAGTAAGTCTAACAGTCAGATCCTATGGTGAAGATAAATGAAACTGTTTCTTTTTCACTTTAGGCATTTGATAGAGAGAACGTTTTTTACGTTGTTTACGCTGGCGTCTCTATAATCTAGCTTAATGAATACCTATTCCAAAATCAAAAGTAGCTACAACTCAAAATATAATATCGGACTAGATCTACATTCTATTATTTGAACTGTGTACTGTACTGTACCAGCCTTATTAATAGTCCACTGCAGGACGTAGCCTACTTACGAAGAGTGATTGGGCCATATCCACTACACTGGCCTAGTGCGGGTTGGTGGATTCACATACGCCATCGAATTTCTCTAACGGACATATGCAGGTTGCCTCACAATGATTACCTTCACCGAAAAGGCAGTGGTGTGAAATTCCGTACATAATTCCAAGGAACTCATTGTTACGGGACTGGGATTTGAACCCACGACCTCACGATCGTATGGCGGGTGTCACTACCTCTAAACCACCACGGCGTCACGGCTTTATTTGTACACGGCGTTACACAATCAATCCCACACGATTTTTTTCGTACTCACCTAAAAACAGATAACCAACAGTTTGTTTCTCAAGAATCAATTACCGCACAAGAAAAATAGAAGAGCACCACGTAGTATTGTGTTAGCAAGACCCGGCCCACCTGTAAGGCTAGAATTTACGCGGCCACCCCGAACTTTCCTGTAAATATTTGTGCAAAGATTCCGGGGATTAGGACAAGGGCGTTTGTCAAAACTCGGCTTAAACTTTGCCCCGGGCCTATCTTTTGCACTTATTTGGACTTAGCAAGGGCAGAAGGTATTTATATTTATGCAAATATTGTGCTTGTAGCCATCAAGCGTACGCCATGCTATATTCAACTTGGTTATCGTCAATTAATTGAAGAAAGAATTTTGCTCAACGTATAAGCATTGCCATGCAGTGTGACAATGCTGCCAGCATGCTGGGCACGCTGCCAACTGGCAGTGGGCTTGAGCATTTGGATTATCTTTAGACCTTCAAGGGTCTGTGGATAATTCAATTGCTTGTCATGTAGTAGTAGTTTTACTCGTAGATTATGTAAGTTTTGTATTTAGTGGTAGTTATTAAAAAAATAAAACAAATTGTTCAAATAATCTACAACTTTCGTGTTCATGTATACCTACTAGACATTTTATAAGTCTTATAACTAAAACGAGGGTCTAAGTAACAATAATTATAAGTCTTTCTTGTTTAAAAGTAAGCTTCATTAGAGCCAATAAAACTAATTTAGTCTGAGCTCTCTGAAAAAGGTGTGTAAAGTACTGTACAAAGCCGTAAATGCAATTCCAGAACGTAAATTTATGCATTCTCCATGGCTGCATTCGAACATTTTGTCACCAATTTAAAATCAATACAGGACAAAAGCTTCGCTCTCAAAATCTGCAAGTCGAACGAGATATCGAATCTCCAATAACCCACTGACCTAACTGACTGAGTTGGTGATCACTCACTGCTATCTGATCCCGACTGACCGCTCCCTGGTCATGCGTCAGCAATGCCTGAACACACGATAGGTCTGCCTTGAGATGATACTTCCTAGTTTATGCCAAATCATTCAAGTCGGCGTATGCGGAGTTAGCTATAAGATGCGCAATTTGGAGTTTGGAGTTGAGACATTGGGTCCGTGGGGGCCGGGAGCTTGTTTTCAAAAGTCTTTCTGAGCGTCTCGTGGACGCGACGCGTGACCAAAATGCTGGTGTTTATTCGGCTCAACGTATAAGCATTGCTATTTAGCGTGGCAATGCTGCCAGCAGGCAGTGGGCTTGAGCATTTGGATTATCTTTAAACCTTCAAGGGTCTGTGGATGATCCAATAGCTTTCTATGTAGTAGTGTACGTAATTTTAGCATATAAAGTAGTATTGTATCTTATTAGGGCATAAACTAAACAGAGTGCATAATCTTACTAATTGCGGTTGAGTAACTTCATTGCTTTATTCATTTTAGTTTTTGATCCATTTATTATTATTATTGTATAACTGATCTTAGTATGTTATTTTAAATAGTACCAAGTTTTTTGTTGTAATGCTTGTAACCTAGGATACCTCCATACCATATAATTTTTTGTACGTTTCGTTTTTCAGGTCGCCACAATACGGGCCTCTGAGCCTAGTGTGGGGCCGCTGGAAATAGTTGGAATTATCTCCTTACGTTTTGTTTTGTAAATGTATTGTTATATATATTTACTATCACAACAAAACTTATAAAATATCAAAACTTAATTCTAAAAACTATAACTATTAAAATTAACCTACTTAAAATAAAAACTAATACTAAATACTAAAACTTATAATACTAAAATAAAACTAATCTAAAAGACCCGGGGCAGAGGGTAACGTGGCCAGAATGCTGGCGGCGTTGCCTCGTTGAATTGATGTGCTTATTTTTTGACCAAAATAGATGCCAGCATTCTGGTCACGTGTCACCTCTACCAGTCGCCTAGCCAGATCCTTGTATAAAAGGTGAGCGTCCGGCCCCCACGTACCTAAAGTCTCAACCCCAAACGGCACAAAATGGTACATTCTATCCAACGACTCATATTTGTGCCGTTTGAGGTTTTCAGCTTTAGCTGCTGCAGCGCCATTGTTATATTGAAAATTCCATTGTAATATATGTGTTCAAGAAATTCACAATATCCATTCTGACTGAAGCTCACTGAAGCGCGTTGATTGGGTTTCGCGTAGCTTGTAGCTAACTTCACATCCGCCGACTTGTACGATTCCGCCTATTAGGCGATTTGAAAATCTAGTAAAAACGACATGGCACGATGTACTTCGCGTTTGTGTAGTCTTGTTTTATTTGCACGCTTTCAAAATCTGCATGTCGAATATCCAATATTCAACTAAACTAACTGACTGACTCGGCGATCAGTCACTGCTATCTGATCCCAACTGACTGGTCCCTGGCATTGCATCACCAATTACTAAGCACACGATAGATTTGCCCCGCGCTGTTACTACCTAGTAAAAGTGTTTTTTTTTGAACACACATATTACAATGGAATTTTCAATATAACAATACATTTAAAGAACAAAACGTAAGGAGATAAATCCAACTATTTCCAGCGGTCCCACACTAGGCTCAGAGGCCCGTATTGTGGCGACCAGAAAAACAAAAACATACAAAAAATGATATAGTGTGGAGGTGCCCATAGTGTAAGTGTATTTGTGTGTGCGTGTTTGTGTAACGCCGCAATACACGAGGTCCACAGATTTGCAAATCTGATAAAGTTAACATAGCGAGATATATGTAGTTTATGTCGACTTGTTTCATTTAAACGCTTTTAAAATCTGTAAGTCCAATATCGACTAGCGCATTACCAATAACCCGCTGACCTAAATTAGTTTGTTTTAATTCGTATTTATTTATTTATGACATTTGTATTCTTATTATTAATTTGTTTTTGGATTTAATGTTGCTGACATTGTTTTATTGAATTTATTAATTATTATTGAAATTCAATTATTTGCATTCCTTTTTTATTGTTAATCTATTACATCATTGTAATGAATGTATATTATTTGACGTGTAAATTGACATTTTACCAATAAATGACTTATGACCTAACTGACTGACTCGGTGATCAGTCAGGGCTATCTGATCCCGACTGAGTGCTCCCTGGCCATGCATCAGCAATGACAGGCCGGACGGTGAGTTTGCTTAGCACTGTTACTTACTGGTGTGATCTATGAATCTGCCGAGCACAAGTAAACGTTGGCAATTAATGTTGCCATTACTTACAGCTTAGAATATTTGTGTTCACATTAATTGAGGTTACATAATAATTTTAGCTGATATTTGTAATGACCAGTTTTATACACTTTTCTTTCTTCCAAGTTTTGCTTTGAATGTTGTTATTTTTTTTACCAAACTCGCGTTCTGTCTAGTGAATAATCTACTCTAAATAGAGACTTAATAACCAATAATTAAATGAGACTCACGCCATATTAAATAAATCGGTCAAGTGCGATTTGGACTCGAGCACGAAGGGTTCCGTACCGTGTGAAAGCCCCCTTAAATTATATTTGATTTTAATTTAATTATTTATTTTTAAAGTACAAACAAACAAACAAATAACTCTTTATTGTACACACAAAATAAACTAACAATAAATACATTAGTGAAAATATTAAGATAGTGCAACACTAGGCGGCCTTATCGCTGGAAGCGATCAAGTAAATATTAAACTAAATATTGTGTGAATATTTCAGGCATCTGCCTGTCACCGTTATTAAAATCGAGCGAAAAACGACTAAAAATTCAGGTTTGTTGTATTAATTTTTTTATTTTTTACTATTTTTAGTATTTTTTTGATATAGCGGCTACACAAATACGTCATCTTTGAAAACTTCAACGTCCTAGCTATCACGATACATTAGATACAGCCTGGTGACAGACAGAAGAAGATATAATAATAATATATAATAATAATATATAATAATACGGTGGAAGACTTCGTGTCTCAGTAATATGGTCCCCTTTTTACCATTTGGGTACGAAACCCTAAAAAGAATAAATTATGCAAATCTCTCTAAAACTCTATCAAAATTATCTATCTCTGATTGCTAGATACCTATAATTTATCTCTCTAATATCTATTCAGTATCTAGTCGACAGATGGTAAGCACCAGGCCTAGTTTGAACATTCAAACAGATCACAGCCAGCTGTTGACCGGAGCCACATGGCGGCGCGATATTAAACATGTCATCGTGTTACGCGAGTCATGCTGCTCTAATGAGCTATTGTTTTGGCCACAATAGTTGGTCAGTGATTATGATTCCGATAAAATGTAGAGGGATCAGAGGGTATGTAGAGATTGTTAATCGATACTTGATTTGGATATTATGTCACCAATTATGTTGCCTCGACATGAGTTAAACTGATTTATTATGTAATAGGTACTATGTGCATGGATACGAGAATGTAGAACTTAAGCGAGGTACTCAATTTGTTTAAGTTATGTTCTTGCCAATCGCTCAAATCTTATAACTTCTAGCCAGAGCATTAGTTGTACATCCCGAAGCGGCGAGAATACAGACGTGACACTGAGATATTTTCACTGTCACGTGTTGTCACGCCCTACGCCGTATCACCGCCGAATGCGGCCTCGTTTAACCTTTTTAATTGTTCCGTAAAAGCGGCTTCAAATATCGTAGTTGGCGGAATAGTCTTATAATTTATGTAAAATTTATTACAGAAATTGGTACCGATCGCTAAAGTCTCATAACTTTGAGTCAAGACATTAGTTGTATATCCCCAAGGCAGCGGCTAGCGGCGAGAATCTCAGGCGAGAATGCAGACGTGACACTGAGATATTGTCACTGTCACGTGTTGTCACGCCCTACGCCGAATGATCGCCGAATGCGGTCTCGATTGAACGCGCCGTTTGTTCGATAGAAATGCGGAAATGGCTGCAAATATCTGTGAGCTTGATGTATAGCCGTTCGCTGCCTATCTGCTGAATTGTTCAAATGCTCCTGATATAGTGTTTTGGATTTGTTCAGTGGGATGTGATTTGTATAAATTCAACTGCGACACATTCTGTTCAGAATCAACAGATTTTACGAAAAATAAAATTTTCATGTTGATTGTTGGAGGAATTTACAAATTTTTTCATGATTGTCTTTTTTATTGATAATGTGAAACCATCTACATGAGTAGTGAGGTATTCATTTTGTGAGAACTAAGACTTAGGTCGTGAAATTTAGGGTAAATAGGTAGGTAATTATTTTTGATTGACGTACTGTATTATATAATTTGATAGTTCCCAGAATATATTGAAAATCAAGCTATTTTACATGTTATTTTTTAAGTTTTTTCAAATTTCAAATAAAAGTATTGTCTAAGGAAATACGAGTAATAAATAAAATAAAATTCGTGTATTTCGGGCTTTGGGGCGCAAACAAAATAATAATACAAATTAATTCAATTGATATACTAAAATAAAATGTTGAATGAAAATTTCATCCAAAACCTACGAGTATCATAGTAATTTTGACCACTGCTTCCTAAAATAGACGCATTGGGCAAATACTAAATTAATATTAGCGTTTCCGGATTTAGAGAGCGTATCCCTTAGCCCGGCTACGCGATATCGGATCAGAGCGTCAAGATCCGGGCCGAGCCGTAATATATGAAATACCTATATTCTTTCTCATTTAGTTTAACACACTGTACAATACGTGTACCATCTTCTGCTACCGTTACCTAGGTACAACAACGTATCTATAGGTATTAACAGTTAACAAGCTCCAGCTGCCTCGATCCCACATCTCTATCTCCCGTTACGTCTGACGTAAGGCGTAGCGTCTATGTTGCCGTTTGAAAAATGCGAACCACCGGCCGTGAGATCCACTATTTATTGGGGCATACGTCAAGTAAATGGGGCTCTTAGCGTGGTTCCGTAGCCGTGTTGAAGCAGTATATGAGATTGCAACAGCAAGCAGTGAGAATACGGATATTTTTGACTCTAGAATTTTGCTGTGGTACTTTACATATCTTTAATCTTGACTCGCAGTTTATTCTGCTGTTTTATGAATCATAATTGGTATCTGCAAACCAAACTAAAATAGCGTAGTTTAAAACATAAATACTTATACGAGTTTTGTAACGAACATATAAGCTCTATATAACATGTATGTAAAATACTGATGTTTACTAAATTATAATACATTAGTACATTATCTTACCGAAAAAGTATAACAATGAAATAATTTATGTGGTTCAAACTTTCAGTAGTATTTAATTTGAATTAAGTATTCATAATACCTTATATAAACTTATGTGCTTCCTATATTCTTTATATTGAGTTTATTTCACCTAACTTAAAACTGTATTAGTGGTTGTGAGCCAATACAGTTAAAACTATATTGCGCAAGCTGGCGTACTGTCTTGGGTTTAGTTAACAACCTTTTGTAACAGTGTGAGTAAAGCACGCGGCGGGCAAATTCCTAGAAATTCGCTAAGGGGATGGCGAGCATCCCTTCGCCGCCCGCGTCCCGCGGCCGCACCCCCGCATAGCTCCTTCCGCGCACCCTGTCCGCTCGCAGGGAGTCGTACAGTGTGTCCCTGCCTCGCGACACCGGCGCGCGCGCATTTATTGTTATCGATTCCATACTAGATTTGTATCGTTGGAGGCATTAAACCCAATGCAACATACTGGTATCTACGTGTTTTATAAAGCACCCCCGGATAGATAATACCTCACCGCCGCCGAGCTACTATAAGAGCATACGACTATAGCTGTGTAGGAGTCTCTCTTACAATGGCGCCCATCTAGTGGCAACTGAGAACGTTGATTCCAGTGCAGAACCCTGTTCCCGTCGCGTGCGATAATCTACCAACGCGACGCTACCTAGTCGAAATGCCGCCAATCACGAGGCAGACGAAGAAAGACCACGAGCATACCGAGAGCAGCGACGACGAAAGACGCGACGAGGACTACGACCCCGCGACCGCCAGCTCAACTCTCGCGCCAACGACGCAGCCCCCGACATCGATCGAAGAGACGCGCCGCGACGCGATCAGCATCAGCGAAGACCAGCTCGCGCGTCTCCTAACAAACGTGCTGAGAAACGTGATGGATGCGTCACCTCCGCTGCATCGCACGACGACGCCAACACCGTCATCGAGCAGCGTGCTTCCGCCGGCTGCGCCAACAGGAAACTTCTCCCGCTGCACCGCGCGATTTGACGGCGTATCCCGTTCCGCTGATGAGTTCGAGGCCTTCATCGACGCTATCACCGTCTACAAGGAGTGCACCTCGATAAGTGACGAACACGCCCTCCGGGGCCTGGCAATGCTCTTCACCGACCAGGCCGCCGTGTTCTGGCGCAGTATAAAATCGTCCGTGAAATCGTGGGAAGACGCCCTCCGCCGACTACGTGCGATGTACGGTGCCCCACGCCCGGCCCACAAAGTGTTGAGAGACATTTTTGCTAACGAACAGAGTGCTGACGACCGCGCTGAAGCATTTATATGTGCAGTGCGTGCCAAGATAACGGAGCTTCCGTATAAGTTACCGTCAGTGCTCCAGACGGACATTATCTATGGACTGCTGAATCAGAAGACCCGGAAAAGGCTGCCACGTGATTCTGTGACGGACCCGGACCAGCTGTTAGAGCGAGCAAGGTATGTGGAAGAAGCTATGTGCGATGTAAATTCCGCTAATTTATCGAATGCACCCGCGGCGGCGACGCGAAACAATCTTAGCCCTCCCGATAGCGAAGGGAATTGTTACACCGCCAGTGTGAACGCTACGTGCGTCGATACCCGTACTTTTGCGCACTCGCCCTCTTGTTCGAACACGTGTAGTACCGACCCGCGTTCTAGTAACGATCCCCCGCCGACCACTATGGCGAAACGTATCCGCCCGCGTTGCACGGCGTGCCGTCGTTTCGGCCATGTCGCGGCAGAGTGTAGGTCCGCAGATAAAAGCGAAACAAGTAAAAACACCGCCCGTACTGAGTCACCTAGCGCGACAATGTCTTGCTATGGATGTGGTAAGCTCGGTACGGTACGATCGAGTTGCGAGACGTGTCGTCCCAGCCTTACTAGCAAAGCCGAGTTTAGAACCGTCCAATTTAATAACGTCAAAATCGATCGTTCACCCCAGTCACGCCCGACTGTGCGTTTAAAAGTGGCTGACCGTGTGGGAGTCGCCGAGCTGGATACCGGCGCCACCCACAGCGTAGCTAGCCCCAGCCTCTACGCGATACTTACGGCCAGCGGCGCAAAGTTCGTAGAGGAACGCCGTACGGTGACACTCGCCGACGGTAAACAGCAGGTAAGAAAAATACTTACTTGCAAGACTACGGTCCTGTTGGAGGGACGCAGCATACAGTCCACGTTCGTAGTGTTTCCAGGAGCTGACAATAAGACCCTCCTTGGAAGCGACTTCATCGTGCGCGCAGGTATTGTACTTGATCTTCCACAAGGTACTTGGTGTTTTGCTAACGCACGCCACGCGAAGTTCCCATTCGTGAAGTCGTATGACTCCCTTCCATCAGCGTCACCACCCAGCGTCGATGCAGAATTAATGCGCATTGACATTGAGAGCCCACGAGATACAGTAGACGTTGATTCTAGGGGGAGAGGCCAATCAAATTGCGGCTACGTCCTCCCCAGTGACGATGTTGACTCCAGGGGGAGAGGCCAGTCAAACGGCAGCAACGTCCTCCCCGATGACTTGCTGAATCGCAGACCTAGACCTAACAAAACAGCTCGCCAAGTCGCCCTTAAGCGTCGACTGACGAGAGCTGCCGAGACGGTAGAGCACGCGAAGAGCTGCGCGAGGTATCAGGGAGTTAAGCAGACTGCTGCATCGCCCCTGTCCCCAGTTCTGACTCCGGCCTCCGCTCGCCAATTCAAGGTAAGTAGTAGGTCTCTCGACGCAAGTAATATTCACCAGATAGCGCAGTCACGCTCTGAGCACTTAATCGTAAGTAACCAATGTTTGGTCCGAAATTATAACGCAGGTGACCACGTTCCTCCTAGGACACGAGAACAGACCGCGAACATGCTACGAAAGGACGGTCTAGACAAGAAAGCAAAGATTGCAAGCCCTACGTCGTACGAGCTAGCATATCCGACGACAGGTAAGTTTGGTAGCAAACGTCATGTCTCGCAATTCGTCTCGTACACCGGTTTTGATATTTCGCCTATGAGAGAGAAAAGACGTCGTGGTCGGCCGCGCAAATTTACGGCTAGCTGTCCTAGCCCGAACGCGAGGGCGCTATGTTCGAACTAGAGGGGGAGGATGTAACAGTGTGAGTAAAGCACGCGGCGGGCAAATTCCTAGAAATTCGCTAAGGGGATGGCGAGCATCCCTTCGCCGCCCGCGTCCCGCGGCCGCACCCCCGCATAGCTCCTTCCGCGCACCCTGTCCGCTCGCAGGGAGTCGTACAGTGTGTCCCTGCCTCGCGACACCGGCGCGCGCGCATTTATTGTTATCGATTCCATACTAGATTTGTATCGTTGGAGGCATTAAACCCAATGCAACATACTGGTATCTACGTGTTTTATTAAGCACCCCCGGATAGATAATACCTCACCGCCGCCGAGCTACTATAAGAGCATACGACTAGAGCTGTGTAGGAGTCTCTCTTACACTTTTACTTATTCGCTTAGTGTTTGTCAGTTCAAATTGTTTATTTTGTTTAAATGGCTGCCTGAAACCAAGGATTGAACTGTTTTATGAACTAAATTAGCCAGGATAATACCTAACTAGGTTTATTAAAATCACATACTGAGTACAAAAATCTCTTGTTTCTTACATTAAAACTATCTGCCAACAAGAACAACAAGTTTTTATGAGAAAAGTACATTCAAAGATTCAAATATAAATGTCACAACTTTTGCAATATCTTATTAATAATTACATATCTATATAAACAACGAAAATTGTAACAATCCTTTATATTATGGTAGGTATAAAAATTAAAATGACTATAGTAATTGGTAAACGAAAAATTCTCGAATCACAAATACTTTCCTTACTCTCTTAAGAATAAAGTAAATGTTCAGTTATTACGCAGCATCTTAATTGTCAGAATATAGCTATATTTGCGCAAAATCCCCGCGGAGATACAATGATGTTGGCTTTTAATCACTGGTACAATTGATAGGTTACAGCGGATACATTATCGTTAATCATGAAAAAATTGCATTAAATAATGCGAATAAGTACGCGTTCACTTACCATCAGGTTAAAAGCCAACATCATTGTATCGCCGCGGGGATTTTGCGCAAATATAGCTATATTCTGAAGTTGTGGTCAAAGACGAAGTACGCAGACTTGGAAGATACAAATATATACTCAGATCTTGAATCATTTGACGTTTATAACATCTTATAATTATTTGTCGATAAACGCCGGCTGCACGCACAAAAAAGTGTCTCATCCTAGCGATAGAGAAGTAAGATCGGCCTAAGCATTCAGTTTGTTTCTGTTATTGATTCAACAATGTTAATTTTTTTGAATCGGTATCACGTAAAATTTTCGTCCGTAAACTAACTTTACAGCCAACCATTTTTTTCTGTTATGAGATACTACCTAGCATTAGAGTCTATTATTTCTTTAGGATTGCTCGCTTTCAGCTTATGCCTTGTACCGCAATATTATTTGTGTAAACATATCTGAATGCAAAGTTTGTACCAAATGTCGCGCAAACCAACAATATTTATTTAAATAACGTTGTGTGGATGTCATTCTATGCATTTTAGTTCCAAGATTATGTCGTTCTGTTTTCATATTGTCAGCTCAGAAATGAGTTTATTTTACTTAGTAGCCATGAAATAATTTAAACTTATCTTTGTTTTGTAGATTTTTATGTTTTGATGCTAACGAAACCTTGATAGAAATGGTCATAACTCATAAGTATCAATAGGACGGATACTTTTTTTAAATATTTAAATATTTATATATTCATTTATTGCAAATATATACATAATTCAGTTAAAAACTAGATTAACTAAATATAAGGCATATATACCCTGTATTGAGGGCGCAGCAATAGCTAGTACAAACTTAAATAGTTATTATTAAAACACTATTCTTATCATACAATATTACATACTTACCTAGTCTGAACCCGGCGTATGAGTTATATAGCCACTTGAAAGATTCTAACCAGGCTAGACGGTTAAAATGACCCGGCCAAATATTTTAAAGTGTCGAGCTAAAACACTGTATAGTGTTCCGGAGTAAATGTTATTTTTACAAAGTCTGATTGTGCCAACGACCGTTGCTTCACTCTGGCGATTGCTTAGATACACCTAGTTAAATTACTGAATTGTGACGAAAATCTTCATTAGTAAGTGATACTTACTCCATTGTACGATGATTTCTTAGTATTTAATTAAATGTACTTAAAATAATTGCAAAAGTAAGTAAGTAAATTCGTATGGGCCGGGTGGCTAGCCCTGGTGTCAGAGTTTTTATTATTGCAAAACATAAACTCACAAACATTCCTTTTACAAATACTGACTACATTACCCGGTAATCATGATTGTGCAAAAACCCACATTTTTGGAGGTTAACCTCGATCGGGATCGGTACGCTGGGAGTTATGAGCCACTTCATAAAAAGGGCGCAAACACGGCAATAATTTGTAGGGCCGATCGGTCTGGACCGGCCTGGTGGGTCCAGCAGGCCGCAAGGGCGTTATCACACTGGCGATTTGTAGAGTCTGTCAGACATCGCCTTAAACAAACTTGCTCTGTACTTAGAAATGTTCTTGTTTTAGAAAAGTTCAGACAGACAAAATAACGTAATTTTTTAAATAACGCAAACTACTAATATACATTAATTTATCATTTATCAATGTAATTTATTTATCAATATAATACATTTATTTTCATTAAGTTGGTAATGCGATTTTATTTAAAAATATGTATATCTATTTTATTTGTGATACCTAACCATTGCATGCCATTTGTTTGATTGAGAAAAAAAATAGAAAAAGCAGTAGAGCATAAATAAAAAACCGGACAAGTTAGGCTCGCACATCGAGGGTTCCGTACAAACACGTTGTGAAAATAATTAAAAACCTGTTTTAGCATGTGCTTGTGGTTCTTTTATATGATACCTTACATGAAACGATTTACTTACTTTGAATTTTGAAGCCATATTTTGAGGCCCTATTTTTTGTGATTTGAATTAAAATGTATAGTTTTCAGATTTATTCCTATATGTGTACTCTGAGACAATGCTGCTCTATGTCAACGGGAAGTACCCTGTAGGTTTTGATTTTTGTGAGTGCTAAATATGCGGTTTTTTAAGACATAAACGGCTCTCACTGTTTAAACGATAACCGAGAAGTTTTTCTTTTACACAGCTGCAAGAGATCATAGATATATATACATATAAAGTTGAAATTTTAACTCGATATCTTTACGCGTTCCCGAGATAAAGAGTCTTGACATACACACAGACGGACAGACTGACAGACTGACAGACGGACAACAAAGTGATCCTATAAGGGTTCCGTTTTTTCCTTTTGAGGTACGGAACCCTAAAAATTGCCAAAATCTATAAAGATCCGAGTACAGCAATCGGTTTCACTATTGATAGTTAGTAAAATTAAACTCAGTACGTTACTTTGTTTGTTCAGTGAGCTTGCTACAAGCACATATCGAGCGTGTTGGTCAACACGATTGTCTCGCTGGAAACACGTACGCAAACCGACGGTGTGCTAATGGCTTAAATCACACGTGTACCCGTCGCTTATTATTTATTGTGTTATGATTGTACGACCGTGTTTCGTTCAGATTTAGTGGCTTGTTACGTTAGATTATTCCCCATTACATTCGCACGATAAAATAAAATGTTTCATTATGTTTCACTGGCTCTTTTATTTTTTCACAAATACAAAAGCATTGTTACTAAATTGTAACCCATTCACGTAAAACACGTCTGCTTTACGAGCTTTAATTATTTAATTAAAAGAACAGTTACAAACAGATCAACGTGAGTGGCATATTTACTTTACGGCTTGTTTAACTTTTAAACTCGGAAAGTTAAATTACGTGCGACGTTTCGTTCCAAATATAAAGAGTTATTTTGGAGACAGAGCACTAACTTTTAAGAAATGCGATTAGACATGATTGTTCTAAAATTCATTAAATCAGTTACAATAAGAGCACATGACTTTAAGCAATTTTGTTCTAATACTTGGTGCCGCTTGGTTTTTCTATCATTTTATAGTTTTAGTACTTGAAAGTGAACTACTTAAATCTGGATTTTCCCGAGCATTAACGACACCATGAAACTGAATGAAGAATAATACGTAAGTGTTTGACCGAATGTTTCATTTTAATAATTGCTAAGATGTGAGAAGCATTCTTCTATTCTTTTAAAGTAGATGTGTAGTAAAAGCCGCGGTGGTCTAGAGATAGTGACACCCGCCTTACAATCGTGAGGTCATGGGTTCAAATCCCCGGTCCTGTACCAATAAGTTCTTTAGAATTTATGTACGGAATTTCTCACCACTGGCTTTTCAGTGAAGGAAAACATCGTGAGGCAACCTGCATACGCCAGTAGAAGAAATTCGATGGCTTATGTGAATCCACCAACCCGCACTGGGCCAGCGTGGTGGATATGGACTAATCACCCTTCGAGGGTAGGCCTACGTCCTGCAGTGGACTGTTAAAAATGCTGATACAGATGTATAGTATAAATATTCATCTATTCAAACACTAAGGCCAATATTTTTTTTGTTTGAGTAGCTGTAAATTTATTGTATTTTGCTATTGTTAAAGGTGTATTAAACAAATAACAAATGTCTTTTTTATTTTTTGTTGCAGCCTGTGAAAAGACGCTCTACTAATTTAATGCAGCTCCACGTATAAGTGATACATTCGTGCAACTATAAGTACGAGTAGATATAATATGAATATGATATCCACACACAATAGTTGTACAGAAGGTAACAATCCCACAGTCAGCATTATGCGAAAGGTAGCCAATCGTAGCGATGTATCATCCCGGGACGATGTTTAGCAAGAGCGCGCCACGCATTAATCCAACCCGCGCCCACCCGGGGAATTTATCGGGGAAATGAGGCCCGGGCCTCTCAGACCAGATGTTATATATACGCACCCGGAATATTGAGCTGTGTTTATGCATTTTATTTCCTTATTTTCTCGGGAAAAGGTTAAGCACTGTAACCCCAAAGCTATAATAAGCAAAGCACTAGCGTGAACGTTTATTGTGAGGTATATATCGCGCCCGACGAATGCGTTGAGACGTGTTTCACACTACATGAGCATTTAGCTCCTCCAATCAGAGGCTCTGAGTAATAGCAATTTTAATTTATTCGACTTTACAAATCGTAAATGTTTCGCTCGTTATCGTACCTACTAATATTTAAAATATATTTTGTCTTAATTCAAGCCAAAATTCCAAGCATGTAAATTACCCTTAAAAGTAAAAATAATAAATAAATAAATATTAGAGGACATCTTACACACGGTCTTTGACCCCAAACTAAGCAAAGCTTGTGATATGGCTGCCAGAGACTGATATAGTTACTACATAAATATTTTTAATAACAATCAGACACAGAGCAAACACCTATGTTCATCACATAAATCCTTCCCTGGGTGGGAATCGAATCCACGCCTCTTTGACCCAGTAGTCAGGGTCACAAACCACTGAGCCACGGAGACAGTAACGAGAAAACATTGGTAAGCAATAATTTAATGAAAAATAATAATTTGCTAAAATCATAAAGTTGTTGGTTGTTGTGTACCATAAGGTGATACCAGTCGAGATCTGCTAAAGCTTCTAGTTAGGAGCAATTTTCATTTCTTTGTTTACTTTCAGAAATATTGAATTTATATGCCTTACAGTTGTATATAAAAGGGTTGTTTTTAATTAGACTGCCGTAAAATATAGAAACTGTACTCTATAAAATTTAACTTGATCTCTGCGACAGCTGTCAGAAAAATCACGCCTATGAAGTCCTGAATGTCTTAATAGTACAGACAGTACCTGTCAATGTCATACTTTATGGGCATGCCGATTAGTGTTGGACGACGAATGATCGTGACCACATAGAGTTTTAATTAAAATATCAGTAGTTTATACTGACGATATTTTAAACAAAACTTGATTTATCATTTTTATATGTGTAATTAAATTAAACCTAATTATATGTTACATTAGCATCGATAATAGTGAAAAACGTCGATAAATACTATCGTTACATTATTATGAGTATATAATTAATATCATAACATTATTTATAACATACATACTTGATTTTAAATAATAGTAAGTAAATGAAATCCAATTTCTCACCTTCAACTACTCATTCGATTTCATTACAACATTGTATGAAAATCGTTTTTTTCCACCACTATCCCAACTCTAAAAATGTCAATCTTCTACTGTCGCAGAGATCAAGTTAAATTTTATAGAGTATAATATTCGAACGCATACGATTCGACTCAAAAACACCATGCCAGTAAAAACCGTGCCAAATCCAAAATAACATATACTTTAAAGAACACAAATAGAAGAAGTCGAGTATGAAAAACAATATACTTACATTTATTACTTATAATAAATTTTTATAGTCCCACATTGGCCTGTTTACTTCTCAACAGTAATAAATATCTGCACCCCTTTAAGAAAATTCAAAATACCTCAGCACCAGCTGTTTTCCGAGCTCCCGGCCCATTAGATCGCGGCAACATTGACCCCGGCGTAAATATTCACGTCAAAATTACGTTATTTACGTCCCAGTCCCGTATTTATGAGCGCACCGTAAATTGCCTAGAGATAAAGATAAAATTTTACTGCAAAACTTTCGGCGTTTAAACTGGGCCCAAGTTCAGTTGTTTGTCTTCGGTTTTTGTTGATTTTATTACAAGTGAACTGTGGTTGGACTTCGTAAATCATAGTTTGGTATCTCAAAATACCTTATCGAAGCTAACTTAAGAATAATAATAGCAAGATGCCGAGGTAGAGGTTTACAAGCGAGAATACACACTGCGTCGTTATGGATAAAAATAAAGTAGCATCTTCTAAGAATATATGGGATGTTTGTGTCTTGTTCCTAATTATGACAGTTTTTAAGAGGCAAAAAATGCTATCAAATACTTAATGATAATAATTAAAAGCTTAAGAAGTTGTGAAAGTTTCTTGGATAAGAAATAACTAATGAGCTTTAATTCTCAATCCATCCCTCATTAAGTTTCGCAAAAATCAACATAATTAAAATTTCAATTATGCACCTCAATTTCTACAACTTATTAAAGCAGCAGAGTTTCTCAAACTTTTTCAATCAAAGGAATATTTTTATCAAGTACGCGCGGTTGGCCCTCGTCGGCACTATCTTGCCCCATAAATCTCGAGGCTGGCAGGGCGCCCTAAAAAACGGAAATAAGCGATACCGCGACGCAATTACTCCTTGGACAAAACTTATTGCCCCAAATGGGGCAGAATATCCTGCAAAAATGTATTGGAGAAAAGATTGTTCGGTTGTTGCTATTGGCGAAAGCGAATCAACTCCAATCACGAGTATTTAACAGTTATTAATATTTGTAATTTTAAGTTTATAATCCAGAGCTTAACCTTCAATAGTTTTACAACATAAAAATTGGTTTTTAAAAGATTTATGTCATGTAATAATTAGGCAGCTGAATATAATTTCTAAATGATTAGATATAGTTGAGAAAGAACAATACGAAAGTAAAGGACTTATTTGTGAGACAATTTCGTCTTCATGATAAAAAAATAATCTTAGGTTCCTGGTTATGGGAGACAGGAGCATAAGAGCAGGATGATGATGAGGTTCCTGCTTTTGGAAGACATGGAAATACCAATTTTTTTCAACTTAAAACATTTTGGCAGTTCATTACGATATAAAAAAAGGAACTTTAAAGATAAAAATATGGTACTTCAGTCTGTTTATGTTAACTATCAGTTTCAATAACAACACCCCCATCAACCCCCAAGTCAAGTTATTTCAAACAACCCAAACAAAATTACTGACCGCAAAATCCTCGAATAAATTAATGAAGAACATTAATATTCAAATTTGGAACCGCATAACGTGTCGCCCCACCTGTCTCGGCTCACGTAAGAGGGCGGAAGTTGGCGCGATTACTGCAAACTCGTGATTACCGCCCTCTGCCGGGAGTCGCGTCCGAAACTTGGCCAGAGTCGGACGTGGACGCCTAACGAGCCTTGGAAATTTGCTTTTTAGTAACTGCGATGTGAAGGTCAGTTGTTTTTGGATTATGATTTAAGATAAATTAATTTCTTATCATTCGTTGATCCTTAGATACTGTCTTTACTTCCTAATATTATAAATCCGAAAGGATGTTTGTTGGCTCATTGGTTTGTTCGGAGCAACGGAATAACGGATTGACTTGATTTTTGGCATGATCATAATTTAAAAAAGGGAAAGTGACATAGGTTACTTTTAATCCCAAAAAAATCTTCCCATGCAATAATAGCACAAAAAATAAATAACCACGCGGGTGAAACTACGGGCAAAAGCTAGTTAATAATAAACTTTTATACTTTAATTCTTTAATTTATTAAATCGTTTGGACGCTTTGCATCCTTCAATTTCGAATTATTCAACTAAGTCATTTTGCAATTTAACGCCCTAAATCTTGCTTTTGAAGGTGTTTAAGAGTAAAAAAGTGGTTGAATCAATCAGTATTTGTTAGAATCTGTACATAAATGATGCCGCGGATGAAAGCTTTAAGTATACTTAGTTACCAGGCTTTTAATTATTCCAGAATCCATACCTCTCATCCAGAAAACCGTTCTTATACAAAAATCAAATCTGTGCTGTCCGGGATTTCGGCTAGAGAAATTGGTATAAAAAATCTAAAAGCCTAATGCCTCAGCGATACTTTTGAGAATTTCTAATCCAACTCAAATCCGTGAATTATACCTCTTATTCAGAAAACCACGTTTAAACGCACACCTTTATACATTACCACTCTAAACGGTCAATGTACCAGTCGTTTACCATTACTCTTTGGGAGACTATCTAGGTAACCCGATTTTTAAATCAAGGATAACGTTGCACCAGAGTACGAACTGAAAATGACTGTGAAATTTTATTTATCACTAATAGTATCGATATTATTTATTAGATGATTTATGTTTTGTCATATTTAAATTAGCATATTTAAAGCATTGTAATGCTTGAAATAAAGATATTTTATTATTTGTTTGTAACTCTTGGTAACGAGATTGGTTAACTAAATTGCCCTGCTGATTTATGTTGTCTGGAATTTTGGCTTCTTTTCAGATTTTTTTTTGTCATTAAATATGTCAAAGTTAAATGTAGCAGTTTAATTATATATCTACTCCCTCAGCAGCACCTACGACAGTGTCAGACAGTTTCTTAACTAATCCAAAATCCGTTCATTACACCGGTAATTCAGAAAACCACGTTTAAACCTACACCTTTAATACCATTATACATTACCACCCTGTAAGGTAAACGTACCAGTGTTTACCGTGACTCTAATCCGATCCGACGGAATCGCTACGCCATTTAATCTGCGTAGGAAATTAGATTCGACAGGGAGACGAATGTTTGATTTAAATTAGGGCTTCACATGCTATGCTGGATATTTGAGAGATTCAGCTCTACTCGATAAAAATGCAAATGTGAACTAAAAGTAAGATTGAAGATTGACGCCTCTAACATAAAAAAACTGGTACCTACAATTTAACGTGCTATTCGAGCCACGGTAGCGCTCAGTTGGAAAATACCACCCGCGGTCACTTATTAAAAGACTGACCATACGAAAAGTTGCTTAATTTCGGTGATCTTTGACAAACACCTAGTCAAACGACGCTATGAGCGCTACTACGTTAAATATGCTCGTTAAGTACGAGTATAGCGCGGTAAGCAGAGAGGCCACAATCATAATCATTTATTGCAGACAATAGATACATTGGGCCCAATTATGAAGGCGGCATCGTAAATTTAATAGCAACGTAAAAAGTGTTCTCTCTGTCGAATGCCTAAAGTGAAAAAAAAAACAGAAATAGTTTAATTAGCTATTATAATTACGATGGTACCTTCATAATTGGGCCTATTATGGTGTTACAATAAATTGGTAAGAGTCACATACAGTTGTACCAGTTAAGGAAAATATTTTCATGTTTATGTCAGAATTTAATCCCTCCAAAAACATTTTAATGGAAAATGTTAAAAAGACAGCACTATAGTTTACATTACATTTTATGTAGAGACAAACTTCTCACTCTACAAACTCCAACTCTACACCTTACGCAAAGGAGGCGTTAGTGATGCGGTAGTGGCCGTTCGTATCAGTATGCATAATTATGTATTGCAGTATCTACTCCAAATAAATATATAAAACAATAAACTTATCAATTATGTCAAGTGTAACAAAAGAAAACAAGCAGGTCATAGCTTAAGTTTTTTTCTAAATTGCCACATGAGTCCAATAGCCGCATCACATACTAAATTTGTTTGGTGTTAAACCTCGAGAGACTAATATAATTAATTATAGTAAACAAAGCTCGTGATAAAATAACTTCAGCAGTAGTTTAATGGATACGATGAAACCTGAAATCACGCGTGAGTGTGGCCTATGTCACGTACAATTTAGAGGCGTGAAAATTTGAGCATCAGTCGTAATAACATTTATCAGTTGTATGAGTAGTAATCAAATATCAAATCAAAATCATTTATTTGGCATCATGTTTACATAAAACCTTGAAAGTAATTTAGCGTAAGACTTTAAAAATACTAATTAGAAGGTTTAAGGTCTAAAGAAAAACCTTTCAGATACAACGTGGAGTCAAGCAGGGTGATCCGTTGTCTCCAAATTTTTTTCTAATTATTCTAGAGTATGTGTTCAGGCAATTGAAATGGATAAATATGGGATTAGAGATTGACGGATCATATTATCTTACCCACTTAAGATTCGCCCATGATTTAGTATTGGAAAAAACAGAAGAACTACAAGTAATGGTAGAGTCCCTCAGTCGTCAGAACAAAATTGTAGGCCTAGAAATAAATCAAGAAAAAACAAAAATTATGACAAACAACATCGAAACACCAATTAAAGTTAATTCTGTACAGCTAGAGTACGTAGAAGACTACTTTATAATCATGTACAGAAAAAGAGATAAAGAGAAGGATTAAGAATACATGGAATAAGTACTGAGCAATGAAATATTTTTTTAAAGGAACTCTACCAATAAAACTAAAATCAAAAGCAATGAATATATACCTAAATTGCCTAATACCGTGCCTTACCTATGCTTGTCAAACCTAGCCACTCACCAAGAAGCAAATGGAAAAACTTAGAGTCTGTCAGAGAAGCATAGAAAATTAGAAAAAAGTTTTATGAACCTTGAACTCAGTGACAGAGTAAAGGCCACCACGATTAGGAAAAAAAAACAAAGCTAGAGATGTCATAAAAGAAATAATGAAATTGAAATGGAAATGGGCTGGGCATATACAAAGACTTGAGCCAAAAAGGTGGGCACAAATCGTCACAAACTGGGTCCCTAGAGGCACGAAACGCAAAACAGGAAGACCGCACCAAAGATGGCATAACGACATTGTTGCTGGGAAGCTCTGGTCCAGAATTGCGCGGAAGAGAGGAATGGAAGCTGTTGGAGGATACTTTTACCGCTACTGGCGGTCCTTATACTATAGTTTAATTAATGTTATATTTTAGTAAAATATTTTGTTTAAGGAAATTAAAAGCATATTTATTTATATGTATAAGTAGAAGGTTTACAGGTTGATGGCGGGCCCTGCACTAGGAGAATCCTGCATCGCAGGGTCCAAAACATAAGTGATTGCCAAATAAAGGGTATTGGTGCGACTTTTAAGTCAAATTACTAGGTTACTGGTTAATTATACATAATATAAAAACTATATATATTAGAAAGTAAAGTAAGTGTATGCAAGTGTGTGTGTGTGTGTGTGTGTGAATAACTGTATGACATAAACCTAGTGTACTGTTTATAAGTACCTATTTGAGATGTTTCAAAAGAAATATGTTCTATAACTAAATTTTCTCTTTGAAGAGTAGGCACTAGGCAATGCACCGCCAAACCTTCTGGTGATACAGATGCAGCTACGCATAGGCTACAATGACATTTTACCATATGGTGCCGGGCAGAATATTTTGTAATTATAAAAAAGTTACTTGGGCCGCCGTCTATCAAGAATAGGCATGATGACTAGGTAAAAAAGTCACCATTGTAATTAGTACATGAGTTAGATTATCAAAAAGTATTGGACATGTATTTTTACTTTTGTCAATCGAACAACAAATGACAAAGATAAACCTTGTCAAAAGTAAGGAGTGGGGATCGTGACGTCACCTTTCTTACAGAAATCTACACATTTGAATGGCACTTATGACGTCACGCGAAACTTTAAAAGGCTATATCTTCATAAACATTTGTTTAATAGTCAAAAGAAAAAATACGTGTCTAATATTTCTTGATAGTCTATTTGACGGACTAATTATATTTTTAGTCATCATTCCTATTACGTTACAATAGCTGTAGTTGGATGCATATAGGGCTAGGAAAACAGGCTTTACAAACTGCCAACCAATCTGCATTCAGGATATGAACCTTGTTAAAACTAAACTCGAATCTGTTAACCCAGCAGCCTATTACTTCACCCGTCGTCGCTGTACTCATTACTCAAAGTGCTGGCCCGACGTGCTATCATCTATTCTGTGGCCTGACTCATCCGCAGCTTTTTGTTTCCAAACCAATTTGTTTAATGCCTGAAACGGAGCGATTGGTTTCAAGCTAAAGGTTTTTTAGAGTATTTTGTGGTATCAACGGCTGGTGAAATATAGGAATCGTCTTTCTGAAAGTTATTCAAAATGTAACCAAAATTAGATAGTCAGGATTTCGATATGGCTGATTATTGTATTAGTACAAAATTTTGAAAATCGCTGAGGAAGATGAGAAGCATGCCTAAAGTACTATTGCGTATAATGAAGCGAGCTGAGCTACTTGTTGGGTAACCGCTTGAAACAGATGCTGCGAGAAAGAGAAAGATAAATTTTCTTCCAGCAGTAGAGTTACTAAGAATAGCTCCATACATAAATCTCTATTTACAAATCTTAGACACGAGGAAAATAAAAACAATTTGCAATTGTCACTGTCGCTATACCTACAAATTGTTTATAACCATCAGTTTCGTCACTACCAGAAATCTCTTTAAAGCAACTGTACTGTACTGTATCAGCCTTTTTCATAGTCCACTGCAGGACGTAGGCCTATCCACGAAGGGCGATTGGGCCAAATCCACCACGCTGGCCCAGTGCGGGTTGGTGGATTCACAATACGCCATCGAATTCCTTTTACGGACGTATGCAGGTTGCCTCACGATGTTTTCCTTCACCAAAAAGCCAGTGTTGTGAAATTCCGTACATAAATTCCAAGGAATTCATTGATACGGGACCGGGATTTGAACCCACAACTTTATGATTGTAAGGCGAGTGTCATCACCACTAGACCACGGCTTAAGGCAACTAAACGTGAACAAAAACAAGAAGACATGAACAAAACAGGAAAGACATTGATGATGAGTGCCATAAGAAACTGTTACAAAACATGTAACTTCATAAACAAGATTGGGAACGACCCGCAAGATTACACGACACTCACCTTTGTGTAATCTCAGTTATCTCACGGGCAATAATTTGATACGGGATAAGTTTCCCCGTGTAAGCCCAAAATAGCACCAAATTATACTTCCAAAAAGACAGCACACATTCCCAACCCCCCCGGGTTTGCGGCCGCAAACTCCCAAAAGCTTCCTTACACGTGTTACCAACTCGAAGGGGCCAATTTCCCACGAACTTGCGTGTCCCACAAGCCCAAATTAATTCCAAAATGGCAGTAAGGTGCCAAATAAAAGATGCAGCCCTACCTCGTTAATCCAAACCCTCGGAGACTACACGTCGAAACGGGTTCCAGGTAAAAAATAAAACAAAATATGTAAAAAACAAGGCAAAACTCTGGAATGAAACTGGGTAAATTTGCAAAAATTGCTGCGGGACCATGGGAGTTGCGACGTCGCTGCCGCGGGCCAAAGTTTGGCCGCGCCTGTTAATATGCAGTTCTGGTGCTTTGATCTCATTTCTGTGTTATTACAGCATGATAATGTTAGTCGGGAGCTGTCAGATTCATGGAACGGCACTGAATTCATTCATAATAAGTATTGCGGAATATCTGGCTTCAACTGTTCTATCACGCTCGCGTCCGATTTTACTTTGTGATAGGTTGGATATTTCGTTCAGCGCTGAAATATTTCAAAGAAGTTGTGTAATGAATAAACTACGAGATTTTGTACTTAGTTATTCTTAGTAGTGTCGTTATCCTTACTTCCTTAGTAATAAATATTATTATAAATTCGAAAGTGTATTTGTTGGTTCGTTCCGCTTTCGCGCACCATCGGATAGACTTGATTGTTGGCATGGATATTATAAACTAATTATAGCTTGATAGACGAACTCAAAATATCACGAGGGCGAAGCCGCGGCAAAAGCTATATATCAGTTATATATTCCAGAGCGTTTTATTGTAAAGGTCTATTAAAACAAAACGGCCAAAAATTTAATGTTTTTCGTCAACACTATATATTTCGCCGTTTCCAATATGTTACTTTATAAATTTAAATTGAGAAGTAACTTCAACTCAAGATAAAAAGAAAAAGGAAACATCGAAATGAGTTCCATTTTATTTTCTCTCTTAATTGAATCTCCAGTTCAACTAATCCTTGTCACCTTCCAATCGCTTCAGATATAAATCACTAGTTCTGTACGGACCACACGACCACGGATTTGTAAAGACTCCGGATGTTATGTTCAACAGAAATTCAGTGAAGCTTAAATTGTCACTAGTACCTAATCTGTCTGATCAAATTTTAATGTTAAAATTATTCATTCTTAAAGAATACTACTTTGTAGGATCCAACAATTGTCAAAATTATCGTCAGCAGGCATCTTCACTGGGTAATTTGTAAGAATAAGATTTTTTTTATTGTTAAACCGGGTAAAAAGATGTTGCAAAAAATTGGTATCAACTGCCTGCCCATTTCGAGCGTAAGGTTCCTTAGTGAAGCGCAAAAATATGTCACTTTGGTATGATTCATTTAAGTGAGACAAAATGGAACAACATGCATAATCGTCATGGATTACATGCATAAAATAGGTTTTTGAACCATATTCACGTGCATATTCTGTACGTTACGTTCAATTCACGCTAAACATTGACAGACTTACCAGGTTTCACCGCTTGTTAGCGCTCATAGCGTAGTATGACAAGGTGTTTGTCAGCTATTATCGAAGTTAAACAACTTTGGGTTGTTTAGGTGGGTGACCACGGGTGGTTTAGAACTGAACGCTTCCGTGGCTCGTATGATACGTTAAATTATAAGTCCCGGTTGTCTGAACAGTTTAGCTATATCAGAGGCCTTCAAGTGGTTTAAAAACTCTGACACCAAGGTTGGTCACCCGGCTTATATGAACTTAACTTTTTTTGCATCACCTAACCCCTGCCTCTTACTCCATCTGTATTTTCTTAATCCATGATCACAATCAATACGGCTGCTGCTGCCTTGAACCTTGATCTTAAGGAATTACATCCGTGGCCTGATTTATAGACCTCACCTCACTACTTTCGTTTCTGTACTCGAAATGTATGTGTAGTAAGAGCAAGTTTTCAGAGTAATAGCTTTGAGTGCGATTAAATAGATGATTAAAAGATTTTATTTTCCATAAAAAATAAAAATAAATATAGTCGGAGAAAAGATTAGATACGTTCCTAAATTTTAAGGTTTTTTTGGGACAAGTTGTTTATTAAGTGTAAGAATAGTTAATGCCATGAGAATCCTACCAAAATATTCATATTATGTTATTTTAGAACAAAATCAACAATAAAAAATACTCAATTAGTGTAGTATTTAATGTAGTCACAATGTAACTTTCTCTTTCTCTCCATATCTCTTTTCATCTAGCGTATAATGTAACTACTCTTACCTATAACTTAACGTAGTAAATTAAAATTTTAGTGTAATTTGTACCCACAAAATATGGTTATCAAAAAATAATCTTTTCTTAATCCTTCTATAAAAAGAACCCTTTTCAAACCTGCAAAATGAACTTATTCGATCCCACGTATACATACTTAAGTTTCAGCAAACACATACATATGCATAAGGCCATAAAATTACCGATGTGTGCGTCGTAAACAGGGCATTTTTTCCGGAATGGGTACTGAAAACCAGGTATAAAGTTGGTGAACTAAAAATCAGGAAGATGTAGCCATAACTTATTGAAAAGATACCGCAGATTTTGATGTCTCTCCTTTTTGATGATGGTTTTACTTCCGGCGTGTTTTACGAGGGTACTTTAGTGTGCAGTTCTAGACTCTTTATAGGTTCTCAATGGGGTACTAGATAAGTTAGTTCTATCAAAGTAGGAATTACAGTAAATATCTGAAGTACCTATTTTGATCTTTTGTTTTACTTGTTCGCTACAAATTAATTAGATTAATTCGAAATAAAAAAGATGCATACCTACAAACGAACTTAGGAGAAGAAAGCTCATTTTTGGTAGTTGATTGAAAAATGAGTGTATCGTCGTTGTTGCATTACCCATTAATAGTACTTCAATATTGATTTACGAACTTTTTATTTTACAATTTATTTAGGACAAAGTCCATACAACAGAATTTAATACTTACCAAGGCGACTATTATGGTCAACACGCTGACTTGATGAGTTGACTGTTGACTTAATAAGTTTTCATAATAATATCCCTTTATAATTCTACATCTAAAATATCAAAAATTTACTACAAACTATATAATATAAATATTTACTAGTTGCTCGTCCTGGGTTCTCCGGGTATGTGAATACGAATCACTACATAGTCTAAAACAAAGTCGCTTCCCACTGTCTGTATGATGCTTGTATCTTTAAAACTACGCAACGGATTTTGATGCGATTTTTTTGATAGATAGAATAAATCAAAAGCAAGGTTTATATGTATAATATATCTGTGATTAGCCGAAGCGGGTGGCTACTTTTAAATATAAAACATCTAGAAGAAATATTCTAAACGGTAGTAAAAACCGTACCTATTGCAATCTGTTGCGTTTAAAAAATCTATAAATGGATACACAAAATAGCACAAAAAAGGTGATTTAAATACATGTTAATACTACACTCTAACAATCCATTATCAAAGATCAAATACGTTTAATCGCAATGATCTCAAAACATTCTAATTACGATCCTCAGCATATTTTTCCACGAAAACAATTATCTTGTCCTCTCGTCCGAAAATTAAAATCTTCCCATAGATCTCATTGTACGAAATTCCGAATTAATTAATCTGTTTATCCATTCAAACTCTCCTAAGTCCTTATTGCTAAAATCCTTCCTAAATTAAATCGCTATTTCTAATGATAAAAGTATTTTTCCATCACGAAAATATGACCGTTTCGGATTTCCAATTTGTTGTACCTCGTTTAAAATTTCTGTTTTCCAATAAATGATAATCCGTTTTAAAAGATAAGGTTTGATTTTACATTTTTAAATGGGCTGATTTAAAAATGTGCTATATTTTCACTAATTTCATTTGTTAGTAAATTAAAAAAAATACGAAAGATATTTTGAAATAAATAACAGTTTTAAAATGTTTTTATTAGATAGGTACCTATTCAATAGCTAGAGCGGTTGAAAACACCTTGCGTCTAGCATTTAGTCATCTTTGTAATGAAAGCACGGCTTTTTTAAACGCAAGGAGAAGCTTAATAGAGATCTGAAAGTTCATAGTTATTCTGACATATTATTAGAAGTACAGTATTTTAATGCTTATTTCATAAGCTCAAGCTTCATTGTAAAACTATAATTATTCTTTATAATTATATAAATTTATATAAAAAAATTGTGGCACGTTGTTTATTCGCGATAAACTTCTCAACTACTGAACCGATTTCAATCAAATTTTGCACACTGTGTGCAGTTTAATCCAACTTGAGACATAGGATAAGTCGTAAATAAATATCTAAATTTATCGTACTTCAATTATTTTTACACGACAAAATATTGTTTGTCGGGTCAGCTAGTGTGGTTATATATAATCTTGATTTCATCCGATGTGAAATATTTATTCGGTCTTTAACTGGTCTTTTGTCAATGTTTACTTGCGCTTTGCAATATCACAGTAACAAGCATATCTAAACATTAATTGGTTTCTGATTCGGACTCCTAGGACTCGAAGTCCTAGTGCCAAATTTTCAAAGTTATTAGCGTGTAGCATCTTTCTAGCTGTGAAATCATACGCGTGATGGCATCATAGCCTTATATTGAATAGTATCAGAATTAAAAACGCAATACAGCGACAGAAAAAATACAGCACATACCTACTGGTAACCGCCAGACATTTTGATTTGAGGGTTTTTTTAATCGACTCATTTAAGTTTTACTAAAAAAGTAACGCTCGTAGCGTAGTTTGACTAGGTATTTGTCAACGATCACCGAAATTGAGCAACGTCCCGCACGGTCAGTATTTGGATGGGTGACCGCGGGTGGCATTTTCCAACTGAGCGCTACCGTGGCTCGAATAACACGTTAAATTGTAGGTAGAGGCCTTCAGGCGGCCTAAAAACTCTGACACCAAGGCTAGCTACCCGTTCTATACGAACTTACTTAATACTCAAAAATTTATAATTTTCGTTTGATGCAGCAAAAAAAATCCTTCGTTCCTATCACTAAAATTAAAAATAACCTCACAGCAAGTTAAGCTAAGACACACTAAACCCTTCTTAATCAATCTCCTCACAATCGAGACACGGTCCCGTCAGTGATTCCGTTATCAAAGCGCACAAATCAGGCGCTGAAACAATGGCCGAACAATACCTTATCTTAACAAAGAAACTCTCGTTACTTGAGAAAGGATAGCAGCGCCAGCTTACATTGGTCTTTGAAACTTCAGGCTCCCCTATGAAGGTTGGTCGTTACGAACTCAGGATGACTGTGGGGTGGAGGAGTGACAATTTGACGGTGCAGCTTCCATTCTTTTATTTACTGAACCTGGTATTATAAACTTAGCAGAAAACGCGGCAGAAAAATTTACCGAGAACCGTGCATAATCGGAACCGGAATAAATGTTATTGTTCAAAACTGGTTAATGTACAGGTACTACATTTTTGAGTTTTATGCTATCCTAAGAACGGTTTATTTTCACAGGATAAAAAGTAGCACATATCACTTTCCAAGTTTTGAAATAGTTCAAAAGTTAGCAAGTTTCATTTCCATTCGTTGCTCTGTTGCTGCGTTAAATAGTAACAAACCAATAAACATACTCTCTGATATATAATATAACTAAGATTAGTAAGGATTTATCTAGAAACAAACGAGACCTTATTAATCCGATCTATTAATTCATCGCTTTTGTACATCAAACCTCGTATTGTAAATGCATTCGGCTTTGCTTTTCCTTCCGTTTGCCTTAGCGCGAGTAGTTAAGTGGCGCGAGCACGACAGAACGCATACACCATACGGCCAGCAGTGCTAGCATAAGGGCCGTCGGTATCGATAAATCGGTAATTTTATCGTGAAATTTGCAATTATATCTATTTATCTACAGTTGTTAACATGGCAGTAAATCTTACCGACGCGATACGACAAATGTGGATAGGAATGAACATTTATTTTATCTGTGGAACTTTTACCGACAATTGCTAACGTGACAGCTTATTTTTTTATCGAAAATTGACGTTTCAACGGGATTTTATTGTCTTCTATCATTTTGACGACGACAAGACAGAGAAGTATAGAAATAAAAATCTTTTCAACTACATTTTCTTTGAAACTTCCATGTTTCCAGCAACAAACAGAAAAAGATTGAGTTCAAAATAGAAATGCACAAACTCATACTGCGTAATTACGTGTTGCGTACTGATATTTTCACATGATATTTTGATTTGTTTGTTATTGTCCCAAACTTGTTTTCAAGTTGGAAAAGTGTTACCAGCGCTTATTTTCTATAAAATAACGACCCGAGAAAAAAAATGTGCGTGATGGAGGATGACAAGTGATATTTCAAAACTTATATAAACTATGCTTTTTATGAATTTTATTTATCAATATGTGTACATTTCCTATAACACTGCAGAAAAATATTTTTTGACATGAAAACGTCTTATAACTCTTTCGAAAAAATGTTTTCTTATGACGTTATCACGTAAAATGTATTGTCCGTAAACCGACTTTACAGACAACCAATTTTTTAAGAAAAATGGCACAACCGATTTCAATCGTACACAAAATTAAATCAATTCTCTCAAATCGATGTATGACATTTATGTATAAGTAATTTTAATATAGTTGATTTTGCAAAAACCACTCAACCGATTTTGACAAAATTTAAATGAAACCACTTCTATGGTATGATCTACGAAACAAGAAAGAATCATTAAAAACGATTTGTTTTTTCAAACATTAATTTGGGGATCATGATTCATAATTGGTAAAGGAATCGCCTAACATACTCGTACATACAAAAAAAAAACATGTAAACGAATTGAGAATCTCCTTTTGAATACTAAATAAAATGTTGTGTACACTGTACAATATATATAATATTATGTGAATTGTGAATCCACGGACCCGCATGTGCCAATGCTCTGGATGTGCCCAATCCAAGGGAAAACTAATGTTTAGATGTCTATTAAGATTTGATTATTTAATACGTAAATTTTGTTGCCATCGAATCAAAAAGCCATACACATTTAACGAAGGATTTGACATTAATATGTGTATTTTTTATACTGAAAAAAATTGAAGATTTAAAGGTTACTTGAAATAAATATACTAAGATTCTGAAAGTAACACTTTGCGTTATTTTAAAATGCAATACTGGGAACAATGTATCAAATTAAAGAAATACAGCGTTCATAAAAATATAATGAATGAACTAAATCGAAATTGTACTTACAGTAAAAAGATCGAAATTATTACAGTGGCAACATCAATCTTATCGTAGCGACAAGATTTTATGGAGGACGACAATTTTGTCTAACGTGATCGTCATGTTAACAAAAACGAGTATTTTGTAGATGTCGGTAAAATTTATCGCGACGATAACGACAAGTGTCGTTCCTGCCATGCTAAGGCTGCAGGGCAACATACAATATTTTATTTATGGCACGAAGATCACAATACATTACAATACAGGAAACATCACAACAAGGGAACATTTCAAAGCCATTGACCATTTTTATACCCCTCACAACAATCGTCCTGACTACGTTCCTGTATAATGAAGTCGATGGAAAGGGGTAGAGGCTGCTGTTGAAAGTGGGTGCTGGTATCTGGATCTAGATAATTGATAGATAAATGATCCATAGGCGCAAACGATGGGCCAAGCTTGGCGCTTCTGTATATACTCGTAGCTCCCATGCGATCATATGGCGTGATAGTGAGATGTGAAATGGGTGTTAAAATGGCGGTCAGTTGATACTGAGAATAATATATGATTTAGTGGAAATACGGTTTTCTTAGGAGGAGAATGATGTTTCACAGGTTTAATATTAGGAGGAAGTATATCTAGTAGGTAATTGTGAATTTTAAGAATAGGTGTTATTATACGACCTCTAAAAATATTTAAAAATGATGTAGGCCAGAATTGGATTTTAGAATAAAATTATAATAGTCTCAAAAACAAATAATCAAATCTAAATATTTAAAACACACCACTCAGATCTCAAAAACAAATGATAGAATAACTAAGAAAGCGAAGGCATGAAAAGGCATTACAACCTAAAAACTCAAAAGTGAGTACAAAGCACTTAAAATTTATTACATCCGACTAGCTCTGAGGTAATCTCAGGTGAGTATTTTGTTCAGTCAACAATGTTTCACTTTACCTGGTGTAGACTCAGTACGTATTTTTATGCTTTATTTGTAGAGTAGAAAAGCTGCCAGGATTATACGTAGGGATATTTTCATACAAACTATAATGTTTTGTTTATTTTAGAAGTGCTCAAAGAATGACGTGACTATTTCACAAGCTTTTACTTAACTTGAAATTGATATAACTTGCAACTTCCCGGTTTCCGATTGAGCTGAAATTTTGCAAGCATGTGTATATCGCATGACAATGCAATAATTGGTATCTCACATCACACGTATTATCTCACGTAAAGCCAAGCTTCCAACTCTACACGCCTTAACTCTACAAGTCCTTACTCAATTCTACCGCTTAGTCAATATACGAAAACAAGAACTATTTGTATAACAGGATTAATAGTTTTCGTGTTATGAAGGGGTCAAAAGTGAGTCGAAGTGGTTCACACACTGCTGCTTCGAATTTTTCTTTGCTTTGGCTGGACACGCTGCCGCGTGTCTAGATAAATGTCATGGGACATCTTACACACGGTCGCTCACCTCAAACGAAGCAAAGGTTGTAATATGGTTGCCAAAACAGAGACTCAATTCTACATGTTATACATATTTTGAAATACTTACTTATATAGGTACGAGTATGCTTAGGAACCGCATTAGGTAGCGCTGAATTTTTACCCATCAAAAAACTTATGACTTAATATCTAAGAAAATTGTTGGAAGTAAGCCGCTTTTAACCTTTGGAAATATGTAAAGCTGGCCCATGTCCAACAGTGATCATGATGATGAAGATTATGAGCTATAAAATACGTATTTGTTACGAAAACAATTACAATGATTTCTCAAGAAAAATGAAAAGATAGAGGTATATTTTCTATTCAAACTCCATTTGTTTCCCTTTTTCTACTAAACTTTAAAAAATATAAAAGAGTAACGGTTTTCTGTAAAATTAAATTTGTTAAAAAAATTTCATCGAGTCAATTCGATATTATCAGGTTTCTTTTCCATTATACATTAATTAATTTCCCCCATCAAAGTGATTTAGAAGGTTTCTCGTTCGTAATAAATAAATAATGTTTAAAAATAAATGTAAGAAAATCATTATTAGGAAATATAATGTACCTAAATAACATTCTAATATAAGTACAGGAAATTCTGTATATATTAAAGAAATGAAGCGCATTTTAATGTTGGCACTCACAAATCTATAAAAAAGTATAGATAATATTGGTACAAAGATATTTATTTGTATTGTTCAGTATAACTCAACTTGGTATTTATGATTACCAAAATAATTTAGCTCTTTATCATTATATTCTTAATTAAAAACAGAAAATACTAACGTGTAATCTTATGAGAAAATAAGTCTTCGCATGGTTTTTGTAATCTCGCTTGATCTTTGTTGATAAGTGATTGAAAGTCTAGTGCCTACAAATTAGGATGATACTGCTATTAGTAAATAACAATATCTATACCATTAACAAAAAAAAAACAAGTTGAAGATCTACCCCACCATATAAACGATATTTTTTCTACTCTGTAAATAAAATCGACATTTGTACAATATATTGCTCAATGCTCATAAAAGCCGCCTTGAGCCTCCTTTCATCTTAAAAATCGCACAAACATTATCCCCACTTTATTGCATGTAATCTGGGGTGTGACGTCACGCTCTCTCTACAGTCACGGTGTGACGTCACGACGTTTTCGCAGTCACGATGCCGACAGTGCGCGCAAGATAACTCTGCGCTCGAACGGTCGAGCGGTGGCATGATGTTGCCAGCTTAGTCAATCAATATTAATTTTATTCATTAGACATAAAAATAAACTTGGCGTCGTCAAGTTACACAGTATTACAGAATAACATATTTACTAGGCACATGTAACACATTGACCAAATCACATAAGCTTTAACATAAAATAATTACAATTAAAATATTGTATCTGCAATAGCATCGTCAGAAAAAGGAGTAATAAATAAAATTAAATAAATTTACACATCATTCAGTGAAATATACAATATTTTAAAATGCAAGTATAGTGTAATAAGGTTCAACTTTTACTAAAGGTGGGCAAATGCTTAAATTATTAGAAAATTATGTAGTTTTCATAAATTGTAAATTAAAAAACAACAGAGCGAAATCTTCAAAAAGGGTATAGTTTAAATGAAGTATTATAATTACAATTAAATCAATCTAAAAAAAAGCTCGTCTCAAATTGTCTTTAGTGCAAAGTCCCCATTACACTGACCATGCACCAGAAATCAACCGGATCGTCGTCTTTGAAAATAAAACAATTCTAATTCAACGCGCTGACTTAGCGTATTCTCTTTGTTTCCGATGCAAAAAACAGCAGCTGTGAAATGCTTCCAAAGTGACAACATATGACTTAGTTCCCCAATAGGCATGACTAGGTAAAAAAAACATTATTATAATTAATTAATTCGTGAGTTAGATTATCAAAAAATATTGTACACGTATTTTTCTTTTCGTTAATCAAAAAATAAATGACAAAGATAAACCTTGTCAAAGTTTGGGAGTAGGAGTCATAACGTCACCTCTCTTACAGAAGTTTATACATTGTGACGTCGCGCGGAACTTTGACGGACTATAATCTCCATCAATTTTCGTTTAATTGACAAAAGAAAAAATACGTGTTAAATATTTTTTAATAGTCTATCTGACGGAATAATAATATTTTTTAGTCATCATGCCTATTCAAATTTCGATCGTGTGCAGATATATCTTGCGCGAACTGTACACAGTGACGCTGCGGCATCACGCCTCGAGCGCAATTAAAGACGTGAAAGCCGTGCCGCGAAAAATAACACGCCCATTCCATAAAAGACTTGGCAGTATATTGGCCACGCTTCATTTTGTTTTGCCAAAAATAGGGAAGAAAGAGCAAATCAGGATGAGAAGTGTAGAGAATTGAAATATATTGCGCATTAATGCGTCTTCATCGAGCTTTCTTTGTGTACGTGGTGACGTGTCAATAAGTAACCAACTCGCTAATGCTGATGTTGCTATATGGATGATTTATTTGTTTATTTTTGCTAGCTGCAAAGTATTTCCATTTCTAACTGTACAATGTATTATTTATTGAAAATTGTGAAATATTATTTTCAAACGTGATTTGAGCACATTATACTATTATATTAACTTAATATTAATATTAAATACAACTACTTGACGGAGGAACTAGTCATTGGATTGAGCTCCACGACCGGAAAGTACTCTCCACTGATCGACATTATTTCTCAAAAATAGTTCGTGAGGCTGTAGAAATTAATAAGCACCGTAATTTCAACCGAGAGGATGGTTTCAAACTATCAGTGTCGTGGAATCCTGTAGTCGACAAATGTAAACTGTGTGGTGTAGGCATTAAGACTTTTACAGATACTGTCAGTGTGGTGTGTCGTGGTGACAATTTTAATTTGAGTGATACGGCGTCGCATTTAGTTTGCCCGTGACTCGACGGATTCGTGACCACGATCAATGCAACTTGGTCGAAACGTCGGGAAAAAAAGAAAAATAGGTATTTAATTGATATACCTCATGTTTTATTGCGCTATAAGTCCCGTATTAATATATCAGTATAATTGTGAAATAAATTGAAAAAGATTTATCAATAAATACTTACGACTTATATTTTGTTAGGTTAAAACTTCGATACACTTCGATATTTTAGAAATATAAGATCTAAATTTCAAGTAGTTTAATGAACATCTTCATGAGATCTTTATCAAGTAACCTAGGTCTAAAAGTTCTTACGTATGAGATGAATATAAAAAATTTAGTGGATCTAATAAAAAAAAAATTCAGACAAAAAAAATCAATGAAAACAATAACTAATCGTAAAACAATCTGAGATCTTATTGTTGGTAGCGATTTGTTTGAATACTGTTTCATTCACAGAGCAATTACAACGTTTTATTATACATATTTTGGATATTTCAAAGACGCTTACGTCTAGCAAAATACGTCCGCCATTTTGTCAAGATATTAATCACGAAAAATAAAGGGAGCGTCACGGTTCTGTGTGATTTGCACTTTTAACGATTGTTGCTCGAGAGCTGATTGCGAACAGCTAGAAGACAATGTGTTGCGTTTAATTAATGTTCCTTTCCATTAAAATTACAAGAACTTAAGTGAACAGTACCTACAGTACCTATTAAAAGACAGCACTTACATATATTTTTCTCACTTTACATGCAGTGAGAAAAATCAAAATAAGTGCAATGTATTTCCGAGAACAGTACTCAAAATTTAAGTAGCTAAGAAACAAGTAGTTAAAAACTGGGTTGTGCCTGGCTACTAAAAACATGTCTGATAGGTACTTAGATTGCAAAGAGTAAGTAAGTAAGTTCGTATAGGCCGGGTGGCTAGCCCTGGTGTCAGAGTTTTTAGGCCGCCTGAAGGCCTCTGACATGGCTATTGCAAAGAGTAATATCCGCTTGCTGAGTTCGTATTCCGTATTTGTTAGTAATTATTCTTCCTTTATATCCTGTTTTTACTTTCTTTTTCATTTACTTATTTGCAGTTAATATTTTTTAAAGAAACCAACAGCCTCTATGTCTTCTCATTCAGTTACTTATTCTGTGTACACATGTATTTGAATAACAATCCAGATCTTTAAATATATATTGTGATTTGTTTTGTGTATGAATAAATAAATAAAAAAAAATAAAACATGTGTGATGCAACTTACGTAAATTTCATAAAAAAAGGAAAACAATAATTATGTAAATTTAACCTAGGAGACAAACTCCCACTAGATACAAATTGTACCCAACCGGTTGCTCTGGAAGTCTATGTGCGGCGCCTATGTCCAACAGTGAACGTACTATTGATGATGTGATGATGATTATAACATAGTTCAATCTAGCCCATTTCTGCTGTTAAAAAACGGGCCTAAATCCCTTCTCAATCATATTAACACCATCGCTCAAAAATTGAATAAATTATCTAGCAGAATAATATAATTTATATCCATTGTAGATAGACTCGCCGACATATAAAACCGCGCGGTTTTTATCAGATATGCTCCTTCCGTTTACAGGCAAGACAACTAGTTATGTGAAAGATTCGTCACATTTTGTTCAGATGCTTGAAGGAGTACGACTGGATGAGGGTGAGGAGATGGTTAGTTTTGACGTCGTGTCTTTGTTTACGAATGTACCGATAGAGGATACAATAGACATAATAGCTGGTTTATTACAGCATGTCGACATACCTATCGAGTACCTGGTTTTAATAAGATTCGTTCTGTCAAGTGGATACTTGGTATGGAAGGGGGACTACTTTCTACAGATTGACGGAGTTGCGATGGGTTCTCCTTTGGCTCCAGTGGCAGCGAACATCTTTATGGAGTGGTTTGAAGAAGCTGCCGTGTTAACCACTTCATATAAACCGAGACACTGGTGGCGTTATGTGGACGATGTGTTTGCCATAGTACAGAAAGACGGAATAGATTCGCTACTGTCGCATCTGAACAATGTACATGCGAACATTACTGTAACGGTAGAACGTGAACGCAACGGAGCTCTACCCTTTCTAGATGTGTTGGTGAAACGAGACTCTAACGGCCGACTTTCCCACACGGTATACCGTAAACCAACACACACGGATAGATACCTGAGCGCAGATTCGCACCACCATCCAGCGCACTTGACCTCGGTACCACGGACACTGATAAATAGAGCACTAAAATTGTGTAATTTTGAATACCTGGATACTGAGCTCGAACATATTAAAAGTGTGCTGAGCAGTAATGGTTACAAGTGGAAACAGAGCTGGCGGTTGGCAAACGCTTCTCCGAGGACACGTCCGTCATCGGTTGAGAGAGTAGCAACTTATTTGCCATATATTAAAGGAGTGACGGACAGAATTGGAAATTTATTACGCCGAAGGTATAGCATTAAAACCATCTTCCGTCCTCCGGGACAACTAAGACAATTGCTACGTTCTCCTAAGGATAGAGACCCTTTGGGTGTCCCCGGTGTCTACATGATCCCGTGCGATTGCGGGAAGTGTTACGTCGGAGAGACAAGAAGAAATGTTTCTACCAGGCTCACGGAGCATATACGTTCAATGAAGAACTTGGATAGGAACGGTTCCGCGGTGGTAGAACACACTCTCGATTCCGATGCGCAGCACTTCATCAGATTTGACAGAGCGAAGGTGCTAGCGCGAGAGAAGTTTTTCGTACCCCGTAAAGTTAGGGAGGCTATCGAGATTAGCAGACGCCCTAACTTCAATAGAGACGGGGGATGGATACTGCCACCGACGTGGAAACCGTGTCTTCAAGGAACCAAGAGACTTAACCGTGGAACTGGTGGAGACATAGTGAGCTCAGTGTGCTGGAGTATCCCCGACGTATACCAGGATACCGACGAAGAGGATCTTCAGTGCGCGCCGACACAACAATCCTCTCTACCCGCCCCCGCCCCACCACCGCAACCGCTGTCATCGCGAGCGCTACGCGCCGCAGCCCGCAGTGCATTGCGAGACGGCTCCGCGTGCTAGCACTCGCCAACTTGAGAAAGGTCGCCGAATGCGACCGAAACTATAGTCGTTACGACTATCCCTACACGTGAGTTTAGTCCCGTTATATATAGTTTAAAATATATCCATTGTAATTATAATTATGATAACAATTATAACTTGGGCATTCCAAATGAAATTTGCAATGACTGTTTGTGATTTATCAAACGTGTATGTTTTGGAACATTGAAACTCCATTATACCATGTTGTTGAACGAAACTTTGTTAATTTATGCGCGTGTTTCAACAACGACTGTTATTGTTGTCTGTTATCGTATTGTGAACTTTGAATCCAAAGTTAGCAAAAATGTTAATTGAGTCTTTGTGAATTTGAATAATTTTGCGAGCGTTTTCACGGTTTTGTGTGACGTGCCTAGATAGGAGTTGCACTACCGCTGGTATAGATATGCCGGGCTAGTATGCGCGCCACGAATTATTTCGTGAACGAGACAGAGCTAAGGCAAAGTATATATCTGTCACTTTTTTAAACGTCGAAATGAGTTCTTTTCGTGGTCGCATGCTGAACTAGCTGGTCTTATTCATATTTGGTATTTGCGTTTTCAATGAAAAGCAGAGCTTACGCCGGTTAGACATGTTTTTATTTAACCGATTTAAAAAAAGCAGGTTCTTAAGTTGAATGTTTTTACTAATGTATGATACGCGATTATTCCGCCAATCATGCCGCCAAATTTGATAATTACCTTTTTGTTTGATAGATCATACTTTAAAGGTTGAGAGGAGGAGTTGGTTTTGAAAAAAATGCAACTAAGTCAAAATGGCATGCATTAATTCGGGAGAACAATTCGGATTTTAAATAGTTTGCCCGACTTTGGTTGTGCCATTTTTGACGAAAAAAAAAATACTGATTCTTCCTTACACGATAAACACAACAACAATTGGGGCAGATGGAGCCATAATATTTAATTTACAATTAATTTAGATTAAAATTGCGTAGGTTCTAACATTTTTACTTTAATATAGTAGATTATATGGCAGTCAATTCATTTGGCAATATGCCTGCATAATAGTCCCTTATCATTTACTAAATCAGGCACTCATCTCCTTTATTTATGTCCAGATTTATTTTACGCCCTCATAGAGCATTTTTCCACAAAATCCTTTTATCCCTATTAAACTCTGAAATTGCACGCCAATCATTTACAGCCGTGCGTGTTCAAAAGAAAAATATTAACCCTGAGCAGGCCGCGATAACGTGGCGTGACGTATCGCGTAACACGTGTTCTCGTCACGGGACGCCCGAATTTGTCACGCCGAGACAATCTAGGAAACGGGCACAATAGTATCTGATGCAATAGACGTGAAAGTGTCTAGATATACCTACTTGTAGTCGTGTAGAAGCTTTTAGGCTTGATTTTCGTGCCGTTAGACTTGTGCTAGCTTTTTTAATAGCCCACTGCAGGACGCATGCCACGTAGGTGGATTGGGCCATATGCACCACGCTAATACAATCCAGTCCAATGTAAGTTAGAGGATTGACATATGCCCTATAATTTATTCTAAAGACGTGCGGAAAACGTGAAGCAATCAACGAAAAACTAGTGACGTGAAATGCTGTATATAAATTCCAGATAACTTAATAGTACGGGACCGGGATTTGAATCCACGACCTCACGATATTACTACCACTAGACCAGCACGGCACTTAATCTCAGCACTGGATTTAAAAAGAACATTTAAAAAATTAATAAAAAAACGCCGTTTCAAAACTACTTTTCAATGAAAATGCAACAATAATGCTGAAATCACCACTTCATTCAATTCACTATGTGCTCTATATTTCAGTATTCACTAAATACAATCGATAAACATTCAGCTGAAACGGAATTAATAACAACTTTACCGATAATCCACTGAGGAAGTAGGTGCAACGGTAGGTTATTCACAATTCAGCAAACCCGGCGTAATCTAAAGCAGCATTAATAACTACCTCTGGCGAAGTTGAGGCTCTCGAGCCAGTGTGTACGCCGCAACTTTGTCGTGCTCATTCGAGGTATACCTTACCGCAAGTCATAAGCGCGTGCAACGCTTACATTTTTATCGGTTGATATAAAAAAAAATAAGGATAAGAACAGTTGACATGATCTGTTTCTCTGACTAACAAAATAATGAGTAAATAAACATCATGCCAAGTAATACTTTTTGATGACTTTGTTATCTTGTATAGTTAATAATTTTCTAGATTTAATGGCTGTAGTTACTGTGTTAGAGAAAATGGTATAATGTTAATAAGTAAAAGTATAATAAATGAGGTATAATTCAGGAAATCTGGCTTAAAAGTAGCATTAATAACCTTTGGCGGAGTTGGGATTCTCGCGCAGAGTGTGGACGCCGCAACTTTGTCATGCTCATATGAGGTATACCTTACTGCAAGTCATAAAAGCGCGTGCACAACGTAGATGTTTTGCTTGGTTGATAAAAAAATACTCTGGTGTCATCTACAACATTGTGTTAGGAGCTTACTTCTTAGCTCATTATGTTTATATGACAAAACCATGCCCATCTATAATTTTCGACCACGTCATTTTTTGGTAGAGTTTAAACTATGGCCATTAAACAAAAACATCGCATGCAATCTTTTAGGCAAGCAGCCGACCTTAGAGTTCTCAGCCATTTGCATTTTTTATGTCATATACATACGTCGTAAAAGCTGCAAACGAAACTGCGCAAGATTCTATTATGTATACATCACCGTCCATTTTAAACAAAGTTTTTACTTTGCAATTATTTATAGATAAAAATATTTTAATACAGAAAAAATATAAATAAACCAAATTGACACGAACTTGATGCTCTTGTGAATTGCACCAACTTCATTTTTCCATTCGCATAATGCACACGTGGACGTGCATTCGATTCCTGTTTTTAAGCTAAGCTGCTTCATCTATATTTGATGCACTTTTTAAAACCTTTCAGCACTTAAACTTATCATTATTCTGCCCCACTGGTAAGTAAAGGTCTCTCTTTATTACGGAAAGGACTAATCTACCTATAGGTAGTCTATCACGTTACTTTGAGAAGATTCAAATTCAATTCAAAAATATTTATTATTACACAAAACAGTTACTCATAGGATTATGTGGGCCCTATCTACCAAACTAAGCATAAGTCTGTATTTTGGTAGCTAGTCGCTCCACAGTTGCAATTGTGTGAACAATTTCATTGCACCTGATAATGTGTAACGTCGTCATAAAAAAATACAAAAAAGTAATGATAATGAAAACCGATGAATGATAATGTTTACAATCAAAGATGTCAAAAACTGGAAAATTAATATCTAGACAATTTACATACCTACAGATATGTTTTTTAGGAATTAAACATTATGATAATTCAACTTTTTGTACCTAAAAGATTCAAACGAAGGTGGTGTCCATCGACACTGAGCCTACACTTTCTGTCACAGGCTGAAGCCAGCAACAAAGACCAATGAGAATGGTTTATTATTTTATTATTATGGTCAATGTAAATTTAGAACATTCGAATAAGAAATAGCATAGCCTATTGGACTGTTGTGATTTAAATATAAAAAAAATATAGCAACTATTTTAATTATAAACTTGCAAATCAAAAACATTTAATGTGTCAGGCATAAACCCTCAGTAAGAAAATGTTTAAAATATCGTCATAACGTAAAGTAAAGCAATTTCGCAAATAATATTTGAGGATTTCCGCGCTCGTCTGTAATGATCCTCTTACGTCTAATCCCGTTGTGGACAAAACTCTCTGACTATAACCTAGGAGCTGAAATTAGTTTCGCTCATTTGTTCATATGCTTTGAAACTAGAGGTTTGTCAAAAGAACGAACGAGAAAGAATGAACAAATGAGATCTACATGAGTATTAGTTCCTTGTTCTATTATGTAGCTGGTATGCTAATATTGCTAATGCAGAAGTTGATCTGATTAAGCCCACAAGGACAATCTAAATGCAAACAGATAACAAATTTTATTAGACTTAATTAGATAAGATTCTGAGGCCACGACTAAAAAAACGTTAACATTGAAAGTTATAATTCATACGTATGAAACTTTAAAATCCACAAACATGTACTAGTGTAAAATACACAAAATAAACTAATCAATCATTACGTATTTGATTCATTAAGATTATTTCGCATATTTTTGTGTAGTATTTGGACTACCTTTTGCGCTAGAACTCTCTCAACCATTTCACGATAAATTTATAACGCCATGAAAATACATAATTGAAGCATTACGCCCCCTATTTCATCTCCAGGCTGCAATTTAAGCCCTCGCGCGGGGCGTTTCATTTCGTCAAATGACGTGTATTTTGTAAGAGCCATCGACGTCTGGAGTCACGCGCTGTTTATTTAGGTCTCAGTTAGTCACGTCCGAACCGAATATTTGGCTTGACTGTTTAATCCAAGTATTGCTTTAAAATTTCATTTTGATTTCATATTAAGTGCATACTCTGTACATCTGTAGCGAAAAGTGTTTCATTTCGTTAAATGATGTGTGTTTTTTGAGAACCATCGATATCTGGAGTTGCGCGCTGTTTATTTAAGTTTCAGCTAGTCATCTCCAAACCTTGACCATTTATCAAATTTTTGGTTTTATAGTCCATTTTTTTTCATATTATATGAGCTGTCAGCGAAAAGTCTTTCATTTCTTAAAATGCCGTGTACTTTGTGAGAGCCGTCGACGACTGGAAATCAAAAATTATGTCACGCGCGGCCAACGCACTATTTATTTAGAATGTTTCAAAATCGAAAATTTTTTTCATATCAAACTCAATTTGATTGTATATAGGTACCGGTTGTTTTATCCGTTTAGCCATGCGAGAGGCCTCCAGGCGGCTTAAAACTCTGACGGGCTATGATGTGCACCACGCAATATTTCTTTCTATCTATACAAAGTATAATTAATTATATTAGTCGATTTTTCACACGTTGAATAGAATTCTTTTGTTGGAATTTCGTGGTCGCATGCTGGCCTAGCTGGGTTAGTCGCCCAGCCTATATGAACATACTGGTTTTACTAAATATTAAACACATCAAAATTTTTGATCATGCCAACAACGTAAGCCGTGGTGGTCAAGAGGCAGTGACACCCGCCTTACAATCGTGAGGTCGTGGGTTCGAATCCCCGGTCCCGTACCAGTGAGTTCTTTGGAATTTATGTACGGAATTTCACACCACTGGCTTTTCGATGAAGGAAAACATCGTGAGGCAACCTACGTACGTCCTTAGAAGAAATTCGATGGCGTATGTGAATCCACCAACCCGCACTGGGCCAGCGTGGTGGATATGGCCCAATCACCCTTCGTGGGTAGGCCTACGTCCTGCAGTGGACTATTAAAAAGACTGGTACAGTACAGTACAACAACGTAAGTTATTTTTTCAAATTCGACAGCTAGTTATCTAGCTGTTTTGCCAAGTCAGCTGTGACAAACAAATGTGCATCTTTATCATTGTCATCACCTTGTCTCATCGTTCCAATAACAAGAGAGACGTGTATGCGAGTGTTAGTCCGTCCCACTGTCACGCCGTCCACTCGTCTCCGACGAGATAATCCAAACCCTTCACGTGACAACCGCCGTGTCACGCCGCGTCTACTGTCACGCTCTACTCTCAGTGAGCTTTGTAAATTAGCCGGGTCTTAAGACGTTATGTATTATGCCGACCTTTTTAAGTACCTACCTCTAATAAGGTCATTCTACTTACGCTGCATTATCGTGACATTTTTTTAGCTATCATAAAATAATTGGATTATTCAATATTATACACGAATTTCGATTTAAGTTGAAAAAGAAACAAGCTATACGACACTTAAGAGAGAAGTGTGAACCCTACAGTGAGATTAGGAAAGCTGTGGATGATGATGACGTCATTTTAGATGATAATAATGATAAGAATCAAGTTCATCATGTGAAAATCAATCATAGATTTTATTTACATTTTCTTATTGTGTTAACACTTCAAAATAGGACTCTTAAATCAGATCTAGTCAGCACAGTAAGTGGCAAAAGATACTGCTGCAACAGTTACTATCACTACTATTTTATGTTAAACATATATTACCTGTATAGTACCTTTTCTCACATTAAAAACAAACGTTAATTTACATGGCTAAGTAGGCATAACACAAGTTAATCTACGCTTATCAAATTACATATTAAAACGGGCCCTAAAACCTTGCCACGCAATAACAGGGAGTTTAACAAGCTCCACCTGATATTCAGGAGTTTATTAACCACCATTATTGCTGTGAACGCGCATTGAGTATTTATTCACCGTTTAAAAGTCGTAAATTAACGCTCTGAATTACTACCGTGTAGTTAATTACGGAGGGTATGATTGCAAATGTTATTGCTTGTGTGAGTTTGTAGCTGATATAGCAAGAATGAAGCAATTTGAAACAATTTAGATAGACTATTTATTGTTAACAGACAGATAAAGTGCAATAACAAAGCGTAATACAGGATATCCTAAAACTGGTACAACTTATCGCTTAAAACTTTGACTGCCTCGGTGGCTCAGTGGTTAGTGACCCTAACTTCTGGATTAAAGAGGCGTGGGTTCGATCCCCACCCAGGGCAAATGTTTATGTGATGAGTATAAGTGTTTGCTCTGTGTCTGTGTGTTATTAAGTTACTATCTATATACTCGTAAGTATGTATTTAAAAATAAGTATATGTAGTATATCAGTATCTGGCAGCTATATCAGAAGCTTTGCTTAGTTTGGGGTCAGAGGCCGTGTGTAAGATGTCCCAAAATATTTATTCATTATCCTACTAATATTATAAACGTGAAAGTTTGTGAGGATGGATGGATGGATGTATGGATGTTTGTTACTCTTTCACGCAAAAACTATTGAACGGATCGAGATGAAACTTTGCAATAATATAGCTTATATATCAGAATAACACATAGGCTATAAATTATAATGATATATTACGTATGCGGGCGAAGCCGCGGGTAAAAACTAGTTTATTATAAAATATTTATTTAAAACGGTCTTTTCCAGGCAATCCTAGTATCGGACCTTTGAATAAAATTATTACAACATGAAAACTATGATAGTTTTCTATGGCGTATGTTTTTGTAAAGTATCGGAGTTAGAGTTGAGTAGTAGTAGCTCATAGCGTAGTTTGACTAGGTAATGTAATGTCAGCGATTACCGAAGTTGAGCAACGTGGGATGGGTGACCGCGGGTGGCATTTTCAACTGAATGCTGCCGTAGTTCGGATGACACTTTAATTTGATGGCGTGTTTTAATCGTTTAGCCACGTAAAGGCCTTCAAGCGGCTCAAAAATTCTGACCCCCAGCCTATACAAACTTAGTTAAATTTTAAGCAAATTAGAGACTATTTATTGTTAACACCGATAAAATACAGGAACAAAGCGTAATGTAGGATAGCTTAAAAATAGTGCGACAACAGGCGACCTTATTGCTTAAGGCGGTCTTTTCCAGGCGACACTAGTACCAACTTTAGTAGAGGTGCCCTTAGTATAAAATTATTACAATATGAAAAACTATGATAGTTTTCCTAAACCATAATATCCTACTAATATTAAAAACATGAAAGTTTGTCAGGATGGGTGGATGGATGTATGTATGGATGTTTTTTACTCTTTCACGCAAAAACTACTGAACGGATTGAGATGAAACTTTGCAATAATATAGCTTATATGTCAGAATAACTTATAGGCTATAAATTATAATGATATTGCGTCAAAAATCAAAATATTATGCGGGCGAAGCCGCGGGTAAAAACTAATGTTTTGATAAAGTAGGGGAGACGTCTTTTTTTATTTAATTATATTCACTACTTTATGACATAGAAAAATGCAAATGAAGAAGAACAACAGCTACACGAAAATTCATAATAGTTTTTGTTTTATGAATAGTTCCATTTTAGGCCCCAATAAAACTTTTAGTGACAACCACTCGTGAGATAGTTTATAATAGAGTCCAACCTAAGCTTATCTAAGAACCCAATATAAACAGCTAAGCGTTCCCACCTTAATAAACATTAGACTACAATTACTGTCACAAATTAACATTTACCAAGTAGGTGGTAGTAAGGCGCCGTGCACACAATAACGGCTCGTCGATTAATCTCCCTCCAGCCCTTGGGTAGTCTGATCCCCCACAGTACCCCTACAATATAGAGTAAATATTTACAGAGAAGACACCCAAAAATACATTCCACGCGTTAAGAGAACAAGAACACCTTGTTCAAAAGTAAATAGCCATATGAACTAAAATAATAAAAATGGTAAGCTGCGTATTGTTAAGATTGAGATTGACGTGCTAGTAGAAGAAATATTAGGAAATTACTGTAACCATTAAAGTAAGTAAGTAACTTACTGTAACCATGACTTTTATGTGTCATAACTAACAATACTTAACTTTATATAGTAACCTACTATGACCATCAAACAGTTATTTCAATGAATTCTAAATTTTAGCCAAGAGAGTAATGTTTTCGAGATATAAAACCAATTTGGTGCATACTATGACTGGAATCTTATACTCGTATTATCTATAATATGTAAATAGGAAGCGAAGTGTTATGCAATTTAAAGTTTAAAACTGTGTTAACTTGTAATAATAAAATGGACAAACACAAAATGGGTGACGCACATTGGGCGAGCTAATATTTATTCTGTCGCTTTGTTATATATCATTCAAACATTCCAAAAATGTTTAAACTATCAGTAAGACTTATCATTGATATTTTTTGCAAACATGATTTATTTATTATTCACAGTTCTTGCATAGAATCATTCTGATTTCCTAGTAGATCTTTTATATAAATTAATATTGTCACACGTGACAGAAGGGGAGAAATTAAATTAAAGCTTTTTATACCTTTACAACGTGTATTCTCGTCGAAAGCGTAGGGCTAACTGCCCACAAAACATCTCATTAGTTAACACCTACTAAGTGCTACTATACTAGATACTTTTCATATAACATATTAAGTATCTACGGTGTGACCATATAGTAGTAACTATCAGGTATTCTACGGCTAGAGGCGCTAAAACACACGAATTTACGCAGCTACCTTCTCTGCGAAAATTTTCTCTACGATCCCAATCCCCACAGTAGGTATCTACAGTACCCAGTCTCATTGTTCACGGACAGGTCATGGGTGCCAGATAAGAGTGCCTTTGTTTGCGAGCCCGTCGATGTCTTTAGATTAATGTGTACTTGCCCTTATAAATTTTAGGTTAGAATTACAAATTGGGACTTTGCGAGGTAAATTTTAAATAGGTGGAGCGAATAGTGGCCGGATTTTGGTCTTTGTTGAGAATTTAATGGGCGATTACAGGTTTGATACTATTTTAGTTAATGTATTCTGTAAGTTAGCCTATGAAAATAAAATTGATAATTTCTAGCGTTTAATGTTTACATTTTCAAAAATATGACAACTTTTATTTTGTCGCTAATAGTAATAAAGTTGATTTAAAATTATGTATAATTTGCGAGGGGTATTTCAATTTAATCATCTAGATGCTATTATTCCAAATAGCATGACACCTCAACCATATCTGTTTCCGAGGTTTCCGAGGCTGCTAAAAAAGTTAACCAAAAAGCATTTCATGAGACTATATCAAAGTTTCACAGGCCAAACTAATATCATGCAACTAAATCCGCAGATCAAAGCCAGTAATCCATAAAACATAAAATTTCATTAACACAAATGAACATCAAACTATTACATTACTTCCACAAACTCCCAACTTAATAAAGGCCGATCTCGTAATTCATAAACAAACCAGAATGAAAATTTAATAAAAGTTATTTTTACCATTTAACCGCCCTAATTGTTAAGTAATAAGCCTAATTTGGACGTGGTGAAAGCCTTTACAGAGGAAAGTATTGTCCTCTTTTTTAGTATTTTTTTGTGATAGAGCGTAATTTTTTGTGATGAATTTAAGGGTTCGGATTCTGACCTTTTTGCTCGCGTTCATTTTTTGCTCCGTCTACAAAGAAGCCTTAATGAATTTAGAAGTTTAGAAGAGGGCCGAGGATCAAGATTTTGAGCCGCGCTGCTAAACGTTTTAGAGGTAGGAGTGCCTACTTGTTTGTGCTTATCTTTAAGCCTGTATTTCAGCGGCTTAAATAGGCATACTTATATTCTAGGTGAGGCTCAGGAAAATTGCGTGGTGTGTATGAATGTTTCTTTTACTATGTGCTTAGTAGCGAATGTAGATATGTGAGACGGATTTCAAAATGTTATTAACATCTACACAATATTTTAAAATTAGTTGCTTGAATCTTTATTTAGAGTTTAAACTGTCGGTACTAATATCACAGTTGTTCAAATAAGTAAAAAAAAATGTAGATAATAGCAAGTTTGACCACGTTTTCATTACGAAAAATAGCGTGGTCTTCGCACATTTTGTTTAAAAAACAACAGAAGTGTTACATAAGCAATATTTTGAAGCATGTATAGTTTAATAAGGCAATTATCAACAACTGTAAATCGCGTAGTGTAGGCAGAATGACATTATTAGATACCGTCAGTGTTGTGTGTCGTAGTGACAATTTTTCAACTTCAAGTTGAATTGGTGGTACCAGCTCGGTTCGAGCCGATACTACTCGGCCGAAACGTCAGGATGATGAGGTATTTATTTATCTCATAATTGAAGTGCGCGATTAGTCCCGTAGTGTCAGCTACAGTATTAATCTTATTTGGAGGCTTTTATCAATAATGAATACTAAGGTGTAGATTTTTTTCGCATAGCATAACAGAAGTCGTGCCAAAATTATCAAGATTACAGATGAAACCTTCCAGCATAATATAATCTAAAGAGCCACAGTCCCCAACTGAAAGTAGTAAAAAAATGTTCGAGCGCCGTCATACATATCGAATTAGATTTTTACATTAAATTCACAATGACCCGTTTTCCCGAATCTCGACGTTATGTCACCTAATAAGTGCTTGTAACCGAGCATTCTGTCATCGCGCGGCGTCGTAGTCGGCTTGCAACGCCACGATTAACTAAAAAGCCTGCCCACTACGTAGTTTGGGCAGGATTTTGGCTCGGAAACTTTTTTTCCCCCGATTGTGACTCTATATATGTTTGCTCAAGGCTGGATCCACATTATACTACGGATAAGAAAATTAATTAAGGATCTCAAAAGCTTGTATATAAAATTTTATATTTTTATTATGAATTATTAAGATTACAACCCATTGGTATTCTATCATATTTTCATACGAAAAAACCCGCTTGTAATAGCAGTTCCGTCCATCACTAACAATAAATCTGTTTTTATAAGCCCACACGGCGCGAGCGGGTAGGTAGAACATAATTTAACCCCACTTCGCTCTTAATTAGCCGTGGCCGCATAAAATGTTTAATGTGGAAGACGTTAAAACATAATTATGGGTACAAACAGAAGCTCGGGAAAGTGTGGAATTCGCGCTAATATTGAGTTTTATGGCCGAAGTTTGGACCTTTAAAATCTTTGGAAGTATGAATATTAACCTGTTTTGTTACGTTGGTAAGTACAATAGGCCAGGGGATTTCGTTAACTAGGTAATTTTATCATCATTTCAAGTATGGGAAGTTTACTATTTAGACCAAATTTTAAATTGGTAAAGCCGTCGTGGTCAAGAGTTAGTGGCACCCGCCTTATAATCGTGAGGTCGTGAGTTCAAAGTCCCGGTCCCATACCAATGAGTTCTTTGGAATTTATGTACGGAATTCCACACCACTGAATTTTCGGTGAAGGAAAACATCGTGAGGCAACCTGCATACGGACGTAGATGAAATTCGATGGCGAATGTGAATCCACCAACCAGCACTGGGACAGCGTGGTGGATATGGCCCAATCACCCTTCGTGGGTAGGCCTACGTCCTGCAGTAGACTATTAAAAATGTACAGTACTCGTAAAGTCTGTTGGTTTCTTTGTTGTTGCCTTGTGTGTGGTATATACCGTACACAAGCCTGTTTAATAGTCCACTGCAGGACGTAGGCCTACCCACGAAGGGTGATTGGAGTTTTTACCGATAAAAATAAAGCCCAAAGTAGATATCTCTGAGCCATGTACAGAGCGCAGAACGTATTAACTAGATTGAACCAAAGTTTGATTTTACTGTTTATATGTACCCACTAATAAGGGAAGACACTGACTGCTGCAACACAGCTAACGCTAAAGCAGCAGGCAGGGTTTCTATATTTTAAATATGTTACGTGTATTTTGAACAATAAAATTATTTTGTATTTTGTATTTGTAAGTAAAAATGTAAACCAAACAATGTTTTTTGCTATTCTACATATCTAAATAAATTAAAAAGTAACAAAGTAACAGAGCTAAGAAGAAAGTTATGTTTGGAGTTTTTCTCTCAGATTGAATCAGGATTGAGGAAATCCGTAGATAAAATAAATAAATATAAGGGGACATCTTACACAAGATCTCTGACCCCAAACTAAGGAAAGCTTGTGATATGGCTGCCAGGACTAATAATACCACATTATACATTTTTAAATACATATAAACAATACCTAAATAACACCCAGACACAAAGCAAACACCTGTGTTCATCATAATATAATGCTTGCCCTTGGTGGAGATCGAACTGACCCCTCCTTGATACTGAAGTCAGGGTTACTTAACCACTGAGCCACCGAGGCAGTCGAACCAAAGTCTGCTTTAAGCTTTATGAATTAGTGACTTTAAGTGGCAGTGGGCAGGGCACATATAGCACGTACAACTCGATAGTCGATGCAATGGCAAAAATCTTGAATGGAAACCACGTATCACTACAGTCCAGTGTAGGACGTCAACCGGCGAGAAAGACATTATGGCTGCGCAAAGAGCGCATCGGCTGCAAACTTCTTTGCAACAGTATTATTGAAAATCAAAAGTAGGACATTGAGAAGCGGACGTCCTAGCTCGAATCCTCTACGTACTCTACGTCTTGTATAGATTAATAGAACAGAGCAGCTATTTCAGTAAACACGGAAAACGCGCAAAGTGAACAGCCGATGAAGCTTATGCTGATCTAGGATTCGTGTTTCATTATTATCACAAAAGCCTACATGATGTTGCACACGAAATTCAATACGTGCAAGCCCAAATTGCCTGTTTAGTTTAACTAATGTAGCATTATTTAATTAGTTACTACACAGCACTCAGCGGCGGAGAGCTCTGTGGTCCAGCCCGTTAAATTAGGCGCATCAACATTGATACGATTTCACTAATTGATTAATTGATCGCAAATTACATTAAATTATATTCGTAGGTAGTTAAACTAGTGATTTGCCCCGTCTTAGCGCGAGATAAACTGTAAGTTTTAATATTGTTATATTTCCAAAGTAAATACTGAAATGTCACTGTCATAAATGTTACTTTACTTTATATTTTTTTACTTTTTTATGTCTTTTAAAATAGAAAACGTTAATATTTTATGAGTGGTGCTATGTTCAACCCTTAACCACCTAACGGCGGTCACAGTGATTCCAACGGTTTATATTTTTTGAATTATTCCGCTACTATGAGTGAGGCAACTGTGATTCTATGGCTCAAAATCACCAAGGTTGCAAATTTCAAGATTGGATTTTACGAAAAAAAAATGCTAGCTATAATGATGACTCTTTGTTTATTTTGTCGCAAAATGTATATATTATTAAACTTTGACAGGGCAGCGCACAGAATTCTATAGTTTTTTTGTAATATTGCTTTTTAACGGATATTTAGCAGAAAATTATCATTTCGGGAACGTTTTCCTAAGTTGGATAAAATGACCAAAAACAAAAAGAAACACAAAATTTAAGCGTTGTCAAATAGCATGGGTATATAATGTATCTATATTATATAATCAATAATTAAATCAAAATATATAACATTTTCTACTAGCCAAATACCTCAAAAAATTTAACAAATTGCTATCACAGTGCATAAAATTCAAGAAATTTCATAATATACAAAACTTTTACAATGAAATGAACATTAAATGAACAGAATGAAGTTTGTCAATGTAATAAATAGTTTCTTTTTCTAAAAAAATGCTAAAATTATACGTATTTTATTGAAATTTTGTGATGTTCCCGGAAATGATCAAGCGTTCCCGTAATGACAAAAATGATGGCGTAGTGACAATTTTGCTAGTATAAGGTAAAGTAAGGAATTGTTTGAACTATAGACAACGGTTTAAGCAAGTTTTTAATAAGTTATTTATTTGTTTGTCCGTTTACCTAAAATCACAGTCTACTTTACTTAATTTCTACAAATAATGGAATAACTATAAGGAACGTTAGAAAATTGACATTAAATTCTGTACAAAACAAAAAACATTCTGTAACAAAAAACAAGTTAACTAAAATATTTAAGAAACACAACAAAACTTATTATTTTTCTATAATAAGTTTATATATACACATCATTTGGTTCCAGTTTGAATTTCCTGATATTGTTACGCAGACCTCAAAAAACCTACTAAGAATTCCCCATCATCGTCATCGACACATGTCTTGCAGATAGCAAAATATCTAAAGCAAATATTTGGCTTTTCAGTAGGAACTTTACAAGTGTCGCAGGGGACACGAGATCTGGATGTATATAATTTCTTTGTCATAAGATGTACCTGCTTCAACGTCAATATGTTTTTCTTTAATCTGCTGCCGAAGAGATATTGCCATTAAATCTTCATCATCCGAAAAAGATGAGCTGTACATAGATTTCTCTATTCTTAAATTGCAAATCTGTTATCATGGACTCTTCATCAACTGGAGATTCAATTTCAGGCGTAACAACATCGTCAGGTTCAACTGAACTTACGTTACAAAGACTAGAAAGCTTCGATAGTTTTAGCTCTCTGTGAAGATGTTCGTATCGATATAATTGTATTACAACGTCTATCCTTCTTAGCCATTATATTTTTGTGATATCCATAATACCTGAAATGGTATCCAAAGCATTTGGTATGTTGTTTTTACCCTCTATCACGTCGTCTTCAGGGATTACCTTTACATCGATAGCAGAATTCTGAGGCCGTTTTAACGTCATTATCCATCAAGTCGTGACATACAGATGTTCTTTTAAGGTATCTACCACAGGTACCCATAGGGCCTTTACCATGCCCAGCCTCACAGAAGTGTTTTGTTCTGACATTTATATGCTTTCGCTTCTTTCGTTCGGTCATATCAGAAACTCTCTTCACTTTCTTTTCCGCCTTTTTATTTTTATAATATTCCCTGTCCTTTGCTCTTTTAATTTCTCTAGGTTTTTTAGTCATCTTATCCAAAAACCTTCTTTTTCTAGCATTCGCCTTTTCTCTTTGACGTAGATAAGCTGCACCATCCTTTTTAAGCTTTTTTTGGGTCTTATTCTTATTGTTTTCTTTATCAAGAGTCTTCATAATGCTGTTAGTAAAAAACGACGAAATTGTAAAATAAATTATTGATAAACTGTAAGTTCATCGCCCTTGGAATCATCAAATCATCATTCCGAGAACGCGACTATCATTTCGGGAACGTGCCATCATGCCCGGGAACGTTTCCGAAATGACCGTTCACGGAATGACGATTTCAAATAAACGCGCGCTTTTGTTATACAGCGGCCATCTTAAATGAGGCCTGAATTTGTCAATAGTGAAATATTTCAGGTTACTTTGTTATTTTGTGTCGTAAAATAACTTTCATCCATAATTAAAAGTAATAAACACGTTCCCGAATTGACGGACTATTAATGTACGCTCTACGAATAATGAATTGAAAGGTTAGGAAACCACTTATTTTTAATTTATTTGATGAGAAACGCACTGACTGCCGGTTTTGTTATTGTTTTCTTTGTCTACTGACAATTGAGACTCTATGGTTGCGTTCACTTAAAATTACTTTTGTTCGATTATAGATTCGGTCACTGAAATGACTTGTGCGCTATCAGACAAACTATTTATGTGATTTTATAATTAAAAATTAATATCTTTACTGTGTACTTTATAAAAACTAGATTTTGCATAAAAATTACGATATTTCAAGTGATGACAGGTGTTAAATAGCTCAAGTTTTTCATAAATATTTTGAACTTTTTGTTGAAGATCGTACATTGAGACGCGTTCCCGAGTTGACTTTCTATGCATGTATATTGATATAATTTAAAATTTACTTTATTTATAAATTGTGTTGTTTGATGTATATACAAAAAAAGTTGGTTTCAGTATTTTAGTAATTTTATTTTCACAATAAACTTAAGATTTAAGACACCATGGCAAAGCGAATTCTGCACCTTGGTGATTTTGAGCCCTATGTACTTTTTCTTCTCCACCAAAAGTACTCGCTATGCATGACTCGACATCACCAAAACCGAAGCAATTAAGAATTACACTCAATTATATTTTGCATGCGGTCTGTGAGACCGACGTTAGGTGGTTAAGTTACTTTTTCTAGGTACGTTTTTTGTCTTTGATGATGGCTAATGATTAAAACCTATAAAATGTGCCACAAGTTCCAAACTAAGATTACATTGACGTTAAATATATTTCAGTGGATCACGCCCTTGAAGGCGAGTATAAGCAAGAATCAGTAGATAATGTAAAAATTCTAATTTACAAATTTCTGAAAACAAGGATATCTTTTGACTACAAATTGAAAAATTATTTTCAGGCAACAATGTTCCACTGTGAAGGTAAAAAAAAAACTACTTTTGGTGCTTTTGAATGCCGCCAAAAGTAAAAAAGTTTGCGTGTTGTAATTTTATAAAAATTGTTTTATTTCAAAGATTGTTTATTAAACTTACCGTAAATAAGTAAAAAGAAGTAAATTACAGTGATTTTTTTTTACTAAAATCCCAGATTTTTGAAGTTACTAGATTTTTGCCTATTATTCGCATATTTATGTTTAGAGTATCAACTCTTCTATTACATAAATGCATAGTTTTTCATAGTGTACAAACTACAATGCATACAAATAATGATAGAAAAGAGATATTTTTTTATAGTTATTGTAATATTTAAAGTATTGGTATTTAAATTTGAAAAAATACGCAAGCGGTCTCCGTGACCGACGTTAGGTGGTAGTGTAACTGAAATACACGTCAGATGGATAAGGGTTAAATAAATAATTGAACAGTATACAGTCATCAACCAATCATCCCAGTTGGTGGGCACACCCATCAAATTTTATTTCGCCACTTCACTCTGTCATAAGTCTATTGTAAAATTACCTACCACGTACAAAGTAAATAAGAAAGTATTTAAAAATAATTAAGTACCTACCTAATATAGACAAAGATATACGAGTTTCGTCTAGTCGATATCCGATTCAGATTTGATAATATGGAATATAATATACTCATTTTGTATTAAAAAGGTTCAACGATGAAAATGACTAAATGTACCTAGTTACGTAACAATATCATGAAAAGCAGTTATGTTTAATTGATGAGTTATCACATGCTGCTAATTGATACCGAATTAATTAAACTCGCATAATATACGAGAATCAGATGCATTTACGTAGAATTATGGTAATGGTATAATGGCTACTAAGTAAGTAGGTCCTGAGATATGCGCTTAGCACGAGTACCTACCTAAACAATTGTGTTTGACTATTGTACTCAGCACGGAAGAGTAAAAATGCAAGTCAATTTATAACAGAACTATTGTCTTGATTATGGAGCAAAGTTAGTGAAGTTAGGGTTTGTAGAATCAAGGCGTGTTGAGTTAGAAGCTTGGCTCTTTAATTTGACAGTGCGAGCCAGCCTCTCTTAGCAACATTTTACATGTATAAGTTTTTAGTAGGATAAATCTATTATTGTTCACAAATAAAACGTTTTGATTAACTATTTTTATTTTGATTAATAATATTATCCCATTTTATCGATGACTTGCCTCGCCTTAAGGTTTTTCCCGGTTCCGTGCGTAATTTAGAATTTGTCCGCTTTTTTACTCTCCCGTGATACTATTTCTGGGTACTTTGTTTACCTATCTCAAATCAGTTTGAGGCAATTACTCGTAGCACTCAAATTTCACCTTACTCGCACAATTTCACATTACTAAACAAAAATGATTGTTTAATATATCGCTTTTAAAACATGAACCGTGGACTGTTTCGTTAAAATCAACTTAATAGTAACGACTTTAGAAAGATCGTCAAATGCGGTCGAAACTATAGACGAGATGACTATCCATAAATATAAGTTAAATAAAGTATAAAAATACTAGTAGCTCTACGTAAAGAGTGTGTCCAAGTGTTCTCATATGTGTTCCTACGGAAATAAATGTTTTTGACTTTGACTTTAAAAAGTAGTAAATCTACGGCACTGACCGACAGATCGCCCCCGTAAAAGGGGTGTATGACGAAGGTTTCGTTCCCGACGTGAATCACTCCCGAGACGCCGTTGCACGTGTGGAAGGCCGCCGAAGCTCCTGGGTAGTCTTTCACTGTACCGTGGTAGTAGCAGTGCTCGATTTCCTGTGAACAAAAAGACGCGGTTTTAAATTTAAAAATTTAAGTGCAAGGCTTTTGTTGGTAGAGCAACTTTCACGTCTCGCAGTCTCTATGCCTTCTTTTTAATTTGATCTTAAGAATGCCTTTCGCTTTCTTCGTCTTTCCTTCTTTCCTTCTACTTGTCTTTCTATTAATGATAATGTTTAAAAATGAAAACGATGCGTATGTACTAAACATCCATTTGATGTAGGTAATCAGTAGGGATAACAAACACCAAATTTGTTTATTTTAAAAAATAAAAATACCTACTTGTTCACTTTACCTACAGGACCAATGTCGCGTATAAAATGCGTTTTACTTAAACTTGTGCAAAATAATTATTTTTTGCAAAAAAAAGCATGCATGACCGACTTTAACCGTGTATATAATTCGCGAATATTTCGCACGGATCGATGTGGCATTTTTCACATTATTGTTGATATTTCAAAAATGGATCAGCCTAATGCGTGACTGCATGACCACAGGAGTTACTAATGCGTTGTCTACTCCTCATGGTCAGAATTTCCACATATTTTCTTCAAGCGTCTCAAATTAATAGCATTCTGAAAAATCCCCCAACGGATGACTCATATGAAGACATTCTTATAAGGATTTCTCTGACAGTAGATATTCTGTAATAGCCTTTCTAGTTTGCTATTGATGAATTGAGTTAGAAAAGTAACTGTAGATTTACAAGAAAACTCAATATCCCACAAAAGCGATCTGAATTCATCAACATAAAAACCTCAACATCTAAACCCAGGCAAATCTCGGTTTCAATTCTAAGGAAATTCTATAAATAACAAGGAAATAAAATCTGGATTAGCTCACAGCCGCAGCGCCTATACCTTGTACATTATAATATCTCCTCGTGAGGGGAAGCTTCAATAAAATATTTTGCCGAAGCAATTTCGTGCTTTGTGAAATATTCTAATTTGTCATTCAGGAGTATCGGCCTCAAACTGGAGCGAGAAAAAAGCGATGTACGTGAGGAGCCTTTGAAATGGCGGGTGTTGTTTTTTACTTTCTTATGCAATCCAGGCTTATCGAGCGGCAGGGCTCGATTGCTGCCTGACAGCTGTATTGAGCTGATTGTGGAGTCTGAAAATGTTTCTAGTCCTGGCGCTTTTACGCAAATACAACCTGTAGTTTTCTGAGCTAAGTAAGAAGTACAAGAAGTAAGCTGTGGTGGCCTATAACATTTGCATTTGAATATTGAGGTCGTGTTTAAAAATTAATGTGCCGTACCAATGAGTTCGTTGAAGTTTCGGATAAGTAATATGAAAATTACGTCCCTAACATATATATATATATATATATATATATATATATATATATATATATATATATATATATATATATATATATATATAGTTTTGTTAAAATGGACTTGCGTGGAGAATGTATTTTTATAACCTTTCTAGGACAGGTTATAATCCTACTTATATATAATATTATAAACGCGAAAGTTTGTGATGCTGGATGGATGTTTGTTACTCTTTCACGCCAAAAACTACTGAACAGATTGAGATGAAACTTTGCAATAATAAAGCTTATATATCAAAATAACACACAGGCTAAAATTATAATAATAAATTGCGTATGCGGGCGAAGCCGCGGGTTAAAATTAGTATATAATATAAAGTCAATAGTAGCCTTTTTAATAGTCCACTGCAGGACGTAGGTGTCTACTCACGAAGAGTGATTGGGCCATATCCACCACGCTGGCCTTGTGTAGGTTGGTGGATTTACATACGCCATAGAATTTCTTTTACGGACCAATGCAGGTTGCATCACGATGTTTTCCTTCACCGACAACCCAGTGGTGTGAAATTCCGTACTTTAATTCTAAAGAACTCATTGATTCGGGACCGGGATTTGAAACCACGATCGTAAGGCAGGTAACACTACCTGTAGACCACCACGGCTAAGCCATAGACAATCTTTAACGTAAACGTTTACAGAGTCAGCATATTTCTAGACCTTACAGTATCTGCTCCTAAATATATCAAGAACACAGCGGCACTATCAAGATTAATGATATAGAGTTTAAGCTATCCCAGGACCTGCGACATGGCTTAACGATTGTCACCAATCTTGTAAAAGCAATATTGATCAACATTCAACCGCTACATCTGTAGCCCGAGTTGAAAGCCTCTGTCGCAATTAGACCTAGACTCCACTAAAGCAAAGCGTAGATATTTAAAGCTAGATAGAGCTTTTCAGTCCGTATCGATGTTGTCGTTCCCACCAGAATCAGAATAATATAATGAAGTATCGAGCTTAATACTATAATTAAAAATACAAAATCTGTATAGTAATACATATGTAGTACCGCCAATAGGTAAAATAGTACCCAGGTCTAGGTCAGTACAATAGGTCTCGTCATTCAACAAAGAAAATACATAATTAATGTGTACAAAATAGCCGTGTAGCCGTGGTGGTCTAGAGATAGTGACACCCGCCTTACAATCGTGAGGTCGTGGGTTCAAATCCCCGGTCCCGTACCAATGAGGTCTTTGGAATTTAGGTACGGAATTTCACACCACTGGCTTTTCGGTGGAGGAAAATATCGTAAGGCAACCTGGATACGTCAGTAGAAGAAATTCGATGGCGTATGTGAATCCACCAACCCGCACTGGGCCAGCGTGGTGGAAATGGCCCAATTACCCTTGGTGGGTAGGCCTACGTCCTGCAGTGGACTATTAAAAAGGCTGGTACAGTACAGTGTACAAAATTGAGATGGGTATAAATATTTAAAACAATTGATTAAAAATAGTGCAAAATAATTCAATAATATTGGATGCTATAAAGTGTATAAAATTTTTGGATGTCCACCGCAGGACATAGGCTTCACTTTCCATCGGGCGAGTTGGTGGCCAAATGAATAGGCGCCCCCTGTATATCTCCAATAGATCGGTAGGAAGTGGCTTGTATCCATTGCAATCGTGCAGTCCTAATGAGGTCACCTCTCCACCTTGTTGGTGGACGTCCTATGCTGCGCTTGCCGGTACGTTGTATCCACTCGAAAACTTTTCGGCCCCATCGGTCATCAGTCCTTCGTATTATGTGCATATGGGAGTTATGCCAGTCAATACATATGATGATTGGTAAAAAAATCAATGTAATAATTAGTCCGTGATGATTAGTATCAAAAAATATTGGACACGTATTTTGTCTCATATCGATCAAACAAAAAATGTCAAAGATAAATCTTGTCAAAGTTCAGGAAAGGGGTTTGCGACGCCACTTCTCTCACGAAAGTCCATACATTAGTACGTGACTCGTGACGTCACGCGGAACTTTCACTGGCTATATCTTCATAATTTTTTGTTTAATTAAGAAAAGAAAAAATACGTAGGTACTGTCTAATTCTTTTTTAAAGTCTGGTGGACTTATTATACTTTTTTTAGTCATCATGCTTATTCAAGGACTACATCACACTGATCATCGTCGCAAATTTCTGGCTCCGTTTTGCTGGAGTCTGGCCCAAAAGCCTCTCTCGCAATTAGGGCGTGGACTTTTTTCGTCTGCGGTGAATAGAACGGGCCACGGCGCGGGCGAGGAATCAGAAAAGGTTCTCTTTTATCCATGTTGAATGGGACACGATTTTGTGAGCCTAATATAAAGTAGGTACACCTGTTTGTTGTGTTTTGATTTAATTATAGAACAGAATTTTTGAATAGAAAGAAATAAATAGTACGTATTTATTTGGTCGCTTTTACAATGTAAGTAGTGAAACTTAAAACAATCACGGACCTCGATGGAATCTATTTAATATAGGTACCTATTATTTTTAACATTGATTTGTATCAATTTAATATACTTATTATTTTTACCTGACTGCCAAGGAATGTATTTATTTAGGTTACGTATCTTCCAAAAAGCTGGATGGATTTTGACAATAATTAAAGTATTGTTAGATTTGTCTCAAAAACCCAAGTGTTTTAGATAAGTTTTAAAAACAAAAATCAAAATTATGGATTTTTGGTGTCAAATTGCAAATAATTTTTGTTTATTTTTTACTCAACCTGTCGAGTAGGGTATCTTAATAAAGGTAAATAACACAAATATTCGCATTTCATGTTTAAAAATGTTTAAAATTAATAAGAAATAATTAAGACCATGTTAATTATTTTTAGTGCGTTGCTTATCTGTTTAAATTTTTGCAGTCAGTTTTTTAACATTATTACGATTGATTAACACACTTAATTGCAACATTAATTTCGTTGTTGTTTCATTTATTTTGTTAAAGTTAATAAAGGCACTTTCTCAAAGTTGTCATTAGTAAATAAATACCGTTTCGAAAAAAAAAACATTCAGGGGACCGTTTTTGAACTTCGACCGCCTAGGAACGTATTTGACAGAACTTTGACATATTATAATATGAAGAGTCTCTATGTTGTCTATGGAAGTTGCCAATACTCTATACAAGTTCCGTATACGACCAAACCATGCGAAGTTAAAAAAAAACCGGACAAGTGTGAGTCAGGCTCGCACACCGAGAGTTCCGTACAAATCCAGAAAATTTCTCAAAATTGGGAAGTAAGTTGTTAAAATCTCTGTACCATAATCATAACATTTTTTTTTCACTTTTCTCGTCTGTATTGAAAATTACACATTGTTAAAACAATTAAAAACCTGTTTTAGCATGTGCCAATAAAGCTCTTTTATATGATACCTTACATGATACGATTTAATCAACTATCAATTATACGATTTAATCACTTTGAATCTTGAACACATATTTTGTAAATATAGGCCCTAATTTTTGTGATTTAAATAAAAATGTACAGTTTTCAGATTTATTCCTATATGTGTACTCTGAGACAATGCTTCTTGCCAAATTTCATGGTTCTATTTCAACGGGAAGTACCCTGCAGGTTTTTATTTTTGTGAGTGTCAAAATATGCGGTTTTTTACGACATAAACGGCTCTAACTTTTTTAAACGATAACTGAGAAGTTGCTTTTGCACAACTGCAAGAGACCATAGAAATACGTACACGGTTTAAATTTCAACTCGATATCTTTACGCGTTCTCGAGATAAAGAGTCTTGCCATACGGACAAACGGATAGACGGACAACAAAGTGATCCTATAAGAGTTCCGTTTTTTTCTTTTTGAGGTACGGAACCCTAAAAACGATCTCTTGTACTTTGCGTCTAGTACTAAGTATTGATCAGTACGTAGTTATAAGCCCATCAGGGTAATGAACTTTTGGAGTAGCCCCGATCCGAACTCAGCGAGTTTGGAACTAGACATAATCTGATTTGGTGTTAGGCTTGATTTATTTACGCTTGTGTAATCTAGCTTCAGGATTGGATTTATTAACAGATGTCTTTAAGGCACGATTTTGCTAAGTAAATTAGTATAAGCCAGTTCAGAGAGACAGTTTTTAAGTCGGATGAGGGCCTTTGACACAGTTGTACGGTCAAAATAACCGGGATTTTACTGTAACGCGGTAGTTCATTCATTCATTCGTTTAAGCCATAGGTCTTCCGCTGCTGGGCAAAGGCTACCCCTAAATATCTCCAATATGAACAGTTGGTATCGGAGCGCGGTGTGCTTGCCACGTTAGTGCTCAGTAAAAATGTTTTCTGCGGTCACCCATTCAAAAATTAACCGTACTAATCAGTGGTTCTTTACACTCTAACGGTGAATGCTTAAGGGTCTATGCCTCAGGAATTGAACCGTGCTGCATACGCTTGCAGTATCTATCTAATAGAATGGGAGTCATGTGACGCAGACATAAAAAAACATCATTTTTGTACCAATATTAATTATCAATATCAATTATGCACAAAACATATGTTGCACTGTGTTGATAAGGCCATGACAAGTGGACAGATATGAGTTTTTGTAATTATACAATTTCAAAAATAAATTTAAGTTTTCATCGCGAGCAGCATCTAGGATGTGGATTAGAGGTGGTCCAGTATAAAGAACACTAAATTACGATACGTTATGCCATATTTTATGTACCTACTTACTACAAAAAGCGGCCATAGCATTGATTTATTATCAGTAACTTGTAAGATTTCTACTAACAAAAAAGTATAGATAACACTATAGAGTTACTATATAGTTACTTTGACCTAAGTGTCAAGTGGGAGTTTTTCAAATCAAATCGAATTACTTTTGCGTCGCGTTGACCGAGCGCGCCGTGCACACACGCGAGCACATTGACACACACGCTTAAATTAGCCAATCACAGACGTTGCCGCGCTCGTGTTCGATTGGTTTGGCGCTCGTTACATTACCGTAAATAATACTCACACTTAGCTATTCAGTTTTCTATACGTGACACAAGATGGCGCTGTGCCATTTCTATTGAAATCATATCAAACGTTAACTTGATCGAGCTCGAGCAAAAATCTCCCACTTAGCCCTCAGATATCAGGGTAAACATTATCTATATATATATATATATATGATATAAAATGTAGATGTAATTGCTTATATTATATATTATATTTCTAAAGTTTAGCAACCAAACCAGTGGTAAGGGTAACTAACCCAAACCTCGCGACGATTACGCAGATCGCACGCATGTAGTCCAAAATAAATCCGAGCGCGCGTTTACAAGCGCCTACATCCCGTCAGCATGACGTACGAAAACCAGCCTATTACCGGGAGAGAGCGTAATCCCTTCCACTGCGTATAAGCTAATTCCTCAGCACAAATTGCGAAGCACAAAAAGCACTCATCCAGTCGCACTTTTGCGCTGTCACCGCGCGCCCCGTGATGAATTAGCGCGCCTTCGCCAAAATTGTTCCGACATAAATTACACGGCAAGAATTTTTTGGTTATTGTGTGAGACATCGATTAATTTTGTTGTGAAACAAGGAGTTCAGGGTTTTTATTCGAGCTGGAGAGATGTTTTTGTATGGTAATATTTTTGGTCTGTTACAATTCGCTGTACAATAAAGATCGGTGTTGCTACATAGACACAAATTGTATACATAAAGATAGCCAACGATTTAAGATGTGTCTTTTGAAATATTCTGCCTGTCTGTAGCATCGAAATTGCTTAACAGATAAACTGATTTTAACTAAGTTTTTAACCTAAAAGTATAAGTAACTAGCAATCTCCTTCTTTCCACTCCATCTCATTCTACTATTTTTTATGATTTTTCTTTTAGTGTCCGAGCAGTAGCGCTCTGGAATGACCTTCCTGTGACCATCAGACGTGCACAGAGCGTTGAATCTTTCAAGGCCCAGGTTCAGCAACATTATCTCGCAAAGCTCTCTCTGACTGATCTACATATCACTCCTCGTTATTAATTTATTTGTAATATATTTACGTATAAGTATGTTTATTTTTATTGTATGTATTATTTGAAGTATTTATGTATGGCTATTATTATGTAGTTTATTTTATTGTTGATTAGGAATTTTTGGTAACTTTCTTTCATTATTTTATTATTATTATTATTTTGCTTTTACGTTTACACCGTCCTTGTCGTCTTTACGTTTCCTCGCATCCAAGAGAGGTTGTCTGGAAGAAATCGCTTTTAGCGATAAGACCGCCTTTTGTGCCTTTTCTGTCTTTGTTTCTTTTGTTATATTTTCTTGTTGGTGTCAATAAAGTGTTGTTGTATTGTATTGTATTGTATTGTAACTGATTGAGTTAATTTGCTTTTGGTATTGATTTGAGAATCTCAAAAGATGCCTGGGTATTATCAAAATGTGGCTATGATTGTAATAAATAAAAAAAATAATCGGATTCGTAAAATTGCTTTCCATTTGCAACTCTCCCACGTAAAAATACAGCAGAATTCTATTTTTATAGTAACTTGATTGGAATCGATCAAAAACAAAATTTGAAATAGTTAAATTTTCTGTCTGTACCAATTAAGCAATTACACCATGCATATGCAATTACCTACAGCACGCAATGAAATGATTTGAATTTAAATATATATTGAACTTATATTTTACGCTATAATAGCAAATGTAGAAAAAAAAACTGCTTATATGGATCACAAAAGCATAGTAAGCAATTACATCTACATTTTATATCAGTAAACAAACGATACAGTAGGAAATACAAGAAACCACTCAACACAATCTAACATCATAAAAATATTAACCATTAACCTTTAACTAATGTTAAGTAGTACCCTTTAACCAAGGGTTTAACCACGCTTTTATTAGTTTCACCTGTATGTTCGCTTGCTTGTAACCAACCCCTTTGACGCACGATTTTGACCTACTTTGAGCGATCAGATTTTCTTTAATCTTTGCACACCTATCAAAGACCGATGACAATGCATTAAAAAAAATAATAAGCGTCTTTTTTAGTTTTTTTTTACTACTTATATTTTGTAACAAACTCTTTCTCGAACTATCGTTCTATATACGTTGGAACTTTGACTATGATTAACCTTTAACCACGGGAACCTTTCCTTTTATGGAACATGACGACATTTCCCAAATCAACTTTTCGCTATATAACCTTTGTATTTTGCACCAGCTTTTTGCGGAACACGTGTATTGCAGGGTAATGTAGGGCCTATTCGCGGCATGATTGATGCCCTCTGTGGGGAATCAACGTACAGAGAAAAAGCATTACAGTTTTACAGAAATTTCTGGAATTGACAGTGTTTTAGGACTACGAGTATTCTCTGAAGTGGCTTTTGGAATGAGACTTCTATGAAAAACGCCTCGACAGAGAAGCATTACGTTGTCAGCTAAGTGAAAAGATTTTTTTCTTATAAATATCTTAGGGGAGTATATAAAAATAGAGTGTGAAATATACCTTCGTAATGGCGTTACATAATTATTACAGGAATAAAATGTACGCCCAAAATACTGTCATTTAAACTACAGATCAGGGAATTATTCGAAGTTATTTGGTAGTGAATTAGTAAGATGGAAACAATCACGTACTGTACTGTACCAGCCGTTTTAATAGTCCACTACAGGACGTAGGCCTACCCATGAAGGGCGATTGGGTAATATTCACTACACTGGCCCAGTGCAAGTTAGTGGATTCACATACGCCATCGAAATTCTTCTACGGAAGTATGCAGGTTGCCTCACGATGTTTTCCTTCACCGAAAAGCCAGTGGTGTGAAATTCCGTACATACATTCCATGAAGTTCATTGGTACGGAACAGGGAATTGAACCCACGACCTCACGATTAGGCGGGTGTCATTGCCACTAAACCACCACGGTTTATAACAATGACGTAGGTAGCAAATATTACTAAAGTAAATTATCTAAAAGTAATCAGGTATACAAAAAGTAAATTATCTGATACAGTACAAAAAGTACCGTAGAGGCATACCTCTAATACGATAAAGAAAAACATCGTAAGCAAACTTCTGAAAGTTCATTTATATGAAGATGATCCAATTGCTTTCTTTGTAGTAGTAGTGTAGTATTGTCATTATTAAAATTTATGTTATCAACAAGATTACTTTTTGCAAAAATTTGCATGACCGACTTCACCCGTGTACAGAATTCGCGAATATTTCGCACGGATCGATGTATCATTTTTCACATTATTGTTGATTTATCAAAAATGGCTAAGCCGATTACGATAAAATTTAAATGAGACCAATTTCGAACTATACTCTTTCCAATAAAAAAAATCGGACAGATATGAAAAAAGTTATGCGTAGTTCAACTCATAAAAAAAAAATATATATATATAATTATACACGTCGATTTGTATACATCCTCCGGTGGTTCGTCGGTCAAAAATACGCGAATTCGTATTGCACTCGAGTAGCAGACTATTGATATTTAACTAAAGCTTTTTTATTATGAGAAGAGATAAAATATAACATATCGATTGGTTTCTTATAAATTAAATAAGCATTAGATATTTTACTGTTGATAATAATTTTTCGCAAAAAAATTCACAACTGACTTCAATTTGAAACAAAATTTGAATAGTTGTAATAGATGTATACAATTTTTACATTATTGTTGACTTAGACCAAATGAAAAATCAAGACAGAATCTAGTGGACAAAACAAGTGAAGCTGGCAAAACTACGCTTCGCCGTGTACAGACACAATTACACACACAAACACGTACAAGGAAACTACGCCTTGGCTTGTCAGTCGAACTATGGCGGCGCAAAACCGACGCACTCATCACATGTATAAAAACCAACTTCACTTGTCTGTTTACGGCGATCTGTCTTGATTTTTTTACTAGATCTGATTTGTTGATAAAAAAATGCTCGGCCGATGGGAATACCTCAGTATGTATATCTACAGTGATCTACCTTTTTGAACTAAAAAGCAGTAATTAAATCGGTTTGCAATTGGCGAAAATATCGATGAACACGCACAAAAATACATTCAGACTTTCATAGAACCTCCGCCATTTGGAAATCGGTTAAAAATAATTCAGCGAAGTAAATATACGACGAACAAGAACGTTATGAGGTGCGGAGTAATTTCTCCCTGACGTATATATTTTCACATGAAATAAAGCGATGCTGGCTTACGATTAGGTCGCCTATTTGTTACGTGGCAGACTTCAGTGTTATTACATTTTTACTGGACCGGCGACCTGAGAAATGAATAGTCGTTTTATGAGATCATTCATCATGCTTAAAGGTTGTGTGCGACTACATTTTCTTCTAGAAACTATGGAATTTTATATATGAAACCGTGTTGAGTACGTTTTCTTTAGCCGCCTACATTAAACGACCTTTAAAGCTAGGAACATAATATCGGACGCGGCTTGAGCAAACTGACAGCCGCGACTGATAGGTATCTAGACTATGAAAGTACACTGAGCCCTGCACACTATCGGACATAAGTCGCGGACGTCACCTTCGGACGACCTTGAGCGTTCAGACGTCCGAGAGCGATTTCTCACACCGGATGTTTTAAGACTGTGCACATTGCTAAGTCGCGGCTGTCAGTCGCGTCCGTCAGCCGCGTCCGATAGTATGTTTCCGGCTTAAACCTACGAGTTTCACAACTAGTCACCTTACAATCATATATGTAATATGAAAATGTAAAACTTATTTTTAATTACTTTTAGCAAAAAAATGGCATGACCGACTTCCACAACAAACGTACGTTATAAAAAAAGTTAAATTCCTGAGAAAATGTAACAGCGTCCAATTTGCACCTTCAAAAGACCCAAATACCGGTACTTCTCAGAAATTACACCTATATCCGATATCCAAAATCCATTAAAATGGAATCCCGGATACACCCAAAGTCGTTCCTCATAAAAATCCTTATAACGTATAAGAGGATGAAGGATCAGAGGCAGGGGCATCAGGGGGTATCAGGGAGTATCAGGGGCATCAGGGGGCATCAAACATTCGCTCAGCCGTGGCAAATTAAACAAGGTGGCAGGCGAATTCAATCTAATCTAAACTTCCGTCAATCCAATTTGAATTTCCTTGCTCCCATCCCGCCCCGCCATTGGTCCCAAGGCAGGGCCGTAATCAGGACTCTGATGTATTGTATTGTGTTCCAAATAGAAGAGACTTTACTTACGTAGTAACTATCGTGTTGTCTATGATCTTATGGTAGATGGAATGTTCGCCTAAATCAAGCTCAAACTTCTAAGAAATAATAAGTAAACTTTCAGAAAAATAGATGCACTACAAATTATAAAATGATGAACTGCATAGTTAATTTTAGTTGCTGTTATTTTGTCCTATTTTGCGGACTCGGCTGCGATTTTAGCTGCAATTTTTTTAGCTTTTTGTTTTTATTTATGATGTAGATAATAATTATATTATCTAGTTTGAATATATTAACAAATATAAGTCAAGCCTATTTACAATTAGTAGTTGTCCGATTTCATTGATAATTTTTTTATTGGAAAGAATATACTTCAAATTTGGTTTTATTTAAATTTTATTGGCTGAGCCATTTTTGATAAATCGATAATAACGTGAAAAATGCTACATGGATCCTTGCGAAATATTCGCGAATTCTGTACACGGGTGAAGTCGGACATGCTATTTTTTTGCAAAAAAATAATCATGTTGTTTGAGCGTTTAAAACTAGAAAACTCGTGGAAGTCAGTTTCATCTAAAACCGGATACAACTAGTTATCGCCGGATATATCTCACGAGAAGCGGCAAATCCAAACTTACGTCGATTTCCCACTCTCCGCGAAAAGTGGCTGATTTATTAGTTCCACTTTATACGCAGGTATAAATTATACGAGGTACACGAAGGGTAGAGGTATTTCTATTTTACTGAGGCGTGAATTTCACTACAAAAGTTCTAAATAAGTTCATTCAAGACCACTCAAGCTGAGTTTTGGCAAGTCGAAGTGATATTAGATAATAATAGCTATAAGTAATAATACCACACTGAAAGGGTTTCTAGTTTTAGGCTTTTTAGGGTAAGGGTAACATGACCTGTAGGTAAGGTAAAAGGTGGCGACTTTTTGATAATATACGCTTAATATAGTAAGTACAGGGTTATTTACAAAATGGTCTACTAAGCCGAAAGAGGGTGATTCAAAGGATCATTGTTCCATATCGGATAAGACCAACTCAGGGTTCGAAAAAAATCCATTCCATTCATTTTTTGGATTTCAAATTGCAATTTTGTATGGGAAGCTATTCCACACTTTTTGTCGAATTTCGTGTTGATCCCATTGTATTTTTCTTTGCGAGTCGATGTGTGCTAAAAATATTATATTCCGGCTTTTGCCCAAAACAGCCACAGATTTCAATGGCGCTCTCTGTTGCCTGATCCTTTAGTAAACGTGTTTTGTTACTATGGTCTGCATCACGCCCTTAGCATCTTTTCTGCTCAATAACCCTGTATATACTAATTTATTTAAAATTTGGTGGTTTAAGCTAGGTTCACATGACCAGATCAGTGACATGCTGCATAACGAACATTTTTGAAAAATATTAAGTTTTTAGTTACCTATGTTAACGCACTTTTCTATTAGAAAGCCTTTATAGAGTTGATATATTTTTGGTAACTCAAACACAAAATTATATACGAAAAAAACGAGTATAAAAGATTTGTTACAATTTTTTTGTTATCAAAGTGTCAAAGGCTATCGTTAAAAATCCAATCAATTTTTATTCAAAAATAGTTCAAATAGTATCGAATGGAACCACTACCACCGAATGTACAGTAACCGTTGAACCAATTGGAATATATCGCGCCACGTGAGTTCCAATTTAGAAAAACATCTTTCACGTATTGATATCAAAAGTTTTCGATTTCCCGATTCGATTTCAAATTGTTTTCGATTCGGGATGGATTTTTGTTTGCAGTTCGCGTGTGTTCTGGCCGTTCTCGGTAATACTGTATCTCGATTATCCTACTATTTGTTTTCGTTTATTTAGGTTTATTTAGCGCGGGACCTTTGGGAGCGGTGCGCGTCTGATCTAATTTGCGCTTTAATTATTTCACTGAAAATGGATTACGTAATATTTAAGTGTTACTGGCATGAAATTGAGTAGCGAAAAATTATTTTCGAAATATTTTCCAAATTAAGTATTTTCATTGGTCTAAATGCAAATGTTGAGAGCGTTGAATGATTAATCGCTTAGGTATGTTTAAATAATATATGTTTCCTCACACTATACACTTTAAAATCTCTGTAAATAGTGGAACGTGACATAAGGGACGTCTCATTATAAACTAAGACCCTGAATGTACCTACGTACTAAGGCGGAGGGTAGGTGTGAGCAGCTATGGAAAAAGCTCTAGAACGTCCGCAAACCCATTCCAGAAATGCCTTATTTGCTTAACGAAGAATAAATTTTGTTTTTCGCTAAGCATATATGGCGTCTGGGTCTTAAGCTGTTTCTAGATATACCTACTTGTACTAGAGGTATATTCAGAATTTTTTTTCTAATGTACCTAGATTTTCGGTGCGATTTTAGGGTTCTTATTTCTAAAGTAGGTATTTCTACTGCAACGAATGTAGCTAGTTACATTCGTTGCTGTATATGCTATAAATTTTGCAACGATAAAACTGTACTGTACTGTACTATATCAGCCTTTTAAATAATCCACTGCAGGATATAGGCCTACCCACGAAGGGCGATTAGGCCAAATCCACCACGCTGGCCCAGTGCAGGTTGGTGGATTCACATACGCCACTGAATTTCTTCTACGGACGTATGCAGGTTGCCTCACGATGTTTCCTTCCCCGGAAAGCCCGTGGTGTGAAATTCCGTACATAAATTCCAAGGAATTCATTGGTACGGAACCGGGATTTGAACCCACGAACTTACAATTGAAAGGCAAGTGAAATTACCACTATACCACCACGGCTTATATAAAGATAAAACACAACAGTTTATTTCAAAAAATTTTTTTTTTCGGGAATTTATGTAAGTAACTTTCTGTATTTGTGCTTAAGACGCGTCTCCACTGACCAAAACGGCGATTTTATCTCCCCTCTTCCCAGATATCATTGTAACCACCCTTAAATACGGCTCTAAAAAGTAAATGTGCATTTAACGACGTCTTCCGAGCGATATATTTCGACCATAGGTAACGTATTATGAGGCAGGACAGCTTTCTTTATAATAGTACTGTTGCTGCAGTACGTAAAGTAACAACAAAATTATAAACAAAGTTAATCAAAGAGTAACTAAATTATGATAAACTAATGAAAAGCTTATAATGTTTTTCCACCTGAGATTTTCCGGTGAAGCCGTGGATACAAGTAGGACACCGCTCAGCTCAAAATTGTGGCTTTAAATCTCGTATCGATGAGTTGTTCACAATTTTCAATTTCTTATTTGGATTTTTATAATATTAGATTTTCGGTGACAAGCAACATCGAGAGGCAAAATGAAAGAAATTCGAAGAAAAAATCGGTGGGAAATGTGGAACCACCCAATCTACATGAGTATTGAGGTGAATGTGACCCAATAGCTCTATGAAAGTAGGTCAACAGTCTTTTAAAGACTGATACGATAGGTACTGTTTAAAAATATATATTCAATGGTGCAATTGATTGAACGCATGTTAAAAGTTTCAAAAGAAAGATTGAACGTAAGGTAACGTGTCAAGTACTATTATTTTTATTTTAGCGAATTTCGTTTGAAAAAATATTTCGAATAAAATTATTTTTAATTGAATTTTTTACCGAATTTAACTTATATTACATACTTATAACTTATATACTTAACTTATTTGAAAAATAAATATTATATTATCCAACTTTCTTAAAAACAAAATTTAGAGCTCGTTACATTTTTGAGTCCTGCGTCATTTAAGTTCAAGTTGAATTGGCGGTATCAGTTGTTTTACATTCCAGTCTACCCGTGACCACGATCGATGCAACTCGGTCGAAACGTCTGGATGATGAGGTATTTGTTTATCTCGTAATTTTAGGGCGCGATTAGTCCCGTAGTATATATAATAATATCGTTACACGCTTGTTTTCATACAGAATCCCTCCTACCCTCACCTGTATCTTAGTAACTTATTTGCGATGTTACTTAAATACAGGTTAAGGTATTGAGAAGATCTTAGCAACTGTGCTGTACTGCCACAAGGTAGGAAGGTCTATAGGGAGGTGGCCATGTCGATACATTTTTACGATCGTCTGACAGCCCGTTATCTGCCGACGTTTGCATACGGCGAGCTTAAACGAGTTTCTGAACCGTTTCGCATCTATTGCTTCTCTAGGGTTGACAAATAATGATAGAGTAGCATTCAAAATACAACGAGTTTAAGGATTTAAATACCATTTTCGACCTTGGGACGAAATTTATTGGCACACTAGAATTAGAGAGAGACACTCTGTAGAGATCAATAAGTGACGGCGCGACGTGCGAAAAAAAAAACCTTGACAAGATTTTAATAAAAAAGACTAAGCGTAAAGAAGTTCGTGCAAAAACAACACATTAAGTACATCCGGGTTTTCACCTGGTGGTCTATAGTGGATATAATTATGTCCATTGTTTCGATTGGATAGGAATTTAAAATCTGAATATTTTTAAGATTTTAAATTTAAATAAATTATTACAAAAATATAACTTATAAATACAAGCTTTTGAGAACCTGGATATCATGCTAGCCAAGACAAGTAAAACGAGCCCAAACACGACGGGTCTATCTTTTTTAGTACAGAAGTTCCTATGACCACCTTTCGGCTCCATCGTAAGATCAGCTCAATGGTACTATATTATTCCGTTGTCATGCTTATTACATATTCATGCAAAATTTCAGCTCAATCGGAAACCGGGATGTTCGTTAAATTTAACTTGCAAGATTCCACCCACACTTACAAAGTTAAATAAAAGCCTGTAAAATTGAAGTTTATTTTGTCTACTATAATTTTTAGTCAAAAATATATTTTCACCAGATTTTTCTGACTACCTAACAGGTGACATAACTGATGGTTGCCGGGACGCTAATGTAGTTGAAAACAGAAAGCCAGGGAAAGTTCCGATAGATATCCGTCGACGTATTTATTTGTTTGACGGACAGTTTACTAATATTTATTCTAATACAACATATTGTACGAGTATTTACATAATTTTCAGCCGCCTTAAAGAAAAGATTGTTCACAATTAATACTGTAAGTGTAAGGTTTTGCATAAATTTTACTCGAATACCCTTATGATACTTCATAGGTACTCCCATTTAAATTTTATTCAAATAGGTTGATTGATTAAAGAAAAACCTACAATAATCTATCTTTATAGTATTTCGATTCGATTCAAGCGAACTGTTTAAATTCTGCACGTCGATTGCAACGATTGAAGTCAGTTGTGCTATTTTTAGGCAAATACAATGACGATTAATGATACATCGATACAATCACAATATTATTCACTTCAAAGTAAAGTCAAAAAGCCAGGTGACGTGACGGACGCAGCCCTGTCGGGACGCTAATGTGGCCGTGAGCGGGAAACGGAAATCGATCGTTCGTCGCGGGGAAGCCCCGATAGATTTTTATCGACATTTTTGTTTGACGGCCATTTTATGATGTAGTGTCTATTCGATAGATTTTTATCGATGTTTTAGTATCTATACAGTGATTAAGCGGCATTGAATTGATGAGTTAGATTTTAAAAGTTTGTTTAATAATGTTATATTAAGATATATTAAGAGCAATAGACATACATATTATAACACTAATATTATAAAAGCTAAAGTTTGTAAGTGTGTTTGTATGTTTCTTATTTATCGGTGCTCAAACAGTTGGAACAATTTCGAAGTACTTTTAAACTGCTTAACTGCTTCGACTGCCTCGGCGGCTCAGTGGTTAGTGACCCTAACTTCTGGGTCAAAGAGGCGTGGGTTCGATCCCCACCCAGGGCAAATATTTATGTGATAAACATAAGTATTTGCTCTGTGTCTGGGTGTTATTTAGTTACTATCTATATAAGTATGTGTTTAAAAATAAGTATATGTAGTATATAAGTCTCTGGCAGCCATATCACAAGCTTTGCTTAGGTTGGGGTCAGAGGCCGTGTGTAACATGTCCCAAAATATTTATTTATTTATTATTTACAAACTTGAGACATTGTGGTATGTTACTGGGGAGAGCACGGCTAAGGAATCATATCATTTCTACTAATATTATTAAGGCCATTTACCTAACACAGCGGATAACACCGCGGACCGCAGCTAGTTGACTGATTAACCTACTGTTTGATTGATATAATCTAAAACTAATTATGTTTATATAGCTTCATACAACCAACTGTCTATATATTATGCCATTGAAGGCGGAGGCTGGAAAACTGTACAAATAATTTATGCGAACGTCTACCTACATTTTATCAATGACTGATAAGAACGAAAGAAAACCGAATCCTTTGTTTTCGGTCACCAGGTGTTTTATGACCTTAACAAAGAGCCGTTTGATATTCTAAGAAGTTATTTATGATCCCGGTAAGTCATTTAAGATAAGTACTCAGTTATTGGTTAAGTAGTAAACATGCATTTTGATTTTTTAAAGGTGCCTAATACTTTTATTAGTATATACTACGGGACTAATCGCACACTAAAATTACGAGATAAATAAATACCTCCTCATCCCAACGTTTCGGCCGAGTTGCATCGACCGTGGTCACGGGTAGACCTACCCGTCTACTATTTATTTATCTCGTAATTTTAGTGTGCGATTAGTCCCGTAGTATATAATAATAATGTGCCTAATACTTTTGGCCAAGGCTGTATGTATCTACTTACATACCAATATATACGTAGTTTCTCAGACTAATAAACCATTTTGTCATTGTATCATTAAATTGTATTATGTTTTTTTCTCTATAGGGGTTGAAAAACGAATCATCTCTTCTTTCTTTTTCATTCTTATGCCTAACGCATCTTCGCCATAGTTGGGAATCGATAGTTTGCCCGCCCGAGGCGCCGTTCAAGGAGAACTTTAATCAAACCGGACACTAAGTCGCGCCTGCCCAACTAACACAATAAGTTCTATAATAGCTATAGAGCCAATCCAATAATTTCCTAAGGTAATAGGATTAAGTGCTAGAGCATGCTCTGCAACCGTTATGCAACAGACTTAGAGACACTTTGGGCACAACTTTTTGCAGGCTATAGCTCCATATCCACTCCATAGCAGTGGCTAAAAGGTGCCTCAAAGGCTGCAAAAATTCACTACCGCCGCTCTAAAGCTCTTATACCGTCTATTTTTGTGAACAAAGAACGAGTGAATGATTTAGAACATAATATATGACCAAACTATATTTTAACTGTTTCCATCTTCATTCTCTGGATGGTGTTTCAATCCTCTTGGATAAAATGCGTCCGTCAAATAAAGTGAACGAATTCATGGCGTAAATATTTCATTTTATCATTGAATATAATTATAATGTTTATGTGCCTTAATTAAGTTTAAACTACAAACGCTTTTAGGTTTACTGTGCAAATGTATAATGTTTCGTAAGTAATTTTAAACGCGCTTTCGAAATAACATCTCAATGCGCTTAAAATTATACAAAAATTTATAAAATATTATTTTTGATGACTTGAAATAAGCTTTTTTCACATTTCATTAAGTAATAATCGAATAATATATGCAAAGGGCTTTAATAATATCAGTAAAAATGAGCTTATTTCTTCCAAAAACATCATTTATAACCACTAATTCTGCAAGTAAACATCACAGTTGTTTAAAAAAACATGGCGATCTTATGATACAGCCTTAAGTTGCAGTTTTCACCGGAATATATCCATTATGAGAGGTTAAGCGCTAATTTGATCTCTTATAGAGCTTTAGAGATATATGAAGGGATTTTTGTTTCTCTTCTGCTACTTGAACCTTTAATAGAGCTAATATTTCGTCTTTATTGCAGTCTGAAGTGGCATATAGTAGATATTTAGAGCTCTTACGCAGCTGCTTTATATGATTCACTTTTAACTCTTTAAAGCGGCTTCAAGGCATATTACAGTAATACAATCAGTTCATATAAAGCTATCAGTGGTTTAATGTTCTTCGGTAACTTTCTGCAATCGCCTTTAGTTGTAATTAAGACGCAATATGCACTCTTATAAAGATAAAGGTGGCATGACTTGTCCTGCTGAAACTTGTAGTGAATTTTGTAGCTGTAAACATTTTGGCAGCTATTAGGCAACCCAAAACTGCTTCTTGAACTTTTAAACCACCATTATAAAACTCAAAGTAATAAAATAGGCAGCATATAACGCTTGTGTGCTAGTTGGGTGATAATTGCATCCAGTTGTATTGCGTTTGATCCTGGTGATACTGATTTACTCTTGGAACTGATGGTTTTACTTGAAGGAAAGTTTTTCTTTAAATACTAGAAAGCGCAATAGCAAGGGCTTACTTTTGGCTGCTTTTGGTTATTTTACATTACATTATATATTACATTACATTTACCTGCATGTACACAATCTGTTAATAATATTGGTTTGTTGTAAAAAGTCACTAAATCGAATATTTTATTATGAAACTAGTGACCCGCCCCGGCTTCGCACAGGTGTATTATACATAATTATAAACTTTCCTCTTGAATCACTCTCAATCCATCAAAATCCATTGCGTAGTTTTAAAGATATAAGCATACATAGGGACAGATAGACAGGGAAGCGACTTTTTTTTATACTATGTAGTGATTTAACGTGGTTTTTGCACATTTATCTTAAATGGGATATTAATCAGGTTGTATTTTCACCGACGTGGAGACTGTGTTTTCACAAGGAACCAGAGGACTTGACCTTGAGATTAATAGTGAGTTCTGCCTGCTGAAATATTTCCAAAGGAAACCAGAATATATATAAGCTGATATGTAAGTTTTCCAGTACACGCCGATGCAACGACTACAACAAGACAATCTACCGCCCCTAAAAAGGAACTGCTATTGTCATGCGTACGCATCACTTTCCGCAGCGCTTTGCAAAACGGGTTCGCGTAAAACTACAATAATCGGCCAAGTGCGAGTCGGACTCGCGCACGAAGCGTTCCATACCATATGGAAGCACCCTTTAATATATTTATTTTTAAAGAAAATATTTCTGTGAATATTTCAAGCATCTACCAGAACCGTTATAAATATCGAGCGAAAAAAGGCTAAAAATTCAGGTTTGTTGTATGAGAGTCCCCATTATTTTTTTTTGTTTTTATTATTTGTTGTTATAGCGGTAACAGAAACACATCATCTGTGAAAATTTCAACGTTCTAGCTATCACCGTTCATGAGATACAGCCTGGTGACAGACAGACGGAGAGACAAAGAGACGGACAGACGGTCAGCGGAGTCTTAGAAATTATAAGGTACCGTTTGTACCCTTTGGGTACGGAGCCCTATAAATATAACGAGCTCTCATTGACAACTTTGGCCTACTTATAATATTTATTTATTTCTGATTCAAAGAAGGAAAGCCATTTCGAGTAAATCAATTTTATTTCAAAATAGCTCAAAGCTACAGGGAACACAATATTAAGGCACAAAATACCAAGAAAACGTGACAGTAACCTGAAAGGCACCCTATAATACTACTAATTATAGAAGTACCAAATTGGTAGGATATTTTAGTGATCGTTTCATTCAAAGCCTCCTACGTGAGGCACCTACGCCAATTAAACGAATGTTGCCGTACAGACTCATTTCGCTATCTCTGTTTAGACTTGTAATGCAAACAAATGGAATGTTTATTTACCCGCTCTCGGAAATAGCTTTAGATCGGAAGCTATTGTTTCTGATAGTTACGTGAAAAATTTTTGAAAAAGAAATAGTTCTATTCAGAGACTTGCCCAAGGTCTACAATTTTAGCTTATTATTATCTTATTGAAAAATTAGACACAAATACAAAACAAAGGTACTGAAACAAACCTGTACTGTATGTTTGCTTGCTAGCTTGCTTGTAAACAAACCCTTTGATCTCGATTTTGACTTACTTTGAGCGATCAGATTTTCTTTAAACTTGGCACACCTATCAAAGTCCGATGACAATCCATCTATTAGATTTCTAAAATGTGAAAAATAAATATAGTTTTAAAAAACAACTAACACGCTTGCATAGCACATCAAGCTAATGAGTAAAATAATTTGCCCTAACGTTTTGTGCCCTAAATTTTCGTAAATCGAGCGCCCTACGCTTTTTTTACAATACAATTACAGTATTAATATTTTTCGTTCATTATTAGTTTCTGCCTATATTGAAAATCACTTTTTAGATTGATATGCCATGAAAGCATGTATTTTAGTTGTTTTAAACTATATTTATTACAGACTGTCTTCAGAGATTTCTTTTGAACTTATGTACCTAACTATTTTAGTTTACTTTTCAGTGACCTAATCAGTCAGTTTCAGTATTTAAACACATATATACTTACGTAGTCTCCACAAAAGTCGAAAAGTTTTTATTTGTTGTATAAAATTTAGTTTAAGAATTTTGATTGTTTGCAGTTAAGTTGTTAGATTTTTGATAAGTAACTATTGATTCATTTTCTGATAAATTGATACCTACTCGTGATAAATTCACACGAAAGCTCAGAAACTACCACCTACGCCTCACCAAACTATCTACTCAGAGCAAATAAGCACAGGTTATTAAAAAATAACAGACCCAGTAATTGTAGTCTTGTTGCTACTGGGTTGGGTTTATCTTGTTCTAGATACTAGAAGCTAGTTAATTGATGTTCATAATATATACATTATACACACATTCAGTCATATTGTGGCCAATTATGAAGGCACCATCCTAAATTTAATAGCAATATAGAAGTTTTTTCATCAATCACCTCTCATTTAAATGCATAGAATTAAAAAGAAAACAGCAATATTTAAAATTGCTAAGTATTAAATTTAGGATGGCGGCGCCTTCATAATTGGCCACATTATGACTACAAATTTATACCTATATTTTGTAGTTTTGACTATTTCTACTCCTTACTTAATCATATATTGCAACATAATTATGTAATATTTACATACGTTTCTGCTTAGTATAGTAATACATATGATCCTTTGTGGTTTATACTTCTATTGTAGGTTGTTACTGGTTATATAAAAGTCTCAGACAAATAGCTGAAGACTATTATTGTAGCCTTAGAACGCTAAGGCAAATCACGTACTTACCTATCTCATAATTTGTTTTATCTCAACATGTTGGTCTTACAAATGTATGTGCACAGTTGACAATTTTTAAGAATTGTCAAAAAATTGTGTGTTGTAGTATATGTAGATAACAGACCGTTTTTAAGCATTCTTACGTACTCAGGTAACAAATGAACACGCAAATTGATTAAACGTTAAAAAAAACTGTAATTAATTCCCGAAAAAAAGGTTATAATATATATTTATACTGGATTACATATCTGCAAGATTTTGAATTTTTTTTAATTGTTTTCTAATGATTGATGTCGTACATTGGAGATTCAAAATCATTCATTAAAGCTCGAAACATCCTATCGGACGCGGCTTACGGACGCGACTGACAGCCGCGACTAATAGGTATCTAGACTATGAAAGTGCACTGAGCCGTGCACACTATCGGACATAAGTCGCGGACGTCACCTTCGGACGATCTTGAGCGATCGGACGTCCGAGAGCAATCTGGCACACCGGATGTTTTAAGACTGTGCACATTACTAAGTCGCGGCTGTCAGTCGCATCCGTCAGCCGCGTCCGATAGTATGTTTCCGGCTTTACGTTTATTTATCCATGAGCCCTCTCTTAAAGGTCAAGTAATCTTTTTCGAAAAGCAACCGAACACCGGCACCGTGTCAAATTCAATCTCAATGCGATTGTCCTCCTAATCTTAAGTACGTAAAACCTTCGAAAATCCAATTAAAATGTTCCCAGCAGTTTAATTGTGTTGCTGATGAATGGCCTAAGTTTCTGATATCAATACTTAAGTTGTGAAGTTTGAGTTAAGTTCGCTCCAACCTCTGCTTGAACGCGTGTCAATCATGTCTGAGTATTTCAACATTGATTAAATCAATCTGTCGGAATATTTTCATTAAAATTTAATTGGATTTCTTTAAATCTATGTAGAATAAAAGTGAGATTTCTATATTTCTCACAAATGCCGTTGCGGTATCCATGGTTGTGGCAGTGGAACCGAGTTTTATAAACTTTTCTGAATAGAATTTTACAATATTTCGACGTATAATAGAAATTATCGTACACATCATTGTTGGTAAGAATGTAATGCAAATAGTACAAAAAAGACAATGAAAAACATTTTCAAATTTTATATGAACACCGGATACAACTTACGATTATTAGAACGGTCGAGCCGCTATGCGTCCGACCGGTTTCAGAGTAGTTAGTACTCCTTCTTCAGGAGTGCGCGGGCGTTCGTTGTTGGGGGCGCGCGGTTTCAGAGTAGTTAGTACTTCTTCTTCAAGGAATACGCGCGCCCCCAACAACGGACGCCTGCGCACTCCTGAAGAAGGAGTACTAACTACTCTGAAACCGGTCAGACGCATAGCGACTCGACCGTTCTAATAATCGTAAGTTGTATCCGGTGTTCATATAAAATTTGAAAATGTTTTTCATTGTCTTTTTTGTACTATTTGCATTACATTCTTACCAACAATGATGTGTACGATAATTTCTATTATACGTCGAAATATTGTAAAATTCTATTCAGAAAAGTTTATAAAACTCGGTTCCACTGCCACAACCATGGATACCGCAACGGAAATTTTTCATTTTTGCATGCATCGCACACGGTGGTCGCTTGTGGACGCTTTTTTCTAGCGTCAAAGCTTGTAGCTGTAGCTATACCTATGCTCGTTTGGGATTAGGCTTACAATTTTATTGTAAAATTCCAGTATAAATATATATTATAATTTTTCGTAAATGGTGAAGTATGGTGAAAAAAGGTGATTCAAATGATTGTTGTGAACAACTTTGGAACAACATTTATCGAGGGCCAATTAGATATTCCAGAAACAAACAGCCGTTTTGATATTTAGCAATTTTGTATTTATCGGGCAGCAGACATTTTTCTACTAAAATCCGGGTTGACCTTGTAATAAATATGATTTATTGTAATGGCCTGAATCACCCTTTTCCGGCTTTGTACAGCCTATTACATATCTCGATAGAGACAAAACCACAAATAATTATCCAACAACCAACGCATCGAAAATCAATAAGTACCTACCTACAAACGTCAAAGCAAAATTGATCCGAAGAAATTTAATCCTTCCTATCTGATCCGGGTGCTCTTCACCTAATCCTCAAAGTTTGTCTTACGGTTTATAATATTTGGATTAACTAGGAAACGAAATTCGTGTACGAGTAATTTAAGTTAGGATTAATTGGGAGGCGGCAAGAGCCCTTTTGTGTTCCTCCTGAAACCTGTCATGTTGCGCCATGGCTACTAGACGGTACTTCAGTTGAGAGGATAAGAAAAACGTCTTTTCTTGAAATTCAGTGATAAAGGTAAATCCTCGATGACACAGGGCTAGTTTATAAGCTACAAGCGACCGAGTTTGCGAGTAGCTTGTAAACGTTACGTGCCATTGAGCTTTTTTACAATCTACCTACATTTAATTTTGAGTAAATTAACTACCTGAAAAAGTAAGTTCGATTGATAAATCATTTCATTGGTTATGTTGCGCAAAAATCATGTATGTTTAATTGGACAAATAAACGATTTTGTATTTGTATTTGTTTTTAACCTCCCTCTAATGTAATCACGAGCTATTTTACCGTTTTTATTCAATTTTACTGTGGATTTTTCGGTTTGTTAGTGAATATGACGGAAATGACTTCGATGTTTTTTTTAACGGGCAAAAGTGCCTTTGTTAACTACAATAATATGTTTGATATAAACAATATTGTATTTTTGGAGCTCTAAGACTTTTCACACTTGTTTTTCTAGACGTTCACAAATTTTAATGTCTTTTTATAGCTGTTTTGTTGTATTAAGAGCTGTGTTGCAATTTTTGCATTTTTATTGCAAAATAATGCTCTAGGACTTATGTTAACCATTTAACCACGTCATGCGTCAGAGACGGCTTATGAAAACTGTGGCCACCCAGCCTATACGAACTTACTTATTTACTCTAGAAGCGGAGTATGAGCGACAAACATTGACACGGTGCAGTGTAAGAGACACAATTAACTAGTAAGATGCCTCGAGACAGATACAAAGGACGTTTCTAGAACACCGCAACGTCATCTCCGCAATGAGCTTTTTCACAATTAGCTGCGAAGTGGAACTTTGCAGTACGTAAACTTGATTGTTATTTTTGAAAAAGATCCTTGTTTTTCTTTACTAATAATAAATTACTTTGTCGCTGTAGACGCATGAATGAGCCGACTTAATATTAAGACAAATTGAATTGACTTGAATTACATAATATATACTTAATCATAAGCATATAGCATAGTGTACATCGAATGAAGTTTATTGAAGGAAAGATCAATTTCCCAAGACACAGGAGCCATTGACTGTGCCCTATTTTGGTGAATAGCTCTCGGCTCTTTCTAACAAGCAAAACGTACATAAATGTACCTACAATTTTTTAACCAATAAATGATTTTTGTTTTTGGTTTTATGATCTTGATATCTTTTTGATGTTCTTGCACTGTTTGATGCTTGTTTAGAAATGTATAGCCAAATATATTGTTGAACCTTATTTTTGGGGTCTCTCTCAAGTCTTATACTTTTGAACGAGTGATTTTTGTACATTTATTTATACAAAATATATTATTACAAAATTCCGATCTTGCCAATGGCACTAACGATTATAATGAAATTTATTACTAGTAGTTCGCCCCGGACTTGGAGCTCACGCTATTTCTATTTTATATTATAAATACTTAATGGGATTTTTAAAAAAAGGTAACAATATTTGTATGAAAGTTAGCGATTTATTTTAAACAAACGTTGAAACTCCCGCAGAAAGTGGCGCCGTTTTTTTGCCTCTTTTTGTCACGGCCCTCGTATCTTCGCAACCACTGAACAGAAGATGCTCATATTCTAATTTAAAAATTCTATACATATATACTACGTTCATGCTAAATTTCATGGAGGTCGGTTGAGCGATGCTTGAGTTATCGTCTAACAAATATACATACAAACATACACCCAAGTGTCGGCTCGTCTCAGTAGACTCTGAGACCTCACTTACGATCGGTCAATTAGGTAGAAAAACTTTTTGTGTATAGGTATGTATATGTAGACGGTATTTTTAAAACAACTTCAAAATTGGTTATTTTTGACCAACAGAACGGAGGAGCCACTCAATTCGACGCATATATATATTTTTTTACGCGGAACTTTTTACATAGTAGTCCGATTTCAATAATTCTATTTTTAATTGGAAAGAGTACACTTTTGAATTGGTCCCATTTATCAAAATCGGGTGAGCCAATTTTGATAAATCAACAAAAATGTTAAAAATGCTACATCGATCCGTGCGAAATATTTGCGAATTCTGTACACGGTTGAAGTCTGACATACCAGTTTTTGCGAAATTTAATTATTAAATCTTTAGTTAAACTGAAGCTCGCTCGCTCTCTGATAATAATTATTATGTTTGAAATTTCTACTCTACAGAGTAAGTAACAGAATGTAGAACACGTTGGAATATTAATAAAGAGAAGTGAAATATTAACCAAAGTGCAGTTTTCTTAAGTTGGTTGTAGAAAACAATTTGTTGTGCACTTAATCTTCAACTTGCAGCTGTCTGCGTTTCACTGCCGACTATTTAAAAGTTTGCGTATAAATCGTGGGAAATAGGAAAAGAAAGGGGTGGTAAGGGAAGGGGGGGTGGTACTCGTTCCTGTATACACATGGCATATTATATACGAGTTCAGTAACATAGCAATGTGTTATAGCTTATTTTATCTATATTATGGTGGTGACGGTTTAAATTTTAGTACTTAATAAAATTGTGATTTGATTTTTTTTGAGAAAATCTATGGTGTTTATGGTGGTAAATCATTAAAGACTAAAATTGAAAATAAATTGTAAGAGGCCTTCAAGTGGCTTATAAACTCTGACACCAGTGCTAGGTATGCGGCCTATACGAGCTTACTTGCCCACTCAATTCAAAGAAAAAATCAAAGGATGCGTCACGTTTTGGGATACTTTGTCAAATAGGAGGAACCAAAGATGTGAAGTAGAGAAAGAGACATAAGGTAAAAAAAATGTTAGGTACATATATTTCGTATAAATAAATTAATTTTATTTTTACGCACTAACACATTTTTTTATTGTTTACAATTAAGTTATAAGCACTTGATAATGAGAACCATATTTTAAAATCTTTAATTTCTAGTACGCGACATTCGAAGATGAGAACTTATCCGCCTTTTTTTGCGGAGGATAAAAAACGAAAATAAATCGTAATAAAGTCCACGTGAAAACAGAAAAACCACGTGCTCTAAGCACAGGCCGTTTAACTAGTACACTCAATGAAACAAATCGTCGAATAAAAACTGGAAAAGTTAAATGAGATACGAGCTTCGCACTTTTGTTCGTTGTATCAGCATTTTTTGTTTCGAACTATTGTAATAATATTGTAATCAAATAAAAACTGAACGTGGTTGTTATGTCTTAAAATTATTTCAATAGGCTATTTGACTAGTTTTTGGAAATCGTTTTAAATTATTCGTTAGTACATGATAAGCACACTACATTTATATTTCCGAGAGATCTACTGTATTAGCAATGAAAATCAGTGTTAAAGAATAGATATTCAAGATCCCACCAAAAACGACATTCTGTAATAGCGCTGGTCTTTGACGTCACACACTAGTAAATAACGTTAGTTAATACCATGACAAAAAATACTTTGAAAGTAACTTACAGATCCTGTAATATGACTCCGAAATCACAAAACACAAATTACACAAACGACAGTCAATCGAGAAATTCTTGTTTACTATTTTGTGACGTCACCAGAGCTGCCGCCCTTTTTAGACCGTTTACGTCACAGATAAAATATCAAAATAATATCGTATCGCGATTTGCGAAAATAAGACATATTTTAGTTTAAATAAAGTAAAATAAGTCTTTTTCAGGCTATTATCTTTAAGGATTACCACAATCAGTAGTATATTTTCAATGTTGTCAAATAGCCTATTGCTAGAAATAAGTTCGAATTGGAAGCCATAACAGTGTGCAAATATACTCAAATGGGTTATGTTTTTAATGTTACAAATATTTATCATAGCCTGTTCATTTAATTCCGTATCACGTAAAACCGTAACATTAGGTACTTTGTTAGAAACCATATTCAATACATATATAAAAAATATTAGAAAACTTATTTTTTCTACATAAAAGTAGTTATTTTGTCACGTATTTTACATAAAAATACAAAAATAAAAAGTAAAATATAATATTTTAGACTCACCGTTCGTATGTCACTTTCTGCTCCATTGGCGAGGTATTGCGTTTGCTTTAAGTTAGGTGCTAGTAGTTGCCTGAAACAAAGGAACAAGCCATTATTACTATGAACAAAAATTCATATAAACTTAACATAAACTTAAACTTAACTATACAAGTTTAAAGGATTTGGCACAATGGATGCGTTTTACGGTCTGCGGGCAGGTCAAATTGAACGCCCGTACGCGACCTATCGTTATTTCTCTGTGATCCCCGGTCAGATCGCATATCTATACAAAATATATAGAGACCGACAACGTTGTTCATACATAATACGAGATGCGTTCAATTTGACCTGACTGTATCTTCTTCATGGTACTAATTTAATGTTTATTATCAGCTTACTAGAGTTCTTGCAATATAACTTTTTTATCGATTTCGCAAGATCACGTTTACCATCAGGAGGGTTTGTGGTCAAGCGCAGAAATATGCACGATACAAAAAAAATCTGACAAGTGCGACTCCGACTCACGCAGGAAGGATTCTGTGGCGTACGGGAGCCTCCCTTAATTTAGTTAATTTCATTCTGTAGCGTACGGGAGTCTTCCTTAATTTAATTTATTTCATTCTGTAGCGTACGGGAGCCTCCTTTAATTTAATTTATTTCATTCTGTAGCGTACGGGAGCCTCCCTTAATTTAATTTATTTCAATTACCCGACTGCTAAGGATTATTGTGTTTTTTTAATTATTTATTTTTGAAGTGAATATGTAACTAAATATTCTGTGAACATTTCAAGGTGTCTACTTGTTGTCGATAATAATATCGAGCAAAAAACTAGAATAAAATTATTATTTTATTTTTTTTTATTTTAAAACTCACGGGTTGCCCCCGATCTTTGAAGGGCATTGATGGGGCCGAAACCAACACCAAGGGGCCCTTTTACAATCGTTATTATTATTTATTTTATTTGATTTTTATTTGTTGATTTTTTCCTCACAATAATTTACCAACTACCACGTAATTTATGTTCAACTTCAGAAAACGTTTTACAAAACAACGGAAAAACGGAAAACGCTATTTAATAAATATATTTTTTTTATATTTTGGGACATCTTACACACGGCCTTTGACCCCAAACTAAGCAAAGCTTGTGATATGGCTGCCAGAGACTGATATACTACATATACTTATTTTTAAATACATACTTATATAGATAGTAACTAAATAACACCCAGAGACAGAGCAAACACTTATGTTCATTGCATAAATATTTGCCTTGGGTGGGTATCGAACTCACGCCACTTTGACCCAGAAGTTAGAGTCACTAACCACTGAGACACCGAGGCAGTCATTAAATCACAAGTCGGCGTTCTCAGAATTACTTTTTCTCCAGTATATTATTGTTTGAGTTGTGCGATTGTTTAATTTGCTTGCAAACACTTTCTAGTTATAAACGTGAATGTAGAAAAAACAGAAACTCAGTACGGTTACTTAAATACTTTGCCTTGACGACGCGACGTCTTCACTATCACTACATACTTAGTATAAAACAAAGTGGCTTTCCGCTGTCTGTCTATCCCTATGTATGCTTATATCTTTAAAACTACGCAACGGATTTTGATTTGTTTTTTTTAAATAGATAGAGTGATTCAAGAGGAAGGTTTATATGTATAATATGCCTACCGTGCAAAGCCAGGGCGGGTCGTTAGTTCATATTATATTAGGTATAAAACTTTAATGAGAATAAATAGTAGAAGTCGTTTTCTTGTTTGTCGTGTCGATAAAGTAGTATTAATAACAAATATACACATATATAGTTCCTTTATAACATTGATTTATAACAATATGTACTGTCACTCAAAATATCTTGATAATTGTTTTCTATACCTGAGGGCGGCACCGACACATTTTTAGGACAAAAAAATAAATTTTTATTCATGTGATTTCGTATCCTTTATCTGTTTTACATCCATGGTTATAATTTTTAAGAGGAAAGCGAAAGTTGAACGTTTTGCGCCGCAATTTTAGGCTGTTTATTGTCCAGTTTATTTGAATGTGAATCGAACTTTACTTGTCCTCTTTGTTATTCTTGCTTTGTGTTTTTTCGCTGTTTCAATGACATTTATTTGGTCCATTTTGAAAATGGGAGTAAAAGAGACTCAGTGAAGTGCAATGAGCTTGCAAACCAATACGAAAGATCCTTTTTCGTTTTCATTTGAAATTCAAAATTGTTTCATAAAATACAAGCTTACAAGATACCTACACTTAACGGTAGAAAGATGTACACGGAACACCAAGTTTTTGGAAAAATGTGTGGTAAAAACACTACAAAGATACATAATAAAATTAATATTTGTGAATACGATATTGTTTCCGTGAGCAGTGGCTATTTAAAAAAAAAACTAATGAAACCGTTTTTTCTACGAAAAAATGTCTACTCTTGAAATAAGCGTTACATAAAAAGAAATGACTGCGGTCGTACAAACGGTTAATAGTTTGCAAGTTAGCACACCTAGCTTACCTACGCATTTATTGTCCCCAAAAGCTCGTACCTACCTATTAGCCGTTTTGCCTATTACCTATTATACATCCACCGTACAATGGCCTACATAATACATTAATATAACGTTACATATGCCAGGACAATAGGCCTTCGCTATACTCGCACAGGATATGAAAACAATAGCGCCCAATAATCGCATTTGACGGGCCGCGCCGACCTCGGGGTCATTAATAGCTTTAAACGCCCTCTAGTGACGCATGCAAGAATAAATTGACGACAAAATATGAAGAATAACCGACCCTAGTCACCAGATTTTAAGTCTACAATCGCCTGGGAAAATATGCTTTTGTGAGCAAAATTATCGGAGATTTTAGACGTCAAAACCATCAATAGGTTTCATGTTGCCGGTACAGAGTAGCCTTTATTAAACAGCTTTTTGCTGTGGCAACGATAAGAATGCTTGTTTTTCTTCGGAAATTCACTTTGAAATTGCAAAATGTCTGAGAAAGAAAGGAGCAAAGAAAGAAATTAAATTACACTTTCAAAACCTAAATGAATTTCCTAACTATTTTAACTATTTAGTTAGCCGTTTGAGAAACGAAATAGACTATTTCAAATACCTAGTCAATAAGATCAACTGTTTGGTCAAACGTCAAATACTTACTTACTTTGAATCGATCAGTTGTTTTTGTTGCTATTCTAAGCTTAATTTTATTGTAAAATCTGTGAAAAAACGTTGAATTAATCAACCTATGTAAAAACAGTTTATAAATGATTTTTAACAACCTTTAGGCAGCGCTGGTCTTGTTTAAAAATAAACACAATATGGCCCGCAACCTTCACGCACTTAACGATTAAAAGCTTACGAATTTCCGACAAACTCAACATTTTCAACATAAAGCCCGTATTTCCAACATCCCAATAAAATAATGCCCGCCATTACATCGTTACATTTACAGCGCCGCAAACCGTCGATTCATAGACTTCAAAGGAAAATTCACCTTTGCCGAAAAAAAAACCCAATTTTTCCTCACAAGTTATGAATTCAAATTCTCAGTAGGTAAGTACAGTCGGCTGTACAATCGTGTTCGTGTTTTATGCTGTTTATATTTTTCCTGAATATTATGCAAATGCTTTGAAACATTGTTCATGGAAGGGCTTTTATTTATTTAAAAATAGAGTTCAGATTCGTACGACCACAACCTATATCTTGTGTTTTGGTGATTAAAGAGAAACGTAAACTTAAAATACGGACTTCTTTTTCTCACACATTATATTCAAATTTATTTATTGGTAAAATAACACCGTGGCCTTAATATTATATTTTATTACTCACTATGATTTTCTGAACTAAGTATAGTTTTTGAAATACGTAGGTAAGCCGATAAAATGTTTAACCATACTCTAGCAAAAACTAGGTAAAGTAAATAAATTAGTAAATAAATATTATAATATTTGATTACGTTTTTTTATATTAAATATTATAATATTTGATTACGTATTTGATTACGTTTGACGTATTTTGATGTGATTGAAGTAAATTTCGAGTATGTCGAGTATTTCGCAGAACAAAAATTGATAGTTTTGATGTACAGAATAAGCTCCTAAAAGGATGCTAATTGATTAGGAAGAATCCTGTACAATACAGGACTAATCACGTACTGTCTACCCGTGACCATGATCGATGCAACTCGGTCAAAACGTCGAGACGATGCGGTTTTATTTATATCTTATTTTTAGTGCGCGATTAGTCCCGTAGTATCTATATTAGAATAATAGACAACAAGATTTTGTAGTGACAGTTTTGTTGGTGTTTACTAGACGGTGATATGGCTTGTGTCCACGAATAACAAATTGTTTGTATTATAGTTTCTATTTATTAATTAAGAGATAGATGTAGATAAGAAAAAAATAAATCTATATCCCATAAAAATTATAAAATTTTTACAAAATAAGTTCTAACTAAATAGGGATTAAATCACGTGATAGCAAACATCAATCAGAAAGTGTTACGTCACGACCCGCGAAATAGCATCGTCAAGAAGGTTGGATTTACATAGATACTTCTTGTATAAACCTTCTTGATTATCGTAGTAGTTGACGTTTTCACTGTGACTGTGACGGGTTGTGACGTCATTCAAGACGCCATGACACTATCTACGTTTTCGACATTAAATTAAATTATTTTATAAAAATACAAAATACATAATGTACATATTGATATTTTATTAAAATAAAGGATTTTAGGGATAAAATAGATATAAAAGTATATAATTAACCAATTTTTTAAATTTAGTCAACTAACCTATTGACGAATCTGCCGCTGACTGTACACGTAACCCGCAGTAAAATCACGCAGTGCGATAAAAATAAACATTTTGTGTTCGATGTCGCACGAACTACAGTAAACAATATTTCTACACCACATTTTTCTCGCATAACGAATATTTATGTGCGCCTGGTCATGTATTCACGATAGACTGGCTTAGAAATAACAAATGTGCTATAATTTCTCCAAGTTTCAATGAAGTATTAGTAGAAGTAGCGAGATATAAGAGGAACTTTGGTCCGCAATTTGCTGTGTATTGTTTTGTTCAATAAATTACTCATTGCGCTCGTAATTATTTTTCTTAATTATTGACATGTAAAGAAATATATAGAAGATGACTTTTCGCATGTTTTTAGTTTGAATGGGAGCTATTCTCATTTCACATGTTTACCTCGTCCGCTCTTGTTGCAAAATATTACAAAATGGTATCATAATATGACGCAAGTACTTAGATGGTATAATAGTAGCCTTGGTGGCTCAGTGGTTAGTGACCCTGACTTCTGGATCAAAGAAGCGTGGGTTCGATCGCCACCCAAGGCAAACAGGTGTTATTTAGGTACTATCTATATAAGTAGGTATTTAAAATATGTAGATGTAGTATATCAGTCTCTGGCAGCCATATCACAAGCTTTGCTTAGTTTGGGGTCAGAGGCCGTGTGTAAGATGTCCCCTAATATTTATTTATTTATGAGTGCATGTTTGATTTTTGTAAAACCTTATAGAGTGAACTTTAGGCTTACTTATCTTCAACTTAACTCATTGTGACCGTTCTTTGCCTAAGATACTATAATAGTTAGCATTTGGACAATAAAATAATAACTCAAAAAGTCGTACAAAGTTCTAATTGCTCTAATCCACAGTTTCCATTTCGGCTGAACAAATCTTTCCGAATTTGTGCCAAAACCCAACAGTTACGTTGGGGCGATTTTTTTAAAGTTATGACGTCATTTCCTCACCCACTGAGCGGGGGAAATGGTGCCTGAATCTATAAATAAAATGTGTCAGCTGGGAACACAATAATTTATTTGGATCCGATTATGAATATTTACGGGAACAATGGTATGCTTGTTGTTTAAGACAAAAACTTCAGTAATACATAAATGCCAAGGTTCATTTAATAAAGAACTGTCTATTGTCATTATTAGCGATATTTGTACTTGTATATTTTAATGTGATCGTTATTAGTGACGAATTAAGGTTGATTTTATTCCAGCAAAATACATCTGAAGCGACATGAGGTCCATTTTTTGCTAAGTTATAATCAAGATAAAATATGTAATGACAAAGTTGCTAAATCAGCAACATTGAAAGGATGTCAACCGTTTAAAAGCATCGTCAGTGGAGCCCTTAACAGTTATACCATTCACTATAACTTTGTCTAGTTTTAACACGTCGATAAAATTATGTCGTGGTGCACATAATAATTTAAATGGTATATGGCCATTATTAACAATTTTTTTATATTAAAGTATAGAACAGGTGTTACCCACGGTTTATTTGAGTACATTATTGGAACTATAATAGTTTTAATCGCATTTAGCGATATTTGAAAAAGATTGGAGTAAGTACTAGCACAATGCATAGTGCTATGCGAGACGAGCCTGCGTGCTAGTACTACAATCTTTAAATAGGATCCCCAAATGCGATCGAAACTATAGAAGCAGTAATCTACTAAAATAAAACGTTAATAACACCTGTGCTATACTTTGATTAAAATGCGTAATAACCACGCTAGTTTCCATAATCAAATATTAACATTTCCTTGTATGAAAGAAAGCCAAAGTAGAATGATTGATCTACGAGTAACAACTATACAATGGTTTTGCAGGTATTTTAGCTGAATAATTTTCATAAATCAGGTCGCTCTACATGGGCAGTTTTAAACTTACACTGTTAGCCACACGTGTACTTAATACCAGCTTTCTGGCTGTTTGCTAATAACCACAGAGCTCTGGAATTTATGTTTCGGAGCTGAGAAAAGTTTTTGGAGTTTCAACGAGATTGCCAACTATGATAATGAACATTGGACTGATGAATAGTTGGGTACGTTCTTGATTAGTTTTTAAATTGGATAAAAAATGTTGTTAAAACTGCTAGAGTGAGCTTGGTTTGTTTTTGAATTGGATAATAAAATCTTTCTTTTTGTGATAAACGTTTCAAAAATTAACGCGTTCGCAGGATTTGAAACTGCATCGTCTGGGACTCCGGCCCAGATGCTCTGCTCCAATTAAGCTAAGACGCACTCTGCGAACGCACCGAATTAGTGAGTGTTTATCATTTTTACCAACTACTACATTGTTGGAAGCGCCATTTGTGATAATAAAATGTTGTAAAAACTGCTTGATGAAAAGAGACGTTGTTCAAAAGTGGGACATTGTATAAAGTGGGAAATTGATTTTGTATAATCTTAATTAAACCCTGATTATTTCTTGTGTCAGAGGGTCATTAAATGATTTAAAAAAAACGATAGAGTTTCTGCAAAAAGAGTACCGTCACGGCGTTACAGTGAACTAACAATAAGATTTTAATCAACAGCCAAGGTACCAACTATACTTGGTAGACGCGAGCACTGATGAAAACCGAATGGGTGTATACCAAGTCATTCCTCATACGAACCGCCAGAATGTGGAACGCTTTGCCTGGGTCTGTCTTCCCGTTAAAGTACAACGTGGGTGTCTTCAAATCCCGAGTAAATATGTATCTTCTAGGTAAGCGTGCTACACCCTAGACCGCACATCTGCTTAACATCAGGCAGTGTGTAGTCAAACGCGAACCTATTCGGAAAATATCAGTTTTAGTTGTACTAGTAATGACATAGCAGAGTTATCAAAGTAACAAAATTTGTAAAATCGCACACGGGCGACCTCACCTACGACGTTTTTATTTTTGCACAATCTCTACCACAACTAGCAGGTTTTCTTTCACTTTTACTTTAATAGCATAACCTTTGTAATTGTCCTACGTCTGTGTAGTTCCGCAACTCTTCGCCGCAGGCTTCTTATTATTATTCAAAAGCTACAGAACGCTCCGGAGGGCACAAAAATCCCTCCTTGGAGCCTTTAGCCATACATCTCATCAGAAAGGGGCCGCCCGCACTCTCATTTACAACCACGCACACGGGCTATAAGGAGATACGACTATTTAATTTTATTATAATTTTTTTTTGTTTTTCGCAAAAGCTATTTTTTTTGGCAAATGTCATACGGTCGTATTCGGTATCATACTATTTCATACGAGTTCATAGTACATACAAGCCTTAACTATTTATTATAATATTTTTGACCGACGAACCACCGGAGGAGGTGTACCATTCGAGGCGTATATATTTTTTTAATGTATAAACACGCATAACTTTTTTCATAGTAGTCTGATTTCAATAATTCTTTTTTCATTGGAAAGAATATACTTTGGAATTGGTCTCATTTAAATTTTATCATGTCCATTGCCGAACAAAGGCTCAGCTATGTTCATCACGCTAGCCCAGTGTGGATTAATAGATTACATAGGTACGCCATTTTTCTTCCACTGACTTAAGTAACTACTTTACCTAACAGCCACTGATGTGAAAATTTTTACAAATTTTCGAAATACCTCATTAATTCTAGATCGAAATTTAATCAACGACATTTAATTCTAAAACGAGTGCATACTTTAACTAAACCACCATGGGTTCAGAATATTTATAGAACAATATGATAATTACTTAGTTCGAATTTTAAGCTAACTCTGAATGAAAATCTTACTAACCACCTACAAAAAGACCTGATCCGTCTAAAACACAAATTCGTCTCCCGGATCCGTCATTACGAACAGCTACCAACTTTCGCAATTACTCTGATCCTTTAAGAAAGAAGTTTTCCAGCCGTCCTGACAGTGTGTGATATAAGTTACAACGCGCTAAGCCTGGCCTCATTAAAAGCCGTGTATTTGAGCCGGCAATAGCTTGATTATCATATTAAGCGCGGCTGCGGGTACATTAACATGGATCCCGGGATCTCACCTGGATCCCGGATTCTGGATCCCAGTGGATCTTAAGTAGATGTGGACACGCGAGGCGAATGTGAGGTGATTATTCTTATTGGATGTCTTTTACGCGTTGTGCGGTTCCTTGAGTAGGTTTTAGTATTTTTGTAAAAGAATCTTATCTTAGTAAAGAAAGTAACGTGAATTTTCGCTCACTTTGTACGAAATAAATATGTTTATAGGATTGTCTAGTTTATTTTGCATAGATAAATGAAGCGTGCTGTGTTTATAGGTACTCCACCTAGTGAAATGGGGGTAAAAAGTAATGATAATCATACTGTGATAAAATGACGTCGCACCAAATTTAATAATTTAATTTAAATAATCTCTACAATAGGTTAAACGCGTAAAAACTACAATAACTGCAAAAAACTAATCACGGAAGTCCTTCACAATATGTCGTACGATGATAAGGAAAAAATGTTGTTTATAGTGAAATAAGATGAAAATGCTATCTTTAACTATCATATTATTATAGGTATACAAATTTCGCGTGCAATTTTTAAATATTAGGTAGACATATATTTTATAGCTTAGTCTCCATTTTTTTAGTAATGTATAAAACATCAGGTAGGTTTTTATGTAGTACGTCAAACGATTGCACTGTAATCAGTTTTAGAAGTATTTTATTTAGTTTTAGGTAGCAAATAGTTATTTTATTTATATATTTAGCATTTTTTGCTCTTTTTAAGCCTGAAACACAGGTTTAACCTAGTTCAGGCAATTGTGTGTGTGTTTGTGTGTGTGTTATTTATTAAATGTTTTTGCTTTTTAAGTGTAATGTTGACTTTGATGTTTTTTTTAAATAAATTATTTTATTTTTTTATTTTTTTAATGAAACTGTAGGAAAATCTATAGACGAACAACAAACCAATAAGCTAAACAATATTTTTACAAGCTTTTACTTAACTTGCAATGTATGTATGTATGTAAGTTCGGGTGAAATATTGCAAGTTAAACTTGACCAACCTCCCGGTTTTCGATTAAGCTGAAATAATTTTGCACGCATATGTATATTGCGTGACAATGCAATATTATGGTACCCTGGAGATGATCTGATGATGGAGTCGGAACGTGGTCATAGGAACTCCTGTACTAAATGCTATATAATATCCAGGATCTCAAAAGCTTGTATTTTAAAAGTTGTAATTTTATAATAATTTATTACTATTCTTTGAAATATTAATGCAGTCGTCAGTATCAAAGAAAATCAACAGAACAGTAAGTAAGGCGTTAGTAGTGAGTCGTTTTTCTACTTGTTACTATTAGAGTATCAAAATTCAAAAAACATTTCAAAATAAGTTGACTTTTTGATATATTTACAGAATTTCCAGCTTTTGATGGAGCTTTTCTGGTGAAGAGAGACATAATCTGGTATCAGAGCACGCCGCAAGCAAACGCTTAGTTGAAGAATAACAATAAATCCAAACAGTTCCTTTTGTAGCAGAAATACTTGCTCGGAGCGTTTACTCAGATCACAATGTTCTCGGGGAAAAGCCCGAGTCCTCGTTTTTCCTTAATCCCTGATATTTTCGCATAGTACACTGAATTCTGCGGGTTTTCTCGTTATTTTACGGAATCCTAAGTTTTATATTAGTTATTAGCAACTGAAATTAAGTTATCAAGGCAAAGTCTATATGGGCCATTGATTCATATTTTTCCTTTATTTTAGACAATTTTTACAATCGGCCTTAATGAAAATCTATAGAAGAGGCATTTGTCTAACACTGGACATCCTGCGGTCTAAACAATGATAATGATGTTACTAAAATTACTCAAAAACTCTGATTATATTTTTATTTTTTACTGCTGATGCGTCCAGATTTGCTGAATTGTAAACAGTTGAGTTACAAAGAATATCTTACAAAGTCGTCCCAGACTTTGTACTGTATCCTAAACGTTAAAAACAATCGTAAGGATTCTTTCTTCTCTTCAAACAGAGCTGACGTTCTACGGCCTAAATACTGTGGTAACATTTATATTCCTTAAGCAAGAATATTTCAACGACGGTGAAGATATATATTTAATGTATTTCTGATAACTTTTTTAATGTATTCCATTGTAAATACCTATTAGTAAATTATTATTAATCTTATGAAACCTCTTTCTAGGCATAATTAGTTCAAAATTTCATATTTTCTAATTTGACTGTTTTCAAGGTCGCCATCACACCGCAATAGTTTACAATCAATGTCAAAAGATAACAAGATCCGAAAATATGAAATTCCTTTCAATTTGACTTGTTATCGAATAAAATAATAGGAAAATCATTTTCCAAAACATATAAAGCAAATTATTAAATACTGAACAAGGTAATGGCCCAAGCTCTGTATATTTCTGAATTATCTCTTTATTAATTAAATCCGGATAGTTCTCACGAAATAGTAATAGTAGTGAAGATAATTACACGCGAATTTTAATGAAGTAATAGTCATTAAGTTATTGCACTGGAACCATTAAAATTTCTGTGCAAAAGTAGATTATAGGTTAGAAACGTGATATTTTCTTTCGCTATTATTAAAAAAAAACGTGTATTTTTCTTACTCACATAGAATTTTGTTTTTAAACTTTCGCGATTTGAACACATTATTATTTTATACTACGGGACTAATCGCGCACTAAAATTACGAGATAAATAAATACCTCCTCATGCATCGACCGTGGTCACGGGTAGTAAATAAATACCTCCTCATGCATCGACCGTGGTCACGGGTCTACCCGTGACCACGGTCGATGCATGAGGAGGTATTTATTTATCTCGTAATTTTAGTGCGCGATTAGTCCCGTAGTATAAAATAATAACACATAGAATTGTTTACAAAATAAACTAAAAAGTAACACACTATTTATTTGCAGTAAAATAATAGTGTGATCTTTTCGGTTAAGATTTGAAGATGCAGGAAGACAAATGTTTTCCGTAAACGGAGGCAGCCGGGCTGGTACTAATGCCTCTTTTCTCATAATCTTGGATTTATAACCTCGCCCGAGGTTTCGTTTTGTTTCGCTCTTGGCGCATGTTGCAGTTCCCAAGACTGATAATTCATAGAATATACTTCTTACTGTATTTTTACCTCCTGAAGAAAAACAGTGATATTTTGTTAGGTTTGTCTAAAGGAAAAGCAGTCCTATCGCGTAGAACATTTTTGAGAGAGCTGACTCGGCAAACAATGTTTTGTCATGTAATAAAATATCTAAGCCACAGACTTAGAGAGCCACTTAGCATAAGACCTATTATTTATCTGATTTACCAAACACACAAAAAAATCGTTATAGAGAAGAAAGAAGTTCAATAACAAATATACGAAATTTTTATACATTAAGTACCTAAGTTATTTTTTTATTTTATTTTTTTTATTTCAAATAAGTTTGCGTTTAACTACACACTGCCTGATGTTAAGCAGATAATATATGCGGTCTAGGATGAAAATAATAAATGGCAATTTATTTTCTACATTTAATTTACTATTCATTTTTAAAGACTTGCCTACAACGAAATAAAATCACGAACAAAGCTTAAAACATGGCATAAATATAAAAAAAAAAAACAATCACACAACCTAAATCTCCGCACACAAGCAAACAAAAAGCAATTACTTCGCCGTACGGGAAAGATTACTCGTATAAACCTACGTTTTTATATTCCACTTGAAGTTCATGACAAATGCCTCTCTCTGTTAAGGGTGGATCCCAAGATGCTCCCATACAAATTACTCCAAATCCGTATCTTGTACGTAAAACTGCCTACTTAAGCACCCTTTAAAAATCCTTCACCCTTTCTAGAAGTCATAAAATGGGAATAAAAAGTTTATTTGAGCGAATCGTTTCTTTCAAAGTTCGGGATTTTGTCACTTATTCAGAATTGCCGAGTCTTCTCTTCATCTACCTCTTATCTATGCATCTAAGCGTTGACTGTGTAAGTTAAAAAGCAAAATGTGTTAATACAAATTTTCACAATTTTTGTAAATATCGATGATAATGTTTGAATACTTCTTACCTAACACAACCCAAAATTTTCAGGAGACGAAAAAAACGTTTTATTGCTTATTTATTTCTTTTGTACTTTGTACTCCTTTGAACAATGTCGCAAGAGGGAGAAGGCTTATGCCTTGCAGTGCACAGTGGGTTGTAAGCTGTAATTAATGATGGTGATATGGTTTTGTCTCTTTTTTAGGGTTCCGTACCTACCTCAAAAGGAAAAAAAATCCGGACAAGTGCGAGTCAGGCTCGCACATCGAGGGTTCCGTACAAACATATTGTTAAAATTATTTAAAACCTATTTTAGCAAGTGCTTATGAAGTTTTTTTATATGATACCTTACATGATACGATTTACTCACTTTGAATTTTGAACCCATATTTTGTGAATTTTGAGGCCCTATTTTTATGTGATTTAAATAAAAATGTACAGTTTTCAAAAATGTAGATTTATTCCTATATGTATACTCTGAGACAATGCTCTTCGCCAAATTTCATAGTTGTATGTCAACAGGAAGTACCCGGTAGGTTTTGATTTTTGTGAGCATTGAAATATGCGTTTTTTTACAACATAAACGGCTCTAACTTTTTAAAACGATAACTGAGAAGTTTTTTTTTTACACAACTGCAAGAGACCATAGATATACGTATACAGTTTAAATGTCAACTCGATATCTGTACGTGTTCCCGAGATAAAGAGTCTTGACATACACACAGACGGACAACAAAGTGATCCTATAAGGGTTCCGTTTTTTCCGTTTGAGGTACGGAACCCTAAAAAACAAAACATTTTGTTATTTACGAAATTACCTACATAATAAAGATGCTCATATATAAATACTTGTTCACAAATGGCTGACGTCAAAGTGCCCGTTGTCATAGAGATGTCCTTTTGGATTCGCTCAGACGTGAATGTAGCCCGAGGTGAGGTCACATCACTAGAGGACTAGTGGGTCGAATGGAGTATTGATATTACTCCTTATAGAGCTGCTGAGCTATATATAGCCACTTGGACTCTTGTTACGCAACGCTGCCTGCTACGTGAGTGTCGAATAGTGCACTTCAGTGACATTTACGCATCGATGCTTTCCATTTGTGATAGTTTCTTCGGGTAGTCAGTCGTCCGTGTAATTTATATTTCGTATTCAAGTATTTGCTGCCTAATATAAGCAAGTTAAAGAAAGGTGGCGCGCGCAAGTCCAACTAAATACATAAAATTTAAGATGTTTGTCAAAATTCTGTTCTCATTTCCACATTAATTCAACAAGATTATTTTTTGCAAAAATTAGGATGACCGACTTCACCCGTGCACAGAATTCGCAAATGTTTCGCACGGATCGATGTAGCACTTTTCACATTATTGTTGATTTATCAAAAATAGCTTAGCCGATTTCGATAAAATTTAAATGGGACCAATTTCGAAGTATATTTTTTCCAATAAAAAAAGATTTATTGAAATCGGACTACCACGAAAAAAGTTATGCGTGGTTATACATAAAATATATATATATGCGTCGAATTGTATACATACCTCCTCCAGTGGTTCGTTGGTCAATAAAATAGAAAGTGTATGCTATTAAGAACACCGCTGATTTGTTAGAACATACCGTCAAAAATTTTGTGCTTACACCCTGAAGCTGTCTATCTGTGTAGAATTATACAGTGATGTGACCAATTTGAGTCGTTAGTTAGAAGTCGATAAGCTCATTATGACATATTTATACAACTAAAATAGAGTACATATACATTATACATACACGGTTTCATAGAATAATTCGTTCCTTCTATTTGCCATTTGTTAACATGTGTAAAAGCTCATTATAAGGTAGCCTCGGTCTGGTCACAGTATAAAAGGACGTCAAAATATGATATAGCTTCAGCGAATCGTTTAATTTGTGCGAAAGGTTTAAAGCCAGTTATGAAATAAATGTCCAAAATTAATCGGCTAACCATTTTATGATGCGGCTCACGCACGGCTCATTAGTGGCATTCATACAACAGCAATTTTGTGGCTTATAGCACAAGATCAAGGCGATATAGTTAGAGTTTAGGGTTGACATTGACGTTTTACGTTCATTAACCGACTTCGAAAAAAGAGGAGGTTCTATGTTCGTCTGTATGTATTTTTTTTGTGTGCGTTCATCGATAATTTCACCAATTGTGAGCCGAATCAAAAAAATCTTTTTTATTTGAAAGGGTACTCCCGCAAGGTACCTACCCCATTTAAATTTTACAGAAATCGGTTGAAACGTTTTTGAATAATCAAGAATAATGTAAACATTCGAGCGAATTATTCAATTTTTGCACACGATGGAAGGCGGTTTTACCATATTTTGCAAGAAATAATTATTTTACGTACATAGTTTTGTTATTTTATGTATAGGAAGCTCTCGAATCGGTTTTATAGTTTTTATCGTAGCAATTAAACGTCCAATTGAAGGTTTCCGTTAGTTTATTGTTATTTGTAAGTTTTCGTATGTGAGACTCGTAAAAATATTTCCAAAATTATCAAATGAAACATCAAACAAACAAATATATATTTGTTTGTTTAATGTTTCATTTAATGTTTCATATATCAGAAACTAGATTTTGCCCACGGCTCCGCCCGCGCGGTATTTTGACTTTTGTGCTATCCCACAGGAACCTTTTATTTTTTCGGGATACAAAGTAGCCTACGTCACTTTCCGGCCCTTGAACTATATCCATGCTAAAAATGAAGTCAATCTGTTGCTCCGTTGCTGCGTGAAAGAGGAACAAACCAACAAACTTTTCGGATTTATGTGGAAAAAAACTAGAATTTGTTTAATTTCTGAATAGAAATGGTGGCATTTTTTAAGTCAAATCGATTTTCATCGCTACAGCTTATGACTTGGGTCTCATAAAACAGCGGATGCGGTGCGATTGCGGTGCGCTGCGTCATCACGAGAGCAGTTACCACCGTGACGTCATCAATCGAGTAGAGGCTGGTGACGTCATTAGATAGATTCGATGATAGTCTGTTAGAGCCCGGAAATTGAAAACGAATAGAGTGCATTTCGGATACATTTGCGTGCGAAACGCTATATTTTAGACAAATAATTTTTAAGCGAAAACTAATACTTATTTTTCACAAAAAATTCGCAACACCGACTTTCACCGTGTATAGTACGTACCACCAAAGATGAAACTTGAGAAACCACTTTGATTTGTTATAAATATACAGATTATGGATAATAAATAAAATATACAAAAATTTGAAAAAACGTTTAATAGATATACAAATTCTGGATAATTAGTTTGTACACGGCTGTACATTCGCAAGATCCCCCACCACTGACGCTCGTCAAGTCTCATCTTTGGTGGCAAGCATTATACCAAATTCGAATAATTTGCACGAATCGATGTGACATCTATGTACATTTTTGTTGATTTATCAAAAATGGACTAGCCGATTTCGATAAAATTTAAATGGAACCACCTCGGAAGTACATTTTTTGAACTACTATTTTTTTAAATCAGTTCACGATTGGCGAAAATCGTTGAAAATACACAACAAAAAATACATATCTACAGACAAACATAGTACCTACTACTTCTTGGAAGTTGGTAATAAGAGGAAAATTGTAAGACATCTACGACCTACGTGTATGTATTTTTACCTATCTAAGGCATGACGTCTTCTAAATAATTAGGTTTATTATAAAAAAAAAAAGGAACACTGGCCAGTCAAGAATTGTCTCGGTAATGTTTTGATTATAATTATTAGGTTGCCCCTAGAAAAAAAATATTTGTTGTTTTCGCTAACCTATACTTTACCCACTGTTAATAAACAAATCTTTAAACTAGAAAAAGTGTTGGTCTCAGACTAAACTAAAAATCTATAATAGCATGTTCCTCAAACAATTATGTTTGCCACACGCAAACCGAACGAAAACTAAAATGGAAGTTTGTAAAAAACTTCGATGGAAAAATCCATGTTTGAATTTTTGAATTTAGTATGCCGTTTTCCGCGTGAACGTTGAGTTCGTTAAGGAGTTTAATCTGCGTACTTTTTTTCGCTTTACGCGATCTGGCCCTCTAGGATGCGACCCACGAGAACGATCTTATTTCGAGTAAAATAGAAATATTCCGATACTTCTACCTCCCCTAACATGACAACACACTTATTTCGTCAGTTTTTACTCTGTGGTGTAGAATTCTCGCGAATGATTTATGTACCTGTGGCACTTTCGTCGACAAACTCTAACATGTGCACGCGAATTTAGCCGTATTTTGACATTTCACCGCGAATATCTTTTCGTCAAACTTTTTGAGGACGAAATACTACGAGATAGGCAAAACTAACTAAATAAACAACCAGCGTTGCTGAATTGTGAAGGATTTGTTAAATTACGGGGTATTATCTCCATTGGAGATTGTTGTAGGGATAGATATTTTATTGTGTCGATTTAGGGATGATTTATATTAGGACGGGGCGGGTGCCGGACGGGCCGGGGACGGGCTGGACGGGGCCCGTACGACGCCCGTACGACTCATGTTCCATACATTTTGTGTAAAAGCTCGGACGGGCCCCGTCCGGGCGTCGTACGTGCCACAACAAAAATGTATGGAACAAGCGTCGTATATGCGTTATACGGGCTTCGTACGGGCCCCGTTCGGCCTATCACCGGCCCGTCCCGTGCCTGCCCCGTCCTAATATAAATCATCCCTTAGCGAGGTAGTTTTTTTAAAACAGGTTCCGAGCTGAGACTCCTTCTAGATTGCAATTTGGCGAGGTATCAGTTTAGATTGGAAATTGGGATATTTTTTCTCCCCGGTATAGAGAATTTTACTTTGGGTTTTCGTTAATTAGGAAAATTGGTATTGGTAACGCTGTAAATATCAAACTTACAACAGCGCACCGAGCTCTTGAGTGATACTCTCACAGACTACTAATGGTACTACGTATCAGACAGAAATCTTCAAACAACCAATAGCGGGCTGATATTTTAGAGTTTGACATTTATTTATTTTTTAAAACATGGCTACCAAAATGGCGACATTACTTTTTTGGCTCCATAAATATTTATCAATTCCTGTACCTATGCATAATATTCAATCCTTCAATAAGTTTATATATTATTTTACTATATATTTATTGATATAGATATATAGAAGTTAATTTATAAATAAAACTAAAAATACTTCTTCATGTTTATTTATCATTCACATCAATTTCTTTGGACATTTTTAGGTTCACTTTCGTAAAATAAGGTTTTTCAGTTTTGCACAGTTATTATTGACAGTAGACACACTTGAGTCCTATTTAACTATTATGGAATATGTTGTATCCTAATTATGCTTCGCTTGCAGTTGTAGTACGATACAATATTTTACAGGATGCAAAAATACACTCAAAGACCAATGTATGAACTCCAAAGCATAAAACACAAATTAATTTGTGGTTTTGTAGCAGTTCATTTCAAGGTTTCAGTCATAATATAAACTATGATGATCATTGATAATCGTATAAGTACCTTTGTGATAATCACAGAGGTATCTCTGTGAGGAATGGTTTTCCTTCTTTATTGTTATCTGTTGTATTTCTGTTGTCAAATTTTTAATAAAATGTAACCTTCTTCAATGGAAAATCTGACTAGAGTTCATATTTTTCATATGTCTTTTTAACTCATGTTGTATTAAAATTAAATCAATGGATCTCTTTTAGATTATCTCGATAGACCACAGACCACAATATTATCCCTTTGGAATCACTGGGGTGCATTTATGCACTCCACCTGACGGATGCCCTAAATGGGTGACATAGACTTAGCCTGTTTTTTTTTTTATCATAAACTGGAGAGCGTAAACGCACCCCTGTGTTTTGAATGAACTATATCAGTGTTGCTTCATTGCAAAATTAAATATCCAAATTATTTAATCACAGGGCGACACTAGTTTTTCGTGACCATAGATCACGATTCTATGACACGAATTTACTTCACACGAATTGGTATTTCGGACGAAATAATTGCTTCGGGTCGCATGCTAAGCCGGCAGGGCGCCAGTTGTTGCACTAGTTTTGAGTACGTTTTTACGCCGTGAATGTCTCTTCTAGTATGGACTACGAGGAGACAAGAACTGATGATCTAGATATTCAATCAATTTTTTTTTTCATATTCCTAAAAACAAAATTGGCTATAGTACCACCTATTCACAGTAGATAAATACTCGTATTTCCCATATGTGCACAACGTGTTTTGATTTTCACATTTTCTACATATAGGTATAAACTGTGAAATTATTTATTTACATATTTTCTTGAGTCTGTCTTTCTTTGCGGATATAGTTTAGGTCTCTCCGAATTTAGAGCAAACAGGCTCATTCTTAATGTATTAAATTTTAGACTGCATGATACTTACCTACCTATCTTGCATAAAAAAATAAAAGCTTATTTTTTAAATCCATAGAAAAAAAATAACTTATTTTTTTATCTCTCCGATATCAGCCGTTAGTGCTTTCGTAACATTTCTAAAATATTTTCGTTATCCTAAATAAAAATTTAAATGTTACTAAATCAAATACAATATTACAAAATATATCGCAGTATTGTTATTATATACTACGGGACTAATCGCGCACTAAAATTACGAGATAAATAAATACCTCCTCATTCCCCTACCCGGGAGTCTACCCGTGACCACGAACTGTCTGCCCGTGCAACTCGGCCGAAACGTCGGGATGAGGAGGTATTTATTTATCTCGCAATTTTAGTGCGCGATTAGTTCCGTAGTGTATAATGATAATGACAGCAATTCGGCGACACGCATTTATAGTTTAGTTTTCTCTAAAATAAGTTTAGTCCTGTCAAACTAGGTTTTGCTATTCGGATGTCTACACGATTAAACTAAATTTAGGTCGAATCGACTAAATCGATTTTAGTTACTCAATTTGGTCAAAGTGCATTCGGCGGCCCACATTTTAGTGTGATATACGTCTAAGATTTAGTTGTCAAATGTCAAAATAGTCGTCACGAAAAACATGGCGATTAAAATTAGTTTGAGGAAGTTGCATGTGTTTTATCGTCGATTTTCGCAATTAATCTTGAAATATGGACGAATTTATTGTGGCAGCAACTATTGGAAAGATAAGTAAAAAACCCAAAAACCTGTTTTTGCTTGATTCACTAAACAAGTGAGAGTTAATTGTGTGGTTCATCTAGTTCCAAATTATTTTCTGATAGAAGAGGAAAAAACTGTATAGAGTTCCAAAGACAGGAGCTCAACAGTTAATAAATGATCTTAATTTGAGAAGCACATCTCGAGAAGGCAACCCAAAACAATTATAGAGGTTGTATGTCATGGTTTTCCATTCAGCATGTCTGCATAAGCAAACTGAGTATTGTAATCAAATATCATTTGTTGTGGATTCTTAGTGCTATTCACTTTTTTGCCCAAGGCAGTTATCAGGCTGTTGTTGGCCTAGACAGTTTATTGGGCTTAAGCCAGCCAACCATCAGCAGATGTCTTGAGGTCACAGTAATGCAATCGTCTCACAACTGTGCCCTAAAATCATCAAATTCCCAATGACGCCAGCTGACAAACTGCAATGACAGAGAACTCTTTTTATTCAAACCATTTGATAAGTCCTTAATTACCTAATTATTCAACAGTCAGATAGATCCTTACAATAATTAACTCATGGATAAAGGATTAGTGGTTGCTCCGCTAGCGGAGCTTAACAAACTTATAAAGATTGATAATTATCTGTATAATCATATTGTATATCACATTGCAGATTACAATGAGGATGGTATGGAAGATGAGCTGTAGCAAATTGAATCAGCATTTGGTGCAATAGAAGAGATATGATGGAGATTAAGATTTCCTGTCGGTAGCTGAATTGATATGCCAAAAATTTAATTAGGTACTAGATTTTTCTAATAATGAAAAGATCATAAAAATGTATTAATGTACTTACATAGTTTATTATTTGTTCCAACAAAAATCACTATATTTTTTAATACATAATAAAAACATGAAAATATGCCTACTAATATGGTTTAGGTATTATTTCTTCCAGCAAACATTAAACAGTAATTATATTAAATCACATTGCAGATAACAATGAGGATGGTACTGAAGACAAACTGCAGCATATTTAACTAGTTCTCGGAGCGATAGATGTGTCATCTGACTCATGATGATCAAGATTTCTATTTAGAAGCGAGATTGATATCCATCCATCAGCCAAAGGACGTCCACTGCTGGACATAAGCCTCCCCTATGGAACTTCAATAAGACTGGTTGGAAGCGGCTTCCATCCAGCGCGATCCTGCGGTCTTAATGAGGTCATCCGTCCTGGACGTCCTATGCTGCGCTTGCCAGTATGTGGTCTCCATTCGAGAACTTTTCGACCCCATCGGTCACCAGCCCTCTGCGCTATGTGCCCTGCCCATTGCTATTTCAACTTGCCAATCCGTTGGGCTATGTCGGTAACTTTGGTTCGTCTACGGATCTCCTCATTTCTGATTCGATCTCGCAGAGGGACTCCGAGCATAGCCCTCTCCATAGCTCGTTGGGCTACTTGGAGCTTACTAATAAGGCCCATAGTGAGAGACCATTGAGATTGAGAGATTGATATGCCAAAGTTTAATTAGGTACTAGATAATAAAAACGTCATAAAAATGTACTTATATGGTTTATTATTTGTTCCAACATAAATTAAACAGTAGTGTAATAAATAAAAAATAAATATAATCAATTTATCTGGTGAATTACCCTCTGCCGCACTAAGGTACCCCACTGGTGGTACAGATTCTACACCTTCATTTTTTATGTGGAATCTGTCACACCAGGTTTGTTGAGTTGTATTAATTGTATTAGTTTTGTCTTTCATCTAAGAATTAGATATTTAGCAGGTGAACACTGATTTACTAGAAATGATTTATATAGCTTTTTCTCGTGGCTATATTTTGACTTTTGTGCTATCCTACACAAACCTCATACTTTTTTGGGATAATAAGTAGCGTATGTCACTTTCCAGCCCTTGAACTATATCCATGCTAAAAATCAAGTCGATCCGTTGCTCTGTTGCAGTGTGAAAGAGGAACAAACCAACAAACTTTACAGATTCACAATATTAGTATGATTTAGAATGACATCACATTATTTTTCAAGTTACTCTTAACAAGTGCTTTCATTGGATACCCATGTAGAAATGCATAAAAAATAGCTAAGGACTAATGCTACATTTGATCTTGACCGACTGGATCTATCACAACTTGGTTGTGGCAGATCAGAATACAGGCACGCTGTGGGCTGGCTTTGTGCCAACTGGCTTGTGGCTGTCTCCGCAGGTTGTCTTGCTGTAGGTTGTATCCTAGTAGAAAGATCCCATTATCCTGATGTGCTTAGTGCAGGGATTGTCTGCTCAGATGGTAATTGCAGTAAACCCTGTGAAAAAAATTTTCATTCATTTTTACTTAATTTAATTGTATACATATACTGCTATAATATATGTACTACTATTAAATGCTATATATATATATATATATATATATATATATATATATATGCTATATGTATGTACTGTATCAGCCTTATAGAGTCCACTGCAGGACGTAGGCCTACCCACAAAGGGTGATTGGACCACATCCACCACGCTGGCCCAGTGCGGGTCGATGGATTCACATACGTCATTGAAATTCTTCTCCGGACTATGCTACTATATCCCGGTATGCAGGTTGCCTCACGATGTTTTCCTTCACCGTATTCAGTATAAATATTAGCAGTTAACATGTTTCCTTTAATAAGTATTATTCAAGTAACTTGCTTTATTAATTGAATGTAAAAATAAATAAATTACCTGTTGTAATACCTTTGGACAATATTTATCAAATTAAAACCATATTGTGATATTCATTTAGGTAGTATGTTACACAAGGGATACTGGAATTGTTTTTAAAGAAATAACAATTTGAAAACATACACATGCTGCCATTCCTGCACCATCCACGAGGTTCAAGGTTCCTGCACCGCCCTGCTGCAGCAGAACATTGAGTTCACTGGCCGGATTTGCCAAGAACTCGCCAGCTATTGTAAATCCAAATAACTTGAAAGAAAATTAGCGACTACTTAGGATTTATCAACAAGAGATCTACTTACTTGTTGGCGTGGAATCGCTCCAAGCGATGGATCTCCCTTTGCTTTTTGCTGCCGCGTTTCTTATTATGTTTGTAAAAGTCTAACGTAGTGATATTAAAAACTCTTTGCGAAGAATTTGCAGTTTTTGTGAAAATGCGAACTGAAAAATTAATTGTAAATAAAAGTGTTGCCAAAGTAATTTACCAAAATTTGCGATAAAAGCCAACAACTTGTATTTTACCTCAAACCTATAATCATATCATAGATATAAAAGCTAGTGCATTCCACGGAAATAAATAATGTAAAAGTCTTATTCCAAAATAAAGCGAGTTGCGCCGTTTTTGGAGTAAAATCAAATCAAAATCATCGTAACAGATTTTAAGTATGACATGAAAATTAAAATAGAAAAGAGCACTTGTTATCGATATGGCAACATATTGGGAGCAGCTATCATGGATGTAATACTAAATCCTTGGCAGTTATAGATGTGCCACAGATAAAATAAAAACAGTAATTAATGTTTTGTGCCATCTAGTGAACTATTTCCGAACTAATATTGCTACTCAACACTAGATGGCGTAACTGGCGTTACTTAACTTAGTTCTTTATGGTGGACGACTAAAATCGGTTTTAATTAAGTTCGAAGAAAACACCGAATAGCTTTTTGCTAGTTTTGCACTAAATTAAAAATTTTAGTGCGACTAGTTATAGTTTCGTGGAATGTCGCCGAATTGCCATCAATGTGTTCAAATCGCGAAAGTTTAAGAACAACATATCGCAGTATAGCGATAACCCAAGCATCACACCACCTGCAGTTGAAATTATCTCGGAAACACTGAAGCGAAGTCCAACTGAAGGAGAGTGCATCCAGGCTTACAAGCTTAAACCGAACCTGTGTGTGCTCACACGGAACATGACTGCGACAGTGCTGGACACATGACTGAACCAATTTACTTACCATACGGCGATGTTTGCACTGAAATTACAACACTGGATTGTATTTGAATGTTTGTTTTAGAGGTGACTAACATAAATTTTACAAATGGAATCGAAAATACTCTCAAATTATCTTAAATTCAAATAATATTTTTGATTGTATTGGAAGTTACTTACAATAATAAGCCTTTATTTCGTACCTATGTAAGTTCGGGTGGAATCTTGCAAGTTGAATTTGACCAACTTCCTGGTTTCCGATTGAGCTGAAAATTTGCACACATATGTATATCGCGTGACAATGCAATTATATGGTACCATGGAGCTGATCTGATGATGGAGTTGGAAGGTGGCCATAGGAACTTTTGTACTAAACAAGATGGACACGTCGTGTTTGGGCTCGTTTTACTTGTCTTGGCTAGCACTCTGCTGCTACTTGATATCGAGGATCTCAAAAGCTTGTATTTAAAAGTTATATTTTTATAATAATCTATTTCCTTAAATAATATTTCTTTGTTTTAACATATAACTTAATTTTTACTTAAATTATAACATTACTACTTCCTTAAACTAGCTTTAAATTATATCTCTCATTTCAGAGTTCCGTTCGGCAACTAGCTCTTTCCAATGAAGCCTACCAGGGCGGATCTTTTTCACTAATGACCAGCTGTCAATCTAATTTCTTCTTCCTAACTCTTTGTACATATTGTGACGCAGTAGGCCGCGCGGTAATAACGGCTAGTTGTTTACACCTAAGTGCGAGATTTAAGGTTCGAGACCTACGAGATAATTCGCGACATTACTCTAGGTAATAACAGATACAAATACGCCGGCCGACCCTTGGGGATCAGTTTTTTGTCTATCGTCGAAGCGAAAACATCTCGTGTTCAAGTGTGGTGTCAGTGATTGTGAAGTGACTAGTTTGTGTGTATTGTGATTTTGTGCAATAAAATGCAAGGTGATTAATCGGCGTTTTAATTGATTATCCAATAATCCATCTCGTAACAATATTTTAAAAAGAAGTTACTTACGACAGTTAATTTATATTAAGTCGAGCTAAATGTAATAATCAAAAGCCGCAGAAAAACTATTTCATCGGGATTTTATCACAGGTTTACATTTATTTTCATATCTGATTAATGTTATTAAAGACCACATACTAAAAATAGCAGCGTATAAAGGTCTTCTAGCTAATCTTTTTAAAAATCAATGAAATGATGCAGCGATACACGTCTTACGTCTACACATACGTTATACCCTAGTAATGACTGCATAAACGTGGAAATGAACACACGAACGAGATAAAAACAAGCCTGTAAACTCACTCCTAGAATAATACAACGCGAATATACTCAATATTCATCAAATTCAAACCAAAACAACACTAACAAAAGTGCCCCAGTTAACCTGTCCAAAAACTCGAACAATATTATCCCTTTTAATCTGTATAGTGTACCCCGTCCAAATACCGCATTTGTGCTAGCTCCGTTTGCATTCTGTTCCGACGCGACAGTTTTGATGAATAATATAACACGTTGCGTTCTAGAGAGGCCATTATTAAACTCAAAATTGCGCGCGTTATGACGATGTCGTCGGCAAATCTGCGCGAGATGTATTTGGTTCGTTGTGTTGGGTTGCTGCATTTTATTCCGTGTTTTCGGTCCTCGGTCGGGAATGAATTCCTTAATTGTGTTTGGGCGATGCAATTTTTTTTCTTTCTATTACTGACTAATGAATAACGACAAGCCTAATTAAGAAATCCGAGCCATTTTAAATATTTGATTAGAAATATAATTAATCCTGTATGTAAATAAATACATAACTAGATACTTATTTAACTACAACAAATCATAAATTTTTCTTCAAAATAAACTACTATAATTAGGACTTTCATCATCATCTATATGTATACAGAGTTATTTCTAATCAATTAGCATCCTTTTAGGGGCTTATTCTGTGCATCAAAACTAACAACTTCTGTTCTACGACTTTTGTCAAAGATCAAAAAAAATTTTGCTGTCCCATATAAAAATATAAATCACCCGTGACAAAATGTTTGGAATAGCTGTTTTTTTTTTAGTTTTGACAAAAGTCGTAAAACAAAAGTTGTTAGTTTAGATGTACAGAATAAGCCCCTAAAAGGATGCTAATTGATTAGAAATAACCCTGTATATTCATTTTTAGTTTAAGTGTTTTATTAATACTTATGTTGATTGTATACAATTATAGTATTTGTGATTTGTTTTGAAGATAAGGGTGACGTCCACAAGTGGTATATTATTCAGAGAAAAATCGAACCAAGATGATATATACATCATTTGAAAGCTTGAGTTATGGGCTTTTCAAAAATATTTAATTTTATTTTTTTATCCCTCCACTTTTATTTAATGTGAAAAATAAATTGTATGAAAAATAATAATACAGCTCTGTATTATTTCTAGTTTGGCAATAATAAAGTGCTTTTATTGTTATTTTACTTGCATTCGTAGCTGATTCTTCCACATTCATCTTTTAATTTGCTAAAATTAAAAATTATAACCTACCAGTGTGACCAGTTAGTAGGTACAATGTGACAAAAAACACTCAAAACTGTGTCTAATTGGTAAAAGTGCTTCTAATTTACAATAATGGAGGTTATTTAACCAGGGTTAATAGATATAAACTACCTATTGAGCCAAATATATTGAATTATCCTAATAGATTCAAAATAAATTTAAAAAAAATCGGAGGGCTATTTTTTGGTTTTAACTGATGTAATAGACTCAGAAAAATATGGAGTTTCTCGAAATGTAACGAGTGTTTTGGTTAGAATTTTTGATTATTATTATACCAGCCTCCATACATTTTGTGGACATGTCCTTTTTGAAATATAATAAAAAATATAATTTATAATTATACTAATCTCGTGTTTCGTGAAAACTGCGCTAGTTTTATTGATCATAGATTATGACGACACGATTTTAACTTGGCAAATCCTACTCCTACTAATATTATAAACGCGAAAGTTTGTGAGTATGTATGGATTTTTGTTACTCTTTCACGCAAAAACTACTGAACGGATTGAGATGAAACTTGGCAATAGTAATGCTTATACACCAGAATAACACATAGGCTATAATTTATAATGATATCGCGTGAAATGAAGTTCGCCGGGTCAGTTAGTATTATTATAAGTAACACGTCCGTTTTAGAGAGGCGTTATAAAACTAAAAATTTACCATATCGTTGGCCAATTTGCGCAAGATGTATTCCAACTTTTACTGGTGAACTAACCTCAATATCACGAAAAAAATAAACCAGAATTCAAACACCATTGGCAGTAAACCGCTCAGTACCGTTAATAATCTTCCCGCCCGGACCGCGACAGGCGAGGACCGATAACCGTGAAATCGAAATGAATTACGGTTAACTCGCTAATATTTGATTTAGCTCTGTACATAGATGTCGTGATACCGGTTATTGCGACGCTCGATGTTAATTTACCGCTCTGCGTGATTTATTTGAGTGTTTTAGTTCGGTTTAAATTGTTTTTGGCTCAGAACAGGAACATTGATTTTATGCGAAAAATCGAACATATTAAAATGTGTCATTTTAAATATTTAATGTAATATCTTTTCGGCTGCCACAGCTTATGAAACACCCAAAAATTTCAGATGTAACTAAATGACACCACCATTTCACATAACATACGAGCCCTGGTACTACTCCGTTGTAAACCCATCAGTAGTGGTTATCTTAGAACAGACAGTGCTAAAAGTATTTTTACTATGGTAATCGCTAAATATTGAGATGCTATAATAAAACCTATACGCGAAGATAGATAGACTATAGGCCCAATTATGTAGGCGCCATCGTAAAGTTAATAGCAACGTAAAAAGCGTACGCTCTATCGAATGCTTAAAGTGAAAAAAAAAATAATAATTTGATAATACAACTATGATGGCGCCTGATAATTAGGCCTTTAGTCTAATAATTTAATCCCACGTAACCCGTCTGCACCGCACAATTATATCTTGCGAAGTTTTACCCCTCGTAAAAAAAACTTGATTAGGTGTTAATTAGCTTAATGTTACAAGGAACCCTTAACTAAATTATTCTATACTACAATGAGCGCTACACAAATTGAAAGATGGGAAGTTAGCCGCAGAGAGCTGCGCAAACGCCAAAATATAGACGTTAGCGGGTGCCAGAGAGACGAGACGCCGGCGCACACCCGCCCGCCAACCTCGTGCCTTCCGCGCGCTCCCTACGCCCGAGCTCACTACTTCGAGTACATCGCCATTTGTATAGGCATTGTGCACACATGCGCAATAATTAGCGAATCACGGCGAAGTGTCATCTGCGGCTAACTTCTCATCTTTCAATTTGTGTGGCGCTCACTATACATTTACTCTGTACTTACCGTGACTTTACTATATCAGTCTTTTGGTAGTCTACTGCAAGACGTGAGCCTACCCCTACCCACGAAGAGTGGATGGGCAATATCTACCACGCTGGCCCAGTGCGGGTTGGTGAATTCACATACTCCATCAAATTTCTTGTACGGACGATATGTAGGTTTCTTCTCGATGTTTTCCTTCACCAAAAAGCCAGTGGCATGAAAATCCGTACAATTCCAAATTACGCATTGCTTACCCAAATCACACAAAATTACCCGAAGAACTCATTAGCACGGGATCGGGATTTCAACTCACCCTCATGATTGTAAAACGAATGTCACTATTACTAAACCACCACGGTGAACTAGTAAACTACTTTTTAATAAATGATGTTTAAAATGATTATGGAAAATTCTCCTAGCAAATATTTGATTTTATACTCCAAACTTATCTCAATAGACAGCCAGCAGCGTCCCAGCGTCAAACAATCCCGACCTCAGCCATTGAATTCCATTTCTGTAATTCCGGCGATGGGTTACCATCTCGATCGTTAATCACAAGTCGCGGCGGGCGTGCTCGAGAAACCAAACAGCCACCTAATTAATGTACGGAGCCTCATTCGAGATTTACCAGTAGGCCTCGCAGGATACGCTGCGTTGTTATGTTAAGGGGATTTTATTCGACGAATTCTATCTCGCTCCCGCAAATCGCTATAAATAAAAAAAAATGGTTGTCTGTAAAAACGGTTTACGGATGATAGTATAAGGTCACAATGTCATAATCATAACAAAATATTGATGAAATGATTGCACCGAACGTGTCTTTCACTCGCTCGTGTAGTGAGCGTAACGGGACAATGAGCGTAACGGGACAATTGAGTCATTCTAATTCGTGCGTTAATAGATTTATAAGACGTCGTCACGTCAAAAATAAAATACAATTTAAAAAAATACAAAACCGATACAGGGTAGCTGTTAATTTATTCATAATACTTTAAAAATGTACTAAGTTGTGATAATTTTTTATGACCATGCAATTTACTAAAGGAAGAAATCAAAATCGCAAAAATCAATTGCAGTTGCATTCGAAACGTTTGTCAAACCTTAATAAAATGAACAGAAAACTTTTTCTTACTTATTTCTCTGAGTTGGATAGTTGAATAAATCAGGTGTTGTTTTGTGTTGTCCTCATAGTAAAAGTTGGTCACAGCGATGAGCACAAAAATAGTTATACCCTAATGTAAAGTTAAGTAATGTTACTTTGTACAGGAACATCATTTGTTTATCATAAAATTTCTAACATACTTAAAAAATTGACAAGTGTGCGAGTGAGACAGCTGTGTGCGGTTGAAAAGACGTTTACGTACCGAGCTTCATTCGAGATTTACCTACCAGTAGGCAGCGCAGGATACGCTGCCTTGTTATGTTAATTTTGAACTGTACGCGACGTTCCGTAGCTTGGGGGGAATTAGAACTAAAATTATTCTAATATAACATATCAGGATTAACAGGCCGTGGTAGCTGCGTAAGCCATTGTAGCGTAGTTGTAGAACGCCAATGATCTTATATATTTGTAAAAGCTCATTGTAGAACGTCGTGAGAAATTGCCGCATCTTATTCTAAATTTATTCAACCAAAAATATGATTCTCACTAAGCAAAACCAGTTACAATAAGTACTACTTATTAGTTCTCCGACCTGTATAACTCGAATCTGTTTAACTGAATCTTCATAAGTCTATAATATGATTATCTTGACATGCTCTTCGATGATTTTCTTGAATGATGAATTATTATAGTTCATAACAAGTGTACACATTCATTTCAATAGTAAAAAATTCCGTAGTTTTTCTTACTATTTTTAAACAATAAATGTGGTTTAAATCAAATAATATATTTGGAAGGTAAATTCACATAGATTGAAAAAACATTGGGTTATGCACAGTAGCAAATACATTAATAATTTTCAATGCAAACAACGTCAATTATATTGCAAAATTGTCCGTATGATTTTCAATACACAATTATCGGTCTTTAATTTTTTTCAATTAAACTGCTGTGATAGGAATACAGAATAAATGTAAACAGAGAGATATTTCATCAAAACTAACAGTATTTGAAATTGGGCATGTTTAATTAAAAAAATTTGTAGAGCAAAATATATATTAATATTTCATGGATAGGTACTCTATGTCAAAATATTTTTACACCATTAGCATGGTGCCTAATGAAATGTAAGCCATTAGTAAATCAAGCGAATACTATGATATACATATATTAAACAAGAGCTCGAAGGAAGAACTAAGTTTTAGAACATAGTTAAATGTCAAGAATACTTAAATTGATTGCCTGGAAGAGATTGCTATAAGCAATAAGGCCGCCCTTTGTTGCACTATTTTATGTCGCTTGCTTTTTTTTTCCTTTCTGTGTATTTTTTCTGAATTGTATTTTAGTGTTAACAATAAAATGTTTATCTATCTATCTAAATTGTATTTTTTAATAGTCCATTTTTATCAAGTACAGAGTTGACGATTATTATTTCAAACCTGTTAATAACACTTTTTAAGCGTTGCTTAAAAAATGAGCTTGGTGCAAAAAGAACATACTGGAATGAATGTATGTTTGTCTTTTCTATATAAATTTGAATTTAAGATCATAGTGATGTAAATATATCCTTATACAACATTTAAATTATTGTTTTTGAAAGATTTTCGTAGGCACTTGTAACCGCCGTTATGTATGTATATATACACATAACGTCTGTTCCATGTACTTATGCTATATTTTGACTATACACCTTATAAATTATTAACTAAAATTTTCTGTCTCTCTCAGACTTTGTAAAATTGTTGTATTTGCTGTCCTTTTCATGCTAATGCGGGTTTGGAAATATTTATTGTTCTTAAAAAAAAAATTGTCGTGAGAAGTTCTAGGAGGAATACCACGACATTTTGCTGCTCAGTATTTTATTGGAGAATCTATAGCACTAAAGAATAAAGTTCAAAATTGCCATTCTCTGACACAGGTCAACCGCAAATTATTGGAAACCTTACATTTTCAAGTATCTGAAGTACTGGGCTCTCTAAAAATTCTTTAGAACATGTTAGCAGGTCATATTTTTCCCTTTTTATTTCCTGCGTTAACAGAAATATTGTTTTGAGTAAAAATCGAACACTGAGGACAGGGTTGTCACTGTCTCAGATGTACTTAATTATATTTGGTTTCAATGAGATGTATTAAATAAGTAAAGAAGTAAATTTTTGAATATGAGAAAGTTACGATTCGGACATCATTGTTTTCTGTTATTTTGCATACATTCGACTTTAGGTCATTTTACTTATTCTTAAACGATTTCAGTATTAATGTACTTAAAAATATTTGTATTAAAGTCTGAATTTTAAATGATAACGATAATAAAAATAGTTTCATTCGTTATATACCAGTATAATCTTAGTTATGTTATTTAATGTCACGAAAAAATCATCGAACACTATAATTATAGTCTTACGTATTATTTTAAATACGAGTATATAAATTATACTATTTTCTAATAACATTTTGAAAATTTATAAGAAAGCTAAAGTATGTATAAATTGAGAAACTCTCTTCTTTTGGTAGTTGGGCAAACATATAAATGTGTTAACCCTAGTTGTCCTTTATGCAATCCATATTGACTGCCATAAAAACATTTGAGTGGCAACTGTCGCGTAGAGACAGTATAAATTTAGACAGTAAGGCAACTTGGTATGGTATTGGGGCATTTAATTTTATGGCGAAACTGACTTTAAATTAGTGAAATAAAGGAAATTTATGGTTACTTATGTGCTGATTGATAGTAGTTTGAAATAATTTTACGAAATCAATTAAGTATCACAGGTATGACGGCAGACTGTAATGTAAAATAAACCTTATAGCTATATAAAATCAAATCACTTAATAATATAGGTACTGAAATACAAATAGAGTACTATGTCTAGATAGTCTTCACATATTAGGTTTGTTTCTGTCGAAGACTCTATATTTGTAGCAAGTTGACTTACTGGAAATAGAAATAATTTATAGCGCCAGAAATTTTCACAAAAAACTAAAGTGATTTCGAGTGTTTCAATTTTTTCGTCCGTTTTGTACAAACTCATAAATATTTTTATAATTGATTTCTCAAGTATTTGACAGGCGTGGAATTCGTCGAGATTACAATTATTTTGTATGGGAAAAGCTAGGATTTTGGAGGCAGTCCGGGTTAGACCGCGGTAAAGGATCCTCGTTTTGAAAATAGTTCAGGTGTTAAATTATAACGCGTGTGAAAATTTGGAAATTAGAGCTCGCTCGTTTCGCTCATTTCCCAAGTGTGTATGTGAACAGAAAGCCTTCGTCGATTAAGGCATACTATAGTGTTTGTGTTGTGAAAGTGATATATCATAAATCTTTTTGAGACCTTTGGCGATGACTTTCAAGGATTCATCTTTGCAGTACCTAATAGCTAGCTTGAACAAATCAGATATTTGCTGATGTTATATTTCATCTAAATATTGTAATCAATTTATTGCTATTTCTTGCTGTTCTCTCGTACCAAAGATAAAGTTTTGCGTTACCTCAGGTCTCAAAAGGATTTCTAATTAATAATTATTCTTTCAAGGTATTTATTTTCAGGTTTATTTTCCAAAGTGTTTAACTTTCAGATAGCGGTACTTACTATAAGTACGATACTTTAGTCTCCGTTTATTTTCCATCATCTTATCAGATTAATTGCTAGGTAGATTACAATAGTGGTAGCGTAATGTCCTTTCTTTCAGAAGCAGTGCGCCTACTACGTTGGTTTTGGGCCATCTAAGGGTAGACTATTTATTAGTTTTCCTTACGTTAGGACTCATGTGATGTATGTTTGGAAAGGCTGAGTGGATGAGTGCTACTAAACATTAATTTCATTTACATGTAGCTAGGTTGTGTTTTTATAGTTCCGGTACAAACAAAATAATAACATATTTGAATGAAAACTTTTGATAACCTAATGACCTTCTACATCAGCTGATTTATCCTCATGATATTTGTATATGTGAAACACATTGTGCTGCACATAATATATTATTGTGCTGTTATAAAAATATGACAGCATGTACATTACTCTATAAGGAGGCCAAACATTTATGCAAGGAGATCAGACATCTACCTAAGGAGTTCCGAGTTCGTCTCTATTGAACGAGACTCAACATATTAATGCATTCTCACTGCAAGTTCATGTTTCATGGATGCAGTACGAGATTTGAAACATCATCATCATCATCATCTTGCCCTTATCCTACTGGGTGGGGTCGGCACAGCACGTCTCCTTCTCTCTATCATTTTGTTTCAAATTGTGAAACATACAACATAATATGTATTGACAAAGGTATCTGGCTATCGAAGGTTTTCATCATAAACTAACACAAAGCGGACAAAATCTTATTGGAATTAGGTCTCTTTTCCCCAAATGAAAATTTAATATGAAAAATCATTTTCTTACACACTTGCACACTATTTGACTCTTATGAGGGGCCTGGCATAGTTTTTTTGCCGGCGGATCTACGTGACGGGCGCTATGGACTCTCGCCCCTTTCAGCAGGTTAAAGCCGGCCGCACCAGGAGGGGGGGAATTACACAGGACATCCGGCCGAAATAGTGGCCTGCTAGCGGCTGCTATCTCGCAACTGGATGTCCGAACATGCACTAGGTACACACACCACACGACCGTGATATTCCTGTAGGGATCTTTCGAGTCATAAGGAATCTCTTGGTCACAAAACTAGCTTAGGGAACCAAATAATAACAAACTTTGAGAACCTTAGGTTCTAACCTTATTAAAGGAGTGTTTGGATGAATGACTGGATTAAGAGATGAATGAATGATGATCAGTAAGAGATAAGAAGGTTTGAATATTTAGTGTCTTTAGTGGCGTGGTTAGGGCTAAACCTGACGGATTTGTTGGCAACGCTTTGGAGTGGGGTGAAGGCTGGCAGGGAGCCCCACATTCTGTTTCGCTTAGGCTTTCCATTTACAGATCTTAAAGATCTAAACTCCAAATCCCGTACCTGTTTTCCTTCCAGAGGATGGTGTTAGCAGCGATGCAGTTTGGAGCAGATCAGAGGAGCAGATAATATTATTCCTACTGTACTAATGTCATTAATCAGTATTTCTTTTAGCATAAAGTTGGCCACGAAGAGAGAAGAAGGACAGACTGCGGATCACCGATCGCTGTAGCTGTAAGGAGTAGCAGATAGCCGGAATCAAGCTAAGTTGCATGCTTTTATTTAACTCTACTTTCTTTATTTCATATTGTCACATGCATCGTAATGATTCATCGTATTCAAATTTAATTAATTCCATTTTATTATGTGTTTTATGTGCTGAGCGAATGTATTTCTTTTGTTATTCTGAAACTGCATCTTATTTGAATCGCATTTAACTTATTTTTATTTTGTTTTGTTCTACTTTCTATAATTTTACTTTTGTATCTATTTACGATACAAAGAACTGGCAACACCTATTATATTCTGGTTATTTATAGATTTATATAGGCTAGTGTTGAAACTAATTTAGGTTCACTATTTATCCAAATTTTATTATCTAAACGCAACGTAAACTTTACACAACGTATAAGGGTCCGTTTAAATTTAATATTTTCTAGACGATCACATTTTAAAACTAGACGATCACGTTTATCTTGGCCAAATAATTAAATAAATAATTAATAAATAGGCTTAGCGTTACACACTGTTAGCCTGATAAAGTTATTAGCATAATATTGTTGTATCTCAATTGTTTAGACTGTGCATAGTTTGTACGTATTCTGTAAATATTTGTTGTTTTTAAACTGTCGCGATTTGAACACATTATTATTATATACTACGGGACTAATCACTAGTCAGTCTACCCGTGACCACGGTCGATACAACTCGGCCGAAACGTCGGGATGATGAGGTATTTATTTATCTCGTAATTTTAGTGCGCGATCAGTCCCGTAGTATATAATAATAATATGTAAATATTTTTCTAACAAATCTTCTTCTTCTTATTTTCAGCCACAGGACGTCCACTGCTGGGCATCGGCCTCCCCCAACGATCTCCAATAAGACCGGTTGGTAGCGGCTTGTATCCAGTGCGATCCTGCGGTCTTGATGAGGTCATCCAAGTGGGTGCGCTAGCCGGTACGTGGTCTCCACTCAAGAACTTTACGAACCCATCGGTCATCAGTCATCCGTGCTGTGTGTCCTGCCCATTGCCATTTCAACTGGCCAATCCGCTGGGCTATGTTTGTAACTTTGGTTCTTCTACGGATCTCCTCATTTATGATTCGATCTCGCAGAGAGACTCCGAACATAGCCCTCTCTATAGCTCGTTGGGCTACTTGGAGCTTACTAATTCTAACAAATAAAGAATTTTGAAAAATGCGCTGATTGGGCAAGCGTAGAGCGTAGCGTAGACCGTAGAGGCGTAGAGGTCAGAAGTGGCTTATATAAAGGGTAGTAGAATACAGAATAACATCCCAGTGCCTATAATTTAATTCATGCTTTTAAATCAAATACTTATGACTCTGTATAATACAGGGAGCAGTACCCGTAAACCATGTAAAATTAGATTGAAATCGATTCAGCGGTTTTACCGAACCTACGCATCCGCACAAAGGATGTTTGGAATGTGTTCATTTGAGTTCCCTGTGTGGGGACGATATCACGAGCATGTCGATATAATTATGTTATTGCACAATGAACCGAAATTAATTGGAAACAAAAATTTTGCGTCAGTGATTGTAGTGATTTGTTTCAGTAAAATATTGTGGTTCGTTGATGAAATTATTGAGTTTGCAAATTAGGTACATTGTTTCAGATTACACAATATTTTAATATTGATTTTGAACAATTGACAACTCGATTTACCAATAAGGAAGGAAGGAAGGAATAACAAGGAATAACACGAGTTGATTTAACACTTCCACCTTCAAAAAGCATATTTTTGGATGCCATTGCTTAATCTATATATATATATATATATATATATATATATATATATATATATATATATAAATGAAACCCGTTTTCCGTTGTCACGACATAACATGAAAACGGCTTGACCGATTTGGCTTATTTTTTTTTGTAGTTTTCTAATACTCTGTACAAGGTTCTTACGGAAAGCGAAACGAAGTTCGCCGGGTCCGCTAGTCATCATTATAAAAATATAAGAAAATACCTATGTACAAAACAGATAAACTAATAATAGATATACTAACAACTAAATATTAACTAACATCCTAAAATAAGACACACAATACGTAATACAAATTAAAATAAATATGTAAGTAAATAGATTTGTGACGAGATAAAAAATATCAGTATGATTAATTATTTATTGTATTTGGGTCGTACGCAAAGCTGCGGTATCGTAAATAGTCTCGTTTAAAATATATTTACAGATTATTTTCCTAGAAAAAGGACTAAATAATATCTAAAAATACTTTCTATCCTTGTACTCAGTGTGTCATAAACCAATCATTCCACTAATACTTATGAATATTTTCAATTACATTTCAGAACACCCCCGTTATTGCGCCGATAGCATCAGCCAATTTCTTGCACTTCAGCTGTCAAATTAACGCTTATCCGAATTTCAAATTCATTTTTTTTTCACGACAGCATCACAGATATCGGGAACGGGCCAGCATTGAATAATGGAGGCATTCTATCGATCCATACATTCATAATTCAAATTCTCCATCGCTGGCAGCCACAGGCAGGGGGATTTAGAATCGATGAAAAGATTTACGTTTTTAGAATCAAATTAACATAGATCGGTTTGGCAATAACATTTCGAATCATTTGGCTGATGTTACTTTTGAGTGGTTTTTCTAAGGGTGTTATGTATGTAAGGGAGTAAGTTTGTACTCGTGTTTGTGTCGTAGGTATATCAGGAACTCAAGTATTAAACTAAAAGAAACTGACTTTAAAAATTGCATACTGCGCTATCACATTCGCTCTAAAACAGATCTTCAAAGCTCGCTCTTGCTTTAAAAATAATGATTTTCATTCAATATTTCATATGAGTATGAGCATTAATTTTTTTTTCATTGGGATTACGAGTTCATTTCAATATTGCAAAAGCCTTTCTACTGTCAGGATTTAAATTTCAATTCAACCAGTCAATAAATCGACTACCAGTTCTATATTGTGATAAGTTACCGAATTCCTGTTAGTTGAATTTGTTATTGCAAACTTCACCTGATTAGTGTGTTTTGGTCAGTGATTTATTATTAAGTTAATTCTGTACAATACTGTTAATTTACTTTCGTTCAACATATTTATTTAAAGGCTACATCTACAAAAGCATCGTTATACTTAAAATCATTAACGTTGTCCGCAATACGAATATATATAGCTATGTGTAATATTGTATTTGATATTTATAGTATCATCGTCATCATCCACAACTTTCTTTATCCCACTGCTGGGTAAAGGCCTCTTTCTTATAGTGCTATCTGCCTCAGTCCTTTGCCAATCGTGTCTAGGTTCGAGCCACGATATTGACGATATCGTCGACCGGCGACCCACCTTGCTGCCGGACGACCCACACTCCACCTACAGTGTCTAGGCCACCACTCTGTTATCGCCTTGCTCCACCTGTCGTCACTTCGTCTGGCCACGTGTCCTGCCTAGCTCCATTTAAGATTCGCTACTAGGGATCCGACGTCCCGGACTTTCGTCTACTTAAATATGAATAAAACTAAAAAAAACATTAACCTTTTCCTGAAGGAGTTGGCTAACGTCACCTCGGATTGATTTTCTTCGTGCGTCATCAGTGCGCCTGATCGGGCCCCGTTCACTCGTCAAATATTGTTACAATAATCCGTTCGTACCTGAGCCGAGGATTCTGGGCCGATGATTTCACGGCTCATCGCGTTTTGTCACGTGAAAATTGTGTCTTATTTATTATCGCGACAGCCCACTGTGTTGGGTCGAGGGTTAACGGCGAAAGGTTAAATCCTTCGGGCGATATCGGCCGGGTGGGTGGTTAAGTTAAATTTTAATGAGTTTTGTAAGGTTTAGCTTTTAACCTTATTAAAGGACGCTTAGTGACATAGTTACGTGTCATTTGGTTTAACTTTATTGTGAAATGTACCTAACACAGTGTAACAAGATTTGTGTGGAATTTACGAGATATGTTACAGACCTTACAGATTGCGGTAGTATGAATCTAGGACTTGTTTCTTGTAGGACGATTTTGATGATGACTCTATATCTCTTCCAAGTGAAGTAATCGTTCCAGCGTTCTTAGCACCCTACCACATGGACACAGTTTTTGCTTCGATTTTTAGCCTTTCTTTTTTTTCTTTTTTTGTTTAGGTAGGATATATTTATATAGGTATAAGCTAGTTACGAATTGAATTTCTATGTTTTTTAAGTTATGTAAACAAATATTGACAGCATGTAAAAAAAAGAAAAGTATTTGTACTTTTTAATTCCAGGCTTAAATAAAAAGAAAATTTATGATAAAACGTGTAAATAAATGCTATGACATTTTATTTCTAAAATAAAATATAACCTTCTTTTGAGGCATCTGAAATTATTGCCACACCTTATCAAAATGGTTTCTAATATATATTTAAAAAAAAAACACTCTATAATCGCGACCATAAAGCCATGCGTCCACAAGGCGGGTCGCATCGGGTCGCATTGCAACGCAAAAATCCGCTTGCTGTACATTTTGTATGAAACTGCAAGCGGATTTTTGCGTTGCGATGCAACCCGATGCGGCCCGCCTAGTGGACTCTTAGCTTTACACTACAACACAAAACCAAATGCCACGTATAAGATGAATCGTTTAATAATAATTTAGAAAACAGTAAAACCTAATTTATTGATTGAAAGTGTTAGAATTTTTAACATTTAGTTTTATTTGAGCAATGTACGTGTTACAATATCAATTGCATAGTTTACGGAGCAATAAGTTTTATCATCCAACTATTACACCGCCATTATAAACACAGAATACGGCTTCATATTCCATAAACTCATAAACACAAAATAACCTTTGTTCATACGAACCCATAATTTTCCGGCCGGCATTATCTTCATTACAATTATATTGCCATTATATTACCGTTATATTACCTTCGCGACAATAACGAACTCGAAGTGTTAACTTTGAGCCATCGAAAACTATTTTACGATTGTAATTCCTTTTAGCAGGTCACGAATTTGACTGTAATATAACTTGGGGTAACTTGACACCCGCGTAAATAGTGCCCTTCAAAGTAAAATAATTAGGCAAGTTGTGTTTGGCGTGTCGCGCTGCCGCTGCGGGGCTGCCAGTAACAAGTTAATTTATGTCGAGACTGAGTAAACGTTTGAGAAACGCTGTTTGTCAACGGCCGTGTATATGTTAATGGGTGCCAGGAATAGGTGCGCTGAGCAGGTTGACTTTTACGGCTCCGTAGTGATGAGTCGAGGTTATTATGTTCTGTAAGTTGAGCACGTACGCGTGACGCTTAACTATGGAGTGCGTGAAGTACCCATTACGTAATCCATAAAGGTCACACGATGATAGATAAAATGATAATTATTTTTTGCAAAACATAGCATGACCGACTTCACCCGTGTACAGAATCATTGCATAGTATAAAACAAAGTCGCGTTCAGCTGTGTGTCCCCATGTATGCTTCTATCTTTAAAACTACGCGACGGATTTTGATGCAGTTTGTTTTAATAGATAGAGTAATTCAAGAGAAATGTTTATATGTATAGTACGCCTGTGCGAAGCAGGGGCGCATCGCTAGAACGCAAATATTATGCACAGATCGATGTAGATTTTTTCACATTATTGTTGATTTATCAATTTCGATAAAATTTAAATGGGAGCAATTTCGAAGTATACTCTTTCCAATAAAAAAAGAATTATTGAAATCGGACTACTACAAAAAAGTTCTGCGTAATATACGCGACGAATTGAATACCTCCTCCGGTGGTTCGTCTGTCAAAAATGAAAAATGAATGGTTAATTTGAAAATTTAACCAATCGTGATTCCTATCCTACTAATATTATAAACGCGAAAGTTTGTATGGATGTTTGTTCCTCTTTCACGCAAAAACTACTGAACGGATTGCGATGAAACTTTGCAATAGTAATGCTTATACATCATAATAACACATTGGCTATAATTTATAAGAATACGTGAAACTAAATTCGCCGGGTCAGCTAGTTATAAATAAATGTACTCAATAAATAGGTTCTTGCCTTAAATATTCGAAATACTAACACGTAATCATTTTTACGTAATTACTAATCATATGTACCAATACACAATGATAGGTATATCTACGTGTCGTGCATAGATCTTCGTATCTTGAAATGTTTATGTTATATACTGTAATGATAATCATTATTTACTGCAAGAAACATGATTCAAAATATACTGTATTTTTAAATACAATATAGGTATTCTTACTTCAATATATCAATACAAAAATAGAAAATCCGCAATCCAACAATTGTCAAAGCCGCAAAATACCAGTATCTTCTAAAGTGGCACGGTATTAGAGGCGAGTATTTCGTGCCGAGCGCGGCCACAGGTGCGTAGGCGACTAAACCAATGACCCACGAAATCAGACCCAACCTCAGGATTAAATTCTGCGACGGTCGATGGCCTGTGGAGTAAGCGATGGACAATGCTGTTGATGCTGTGAAGCTACGGATAAACCAATAGTAACGAGTACAGCGTGAGGAAAGTAACTCTAGAACTTTCGAAACTGTAATTTATGCAGCGAAAATACTAGTCTCTTATAAAAGAGAATTAGATCCTAGCCTAGCAGAAAATCTGTAAGAAAATCATTTGCCACTAAATTAGAATTGAGAACATTTATTCAATTTGATAACAAGATCAATCGCTACGCTTATAAGCCCTCATACCCTTCAGCCAAATGGTTAGGTCAGGTTGGGTTCAACCAAATCAGAGTCGGTATACTGCATTGCTACAGACTTCTCGGCAATGTGATATTCGTTTGTCCAGTTGGTCCCGATCACGTAATAAATACTATAAAAATAACATTCCTTAATTTCAGGCATCTATGGATTTTATTATACTTGAACTGATTTAACGGTTGGCACTAACGAAATCGAAAGATAGATCATTTTATGGAGTACATAATATTATAATGTAAGTAAATGTCGATGATGATCCGATTGCTTGTTATGTAGTAGTAGTTCATGTAGTTTTAGATTATGCACCTAAGTCTTGTATTTAGTGGTAAAAAAAGTAAATGTCGTGCTAGACATAACTATTGTTGTTGGACTTAAAAGCGCAGTTATGTCTTCTTACTGTGGTACGATGGTTTCGGGCGCGTACGCAACCAATGTTCGCAACAGGTTGCCAACAAGGAGGATTTACTCTTCGTACGCAACTAGTTGCGAACAAAGAACTAGTTTATCCTCCTAGACATTCTTTTTACATAAAAAATAGCATAAATATCACAACATTCCATGATCATCAGGAAAAGTTTGCTTCTAATAAAAGCCGCAGTTGTCCAGGTTTTACCAAGCTGCATTGTATACTCTGATTTTTCTAATCGATATGAATAATAAATTGATCTTTAAATAGCATGTAAAAACGTAAGGTAACTCTTACAGTTTTTACTATTTTTGTTGTATTTTTAATATTGGCTGGAATTCAGTTAATACAGTTACTTTATTAGTTGACTGAATAAACGTTTTCGCTCGTAGCTTACGCCAGTTAGAACTTAGCTGCGGTACCGACGGCATTACAGACTCGACACCGGTGTTTAGTCACTCTCATACATTAAATACTTGACATTTTGGAGGAATACACCAGATTACACTCCTACACACTGCTTATGACGAAATGGCATCACAATGGAGGCACTGCTTATGTTTTATTAATGTTATGTATACAAAATGAAGAGTTGACGTTGACATTACATGAAATCGTATATTTGGCCTTCTGTTTTAAGGCCTTTGGCATATTTATAATTTCCTACTAATATTATAAACGCGAAAGTTTGTTAGGATGGATGGATGGATGTTTGTTACTCTTTCACGCAAAAACTACTGCATGGATTAAGATGAAACTTTGCAATAATATAGCTTATATATCATAATAACACATAAGCTATAAATTATAATGATCTTTGATCATGCGGGCGAAGCCACGAGTAAAAACTAGTAATAAATAAAGCTACCTACTTGGTTATGTACAATTTTCTAAAACAACATTTTGGAGCAACCCTTATCGAAACAGCGATTTGAGCTATTCAGAAATTAAACAAAAACAGCGGGAATCGTTTTTTGATTAGTCTAAGGCAAAATGACATCAATGAAATCCTTAATACAGACTTTTATAATTATCGACTAAAAATACTACTTTTGAATCAAATTAATGTCGGCGTCAGCCATATAAGAGCATTTTCTTCGGAGTTTTGGACCTAAATAAGTATTTAGGATTTTTATACACATTGTTAATAAAGACTGAGTAACATAATATATGGTTGTTTCGTTTTTAGCTAGAAAATATTTTTATGTGTCGGTATAAATTTAAATATTAACCGTAGAGTTCCCAATTTCGTAAAATACTGTCTATAGTCTAAACGGGTCAGGACGTCTTAACATTTTATGTTAGCATTCAAAGCTTCTATCTTAACTTTAATAAATCCACTGCAAAAAAGAAGTTCTATATACACACTGCCATCAATCGCACAGCCTGTTTGACAATATCCCACGAAATAATTCCCGAAAATGGCGGGAAAGCTCCCCGCTTCCCGGCCGGTGATAACATTTCGCGTCGTGTTTTATTTATTATTTCCTCGTAACCGAGTGGGGCAAATCCACTTGAGTTTTCGCTGTTATATATATTTTTTTGGGGAAACACCCAGGGAAGGAATAACTCTTGCCGGGGCGCAGATGAATTACGCCGTATTCTGAACTGACGGTTTTAAGCCACGGGGCAACGAGGGGTAACGCGGGGTAACGGGGCACCTAAGGGGTAAAGACCGGTTTACATGGTGTGGAGCGGTGGCGTTGCGGCACTTGAGTCATGCCGTAGCACCATTTTACATAATATATAGCAAGGACCCGTGATGATCTTACCATTGTTATCTTATGAAACCTGAAATGTTCTGTGTATGTGTCGTGAGTATTAATATTTAAGATGTTCTGGTGCGCTCATAGCGTATTTTGACTAAGTGTTCGTCAGCGATCATTGAAATTAAGCAACGTTCAGCACGGTCAGTCTTCAGATGAGCGACCGCGGGTGGCATTGACATATGTGCGCTGCTGTGGCTCGGACGAGACGTTGAATTGTAGGTTCCGGTAGTTTTCACCGTTTAACCATGTCAGAGCTCTTCAGGCGGCTTAAAAACTCTAACACTAGGGCTAGCCACCAGGCCTATACAAACTTACCTATCTCTGATTATGGAATTTGGGTCACGGTTGGTTTAAAAGACAACATGTAGCCTGCAAAGGTTTATAAAAATGCACCAAAAATTATACATGCAATAGAAATTACGATGGAATGCCAAACGATGCGTTTTGGCGCGCCGAGTCGTACATATCTAAGACGCAGTGAAACAAAACAGAGAGAGGTTACCGCGGCGGTTTACTGTAGTCGTTGCGTAGCAGATCCTGTTACGGCACTGCATTATGCGTGTATCTGCCTATATGGAAAAATCATTAAGTTGCGGCGCCGCACCGCACCGTGTGGACCGACCTTTACGAATACAGGGCACCGGGGCCCAAGTATATGAGAAAAACTTGAATATGTAATTTATTATGCTCTCGTGCTTTTACTTTTGGCGAATGCGTTGCTCCTTTAATTTGGGTGATTTTTTGTGACTTATGCTTATGTGATTCCGCGAAATGGCTTTGTGTGTGAACTTTGGGAATACTCTTAATCATTTACGTGAAATATTATGAAAGTACCTAAATAACTTTCAAAAAATAATAAAATAAGACTTGATAATAAGCTAAATTCCAGGGACATAGAAACTGAATTATATTAATGACCTTAAAAACAGTTTAGTCAGATTATCTGATATATTTTTAGGCTCTCAAAGTATACGTACGTCTTAAACACTAATTACGTACCTACAAATTAACTAAAATTTTATAAATTCTATAAAAATCTAGTTTTTCTAAAGCATTTTCTAAAACGCTCGTTTTCTCGACGCTCATTATCTTAAATCCCCCAAGACTTTATAAAGCAAGTTTCACAAAAACATCTTCACACGTTAATCCGGGCACATTACCCAGGGAATAAAGGCGTGTTTTTGCTGAATAAATTCTTGCATTCTAAGCAAAATATAATCTTTGCCTTGTTAAGATAAGGGTGGCATTAATTTGAATTCATCTCATTAGGGCGCGGCCACTTGATCCGAATATATTACGGGTGCTGACAGCCAGAAATGCTTTATATTGCTTTACTTTTTGCTCAGGACGGTCACTTACAGCGGGCGTGTAATGTAACAGACGTTGCGAGCATTACATTTAACTATGACATGTAACGTGTAACAATGGGCTTGATGACCGGGTAAAAATAAAACATTATTATGATTCATCCGTGACTAAGATTATCAAAAAATATTGGACACGTATTTTTTCTTTAGTCAATAAAACAACAAATTGCAAAGTTAAATCTTGTCAAAGTTTGGTAGTGGTGGCTGTGACGTCACGTTTCTCAGAAAGTTTGTATGATACTTGTGAAGTATATGGAACTTAACGGGCTAAATCTTCATCAATTGTTGTTTAATTGACAAAAGAAAAAATACGCGTTTAATATTTTTTAATAATCTATTTTAGACTGCCTCGGTGGCTCAGTGGTTAGCGACCCTAACTTCTGGATCAAAGAGGCGTGGGTTCGATCCCCACCCAGGGCAAATATCTATGTGATGAACATAAGTGTTTGCTCTGCGTCTGGGTGTTATTTAGTAACTATCTATATAAGTATGTATTTAAAAATAAGTACCTATATGTAGTATATCAGTCTCTGGCAGCCATATCACAAGCTTTGCTTAGTTTGGGGTCAGATGCCGTGTGTAAGATGTCCCAAAAATATTTATTATTATTATTTATTTGAAGGAGTTATTATATTTTTTTAATCGTCATGCTTATTACTGTACATAAGTAGGAAGTGTGAGGATTACTGTGCTTTGATTGTTAAAATTAATAATTCTTTTGCATTTTATTGTGTATGTGGCAAACAGACTGATAGAGTTTCCTGAATATAACTAAAACATTCGAGGTGGTACTATGACGTTGCCAAGGAACGCGTTTCATTAGTATTATGTGTTGTTGTTGTATATCTGACCAATAGATGTGAAATAGGTAAATACAGATGTTGATTGTGTCTTATGTAACACCCTCGCCTAAAAAGTATCGCTTTATAGAGAGGAATTGCAATCTCAAGTAGAGCAGATTACTGGTTTCACGTTCGCCATTGAATTTCTTTTATGAACGAACCTATGTAGGACAGGAAAGTATTACTAAATAAATACATTAAACTGACTACTGAAAAGAGTATTGATTTATCTTGCTGATTTGGTGGTATATTTTTTTTGTGCAGTTGCTTGACATTAGGATATATGTGTGGAAAAGTCGTGTAACAGTTTTTGTGTTATTTAGTTATTGATCAGGGCATAAATTTAGCATAGGCACTATCGTAAGGTATCGTTCAAAATCGAATCTGGCATTGTTACATTACACGTGAACTCTCCTAGTGAGTGATCAGCTTTTTTACGATTTCAGCTGCGTCATTCGGGAACTTCTGAATGCCAATGAAAGAGAGAAACGTTCGAGAACTAGCTTCGTCACTGTGTGAGTTGGAATGTAACTCACACGTCATAATTATCAATAAATGTCTGAGTTTTACTTCTTTGTTATTTTTGTAGCTTTAGGAATATGTATTGGTTCTGTTTGCCAAGAAATAAATGTGTGTATAGCTGGTATGCATATTTTATAAAGTAAATAAACGGAGCTTCAAACGTCTAGTAGCATTGTCAAAATCGTGGAGGACATAATTGGCGCAGGACAGCAAACATCTATAATTTCTTTGCTATGATAATGAAATGCAGGTAGGTACTTACTTTTTCGGAGTCTACGAATAAGAACCCCTTTTTACCCCATTAATAAGTGGCTTATTATTTTGTGTAGTCTAATGATAGAGATCATTAGACGTTAGAAGTTTTTGTTTAATATTTTCAAAAGGAAATTTCAATATTCTCAGTCGACTATTTATATACCCATTCAAGCATTTTACCGTATCAAAGATATCCAATTTCCGTCTCTCCTCTTCAAATCAGCAACTCCATACTACTTCCAGGTTAAAAGACTGAGTTCATAATAAATTATGACTCCGAATCGGCAAAGCCACGTCAACAAAACTTGCTTTTGATCTGTTAATGAGCGCAAGCCAAAGTTGTTTTATAAGCTCTCAAAACCAACATCGAGCGAGAACTGGGATTTAAATCTGAGAGGTTATTTCAGATTCTATTAAACCGGTCCATTCTGCTCCAGTTTACCTTTTAAACAAAACAAAGTGAGGGAAATTCAGCGAGGAACAAGCGTCCCGGCGGCCATGTTGTGACGTCATCCCGTCGGCCTCAGGGATTGGTGCGATTGAAAAACAATAGCTCAATAAGGAGTACGAGCGTTTTATGCAAATAGTTCGGAATAATGGCATATTATAGCTCGTGCAGACTATGTTCGGGAAAAGAGGATTCCAACAAATCTACGAGACTACTTTAAATATGACTATAATTTAGTAACGACCAATTTTTGTCAAAGATACAGTTCAACTAGTGGTGCCAACTGTAATAAACTGTGTTACATACTTTAGTACACATATTTTCTTGGTGGAACCTTGCGAGAAATAGTTTCATACACCATCAGAGTTCTACACAACGTTGGCAACAATTGTGACTAACATATTTTCAACAGAACTGCGCTTTAATATTTTTTTAAAATGAATATTTTCTAGATAATGATTGAATTAAACATTACTCCTTCTGAGATACCTACCTATATTTTGAACAGAAAAATAAAATTACTCATTTTTCAAAATACTATTTGTATATCTATTAAGTTACAAATATTTTGATGAAATCTGAAAAAAACTAGATATATTCCCAGTCATTGTTTGACGGGCGTTTTATAATATTAGCAAGTGATATGAGGACGGAATTTGCGCCCAAACATGAGTATTACGCTCAGGAATGCAATATCGGATACTACACGATGGAAATAACGAAATAAAGATATTGTTACGTAGTGTTCTGATGTGAGAGTGACGGGCATAGAAACGTATTAATAAAAGATTCTGTAAAACTCGTAACACTGTTTAAAACGGCCAGACAACATGGCAAAAACCTCAAGTAGTTACCTTTGTTATAATTGGCTGCATCCGCTTCCGAAATAGGCCTACACATTATTATTGAGAAAACCTACACAGGGTTATACAAAACGGGTGTACTAAGCTGATAGGGGATGATTCAGACCATCATTATGTACAACTTTTTCCATGGGACCAATCCGGTATTTTATTCTCCAATTCCGAGTTGATCTCATAGTAAAAATTTTCACAATAATCGTCTTTATTACCCCCTGTTGGTTAAGTAGGTACAGGGCAAGAAGATAACCCTGTATACGGTGGATGTCTCACAGCCATATACATTATATATCGGCTGAGTAAAAAAAATGTAGCAACTAAACTTATTTTATTTTGACTTCAATTTTCAGAAAATTAATGATAATTTATTTTTATAACTTAAAAAATATGGAAATATAATTCTGAACTACCTAATATATACATATGCACAAAACAATATGAAACTTACCTATATACAAATAATATAAATAAATAAACAGAGGCTAAAAATCAAAACAAATGCTGTATCCGTGAACGCTGGCTTTGATTTTCATATAATTTTATCATCTCTAGTCCCTGCCTCAACAGCCCACTATTCAAAAGCCAAATCAATTTCCGTCCGTATTATAAACAAATTTAAATAGGATGTTAACAAAACAGAACTCTGCGCAACTCAAAACAATTTCTCGCTACTGGGAAAGGTAAAACAATTTATTCAGTCATGAAATAGAATATCTGTTTTGACCCGAAAGGTTTCGCGTGGGCCGCGAAAACAAATCGATGGCACTGCGAAGCTTCAAAACACTTCCCAACCAAACCATAAATGAAATATAAAAGGACACGAGTAGCGCAATGATATTCTTCAGAAACGAATACACAAATGAGACAGGAGATCCGAAAACATCAGGTTGGAAGAAGACGGAGCAGCTGTAAAATTCTCTCGAAGACGGCAATATTACGATTGCCGAAATCATTCGTTTGGGATTTCGTTCGCGTTTTTTATAAGCTTTTTGTAATATGAGAGGGAAGAGGTTGTTTGATAAGTGTTCCTTTCATCTTTGTGATTTATTATTATTTCCACCGATTGTCGGTAGTGAATTACTGACAGTGACGGAGCCGTCTGTAGAACCTTACTTAACGTCTACTTTGTATGAATGCATTTGAGAGGAAATACAAACTTATAAATGAGCTATTTTTGTATCACGTACTAGAATCATATCGGTTCTGAAGGGTTAGGTACTATAACAATAATGACGCAGAGTACAAGCTGGTTACCATATAAATTATTTTTATCTCGCCTTTTCTCCAACTGAGAGAGCGAGGTAAAAGCCAATGAGATCCAATTCATGCTCGTAGTATAGACTTCATGGTTCAGACGCTATCCTCTAATACATAATAATTAATGACAGATTTGTTTCAAAATAAGCGCAATGAAAATACTTCTCATTTTGTTTTTACGCCAGCGTTAACTCTCATATTTCACACCACTGGATTTTAGGTGAAGGAAAATATCGTGCGACAACCTGCGTGCGTCCGTAGAAGAAATTCGATGGCGTATGTGAATCCACCGCACTTGGCTAGCGTGGTGGATATGGCCCAATCACCCTTTGTGAGTAGGCCTACGTCCTGCCGTGGACTATTAAAAAGGCTGCCAGCCTAACTAACTAACTCTATTGTTTTAATTGCAACTCTATCACACTGGTGTATTTAGTATAGGAAAATTTATAATGGCATGGACGGTAGGTGTAGTCTAGTAAATTTGTACCAGCATGCAGCTGCTGCAGCTGCAACGTTCAAATGCTACGGCGACGAAACCTTTTTTACCGACTTCTAAAACGGAGGAGGTACTATTTGTGCTTCTGTATATATTTTTGTTTTATGTAAGTATATTCATAGATATTTTCGCCAATTGTGAACCGAATAAAAAAAAAACTGTTTTAGTTCGAAAGGTTATACTCCCAAGGTGGTCCCATTAAAATTTAAGCCGTTTTTGAAAAATCAACAATAATGTAAAAATTAAATACATGGATTCGAGCAAACTATTCCAATTTTGTACACAATTTAAGTCGGTTGTGGCATTTATTACGAAAAATTATCATTGGTATTTATTATCACAAATTCTTAAAACGTAGAAGGTGTAGATTAGCTGTAAAAAAAAACACAGAACTATTAATATCTAGTACTTACGTGTTAAGCTCGAGGTCCAGTCTGAACTTGTGGTTGAAAGCTTTGATGAGAAGTGATGTCCGGTGAAAATGTTTACCAGTCTGAAACAATACAATATTTACTGTAAATATGATGTATTTGTGACAGTTATCATTTAAAATTATTCATCATCAATTCAAATCAATTCAATTCAATCGTTTTTATTGCACCATAAATACATATTCTTTTAGTCTAATTTATGAATGTATCATTTATATAAACCTAGAGTTACATACTTATGGACCCTGTATTAGGGTATTGCAATTAACTTAAACACTTAGGTAAATGGGAACGTTAGCTAAGTATTATGTCTACTTTTACTAGTTTGCGGTGTCGAAACGTTATTCGTCTAGGAAGTCTTGTATTGAGTAATAGCTTTTGGATATGAGAATCGCTTTTCATCTATCGGCCTTAGAACATTCACTGCTGAACCTAGGCTTCCCCTTTGGATTTCCAATAAGACCGATTGGAAGCGGCTTGCATCCAACGTGATTCTGCGGTCTCGATGAGGTCATTTATCCACCTCGTAGGCGGGCGTCACTGCGCTTGCCGGCACTTAGGTCTCCACTCGAGAACCTTTCGACCCTATCGGTCACCAGCAGGGCCGGATCGTGAGTAAAGTGAAGTAATGACGTGTAACTTATTGTTATAAATAAATGAGTATGAGTACGAATTTAGGAGGCCCTGAGCTAGTACTGCTTAAGGCTATTAATACTATCTAGATTTGCATTAAAAGAATTGATTGGGTTTGATTAATTCTCAGCATTCTCAGGGCTGCAAGCCTTACGATCTGTTTAAATTAAATAAAATTATAGATTTTTTTGCATTATCGTCGATTTTAGACTTAGACTTGTCTTAGGGCTTGAACTTTAGCCCTGGGCGCCATGGGTTTCAGACCCACGGCGCTCAGGGCTGAAGCTCAATAACCCATATGGTAGATCCGACCCTGCCGGGCTATTATACTGTACTCAACTGTACTGTACCAGCCTTTTTAATAGTCCACTGCAGGACGTAGGCCTACCCGCGAAGGGTGATTGGGCCATATCCACCACGCTGGCCCAGTGCGGGTTGGTGGATTCACATACCCCATCGAATATCTTCTACGGACGTATGCAGGTTGCCTCACGATGTTTTTCCTTCACCGAAAAGCCAATGGTGTGAAATTCCGTACATGAGTTCCAAAGAAACTCATTGGTACGGGATCGGGATTTGAACACACGACTTCACGATAACAGGCCGGTTGTTACTACCACTAGACCACCACGGCTTATATGCGCTTATATCTGATTCAATCTCGCAGATGATTTAAAATCTTATTGCTGACTAAAGAAACTATAAGATCTATGTCCAATAGTGGATGTTCTACGGCTGATACGATATCTACTTCATATTATATTTTTCTACTTGTAATACCTTAAACCCAGATATGAAATATGATCTTAATATTTTTTTTATTTCTCCGGAAAGCAAAAGTTAAGTGGGTCAGTCAAATTTAGTAAGGGGAACAATCCCGTGGCCCTTTTCATCGAGTCGGTCACATTATTTTGTGGCTATGAAACCATTTGGTGGAAAAAACGAGCCAACGTAATTATGTTCAGCGGATTTCTGATTGAATTTTGCCAGTCCAATTGATATATTTGAGTTAGATTGGTTTTGTAATGGTGGAATGTGGAATTACTGAGGATGGGATGTTATTCTTACCCCGCGGCGAAAAAAGAGGAGTTTTATAAGTGTTTGTTTGCCTGACAGTGTTATTACCAAAAGAGAGTATCGAGTTTAATGTGGCTCTATGAAGTATAACATATCGTAATGGCTTTAGATTTTTTACAAAAAAAAACAGTGTTTTTAATTTAATAAAATTTATAATATTTTTTTACTAGATTTTATTCCTTTTTTGACCGACGAACCGGAGGAGGTATTCAATTCGACGCGTATATTTTTCTTAGTTTTTTTTATGTATAACTCTTTTCATTGTATTCCAATTTTAATATTTTTTATTATACTTCGAAATTGGTTTCATTTAAGTTTTATCGAAATCGGCTGAGTCATTTTTAATAAATCAACAATAATGAGAAAAATGCTACATCGATCCGTGCGAAATATTTGCGAATTCTGTACACGGGTGAACTCGATCATGCTATTTTTTGCAAAATATAATCTTGTTGTGCCCATGGAAATCAAGTTTTTCAATCATATGTATATGTACTCGTATTCGTCTAAGTCAAAAGAAAGTCACGGTCAACCCTAGTCCAGATATTGTTTTCGTAAAGCAGCGGGAACCTTAATATTTAATATTTTGGGACATCTTACACACGGCCTCTGACCCCAAACTAAGAAAGGTTTGGGATGTGGCTGCCAGAGTATACTTCATATTATACATATTTTTAAATACATACTTAGATAGATAGTAACTAAATAACACCCAGACACAGAGCAAATACGTATGTTCATCACATAAATATTTGCTCTGGGCTAGAAGTTAGGGTCACTAACCACTGAGCCACCGAGGCAGTCAAAAGCTAAATTAGTGATAGGGTAGTGTTATTTGTTTGTTTGTTTGTGTAATGTTAATGTATAAACCTATGTATAAAATTACTGGTAATTACGGAAAACTATTAAAAGCGACTTTGTGTCAAGATTAACGGTTGTTACTGTGAGACCAACGAGACAAAAAGGTCATTCACTGTTGACAAAACTAAAGTACCTGACAATGCGCTTTTTCGTTTTTTTTTTATGTAGAATAGTTCTACATTTGGCCACGAACTCGCCTGATGGAAAACAAAGTTGTAGCCGAAGATGGACTATGAAGACCTAGAAGATACCTATTCACTCTCGACTTGAAGATATCCAAATTGTAATTGTCAGAAAACAATGACGGAGTAAGGGCATTCCAATCCCTGGCTTCCGCATTGTAAAGGAAGAAGCAAATCGCTTAGTACGAGCAGGTACGTCGACTATATAGGGATGGTATCTATGCGGGCTTGATCTGTTGTGAAACGGAGATGAAGGAATCAGGTCGTGGAGTTCGATTGTCTCATTCATGACTCAATTGTGTCATTGGTAAATTGTTTATCTATATACAGGGTTATTGGCAATCAATTAGCATCTTTTTAGGGGCTTATTCTGTATATCAAACCTAACAACTTTTAATCTGCGACTTTTGTCAAATCTAAAAAAAATATGCTGTTCCATATAACATATCGTTCACCCACGACAAAATGTACGTGACGTTAGTTTTTTTTTTTTTTTTAGTTTTGACCAAAGACGCGGAATAAAAGTTGTTACTTTTGATGTATATATAGAATAAGCCCCTAAAATGATGCTAATATAATCCTGTATATATTAAAATTAAGGATTGTCCGTAAGTTACTAGGAGCCCAGTATAAATAAGAGGTTTATGTTCCAACCGTATAGAATACGTTCTTTATACTGAATGCGGTGGTTTGCTAAACACAATCGCCCCTATTCCCAAATTGGATACCAGTGTTCAATTGTACCGAATAAAACATCAAAGTATTTTCTATTTTCCCAGAGAGAGCGAAAGCTTTTGTACCTACCACTGTGCGATTATGTTTTTTCAGCATAATCAGTGTGTGTTCTATAGATGTGTTTGAATAATTTTATATATTATAATAAAAGATAAAATACATTGAACTAATTATTTTTAATCGACTTCCAAAAAGGAGGAGGTTCTATGTTCGTATGTATGTTATTTTTTTTTTCATAGATATTTTCGTCAATTGTAAACAGAATCAAAAAAAATTTTAGTTCTAAAATGTGTACTTCCGAGGTGGTCACATTTAAATTTTATCGAAATCAGCTGAACCGTTTTTGAAAAATCAACAATAATGTAGAAATTGTATAGGTACATCAATTCAAGCGAAATATTCAATTTTGGAAGTCGGACGTCACGATGGAATCAGTTTTGCCATTTTTGGGGTTCCGTACCTCAAACGGAAAAAACGGAACCCTTATAGGATCATTTTGTTGTCCGTCTGTCCGTCTGTGTGTATGTCAAGACTCATTATCTCGGGAACGCGTAAAGATATCAAGTTGAAATTTAAACTGTATATGTATACCTATTTCTCGCAGTTGTGTAAAATAAATACTTCTCAGTTATCGTTTAAAAAAGTTAGAGCCGTTTATGTCGTAAAAAACCGCATATTTCAACACTCACAAAAATCAAAACCTACAGGGTACTTCCCGTTGACATAGAACTATGAAATTTGGCGAGAAGCATTGTCTCAGAGTATACATATAGGAAGAAATCTGTAAATTGTACATTTTTATTTAAATCACAAAAAAATAGGGCCTCAAAATACACAAAATATGGGTTCAAAATTCAAAGTGAGTAAATCGTACCAAGTCAGGTATAAGATAAAATAACTTCATTAGCACGTGCTAAAACAGGTTTTTAATTATTTTAACAATGTGTAATTTAGATGTATGACGAGAAAAGAAAAAAAAACTTTTTTGTCGATGGTTATAGAATAGAGATTTTAACAACTTACTTCCCAATTTTGTGAAATTTCCTGGATTTGTACGGAACCCTCGATGTGCGAGCCTGACTCGCACTTGTCTGGTTATTTGCAAAAAATAATTATAATAAACCAATTGAATCAAATGAATTGTCTTGCTTCGGATTCCGATTAGTTTCTCTTAAAAACACAAAAATTTTCCTGGATTTGACTACAAATACAAAAAGTTGTTTCTACCATTACTAGTTTCACCTTTTTTGGATGAAGCACTTTTTAACATGCCTCACATTTTTGAACCGTGCGTTTAAACCAATTTTGAGTGGTAAATGTAATAAAACCGTCCACGTTTCCATGCAGTAGATTGAATGAAATACAAAATATGGATGTTGGAGTGACATCTGCGGAAGTGGATGCACTAAAAAACTGAAAATAGAAAAACCTCGCCAACAAAGGGAAAAGCTTAAATAAAATATACCGAAAGCATTTGGACCGAAAGCACGTGGGCTTGAGCATTTGGATTATCTTTACTCTCGAGAGTTCATAGATGATCCAATTGCTTTTTCTGTAGTAGTCGCTTAAGTAAGTAGGTATGTTACATTATATTTTGTCGATCGGTCATAATAAAAGCACTCGAATCCTAAAGCGGATGCCCTCAGTAAGTTTTTTTTCAAAGTACATTTACCGATAAACTTCTAAACTCTAAATTTTTTTATTCCGTATATGTTTGCGTTTGACTACATGCTGCCTAATGTTGAGCAGATATGCGGTCTAGGGTGTAGCACGCTTACCTAGAAGATACCTATTTACTCGAGATTTGAAGACACCCACGTTGTACGGGAAGACAGAACCAGGCAAAACGTTCCACATTCTGGCTGTTCGTATGAGGAATGAGGATTCGAAACGCTTAGTTCTAACGCGCGGAATGTCCACCATAAAAAGGTGGCGCTTTGGTCGCGTCTGTCTAGCCGTACGATAGAAGAAAGGGCAGGTGGGTGGGTAATTTCGAGGTACGAGTACATACACCGAAGTAGTCAGTGTAAGCACAAAAGTGCATCAACTAAAAAACGGTAAAAATAATTTAACGCTATTTCCAAGTTTATATGTGAGTAAACACTACCTGAACCTAAACACTACCTGTTTATGGCCGCTAAAAGAGTTTTTGTAAGCTTGCAAAGAATAGTTTATCTGTAAGCGCCAAAAAACAATTTCACGCGCTGACCGAGAGCAGCAGCCTTTATTTCTCATCAAACCGAGCTTTATATTCCAACAGCAAAAACTATTCTACGTTAGGCCAAGTTGCTGCATTCACACGCGCAGTCGAAATTCTTTAACGGACATAATAATAGGTAAGTACATAATTAGTTATAATATTTTCAGTGTTTTTTCGAAGGAAACCGCAAATTGTCCGCGACGTCACTTGCCGGTCTCGACGGAAGACCAGCGCCGGTTGTATAATATAAACGGCATCATGCTGAGATGGGAACGGCTGGTGACGAAAATAAAACACTAGGTAGCTTAGTTTTTAGTGTAGTTACAATCTTTGTTGCTGTATTTTCTGTGTTTTGTTTTCGTCAATAAAATATTGTCTATTAATAAATGCCCTTGAACTTATTTGCCTACAACAAGGTAGCGGAAATACACTAAATATTTATTCAAAACATAGATTCGAATATGCATGTTTCTTCACAGAGTAGTCCTTCACGAAAAAGGCAGTGTGTATAATCCGTTTTCAAATTCCAAAGAACTCAATTTTGAGGAACTTGAATTTGAACTCACAATTGCAAGACAAGCAATTCTCTCACTAAGCCACCACGACAGTTACTTCGATCGGAATTTACACAAAAATTCGAATCATCAAAGAAAATCAACGATCACCCTCCCGGTGACAACTATCGACAACATTGATTAACCCTCAGTAATTGTATAAATTAGGCACCCTCGTCCAAAACCGCCCTAAAATCCGTATTGACAGCCGTCGGGTGGTAATGGGGGGTAAATGTTACTGTGATGGGGGTAAAAGTAGCCTATGAAGGGGGTAAATGTGACCCATGATCGTGTAAATGTTGCTTTAAAAGGTTTAGTTTCATATCCATGAGGCAATTGTTTGGCTATGATAATACTGTGTTAGTTTTATTCAGTATTACCAATTAAGTAACCTTGTGTGTTTGGTTTTTGATGTTAAGCTATTTTTATTGTCCATAACATCATGGCAACGTAAAAATAAATGGTTAAAATATTAATTAATGCATACTTTTTGTTCATGGCATGATATTAAATTGTCTTATTTTTGACTACGGAGCATTTTTTATTGCAAGAAAATTAGGTGATAGTTTATTACGCTGATCAAATTTAAGTTGGTAGAATATTTTTCCGAAACTTTAAAAAATATCTTCCGCACATTTTGTTGATACTATTTGATGTGGTTTTTGTGTTAGGCTGCGCCGATGTAATTATTAATATCTTAGTAAGCTAAGTATGTGTACGAGTATATCCATTTGAAGTAAAAAAAACCTTTCTAAATATGTGTAACGATAAAAAAAAACAGTATTCTAGACATAACATAAGCAGATAAAAATTATTAAAATAAAATATTTAATCAAGCTTTTTAATCAAGGTAAGTATTGCTAAGGAAAAAAAAGAAGATTCGTTACGCTTTGAAACTCCATTGCCAAGCTATAATTCTACAAGTTGAGGTGAATATGGGTCGACTCGCCGCAATTTTGGGCAGTTTTTGACGCAATGCACCGTCGACCTATAAACTCTATCCTAACAACCAGAGGAAAGCTCAGCTGCACTAGATTATTCCAGTTATTTGTATTTGCCTCTTTAGTAGTCCACTATTGAACGTAGTTTTGCCTTCGAAAGCCGATTGGGTTTTATTCACCCCGCTAGCCCAGTTGCAGATTGGTTGATTCACTAGACGTATGCAGATTCCCGCGCGATGTTCTGTGTCAATAAAAAACCGTGAAAATATGGTACAAAAATTTATGCATACATTCCTAAAAACGAGGACTAAGTCCGAGGTAAGGTAAGCGGAACGTTGGTCGTCCAGCTGCAAGTTGGGTCGACGATATAGTGAAAATTGGGGTAGAACCTGGTCACAATTAGCACAAGACTGAGACAAATGGCACAGTAAGAGAGGCCTATATACCCAGCAGTGGGATAGAGAAGGCTGCTGAGGTGGTCATCGCTTGCAAGATTTTTTTCGCGGTTCCCACAGTCGGAGAAAGGCGACATTTAAAATAAATGTCTTAAAATAAAAACTGTAAGAAAAAAGGGTTCGCTATTCATAGTTATAGATAAATTGACCAAGTGCAGTAAAGTCATAAACCCTAAAATAAATCAACTTAAATGACGTCCGCGTGACGATACAAAACTAATTTGTAAAAATGCTTCCAAGATAAACAAAAGAAATGGGGAATTTAGGATCCTCGTAAATCTACAAAAGAACATCCGCGTGCTGTGGCGCATGCTGGGACAAAAAAATTTAAAATAAAAAAAAAATATGGAAAGAACCATAATTGGCTATTTCCTGGTATGACGGGGGCGAGTCCTGATTTTTTGTATTAGGGATTCACCAATGAAGACATACTTTCGTGGTTGTTTGAGTTTCAGATGGGGCGGGGCCATTGCTGGTGCGAACCGACCTGATATCTTGGAAAGATGACGAGGGACACTTAGCGACCAGCCGTGCAACCCTTCAGTAGTTCCTGGTTTTATTACGGGCTTTCCATGCTCAGCTATATTTAAATAGAGCCAGTGAAATTATATAATTGTATTTTTATCAAGCTGTTAATAGTGAGTGTGATGCTGTTAAAATGGCGTGACGAGGATTTGGTGACGTACCTTAACTATTTTAATTATATTAATTACGGGGATATAAAAGATCATATCTCACGAAATTGTGTAAATTTCGTTGTATTCGAAAGGTCATTCACGATAACTTATTAACGATCTTATGGGGAGTGTGTCAAGTGACCGCAGTGAATTGATACCATGAATACAAATTATTTTATCGATGTGGGTTTTAGAATAAAGGGATAATACCTATGTTGCCAATGTATAGCAATATAGACCATACCACAAACAGGTTCGAATCCTGTTTCATTAATCTTCACTGTATAAGGGTAGTGGACGCAACAATATAGCTAGAGAATTTAGCTTAAGATGTGTTCGTCAACCTATGGCTGGAAAATGATAATGGGTTTGAATCCCGTTTATTGATTTATTGTCTAGTATGAACAAAGCACTCCACCATGGATTCTACAACGGGAAATAGAGCTGTGGCATACCTGTGTAACGTGTGAATTACACCTGCACTGTAATTTATCGTACTACTTAATTTCGAGCTATATTGTGGTAATGAGATGATGTACTAATATTTGTAATACCAGCGTAAGAATGTGGACATAGGCTTGTGCTGCTATCCAGTATATAAACTATTGTGTTTTATTGACGCTTTTGTACATAATGGAGAGAAGGCTGAAATGTTTCTTAAATGTACGAAGGAATATAGAAGAGGTTATACTAAAACGTGGTATTATATTTGGATTAGAAATGTATAAATATGTGTTCTAGTCTTAAGTAATTTAAGTCCATTATAGGCCGGCTATGAGGTTTTTTATTTCTGGCATTTCGTTTTCCTCATAAATTTGATGCCGTAGCAACTGAAAATGCTGGTCGATTAACAATATAACACAATAAGATCGACCCAATTCAACCGAAGAGTTTATACGTATTATTCGTTATGAATATTTCATGTAGATCACAAAATTAAATGATTTGATCTACTATATGCTTGGTTTCATTCATCTAGTTTTAAGACCTTTACCTAATTTTCAAGGGAACAACAGAGATAACAAATGCCAGACGTCCTAGGTGACTATGTCTAGATATATTGGATTCCAAAAGAATTAACAATAGGAGTTTGGGCATGTAGTCTCTGATGATCTCTACATATGTAGCTTATTCACTCGATACCTGATAATAGATAATTGTTCATAATAGTAAATACATTTGGAGGACAGGAAAATTGATTCATTAAATTAATCTTACTACGAAGTTTGAACTGAAGTAAAGACAGATGGGTGATCACCATTAGTTATCATTAGATCAGACTTTAACTACAAATGAAGATAAGAAGTTAGCATATATAAATTCTTATTATCTTTCGAACCAAACTTAGATAGTTTATTAGATATAGAAAGCGGAAACCGAGTGCAGCCTGGACGTGAGATCTACGAGAATATGCAGAGTAAGTGGATAAGTATATACAGTTAGCACTAGGAACATAGGGACGCTAGGGTGTTGGATATGTAGGTGCTTAAGGGCTTGTAGTGTTGGCGCAATGAGTATGTGTACATCGAGTTAAGAAACAATTGTTTAGTAACTGAAGTTACTAAGTTTTACTGATAGAATCAGTACATGACCGTGGCGGGAAGCGGCAGCCTGGACTTCGTTAACACAAATCTCCTCTCCAACCGATCCATTGCTTTCTTAGTTTGGCCAAACTAATCATACGATTCTGTTAGAAATTGAATATAAATAATGGTACCTACTTGGGGAAGAACGCTATTGAGCGTTGTACTACGAAATTTGATATATATATATACGCTTCGCAGCGTTAGGGTAAATAACGGACGGTTGCCCCCCTATAATCGATGTAAATCGAGCGGTAAGTCCCGCCTTAGGAACCCTCACGAGGTCGCTCCGGTCTGGTTTTTGACGGGTGGACACATATGGTTCACACGGGAGTCAACTACACCAAACCACGCTGTCCTAGCACTTACTATGACACACCTGTGCTTAAATGAATAACGCACTAGCATCTAATTAAAACAAATTCATACAGTCCTACATAAAGATCAGCGTTTTGTTAAACTCCTTAAGAGTAAAGGGAACTGTCATAACCAAAGTAAGCCTAGGCGGAATGGCAAGGTGATTACTCCGGTTCATTCGGTCCAATGTACTGATGTAGTTATGCTAACAAATAGACAGATCTGTTAATACACAATACTCATTCTCTCCTCCACGACAAGATTCCTGAAGCTGTTAGAATTTAGTCGATACACATATACATAAATATAAGACGATCACGACTGGGGTATGCCTGTACCATCACACTGCGAAGTCCTGCAGTTTCAACCTAAGACTTAAAGCAGGCATGTTTAAACTAGACCACCATGGCTTTCTTGCAGACTTGGCCAAAATTGAGGATGTGCCGCCAGACGCACGACTCGGTATGAATGCTAGGACAACATGTTTCTTAAATATTTAGAACATTTTGTTTCAAATTACTTAGTTATTATTTGCGGCTGTAAAGATAGAATTAGAGCATTAGTTGTTTGTGATTGAAACAACAATTTGAAAAACACGTTGCTACAGTTTTAGACGCAATGCACCGCCAGCTGATAAGTTCTGTTTTCGCAGCCAGAGGCGAGCTCGGTGGCATTGGATTATTGCAGTTATCGCCGAAATTTAATAATGTGTCGCCCGAAGCTTAAAGCGAGGACCAGTGCTTGCGTGCTCAGTGGCAAACACGCTCTTTTACAAAAAAAAACAGTGTTTTTAATTTAATAAAATTTATAATATTTTTTTACTAGATTTTATTCCTTTTTTGACCGACGAACCGGAGGAGGTATTCAATTCGACGCGTATATTTTTCTTAGTTTTTTTTATGTATAACTCTTTTCATTGTATTCCAATTTTAATATTTTTTATTATACTTCGAAATTGGTTTCATTTAAGTTTTATCGAAATCGGCTGAGTCATTTTTAATAAATCAACAATAATGAGAAAAATGCTACATCGATCCGTGCGAAATATTTGCGAATTCTGTACACGGGTGAACTCGATCATGCTATTTTTTGCAAAATATAATCTTGTTGTGCCCATGGAAATCAAGTTTTTCAATCATATGTATATGTACTCGTATTCGTCTAAGTCAAAAGAAAGTCACGGTCAACCCTAGTCCAGATATTGTTTTCGTAAAGCAGCGGGAACCTTAATATTTAATATTTTGGGACATCTTACACACGGCCTCTGACCCCAAACTAAGAAAGGTTTGGGATGTGGCTGCCAGAGTATACTTCATATTATACATATTTTTAAATACATACTTAGATAGATAGTAACTAAATAACACCCAGACACAGAGCAAATACGTATGTTCATCACATAAATATTTGCTCTGGGCTAGAAGTTAGGGTCACTAACCACTGAGCCACCGAGGCAGTCAAAAGCTAAATTAGTGATAGGGTAGTGTTATTTGTTTGTTTGTTTGTGTAATGTTAATGTATAAACCTATGTATAAAATTACTGGTAATTACGGAAAACTATTAAAAGCGACTTTGTGTCAAGATTAACGGTTGTTACTGTGAGACCAACGAGACAAAAAGGTCATTCACTGTTGACAAAACTAAAGTACCTGACAATGCGCTTTTTCGTTTTTTTTTTATGTAGAATAGTTCTACATTTGGCCACGAACTCGCCTGATGGAAAACAAAGTTGTAGCCGAAGATGGACTATGAAGACCTAGAAGATACCTATTCACTCTCGACTTGAAGATATCCAAATTGTAATTGTCAGAAAACAATGACGGAGTAAGGGCATTCCAATCCCTGGCTTCCGCATTGTAAAGGAAGAAGCAAATCGCTTAGTACGAGCAGGTAGGGTCATTACGCTGGATCGCGGCCCTGCGTTGTTTCGCGGCCTTTTAGAGGACCAACCGTATAAATATTGCAATAATAAGAATTCTATCTCACTCTTCCCAACGTGTTGTGGTACTTTAAAAAGTAGGATAGTTGCAGGATGTAATGCCTATTCAAATTGGTCGGTTAGCCTAATCCATGTGCCGGAAATAGATCGTCCATTTTGCCAGCCGCGCTGTTAGCGCACACACGTACGCAAAGTTACGCGAAAAATAGTGAGCAGGTCCCGCTTTAAAAGTAAGTATTTCAAGTTTACGATTACTTAATTACTAGTGTGATTATTTTTGAGTGATCATATTTGATTGTTTCGTGTAATTTGGCATTTATTTTGGGAGTAAATAACTTTAATGCCAGTTTTATTTGGTGGCCGCCAACCAACACAATATTTTTTTGGTTAAGTTGGTATACGGCCGGGTGGCCGCGGCACTAACTCACTGTATGAAATATGCCTGCTTTCTTTCCTAATATTAATGTAAATAAAGCTTCGTTTTGTGCAACATTTTATTATTGTTGGGCTTGGTTTAAATGATTTGGTTAGTTCACGGCCGCCAAAATATAATTATATACGGATTTATTGCCTTTATTGTGGCCGTAAACTAACACATACTAACAAAAAAAATCTGGTTCGCGGCCGTCTAAAAATCATATGAAAAATGGACGGCCGATATCTAACGATTTGAAAATAGAGATGCCAGTTTACGGCCACTACATTCACATACTATTTTAATTGGTGTTTAAAATATTTTATTATTACAGATGTCTACCAAAAAACCCAAAAAGAAAACTGTGACTTACACTCCTGAAACTCTACAGAAAGCATTAAAGGAAATTCGCGAAGCCCAAGTCCCAATCAGGGAAGCAAGTCGTAAATTTGGAATTCCGAGATGTACAATTCAAGATCGATTAAGTGGCAGAAGGACTGACGAATTAAAAAAACAAGGTCCCGAGCCAGTGCTAGGAAAACAAGGAGAAAAAAAAGTTGTAGAGTGGCTCATAAATATTGCAAAATGTGGTTTCCCAGTAAAAAAACAAGAACTGTTAGACACTGTTCAAAAAATTTTTAAAGACTTAAAAAAGCCGAACCCTTTTAAAGATGATCGACCTGGTCAAACATGGTATTTAAACTTTTTAAAAAGACACCCTGAAATATCAGTTAGATCTGCAGAAGGCATCAACAAAGCACGCGCTAAGGTGACTGAAGAATCTATTCGACTGTGGTTTCGCGAACTGGAAATATTTTTGGCGCAAGAGGGACACTCGGATGTACTTACAGAACCCGAAAGGATATTCAATGGCGATGAAAGCGGATTTTCACTTTGTCCAAAAACAGGAAAAGTTCTTGGGCCCAAAGGTTTTCGCAATTTGTACCAAATTAAAGCCGGCAACGAAAAAGATAACCTGACTGTACTAGTGACATTTAACGCTACTGGTGAGATGTGCCCGCCATTGGTAGTTTTCCCATATATCAGACCACCAAAAAGTGTAACCGACAGCATGCCACAAGACTGGAGTCTTGGAAGAAGTGAGTCAGGTTGGATGAATGGAGATGTATTCTTCGAATACATCACTAATGATTTCAATAATTGGATCACAGAAAATAATATCAAGAAGCCCGTTCTACTGCTAGTCGATGGACATAAGTCGCATATGTCCTTAATGTTGAGCACTATCTGTGAAGAGCTTGGTATTATTTTATATGCTCTTCCCCCAAACACTACGCACATGCTGCAGCCTGCCGATGTCAGCGTGTTTGCTCCATTAAAAGCCCAGTGGAAGAGTCACGTCAGAAAATTCCTTGCAAAGCCAGAAAATTTGAACAAAGCTGTAACAAAAACAAATTTTTGTCTTCTTTTTAAAGACATAATCGAAAATCCACACATGAAAATAAATATCGTTAATGGATTCAGGCGATGTGGTCTTTTCCCGTATGATCCGAATGCAGTCGACTACACGAAATGTGTCCAAAACACATTGGAACAATTTAGTCGACCGAATGGTTCGCGTGAGAACTCGGGAATAACGAATGAGGATCTCATCGCTACCCGCAAAGTGATTCGTCATTTGAGACCAGTCCTAAAACAGAAGAAGATTGACACAAAATTTATCCTAAAGGAAATCAAGAAGCTGAGAAGGTCAGAACCCAGAGAACCTCAATATATTACTGGATCCGAAGACAACACAAACTCAACACTCGACGTGTCGAGCATTCCCAATCTTTTGTCAAATATTTCGGCTCAATCATCTGCGAAGACATCCAGTCTCGTTCCGCCAGCGCCTCATGTTTCCGATCCAAACCCGCCCCATGTTTCCGATGTTGCATCTGCAAATGTTGCCGATCTCACTCCGTCGCACATTCATGATCCTGTCCCAGTGACTCTTGTTATTGCTGCTGAAGTTCCTGAACGTACTTCTGAGAGTGTTCCGAATCATGGCTTTTCGAATTTAGTTACATCTGATTTTAGCGGTCTTGAGTTGGGAACAGTGGTTTCACTGGACGATATTATGGTCATACCGTTCCAAACCAGCACACCCAGGAACCGAAACCTAAGCCCCAAATCTCTAGTTCCTAATGAAATCTCTCCATCTTCAAAACCAGACTCAAATAACGTCCCTCTATGCACGGAACAGATACGCCAAATCCAGATTATAGATGAACCTGGAAGTATGGAAACTGGCACCGAAGTAATTCCAAATAGTAGCCCAAATGATCAACTGGGTTCTGAAAATCGTGACACTGATTCAGTAACATTATCTCAAGTGCCAACTTTAAAAGACAACTTGTTGCGTCGCGTTACTACCACAGAAAAACCTGAAGACGAAAACGAAATTTCGACATTTGGCGTCACTTGCCAGCAACTAGAAGGAAGGTCTCTTTTATCACAACATGATACTTCAGTTATTCCAACTATATCAGAACATTCAGATTCTCGTGACGTTCTGTCAAAGAAATCATCATCTTCCACAATTACATCCGCATCCTCCAATAATAAAATGTCAATAGATCCAAACACAGTATTTGATCAACATCTGTTTATACCCCAACCTCTAGAAAAGTCCAAACAAAACGTATCCAAAGCGCGTTTTCCATCGGCAATATCAGGGAAAAAATGGCGAGAATACCACCTACTAAAAGAAAAAGCTAAACAAGAAAAGAATGAGGAGAAAGAAAAAGCTAAAGAAGCTAGAAAGCAAGCCGTGAAGCGTAAGCAAGAGGAAAAAAAGAAAATAAAAGAAATAAACAAGGCAAAGAAACTTAAAAAACGAAAAATTTTAGAGCCTAAAGAGTTTACATCAAAGCAAAATTGTGGTCAATGCGCAAATATGTTAAACAGTGACACCGAGGACGACGAAAACAAAAATGTAGGCTGTGATTTTTGTACTAAATGGTTTCATTTGAAGTGCACTGATTTTATAGGACTGACTTATGATGATGTTAAAGATAAACCTTTCAAGTGTAACATGTGCCTTATTGATAAGGAATAGTTTTATTTATTTTGATAACTTGTTGTTTCAGTTGATTATTTTGATCTCATACCAACTAGGTATTTTATTAAAGACTGTTTTAGACTTTATATATTATATATATGTATATTATTATATATTATATACATAAGAACTTACTGATTACTTGTTATAGAAATTGTTAAAGACTGATTACTAATAGTTACTGTTAACAAGTTAATTAATACGTAATAAATGTTGATTATTTAAAATACTAGTCTAATAAGCTCAAATTGTTAACCAAACTTAGTTTTTTGCAATATAAATTAATTATATAACATAGTGTTTTATTTTATTATTTGTTGAGATAGTAATGTAATGTGTTTAACGAGAGAAGAATAACTGCAGTATAAGATATATTATGATGAATGAAAGTGTGGTATGTTAGAAGTATGGCAAAAGAATAAATGCATTAGAGGTTAATAGTTTTGAGTAAGGAAAGAAAGGAAGGAAAGAAGAAAGGACAGAGGGAAGAATTGTTATTAAAGATGAAGGTGAGTTGGGAGGAGAAGGTAAAATGCTGTAGATTAGAATGCCAAGAGCACAAGAAAGGGACGAATGTTGAAGAGAATGTGCTTTTTAAAAGTAAAGGCATTCGAGTGACAATCGCGATCATGAGTCCAATGATGAGCATATGTATGATAGCACCATTATATAGAAAAAAGTGTACGAAAACGTAAAAAAGTATGAAATACTCCTAAGTCAATATTGTATGTAAAACTGGCGGCCGCGAAGTAACTCTAGGGTGGCCGCGAACTGAAAAAAATGGCCGTCAACCGGCATTTTAAGTAAATTTACGGTAATTATTTATTTAAAAAAAAATTGTTACTATATTCGTCCAATACTTATTTCGAAAAATAACTTTATGATATCTGCTACGCCTACAGAAACAATCAGAACCTGAATTATGGACATATCATACTAATTTCAAGGAGCAAAGTTGGGAAGGCGACTAAAAGGCCGCCAACCGGCGCAACGACCCTACGTCGACTATATAGGGATGGTATCTATGCGGGCTTGATCTGTTGTGAAACGGAGATGAAGGAATCAGGTCGTGGAGTTCGATTGTCTCATTCATGACTCAATTGTGTCATTGGTAAATTGTTTATCTATATACAGGGTTATTGGCAATCAATTAGCATCTTTTTAGGGGCTTATTCTGTATATCAAACCTAACAACTTTTAATCTGCGACTTTTGTCAAATCTAAAAAAAATATGCTGTTCCATATAACATATCGTTCACCCACGACAAAATGTACGTGACGTTAGTTTTTTTTTTTTTTTTAGTTTTGACCAAAGACGCGGAATAAAAGTTGTTACTTTTGATGTATATATAGAATAAGCCCCTAAAATGATGCTAATATAATCCTGTATATATTAAAATTAAGGATTGTCCGTAAGTTACTAGGAGCCCAGTATAAATAAGAGGTTTATGTTCCAACCGTATAGAATACGTTCTTTATACTGAATGCGGTGGTTTGCTAAACACAATCGCCCCTATTCCCAAATTGGATACCAGTGTTCAATTGTACCGAATAAAACATCAAAGTATTTTCTATTTTCCCAGAGAGAGCGAAAGCTTTTGTACCTACCACTGTGCGATTATGTTTTTTCAGCATAATCAGTGTGTGTTCTATAGATGTGTTTGAATAATTTTATATATTATAATAAAAGATAAAATACATTGAACTAATTATTTTTAATCGACTTCCAAAAAGGAGGAGGTTCTATGTTCGTATGTATGTTATTTTTTTTTTCATAGATATTTTCGTCAATTGTAAACAGAATCAAAAAAAATTTTAGTTCTAAAATGTGTACTTCCGAGGTGGTCACATTTAAATTTTATCGAAATCAGCTGAACCGTTTTTGAAAAATCAACAATAATGTAGAAATTGTATAGGTACATCAATTCAAGCGAAATATTCAATTTTGGAAGTCGGACGTCACGATGGAATCAGTTTTGCCATTTTTGGGGTTCCGTACCTCAAACGGAAAAAACGGAACCCTTATAGGATCATTTTGTTGTCCGTCTGTCCGTCTGTGTGTATGTCAAGACTCATTATCTCGGGAACGCGTAAAGATATCAAGTTGAAATTTAAACTGTATATGTATACCTATTTCTCGCAGTTGTGTAAAATAAATACTTCTCAGTTATCGTTTAAAAAAGTTAGAGCCGTTTATGTCGTAAAAAACCGCATATTTCAACACTCACAAAAATCAAAACCTACAGGGTACTTCCCGTTGACATAGAACTATGAAATTTGGCGAGAAGCATTGTCTCAGAGTATACATATAGGAAGAAATCTGTAAATTGTACATTTTTATTTAAATCACAAAAAAATAGGGCCTCAAAATACACAAAATATGGGTTCAAAATTCAAAGTGAGTAAATCGTACCAAGTCAGGTATAAGATAAAATAACTTCATTAGCACGTGCTAAAACAGGTTTTTAATTATTTTAACAATGTGTAATTTAGATGTATGACGAGAAAAGAAAAAAAAACTTTTTTGTCGATGGTTATAGAATAGAGATTTTAACAACTTACTTCCCAATTTTGTGAAATTTCCTGGATTTGTACGGAACCCTCGATGTGCGAGCCTGACTCGCACTTGTCTGGTTATTTGCAAAAAATAATTATAATAAACCAATTGAATCAAATGAATTGTCTTGCTTCGGATTCCGATTAGTTTCTCTTAAAAACACAAAAATTTTCCTGGATTTGACTACAAATACAAAAAGTTGTTTCTACCATTACTAGTTTCACCTTTTTTGGATGAAGCACTTTTTAACATGCCTCACATTTTTGAACCGTGCGTTTAAACCAATTTTGAGTGGTAAATGTAATAAAACCGTCCACGTTTCCATGCAGTAGATTGAATGAAATACAAAATATGGATGTTGGAGTGACATCTGCGGAAGTGGATGCACTAAAAAACTGAAAATAGAAAAACCTCGCCAACAAAGGGAAAAGCTTAAATAAAATATACCGAAAGCATTTGGACCGAAAGCACGTGGGCTTGAGCATTTGGATTATCTTTACTCTCGAGAGTTCATAGATGATCCAATTGCTTTTTCTGTAGTAGTCGCTTAAGTAAGTAGGTATGTTACATTATATTTTGTCGATCGGTCATAATAAAAGCACTCGAATCCTAAAGCGGATGCCCTCAGTAAGTTTTTTTTCAAAGTACATTTACCGATAAACTTCTAAACTCTAAATTTTTTTATTCCGTATATGTTTGCGTTTGACTACATGCTGCCTAATGTTGAGCAGATATGCGGTCTAGGGTGTAGCACGCTTACCTAGAAGATACCTATTTACTCGAGATTTGAAGACACCCACGTTGTACGGGAAGACAGAACCAGGCAAAACGTTCCACATTCTGGCTGTTCGTATGAGGAATGAGGATTCGAAACGCTTAGTTCTAACGCGCGGAATGTCCACCATAAAAAGGTGGCGCTTTGGTCGCGTCTGTCTAGCCGTACGATAGAAGAAAGGGCAGGTGGGTGGGTAATTTCGAGGTACGAGTACATACACCGAAGTAGTCAGTGTAAGCACAAAAGTGCATCAACTAAAAAACGGTAAAAATAATTTAACGCTATTTCCAAGTTTATATGTGAGTAAACACTACCTGAACCTAAACACTACCTGTTTATGGCCGCTAAAAGAGTTTTTGTAAGCTTGCAAAGAATAGTTTATCTGTAAGCGCCAAAAAACAATTTCACGCGCTGACCGAGAGCAGCAGCCTTTATTTCTCATCAAACCGAGCTTTATATTCCAACAGCAAAAACTATTCTACGTTAGGCCAAGTTGCTGCATTCACACGCGCAGTCGAAATTCTTTAACGGACATAATAATAGGTAAGTACATAATTAGTTATAATATTTTCAGTGTTTTTTCGAAGGAAACCGCAAATTGTCCGCGACGTCACTTGCCGGTCTCGACGGAAGACCAGCGCCGGTTGTATAATATAAACGGCATCATGCTGAGATGGGAACGGCTGGTGACGAAAATAAAACACTAGGTAGCTTAGTTTTTAGTGTAGTTACAATCTTTGTTGCTGTATTTTCTGTGTTTTGTTTTCGTCAATAAAATATTGTCTATTAATAAATGCCCTTGAACTTATTTGCCTACAACAAGGTAGCGGAAATACACTAAATATTTATTCAAAACATAGATTCGAATATGCATGTTTCTTCACAGAGTAGTCCTTCACGAAAAAGGCAGTGTGTATAATCCGTTTTCAAATTCCAAAGAACTCAATTTTGAGGAACTTGAATTTGAACTCACAATTGCAAGACAAGCAATTCTCTCACTAAGCCACCACGACAGTTACTTCGATCGGAATTTACACAAAAATTCGAATCATCAAAGAAAATCAACGATCACCCTCCCGGTGACAACTATCGACAACATTGATTAACCCTCAGTAATTGTATAAATTAGGCACCCTCGTCCAAAACCGCCCTAAAATCCGTATTGACAGCCGTCGGGTGGTAATGGGGGGTAAATGTTACTGTGATGGGGGTAAAAGTAGCCTATGAAGGGGGTAAATGTGACCCATGATCGTGTAAATGTTGCTTTAAAAGGTTTAGTTTCATATCCATGAGGCAATTGTTTGGCTATGATAATACTGTGTTAGTTTTATTCAGTATTACCAATTAAGTAACCTTGTGTGTTTGGTTTTTGATGTTAAGCTATTTTTATTGTCCATAACATCATGGCAACGTAAAAATAAATGGTTAAAATATTAATTAATGCATACTTTTTGTTCATGGCATGATATTAAATTGTCTTATTTTTGACTACGGAGCATTTTTTATTGCAAGAAAATTAGGTGATAGTTTATTACGCTGATCAAATTTAAGTTGGTAGAATATTTTTCCGAAACTTTAAAAAATATCTTCCGCACATTTTGTTGATACTATTTGATGTGGTTTTTGTGTTAGGCTGCGCCGATGTAATTATTAATATCTTAGTAAGCTAAGTATGTGTACGAGTATATCCATTTGAAGTAAAAAAAACCTTTCTAAATATGTGTAACGATAAAAAAAAACAGTATTCTAGACATAACATAAGCAGATAAAAATTATTAAAATAAAATATTTAATCAAGCTTTTTAATCAAGGTAAGTATTGCTAAGGAAAAAAAGAAGATTCGTTACGCTTTGAAACTCCATTGCCAAGCTATAATTCTACAAGTTGAGGTGAATATGGGTCGACTCGCCGCAATTTTGGGCAGTTTTTGACGCAATGCACCGTCGACCTATAAACTCTATCCTAACAACCAGAGGAAAGCTCAGCTGCACTAGATTATTCCAGTTATTTGTATTTGCCTCTTTAGTAGTCCACTATTGAACGTAGTTTTGCCTTCGAAAGCCGATTGGGTTTTATTCACCCCGCTAGCCCAGTTGCAGATTGGTTGATTCACTAGACGTATGCAGATTCCCGCGCGATGTTCTGTGTCAATAAAAAACCGTGAAAATATGGTACAAAAATTTATGCATACATTCCTAAAAACGAGGACTAAGTCCGAGGTAAGGTAAGCGGAACGTTGGTCGTCCAGCTGCAAGTTGGGTCGACGATATAGTGAAAATTGGGGTAGAACCTGGTCACAATTAGCACAAGACTGAGACAAATGGCACAGTAAGAGAGGCCTATATACCCAGCAGTGGGATAGAGAAGGCTGCTGAGGTGGTCATCGCTTGCAAGATTTTTTTCGCGGTTCCCACAGTCGGAGAAAGGCGACATTTAAAATAAATGTCTTAAAATAAAAACTGTAAGAAAAAAGGGTTCGCTATTCATAGTTATAGATAAATTGACCAAGTGCAGTAAAGTCATAAACCCTAAAATAAATCAACTTAAATGACGTCCGCGTGACGATACAAAACTAATTTGTAAAAATGCTTCCAAGATAAACAAAAGAAATGGGGAATTTAGGATCCTCGTAAATCTACAAAAGAACATCCGCGTGCTGTGGCGCATGCTGGGACAAAAAAATTTAAAATAAAAAAAAAATATGGAAAGAACCATAATTGGCTATTTCCTGGTATGACGGGGGCGAGTCCTGATTTTTTGTATTAGGGATTCACCAATGAAGACATACTTTCGTGGTTGTTTGAGTTTCAGATGGGGCGGGGCCATTGCTGGTGCGAACCGACCTGATATCTTGGAAAGATGACGAGGGACACTTAGCGACCAGCCGTGCAACCCTTCAGTAGTTCCTGGTTTTATTACGGGCTTTCCATGCTCAGCTATATTTAAATAGAGCCAGTGAAATTATATAATTGTATTTTTATCAAGCTGTTAATAGTGAGTGTGATGCTGTTAAAATGGCGTGACGAGGATTTGGTGACGTACCTTAACTATTTTAATTATATTAATTACGGGGATATAAAAGATCATATCTCACGAAATTGTGTAAATTTCGTTGTATTCGAAAGGTCATTCACGATAACTTATTAACGATCTTATGGGGAGTGTGTCAAGTGACCGCAGTGAATTGATACCATGAATACAAATTATTTTATCGATGTGGGTTTTAGAATAAAGGGATAATACCTATGTTGCCAATGTATAGCAATATAGACCATACCACAAACAGGTTCGAATCCTGTTTCATTAATCTTCACTGTATAAGGGTAGTGGACGCAACAATATAGCTAGAGAATTTAGCTTAAGATGTGTTCGTCAACCTATGGCTGGAAAATGATAATGGGTTTGAATCCCGTTTATTGATTTATTGTCTAGTATGAACAAAGCACTCCACCATGGATTCTACAACGGGAAATAGAGCTGTGGCATACCTGTGTAACGTGTGAATTACACCTGCACTGTAATTTATCGTACTACTTAATTTCGAGCTATATTGTGGTAATGAGATGATGTACTAATATTTGTAATACCAGCGTAAGAATGTGGACATAGGCTTGTGCTGCTATCCAGTATATAAACTATTGTGTTTTATTGACGCTTTTGTACATAATGGAGAGAAGGCTGAAATGTTTCTTAAATGTACGAAGGAATATAGAAGAGGTTATACTAAAACGTGGTATTATATTTGGATTAGAAATGTATAAATATGTGTTCTAGTCTTAAGTAATTTAAGTCCATTATAGGCCGGCTATGAGGTTTTTTATTTCTGGCATTTCGTTTTCCTCATAAATTTGATGCCGTAGCAACTGAAAATGCTGGTCGATTAACAATATAACACAATAAGATCGACCCAATTCAACCGAAGAGTTTATACGTATTATTCGTTATGAATATTTCATGTAGATCACAAAATTAAATGATTTGATCTACTATATGCTTGGTTTCATTCATCTAGTTTTAAGACCTTTACCTAATTTTCAAGGGAACAACAGAGATAACAAATGCCAGACGTCCTAGGTGACTATGTCTAGATATATTGGATTCCAAAAGAATTAACAATAGGAGTTTGGGCATGTAGTCTCTGATGATCTCTACATATGTAGCTTATTCACTCGATACCTGATAATAGATAATTGTTCATAATAGTAAATACATTTGGAGGACAGGAAAATTGATTCATTAAATTAATCTTACTACGAAGTTTGAACTGAAGTAAAGACAGATGGGTGATCACCATTAGTTATCATTAGATCAGACTTTAACTACAAATGAAGATAAGAAGTTAGCATATATAAATTCTTATTATCTTTCGAACCAAACTTAGATAGTTTATTAGATATAGAAAGCGGAAACCGAGTGCAGCCTGGACGTGAGATCTACGAGAATATGCAGAGTAAGTGGATAAGTATATACAGTTAGCACTAGGAACATAGGGACGCTAGGGTGTTGGATATGTAGGTGCTTAAGGGCTTGTAGTGTTGGCGCAATGAGTATGTGTACATCGAGTTAAGAAACAATTGTTTAGTAACTGAAGTTACTAAGTTTTACTGATAGAATCAGTACATGACCGTGGCGGGAAGCGGCAGCCTGGACTTCGTTAACACAAATCTCCTCTCCAACCGATCCATTGCTTTCTTAGTTTGGCCAAACTAATCATACGATTCTGTTAGAAATTGAATATAAATAATGGTACCTACTTGGGGAAGAACGCTATTGAGCGTTGTACTACGAAATTTGATATATATATATACGCTTCGCAGCGTTAGGGTAAATAACGGACGGTTGCCCCCCTATAATCGATGTAAATCGAGCGGTAAGTCCCGCCTTAGGAACCCTCACGAGGTCGCTCCGGTCTGGTTTTTGACGGGTGGACACATATGGTTCACACGGGAGTCAACTACACCAAACCACGCTGTCCTAGCACTTACTATGACACACCTGTGCTTAAATGAATAACGCACTAGCATCTAATTAAAACAAATTCATACAGTCCTACATAAAGATCAGCGTTTTGTTAAACTCCTTAAGAGTAAAGGGAACTGTCATAACCAAAGTAAGCCTAGGCGGAATGGCAAGGTGATTACTCCGGTTCATTCGGTCCAATGTACTGATGTAGTTATGCTAACAAATAGACAGATCTGTTAATACACAATACTCATTCTCTCCTCCACGACAAGATTCCTGAAGCTGTTAGAATTTAGTCGATACACATATACATAAATATAAGACGATCACGACTGGGGTATGCCTGTACCATCACACTGCGAAGTCCTGCAGTTTCAACCTAAGACTTAAAGCAGGCATGTTTAAACTAGACCACCATGGCTTTCTTGCAGACTTGGCCAAAATTGAGGATGTGCCGCCAGACGCACGACTCGGTATGAATGCTAGGACAACATGTTTCTTAAATATTTAGAACATTTTGTTTCAAATTACTTAGTTATTATTTGCGGCTGTAAAGATAGAATTAGAGCATTAGTTGTTTGTGATTGAAACAACAATTTGAAAAACACGTTGCTACAGTTTTAGACGCAATGCACCGCCAGCTGATAAGTTCTGTTTTCGCAGCCAGAGGCGAGCTCGGTGGCATTGGATTATTGCAGTTATCGCCGAAATTTAATAATGTGTCGCCCGAAGCTTAAAGCGAGGACCAGTGCTTGCGTGCTCAGTGGCAAACACGCTCCTTGACTGGTTTGCTGTGGGTGTTTGTTGTGTTTAAAAAAATACCATCGAGAAGATAGATCATCAAGTTGGAGGATTAATATAAGTAATTATTGTATATAATAAATACGATAAAATTCATGCACAGCCAAGGAAACATCATGGGAAACCTGCATATATTTGAAAAATCAATGCGACGGCCATCAATAAAAAACATACCAAGTCGATGGCAACAGCGTAGGTATGTGAATGCAGGTATGGTGGAAGTGGTGTCTTATCGTCAACAGTATTAACACGGAAGGTACGATTTGGTACCATTCATTACCGTGATTTGGTACTAAGCACTGATTAAATGATCCTGGGACGATATACAGCTACATTACAAATTTAAATCAAACATTATTAGATAAAACTAAATAAATTTATCAATGGTCAAAGTTTACCAGATTGAAGTTAAACTATCATTTAAATTATTATGAACATTGTGTAAGCCATAACTTTAAGTTGTATTTTAGCATTAGTCTTAGAATATAACCAGTTTCGTCAACCTAATAAAATAAAACAAATACCTAATAAAAAAGCATGATATGAAGCTATAAAAAACAACCAGTGATGGGGATATCGCTTTCTTTCTTCTATAGTAGATTATTTAGATAGTATTATGATATTTTACAAATGTACACCTGTACAACGTGTACCAATTATCACAATGTATTATTGTGTGATTCGGTTGCCTCTACTTTTAGCTCTAGATCGTTAGATCTATCTTATATAGTTACTTTTTTGCATCTTAAATTATTGACGCATTATCAGATCAAATTGTATAATAAATCTCTCAGCTACGGAAGAACACCATCAAAGTTCCGGTGAAGCTAATACCAACTTGCAGCTCGATCAGCATGGTAGAGTATACAGCTATTCTTGAAGGTAAACTCAAACTTCTTCAGGAGATAATAATGATATATTTTAGTTTTCCTGTATACCCATACTTGGGTGACAATCCAGTGTAAATTCTAGTTGCTAAGTCTAGTTTAGAATACGAGTCTGATTTTTATCTATTTTGTGTATAAAATTATCATTATCAGCTTACTTTGACTTCCTCGGTGGCTCAGTAGTTAGTGACCCTAAGTTCTGGATCACAGAGGCGTGGGTTAACCCAGGGCAAATATTTATGTGATGAACATTTATTTATTTATTTATTTATTTATTAACATAGATGTATGCTCCGTGTCTAGGTGTTATTTAGTTACTATCTATATAAGTATGTATTTAAATATAAGTATATGTAGTATATCAGTCTCTGGCAGCCATATCACAAGCTTTGCTTAGTTTGGGGTCAGAGGCCATGTGTAAAAAGTCCCAAAAATATTTATTTACTTCGGTCCACTGCAAGGCATATGCCTCCTCCTTTTACGCCAATAATCCCTGTTCTATACTAGCTTCATCAATTGTGTATCAAATATAAATAAAATAAATTATGATTATGAATATACAGTATCAACAAGTACCTTCTACGTATTACTGCTGGGTTCTATGATGCCTAGCTCTTAGATAGTTACCTCTTTGCAGCTCAAATTACCGGCGTATTATCAGATAAAACCGTGTAATAAATCCCTCAGCTACGGAAGAACACCATCAAAGTTCAGGTGAAGCGAGTAATTCATCTGGCGGCTGTTGAACATCGCAACTATCCCGGAACCAGTTAGCAAACTCCGCGGGAGTTATCAAAAGCAAAATAGTAACAAGACGTCGAAGTGAACTGAACTTTAATAAATTGTCGACAAGTTTCTTTTGAGTTATTGTTGATGGACCGAGATTGTATGCGTGGAATAGGAAAATGCAAATGGCTGACTTGCAAACTTGCACTGTGATACTTTCAATTCGAATGTATCCTTGAAGTATCATTTAATTATTTCTAAGTACGATATCTCTCTATAGTAATATATGTAAAATAATAGGTTACCCATTGTTATGTGCGAATAATAAAACTATACCAGTGAGATATAATTTACGAATTTTGTGTATGGCAATTAGTTTAAGTCGACTGGTAAAGAAAAGGATAGTAGGTGAGTATTTGTCTTAGGTAGGTATGTAGATAAAGTGTTAGGTAGGTATGTATAAGTACCTATCATATTGACAGAAAAGTGCTTGTACAGGTGCACATACTTACTGCCTCAGACCAAATAAAAAATCAAGACAGCATGTCGTGAATAGTCAAGTGAGGCCGGTTTTTTGCCACCACGAGTGCGTCGGTGTTGCGCCACCATATTTAGACTGACGATCCAAGGCGTAGTTTCCTAATACGTGTATGTGTGTGTAACTGTGTCTGTACACGGCGAGGCGTAGTTTTGCTAACCTTACTTTTTTTGTTCACAATTATCAGTCTTGTTTTTTTATTTGGTCTGAGCTTACTGCATATTGAGTGACAAATAAAAATGCGACTTGATAACGTCAACTTATTTTGATAAAGGAAAATTTCGGGTATTGCGGCGTTTCGCCCCGCAAGCTGTTTGGCCCGCGGGGCGAATCACCCAAAATTGGATAAAAATTTCAGTGTTCATTTCTATTACTTTGTATTACAATAAGCTATACTAAGTAACCTCTATCATTTTAACGTGACTTTCAACCCAAAATGCTTTGCAAATTTATTTTGTGGTCAATCTTCTTATTTTTAAGTTAAGTTTCTATGCATTTTGTTACTTTGTGCTATAAACTTGTGGCGGCGGGATGAAATTTGATGTGGAGGAGAGTGTAGCAAGTTTGCGTCGTTTCGAGTGCGCCTGACGTTTTAGGATTAGTTTTGAGATATTAGAATGTGAATTCAACGATCGATTTTCCCGCATGTTTCAATATTTGTAAAATAGTAAGGTTTCATCCAATACGAAGAATATATATATTTTTTAAATCTTTGTAATACTATTTAATCAATGATTAGACTCGAGCTTTACTCATTAGCGTTTCCAACAATTAAGGCATCAATAGTTTTGTAAGTATTGTTTTTATATTTTTTTATAACTGTGGATTGATTTGTTCTCATTTTCAACCAGTACTTTTCATTTATTAAAATAATTGTTTGTTTTCCATAAAAATAAATGAATAGATAAAATATTAATTTGCATTTTCTGAAATTTACCCATCGTTTCGCGAATGGTAACAATTGGCATTGGAGAGAAGTGAATGTCATAAACAAAAAACGGTCTATGCCAGTTATCAGTGGGTTACCGAGATCATGAATTTTGTTTCATTTATTTAATAACGATTGCTAAGAATAAAACTAATTTATATTTTTATTTCAGCGTTAATCAATTCGGTAACCAATCATAAACTAATTTAAATTATCTAACAGGATGTGAAACGCATTAATTATTGGGTTATAAGTTAATTATCGATAAATTGCCTTACAAATTAATCACCGAAGGCTTATCGCGCATTAATTATTAACTAAATAGTTAAGCGTCATAATTCCCGTTAGGTAATTTAAATTATATGCAATCTATAGATTTAGATGTAGATACATTATTGGTTTTGTGATAAACGATATCAAATTTTACAACGATGGGTTAAAATTAAAGTGATATGAACATATTTTAACCATTTTAAAATTTCTTAATTGTTATTACATCAAAATATCAATCAGAGATTAAATAATAACTATATTTGCATATGAACTAGCAATTCTATATCTCTTTTACTTTTTTTTAATTTTTTTATGTCTACAATATAACATTTGAATAGGTACAAGTTAACATATAAATCTGACCCATTCAGAGATACACATACACTTGTAGTATGCTATGCAAACATTCTAATAATTATATCATATTTCGTAGGACATCGTTAAAATGAGTCAATGGGTAAAACTAAATCCTATAGGGCAAATCTTAAAGTTAAATATTCATACTTAAATAGGACTAGCTAGGTTTAACAATAGATTTTTTCTAAACTCGATGAACAATGAGCTGAAAACAGCTGTATTGAAAATATTAAACTTTTACTCATTTTAAATTTCAATAACTAATTTAAAAATTGCAAACATAAATACAAATTAATTAAGATACCTCCACGTAATAGCACAAATATACCTCTATTAACCCTCTGTATCATACGGTAGTCTGTAAGATACAAGTGTAACTCACTATTGCGTGAATTTACAATGTTGCCACACCGAAACGGATTCTATAAGAAGTAAAAAACATATCACTGATCCTATTTGCCAGCGCGCGGCAAAGTGATACAACTAAGAAAGGATTCCTCCGTATCTGCCCCATTATTTACGAATGCCTACTTTAAATGTCCCTTTAACAGCCCTGCCACAAGCTGGGCTCTACATTCACATACAAATAGACCTAGCGGGCCCAAAAGGTCGGGAAAAAATGGCGGAAAGGCAGAATAAAATCAGGATTTTGGGGTGACCTTTCAGAACGCATTTGGGAAAGTCGACTCGGGTCGGATTGGTTGGTTATTGTCTGAATGGGTTGTGACATTTTTCTATGCATAAAGGAAACATGTTAATAAACAATTGGGTCTGTTTGCCGCTCGGTTAAAACTTGTATTTTGCTTTGAATGGTACTTGATAATGTACTTTTATGTATCTATATGTAACATAACACGACACAAGGGTGATTGAGACTTTTATCTATGTAATCTAAAATTATTATCACTGCGTAAACTATTTCTTAACGTTTTGAGTGAGGATTAGTTGCTAAATCTTTTACAAATAATTTCATTAAAATAATTGTTAACTTTGAGTTTGTACTAAATTTCATTCATTGTTCGAATGCTTGAATAGATATGAATGAAGATTATTTATTAAATCATCAATAAACAAATCATTTCACTAAAAATTATTGTTAACTTTGATACTATACTAAATTTCATTCATTGTTGGATTATTTGAATAGATATGAAGGAAAGTTTAAGTCTCCTGATCTAACAATTATCACACAAAGAAATAACATCAGTCAAAGTTCCTCTTGCTCCCTTTGTGACTCAATAGTACCTACGTAAAATAATACCGATATTGTATTCTACTGTACTATCTCTGTTTTTTTTTTCGATGAGAGCAACTGCAACAAAAACTCACGAAAACAATATCAAATGTTCTAATCCACCGTGTACAGAGTTTGAATAATTTATACGAATCGATGTGACATCCATGTACATTTTTGTTAATTTACCAAAAACAGCTCAGCCGATTTAGGAAAAAAATAAGTAAGACCACCTCGGAAGTATACCCTTTCGAACTAAAAAATATTATTACGATTCGGCTCATAATTGGCGAAAATATCGATGAACAAACACAAAAAAATCTATACAGACGAATATAGAGCCTCTTCCTTTTTGGAAACCGGTTAAAAAGCATCGACTCTCCACTAAAGGTCAGGACAGGGGCAGCTAATTTTTTTCGCGATTTCTCAGTTGGTCTCACAGTAAAACCTACTAGCGACCCGCCTTAGCCTCGCACAGGTATATTATACATATAAACTTTCCTCTTTAATAACTCTATTTAAAAAAAAACCGCATCAAAATCCGTTGCTTAGTTTTAAGGTGACGCATTGATGAACTATTGTTTCTCAAAAATCAAGTACCGCGCTACTTCACTCGGACAAAATTTACGCGGTCGCGCTCGACTGAGAGGCGAGCGGCAGTGAATTTTTAATTAATTACTCATAATGACAACGTTAAAAAAAATAACTTCTCGGTTTGTAAAATAGAAAAGTGATCTAGCTATTTTATTCGTAAAAAATAATGGGGTGTTGTCGCTGATAATTCTGAGCATTCGAATTATTAAACTTTTTTTGGTGAGAAATTTGTAAGTTTTTTTTTTAATAAAGCCGGCTACATTTCAAAATTTTGTCCGGTTAAATTTGAATCAATATAACATCGCGCATTCAAAAGTACTCGTTTTCGTGTTTCTCGGCCCGATGCCTCGTCTTAAAGATATAATCATACATAGGGAAATACAGCGGGAAGTGACTTTATTTTATACTATGTAGTTATACACCTCTGAAAACCCTTGCACATTGAAAAACAATACCTATAACCAAAATAAGCCACGCTTTAATCTAAAACTACAATCTCATGAATACCAGATCAATTTCCGAGAAAAAGGTAAGAATTAAATGGGACCGCACACCCGGAATGCTATCTTTTTTAATTAGCCGAAGAGGTCTGGCCTATGTATCAAGTCTGGCCGCTCCTATTGTCTGCAGAGTTACGGGAATAAAAATACTCAGTGGTTTTTATTCACCGCTGTTTGCAAGATGTATGGAGTTGTTTTTGTGGAGCCAAGTTTTTCAGGCACTCGCTTGGAATGTTGAGCTTTTAGTTGCTAGTTCGGATTTCGGCATGAAGTTTTTGGAGCGTGAAAAATTACGGTCAGTGTTGCAGCTTTGCAAGCTTGTGTTTTAGTGTTTGGTAATTTAGTTTTAGATATGTGATATGAACTTATATAGACAAGATAAGATAACGTTTATTTGCTCAAAAAGTTACAGGTTTTGGAGTTAGTAAATCTTGATGATGCTTAAAGTAGTGTTTGTAGGTAGGGACTTAGATTAAATTTACAAACTTCCAGAGTGGAACCCTAAATCTCACACTAGGGTGGTCCTGTGTCGTGATATTTAGTCTCTTCCGCTTTTAGGTACGACCTCTCATAATTATTACCTAATGTAATGTAAAGAGTGACTTAACAATGAGTTCTTACTTAAATTACGAGTACAAGTAATTTCCGTTTTTTCGATTGCGTAATGTGTGTGTAGCGTGCATGTTGGTGTGTGAGTGGATGTATGTTGCGAGTGTCTCTGTACAGTGAGGGCTTTGCTTCATTAATACTTTGAAGTTAATATCAATTCTTAATTTTAATAAATTGATTTTAGTATTAAATATCCATACCAATATCAAAAACGATGAACGGAGATTGCATTTCTTTGACTGTAATCTTGTAGAGGTAATAAAGCACACTCTAGCTTACTAATATTATAATAGATAAGTTTTTTTTAATTTCGCAAAAAACAGCCTACACCTACTTTCTCCGTGTACAGGATTCAAATTATTTGCATGAATCGATGTGACATCCTTGTAATTATTATTGATTTATTAAAAACGGCTCAGCCGATTTCAATAAAATTTAAATGGGACTACCTCAAAAGTATATTCTTTGGACCCAAAGCAGATTTTACTATTATATACTACGGGACTAATCGTTATAATCAGTCTACTCGTGACCACGGTGGATGCAACTCGGTCGAAACGTCGGGATGATGAGGTATTTATTTATCTCGTAATTTTAGTGCACCATTAGTCTCGTAGTATATATATAATATAGTAGTACTCGTATATAAGCTTAAAAACAACTTAAGCAATTTTTTTAAATCTATACACATTTGGCGAAATTATCGATGAACATATAACCCGTTAACACTGCAAACCTTGACAGTGTTACACACACACATACATACACACACCCACACACCCACACACACACACACCCACACACACACACACACACACACATTCACGTTCACTGGTATATGCTCAAACCCATCCATTCCAGATAGACAAACAGACAAAGCCGCAAATTTATGTAACCGGCAATATTTGTTTATTTTTAGTTACCACCAATAATTTCTTTTCTCACGAAGTTGCACGAAACTTTAAATCAGTACCCGTCTAAACCAAGGGCCACCAAGATACAGGCTTGGCCTAGTTTGGGGCTCACTGCTAATTCACAGACCACGAGTATGTCAATTGAATTACATAATTGGTTTAAACACAGATTGTAGCGGCAATTATTAGTAATTATAATGTAACTAGTTTTTGTTATGTTATAAATTTAGAAACTTAAAAAAAAACTAAAAAAAATACACACAGACGAATATAGTACCTCCTACTTTTAGGAAGTCGGTAAAAAGATAATTTTAATCTTTGAAAGAAACCAGGGCAGGCGTTAGTGCGTTATAGCTATATTACTTATTGCACATTTTTTTTTTTATTTCCAATTGGTTTGCGTTTGACTACACACTGCCAGATGTTGAGCAGATGTGCGGTCAAGGGTGTAGCACGCTTACCTAGAAGATACCTATTGACTCGGAATTTGAAGACACCCACTTTGTATTTGTTGTAATATGCACGTTTCTGTATTTTTTTTTTTTTGATGAATCGAATGGCGAAGTTGGCCATGTCGCAGCTCGATAAGGTGTGGAAAAAAAAAGTGGTGTGGTTTTCTCCATCTTTCTTTATGCTGCTGAGACTTGGACTCTGAAAGCAGCGGATCGTGAACGCATAGAGATGCCTTTGAAATGTGGTGTTGGAGGAAGATGCTCAGGATACCATGGACGGCTCATCGGACTAACGTATCGATACTAAAACAGCTCAATGTCACGACCAGACTCTCGACCATCTGTCTTAAACGTGTCCTTGACTACTTCGGCCACATTGCAAGAAAACAAGATGAGCCTCGAGAAACTGATGGTCACACATGATCACAGGGAAAGTCGACGGCAAGCAATCACGAAGTCGTAGTCCGATGCGTTGGTCCGATCAAATTCGCACCACCCTCGATTCGTCAGTCTATTTGGCGCTGCGTGTTGCTGAGGACAGAGGGCAATGGAGAAACATCGTGAAAAGGAAGCTTATGGGAGGTGGAGGTCACGACCCTCAGACATGAGGAATACGACGCGAGTAATATCTTTATTTAGATTGCATAAAATTAAAATGCATCATCACAGCCGTAGGGCGTACTACTACGTGACTTACTTTACAGACATGAGCATTAATCGCTACCACTGAGGGCCTTTAGACTAATAGACCTCTATAAAATAACTTCCAATCAGTTCCAAATGGGCCTCTTTTTCTGATAGATTCGATTATTTGCCTATGTGCAATGTATTTGCGTTAAAATCAATCAACTCAAGCAGTTCTCTCCAACTTTAACTTTTAGCTATTTTACTTCTCAATTCCTTATTGCAAAATCTAGGAACTTTCCGTCAACAAAGCCTGAACTGGCAAATCAACACGAGGTACACCGTATACGTTTCAGAAAGACAAACAGCAATTGCGAGGTACAGTCAGCATTCTCAATTCTCGAAAGCAATGGCGGCTAAAGTACCGTCAGCACAACACTTGGCGAAATATATTGCGCGGCTAATGTACAGTCTGGCCTTAATAATGGCTACGGTATTTTGGTAACAAATGGTGTTGATTTTTTTCGGGTTGGTTCAGAGAGCAGTGCTTAAAAGCTTATTGCAGACACAGTAACTGTTAGTGTAGTAATTTAGGTGGGTGTGTCGAACTACATGAGTTATTTGGAAAGAAAAAGGGCAACACGGAGAATAGGGGTACAGCTCTAAGTAGAAGATATTCAAATTCGGAAATAATAATAAATAAAGATGCATTGCTTTATTTAGATAGGCTTGATCTCGATAACGAGTTGCTTAATGCTAAGAAAATTAATAATATGTTTGCTAGCTAAGTTGAGTTTTGGCGGGAACGCGGAAAAATCATGTCGCCTCATTGTATTATTTTGTGAAACTTGTGTTTTTATCAGTGATAATTAGTGAAAAGTTGTGGTATTTCGTTGATTATGAGCTGATTTATTTGCATGAGTGTAGGCAAGTGATATAATGTGACGTATCATGTTGTTCCGTGTTTTACCAAAACTCTATATACGCCTCTAGTAAAGTCTCCACTGCTTTACTGAGGTATGACTTGGACTATGTTTGGACTTGACCGCGACTTTATTGGACTATGACGACACTACGACAGTGACTATTTTGATAAAATATCAAAAGTTATTAAAACTTTATTAAGTTTTAATAATTTTAGATGTTTTACACTTGACACTGGCAAATGCACAACGATGCGACGCCAAACAAAATAAGAAGAAAAAAAGACTGTAGCTCAAAAAAGTAAGTAGATGATAATAAAATATGGTGTTTTTATGATGAATAAATTATGTAATTATGAATAGCCTTTGTCAATGCGAGCAACTAGCGTGCGGATTTGCCTCGCATCGCAATAGTAACAATTTTTACAAGCTTTATTTTTGAAACGTTTTAACATATTTTTTAAATCGCATGCTATTTTATCCCGTTCGCTTTAACACAGATATTTAATGAAAATTTAACAAAACCTCATCCTGTAGGGTGACCATTAATGCAAATGCTCTAGTTTAATAATAGAGTCTCAATTTGCTGTAATCCACAATCTTGAGCAAGATGTGTACGCTTTGGTAAGACCTCTAGACAGACGTTTAAGACAACGCGGCTTTGAAAGGCCAACCTAATGAACTATAAGAAAACTGATACTTAAAACAGAACATGTGTAAACCAGTTTAATTTCTCAAAGTAGTTTTAATATAGCTCTTTTCACTGAAATTTTTCTTGCTTATGCTATTCCCACCCTTGTCACGTTATAATTTGTCGCTGTCTTGCTCAGCAATAATTCAGTATTGCAACTAAATTGCAATACCCTGCGAGACGATATATCATCGCGAAACTCGACGCTGACGTGTAGAAAACAATAAATGTCTGTTATACATGGCTGTACCAGACGTATGTAGTTGCTATATTCGCCTTTACCTACAGCTCACTGTTACCCATTATCCAAAACTGTTTTTTGGTTATCTTAACGGCTAGAATTGTTTGAATTTATTTAAGTAGGTATGACTTTTCAGAATTTTTAGTAATTTATGAGTATGTTGGTTCACGCATATTAAATTTCAATTTATTTATCCCGCTAAACGCGAAAGTTTGTGAGTTTGTGAAGATGGATGGATGGATGTTTGTTACTCTTTCACGCAAAAACTACTGAACGGATTGAGATTAAACTTTGCAATAATATAGCTTATATATCAAAATAACACATAGGCTATAAATTATAATGATATTGCGTAAATGTTCCATAATATAACGATAAGTGTTAAGTAGGAAAAAATCTGCTATCTGCGAGCTATTCTAGAGTGCGCTTTAAGAAATGTCAAAAAAAAATTGTCGGATCGAAAAACCGTCAAATCGTATTTTTTTTTTCACCTCCTTTATTGAGGGTAGTAAGGTAGGGTCACGGGTTTGAAAGACGGAAAGTGACATAGTCTATGCCTCTCTTTTTATGCCGGACAAATAAAGGGGACCCATGGGATAGCACAAAAATCAAAAATGAAAATATCATGCGGGCAAAGCCGCGGGTAAAAACTAGTTTCAAATAATACGGTATTTGCACCAATTATGATAATTCATAAGCAATTTTATTGGTAATTTGTTTTAAAGAATTACAGGTCATTAGAAATTAAATTACAAAAGCTTTTAATTAATAGCATCACATTACTAGATAGTCACTATTTCTTTCAAAACTTGGAAAGAAATTAAATTCAAATTCAATCATAGTTCAGCGAGAGTTAAAATAATAGTCAATAATTAAATTAAAAAATAATAAAATCAATTAAATAACATATTTAATAAAAATATATGTGGTAAATATACAAAACACACCGAAAATTTACAGTTTATTTCATATCAATGTAATTTTAATATAAGTAAATGCAATTTACTGTTGCGTTCGAAATTTAATGACGATCTGAACTATTTTAGCACTTATTACTCTACTAACAATTCAAAAGCAATCAAAATTGATGTCAGTATATGCATTTCAAGATTGTAGTGTTACTGAAATAGAAACGCAAGAAACGACCACAATTTAATGACGATCTGAACTATTTTAGCACTTATCACTCTACTAACAATTCAAAAGCAATCAAAATTGATGTTAGTACATGCATTTCAAGATTGTAGTGTTACTGAAATAGAAACGCAAGAAACGACCACAATTTCGACCCCTAAATATTGATAAATGTGATGTATCGTTGGTAATTTATATACATGTGAGTAATTAGTTTCTTTATAAGTGGATACTGTATTGTAGATTGTTTCGACCATTCAAAAGTGTAACTGTGACACCCTTGCCTTAGTAAATAAACTGAAACTGTCATATTGAATTCCAACTGGTTTTATTGGCAATCGATAGGCCTATTGCTCAGCAGAGGACGTTCTATGGATGGAAAATATTGACTTGTTCTTGATCCTTATCGTGTTTGTGAAAGAAATTGGACTATAGTAAACACTATTTACTTTATAATATACTCTAACTCCAACCTGCAGGAGATTATTATCGCAACATACGAGAATATACAAATCGCTGTGTGCACAGCGAGTACATTTTTGCGGGCTCGACTATAACCCTGCAATGTTTACGTTTTAGCCAAAACGCCGTCGATGGGCATCTTGGGCCAGATTTACCCCGCGCTACCGCCATAACGTCACTCTAGGGAACGGGTGTGTTTTTTTTATTTTTCCGCCACACTTTGCGGAAACAATTTTGATTGTTTGGGGTTGAATTTTTTGTTTAACTTTCGCAGGGCGAGAAGGTTTATTAATTTACGTCTCGTGGGCGCTGTTGATAATGTTGCGTACTTTATTAATTAAAAACTCCTTTTTTGGGTCTTTGATGACAGCGATGAAAACTTGAACAGATTTTTTACGCTCGCTTTAGCGTGTTATGGATTGAAAGCGTTTGTTGATGGAAAGTTTACGACTGAAACTGTTAAGGGAGATGCGTAGGGAACAGTTTTCTTTTAATCTTAGGACGAGTTGATTTATTAATGAACTGGAACAAAATAGATGTTTATGATATTTTTTTTTTATTAGATGTAAGATGTCTACGAGTACTATAATAATAATAATTAATCGCAGGGGCGACTTTGTGGCGAGTCGTCGGTGAGTGGCGACACCGTGAACCCTGATTCCCTGGGGCTAAATGAGGTTTGGAGTGGAAACCGCAAGAGCTAAGAACCTAAGCTCCAGGGTGGAAGTGTTAAAGGGCATAACGCCGCGAGTAGCGTCTAGTGAAAGCGCAGCACACCTCCGACACCCTAAGCCGTCCACACCAATGTTGCCCCTCCGGTGCCAACTTACGGCAGCCTTTATGGGGGGCCCATTTAGTGGACGGCAAGTCACCACCCGCTACGAAATTTTAAAATGGGGCATATTTAGCGGGTGCCGTACCTCATTCCGTAGTCTAATTTTACAAAACATTTAAAATTTTACCAAAATAGCCCAGTTACGATATTTCAAGTCATTTTATATGCCATAGTTTCCATTTCACGCTATATTTATTTATACCTACCACTGTTTTTATATTTCATAATAAAATTGTAAAAGGGACCTCTCAATGTTGGCTTAGGCTCCATTGATGCCTAATAAAGGACCAGGCTAAGCCTGTGATTTCAATTGAATAAAGAGGAATAATAATAATTACGCGCAGGGGCGGCTATGTGGCGAGCCGTCGGTGAGTGGCGACACCGCGAACCCTGATTCCCTGGGGCTAAATGAGACCCCTGACTCCTCTCTTGCCTTTACCGACCGGCTTGGATTGGAAATCGCAAGAGCTAAAAACCTAAGCTCCAGGGTGGAAGTGAAGGGCATAACGCCGCGAGTAGCGTCTAGTGAAAGCGCAGCACACCTCTCGACACCCTAAGCCGTCCACACCGATGTTGCCCCTCCGGCGCCAAGTTACGGCAGTCTTTATGGGGGGCCCATTTAGTGGACGGCAAGTCACCACCCGCCTAAACATTGTGAAATGAGGCATTATTTGGCGGGTGCCGCACCTCATCTTATAGCCCATCTTTGTAAGTCATCTATCACCACATCACAATAACCCGAAATACTCTAAATCATATCTAGCAATAGTTATTATCATCCTACTCTATGCACTTAACAGATAAGTTTTATAACATTTTATGTAAAAGGGCCTCTCAGTGTTAGCTGCGGCTACACTGATGCCTGCCAAAGGACCAAACTATGCTTGTGATTTTTACTTGAACAAAAGAAATAATAATTAAACTTTTATCAGACATCAGTGGTCTATACAAAATTATATCAAAGTACAAACACAAACTACATTACAGTAACACTGTCAAGAAACTCTTACTAATTGGACATAAGTCCTGTATTGAGATATTCAGTAAGATCGGTTGGAACTTTGAAATGGTGTTCCTACGGTCTTAATCAGGTGATTCACATTATCGGTGGACCTCCTACAAAATCTACAGACGTATAAATAGGTATAACAGCTTCCATTATCCATACCCTGGCATATCATACATCTAGTACCAACCTAATAGATACGGTCAGGCTTACAAATTTTTAATCACACTTTTTTTACAAATTTTTGATTCATTTGTCTTGATCAGTCAGCAACTGACAATGCTTTATTGACAATTGTTTTTAAATTTTTGCGACAACTTAATATTCATGATTATATTATATTGATAAATTTATGCATGGAAATATTTATTTCATTATGTATTCTTAATGAATTCAACCATCCGTTGTATCTTTTAACCGGCGCTTGCCAGGGACCGCAATTTAACAAACGTTTAATTTTAAATTCATTAACCAGTGGTAACTGCGGTCGCAGCTATAGATTTATAACAACTGGGTGAATATGGTATTAATAACGAAATGACGATATCGGTTTGTTATTTGTTGGAATATTAGTTTGTGACATGAGATTTTTGTACCAAATTACTCGGAAATATGTTTGAATTTAGACCCGGCTGCAAGATGGATCAAAATAGTAGGGATCGCGGTAAAATATTTCTCTGATGCTTAGAATATTCAAGATTAAAATAGAGTTTAGATGATTTGGCTACAAAATAACACCAAAGTCTGAATATAGCTCTAAATAGGAATAAAAGGAGTATTGATAACTTTAGTCATAATATCTTTTACATACCTTATCCTTTCTTTCGGTCGAACCACTTAACACTTTCACAACTGTTTTACAAGTATGTCAATTAAAAAAGAAAAATTAAGTGCTAGTAAGTAACTAACCTTTGATTATATGATGACATAATCGGACACCAAATTAAGGTCTACTTGGTAAATAAGGTCTTATTCAAGTTTTTATAGAAACTTGTTGAAGCGTTTACTTTATCAGATGTAAGGACCAAATCATAAAACATTTTCAACAATTGAAAATCATTCAGGTGAGACAACACTCAAAGTTTTGCAACAAGTTTGAGCAAGAACTTGTCGATGCGTGATTTATCGACAAACACCGACAAAATCAAAAACAAAATTTTAAGCAAATACAAAAACATCGACGACAATGCAAAGAATACGGTTCTAAAAATAGATGGAAACATTTTACTTATATTCTCTTTTGCGAGGTCGGCGAGTCGGCGAGTTTTCCGAAGAGTGAGCACGGTGATATGACTAGCTCGTCCTTCGGCGCTATCATATTTGTACCTGCATTTTGTGCTTATTTTGACTATTTCAGAAAGGAAGTGGTTTTTAAGAAGTAATGTTTGTCTCATTTTGAAAAGAATGTATGATTAAGTGATAAAACTCGTGTTTCCTTGGACACTATCGCATTATACTTGCTATTTTGTGCTTATTTTTGACTATTTGAGACGGTAACAAACTTACGAATCGTAGTTATCATGTTTGTCACATTTTGAAAATTTTAAACGATTGAGTGAGGAGATCTACTATACTCCGCGCCGCCCAATGCTAAGCATTACATACTCCCGTAAAAACGAATAAGAAATATAGGTAAAGGGTTAATTTCTTTCATCAGTCATGATATTTTGGTGTCATTTTCAGCATCTACAATGGTTAAATGTTTAACCATCAAACAAATAAAAAAAGTTGTTTTAGAATTTACTATCATTTACGCAAAGAAAGTTTTACTTTGTATTCTTACTAAGTGGCGTTGTGCGTGCGTTTGCGTGGTTTTTTTTAAATATAATGGTCTTTTTATAGTCAATTGCAATACCCGACCTGTAAAGTTGCGGAGGTCTAGTGGTAACGCGTACGTATATGATCTGTAGAAGAGAATCAATTTCCGGAGAAATGCAAAATTATCGAGTCAAAAGTGACTCTCGCACTTCTTTCGCTTGGTCAAAAGGCTTGGCCAAAAACTATTTCGTTCGTTTCAGTAATAGGATGTCCACTGCTGGATATAAGCCTCCCCTATATATCTCCAATGCGACCGTTTGGTAGCAGCTTGAGTCACGGTCTTGTGGTCTTAATGAGGTCATCCGCTATAAAAACACAAAAACTAAACAGTTCCAATGCGAAACCAGTTGATACTAACATCTATTCGCACGGTAGAGTGCGAGCAACGAGGCGCACAGTCCAGAAATGCTCCACTGGATCGCGTGTAGAGACACCTGTTCAAACGTTTTACCGATGAAACGATAGGTATATCTCTGCTTTTCTACTACTGGTCAATAAATATGTTTTAGTTATACCTATTTGATACATCAGACAATTGATGATAATCATATAATATATCAGACAATTACAATAAAAAAAAATTGACAAAAATAGCACAACCGACTTCAATCATTACAATCTATTTAGACACAACATTAGAATACTTCGCTATAATTAACTTGGTAATATTCTTTATACCACACCCACTCGGAAATTGTCTTATTACTCGTTCATAAACGGGTTACAAAGTTCGTAATTTCTCCCTTAAAAATGTGTGGCGGAAAGTTATATGGACTTTTATTACTGCCCTCCGAAGCAGGGCAGGAATGTTGTATGAAAATCCATTACTGCCCGGCTAGCTTTCTTTTGTTTTTTAGCAGCGAACATAATAAAATACAAAAGTCAAACCTCAATAAGGTTTTGTATGAAATAATTAGAAAAAGAGGCGGGAAACATACAAACCTCAAACCCCAAAAAGGTTTTATATCAAATAATTAGAGAAAAGAGGCGGATTTTTTTTTATTTTCTATTTTTAATGAAATGAGGATGGCAACTTTATTCTGCAATGCGAAAAAAAATGCGCCAATTTATTTCGTTGCGTTAAATTTTGTTTTTAACTAAATTGATAATTTAACAGTACCTAGCTTTTAATTCTCTAAATAATTTTCCAAAATGTGATCTGATAGTGAAAGTGACAATTTTGTAATGATGATGCCACCAAAAATAAAAAATACAGCCCAAGAAGTCATAAATAACTTACTTTCTAAACTTTAATTAAAGAAATATTGTATTTTATTTTCCTCGTAGGTGTAGTATAAAGCACTATGTATCAGTCGGGAGAAAGTTCTATTTCTGTTCTCGAGTTTCCTTAAAGGAAACTCGAACTCTCGAACAGAAATAGATCGTTTTCTTCCCTCGGTGTACAATGTACTATTACCATAATTTGCACAGAAAGAAGGTAGGTTGGACAAGTCCACGTTAGTTGTTTATCGTTTAGATTGTATTTTATACTAGCTGCCCCTACCGGCTTTATCCGGTCAGGAATAAATTATGGTTATGAACCATACGATAAAAATATTCCAAAAGATATTGAAAATCTTACATAGTTTAGAAGATCTAAGTCAATACACCGACAGATACACAAAACTAATGCTTTTGCTTTACAATAAGAATACAAATTAGGCCTCCCTAATGTTGTCCAATTCACCTCTTTTCTTGTCTATTGAATCAATTTGATGCTTAATGATCTTTAGACATAAAATAATACGTTACAATCCAGACTGATCTAGAGCGTGATGGGTTGACGACATTGCATCAACGTATGCAAAAAGACGTCTTTACAAATTCGATCACAATTCCTAAATCAGCCCCAAACTAGAGAAAGTTCAATAAAACTTGTAAAGCACTGTTTGAAATGGAAAAACGTCGAGTGGGTATCCCAAACATACGGCCGAGTGCACACGGCAACATTTGAAGCACGTCATAAAGGCGTGTTTACACTCTGTCCACACGCCGTGTTTGAAGAGGATGTGGTAAACATATTGCTCATAATCGGCGAACGGATACTGGGGTGGGGAGCGATTGGTTAAAAAAATGTACCAAAATCAAATTGTTTTAAAGTTTTATTTATTTATTATTTATTTATTAACATTTAATATTATTTTTTGACCGACGAAACGGAGGAGGTACTCAATTCGAATTATATTTTTTATGTATAACCATGCATTTTACGTAGTAGCCCGATTTCAATATTTTTTTATTGGAAACAGTATATTTCGAAATTGGTCGCATTAAAATTTTATCGAAATTGGCTCAGCCATTTTTGATAAATCAACAATAATGTGAAAAATGCTACATCGATCCGTGCGAAATATTCTCGAATTCTGTACACGGTTGAAGTCGGTCGTACTATTTTTTGCAAAAAATAACTATTGTACATTGCCAGTTATAGTATCGCCTGTATTGGCTGTCTTTCACATGTTTTTGTTGGTGTCTCATTAGCTTTATTTTATTTATTGTTCTTAAAACTAAAGACACTATAAAAAAATAATCAGCACTTAATAATAATGTAGATTGTAGTCAAAATCAAACCTTTATTAAAATAAAAATACAAATATATTTCATCCAAGCAAGCAATAACATTTGTATATACTTAAAACCTGAATTTGTAACATCGTCCTAATAGGCTATTTGACAACATTGAAAATATACTTTTGACTGTGGTTATTCACACAAACAATAGCCTGAAAAAGACAAATTTCACTTTATTTAAACAAAAATACGTCTAATTTTCGCAAATCGCACGAAATAAAATACGATATTTTTTTGATATTCTATCTGTGACGTGAACGCTCTAAGAAGGGCGGCATCTCTGGTGACGTCACATGCTAGTAAAGAAGAATTTCTTGATTGACTGTTGTTTGTGTAATTTGTGTTTTTGGAGTAATATTATTGGATGTGTAAATTACTTTTAAAGTTTTTTTGTCAATTTTTATATGTGAACTAGCGTATTTACTAGTATTAACTAACGTTATTTACTAGTGTGTGACGTCACAATCCAGCTCCAGCTACAGAATGTCGTATTGGCGGGATCTTGAAAATCTATTCAAATCAAGTGTCAAAGACACTTGATTTTTATTGTTAGTCTCTCGGAAATATAAATGTAGTATGCTTATTATGTACTAACGAATAATTTAAAACGATTTCCAAAAACTAGTCAAATAGCCTATTGTATGTAACAGCGCAAAAAGAAAAACAAAGATACTAACCACATCATTTAAATTAAAACGCTCATTTTGCTAATTAAATACAACCACTGTGAATATAAAAGTAACTAAAAATTAAAAATTGTTACATTTTAATCGTGATCTCTTCGCTTTTATGAGTTTAATTATGTTCTGTAAAACATACCTACTCCACCAAAAACATATTCATGTAAAATCTGGTCAAGACAAGAGCACAGCTTGCACTATCAAAAACTTGTCAGATCTCATGTAGATCCAAGCTTCTAACTCTACACGTCAACTCAGTCAACGTCGAGAAGAAAACCTATGATGTAGCTATGTGAATCCATCTACCCGCACTAGGCTACAGTGGTGGATACAATACAATCGCTCATTGTGGGTACGCCATTTCCAGCAGAGTACTATTAAGGCGCCATAGTATCAGCGTAATTTTTCATATGAGCGGGTGAAGAACAATACGCGCCCAGTTAATCCCTATTTTTGCATTAAAAAATCAATATAAAATTGATATTACCAATTTTTCCTAAATTGTATGGGGACGAATGCTATATTTCAATTCATGTATAACAGATTAAAAAAAAAAATTGTACGAGTAGAAAAGTGCCCAAAAATGCAATAAACTTTGTTAGAAATCATGAATTTGTTCTAAAAAGCGGTATCTTCGCATTTAATTTCTATCGAGCGAAGTTTTTTGAATTGTGTTTCTAGTTATTGAATTCCCTACCTTATAGTTTTGAGAATATTCTGTATTTTATTTTTATTCGAAAACTTCAGGGCTTGATGGAGAAAAATTATTTTAACTAGGGCTCTACACAGGTATTTTGAGATTGAATGGCGGCTTAAAAGGTCAGTACAGTACATAAAATGGGTTCGGACAAAAACTTGAGTTCAACTTGACTAATACCGTTCGAAGATTATTTTTCGAATACTAACTGAATCCATGCTAATTTAAAAATCTTATAAACCTATTCCAATATTGGACGCCTATATCTACTACTAATATAATGAGCTAAGTACCTACTAACCGAGGAACAAGACATTATACACATAATATATATATATACCTATATGTACAAGCGTAAAATAAAATTAAACATCCCGATGCGAGAGCTACACAAAATAACAACAAGGGATGATATCATTATTTGTTATATTTTTCCCGTTAGCGTGTTTACTTTGCTGTTTACATAGCTTATTGAGTTTGCTTTGATTTTCATTTGTTTACTATACAACAATGTGTGTTTGTAGAAAGACTTTTCCCGCGGCTGTGTAAGAGTATATTTTTATACTTTTTATTTTTGTAACGTTAGAAAATGAGATTTCACGAAATCTCATATTATTGTGTGTGACTGCCTCGGTGGCTCAGTGGTTAGTGACCCTAACTACGGGATCAAAGAGGCGTGGGTTAGATTCCCACCCAGAGCAAGTATTTATGTGATGAACTGAAGTGCTTGCTCTGTGTCTGGGTGTTATTTAGGTATTATATATAAGTATGCATTAAAAATATGTATATTTAGTATATCAGTCTCTGGCAGCCTTATGACAAGCTTTGCTTAGTTTGGTGTCAGACACCATATGGAAGATGTCCCCGAATATTTATTTACTTTAATGATTATGACGAGCCGAGTAAGCAAACGCACCACGTAAAAATTATATCGATGTGTCAGGACGAGACAGAGTTATGGTGAAGTATACATTATGTCACTCTTTCATATGTCGACAAAAGTTATGTCGTGGTGTGTATGCTAGGTTAGCTGACTAGGTGACGGCAGATGGAAGAGATCTTGTGAAGAGATCCCTTACTGAGTAGATTTTACTGATAAGTGTTCCGTAGGTAAACCACCAGCTCGATGGATCGACGACATCAGATCCATCGCAAGACAGTGGAGAAGAAGCCTATATCCCAGCGTTTCCAATTTTAGAGATTTCACCCTATTATAGGGCGAAAGTGCTTGTTTCTGTTACTACTAGGGCGTTTTGAGTTGAAACAGGGATTCCGAGATTTGGGTAAAATGACTTCATGTCTCACAATTTAAAGTATGATTCCGAACTCCGTTGCAGGCAGCAGCAGCAGGCTGCAGTGCTGCCGCAGCACTACTTTTCCTCATATTACTGCCGCGACAATGCTGCTTTGCTCGGAATGTAATCTCATATAAACTCATAGAGATTGGGGTCCAGTAGTGCTGCGGCTGCACTTCTGTGGTGTTGCTGCTGCCTGCAGTGGAGTTCGGAATCATACTTTTAGGGATTTTTAGTGCAAAATGACTTCATAGATTCGCCCTAGGGAGCCCCTCTCCTGGGATTTCTTATTTAGGAATTTGTTTTTGGGAAAAAATCTATATTTAGGGCGAAATAAGTAGAAACACTGCTATACCCAGCGGTGGTAGGTCGATACAGGTAAATAGCGGTATCTATCGGATAAATGTAAGTACAGCCTTTGTAATCTTGAAAAGTTTTTTTATCTAAATTATCTTTCTTACCAAAATAATTATTGTGTGTAAAATTTTAGTCTTAATAAAGAATAACATTACAATAACTGTCATTAATATCAGTTGAGCAAAAAATTAGAGCATAAAAGTTTCATGCTAAAAGCAGCAGCACAGTCTGTCACAAATTAACATAACTAAATCTAAAATCACGAACTGTTCTGAAACTCACTAACCGTGTTTTCTAACCGTTCATTTTCAACAAAATTTTAAACTTCATTTTGAAACCTTATTAATTTCCCAGGATAAATACAATTCCACCCAAACAAAGGATCCAAATAAAACCCACCATATTTCAAAAGGAATTTTATTTGAAACAGCAAACAAATAAATAGCTATAACGAGCGAATCGACCTTTAGATTAAATATATGCCTATACATTAATGTATGCGAGATTACATTTAACATGCAAAATTAAACTTTATCTACATATATATACAGTCTAAGAGAAACTTTGCAGTAGTTGATTGTAACAAGGTCACAGGTTAAGGGATAGTTACTACTATGATGGAAACTATCGAAATCTTGGACAAATCGTTTTTAATAAAGTGCTATGAATCAGAAAGCCTAGAAAACTGTAAAAATATACTTGTAAAAACTTTAATTGTTTGATGATAGCCTTAATGAGGTTGGGATTGGAAGTGGATGTCATAATATTGACGGAATGTTGGTTGAAGCCGGACACAATAATCCCCAAAATCCCAGGTTATTGCTCGTTTAATACAACCAAATACATAAATAAGAGCGGGGGCGTTATAGCCTATGTGCGCAGTGTCTGGCCAGTATCGGTTACGGAACCAGAAGTGCTAGACTGTAACTGTTTAAAAATATGCATCGGGGATGAGTTGGTGGTTTTTGGTATCTACAGATCCCCGTCTTTCTCAAACGTTGACAATTTCCTTACATCTTTAAATGACGCGTCAACCCAAATTAAAAATAATCAATGCGTTATTTGGGCAGGGGACGTCAATCTCAATTTGATTGCGGACCCTCTAGGTGACGATTGTACGGAATATCTGAGTGTGGCTGCAGAACATCGATTACTTCCAGCAATCTCTAAACCCACTCGCGGTAACTCGTGTCTCGACCACATCTTTGTAAAACAGGGCTTTGATGCGGTGGGTATTGTTTGTAACTCTGCCATTACTGACCATAGCCTTTGCGTCGTAGGGGTAGCCAAATCAGGTCCAATTACTCAGCCTCAATCTCGCACTAAGGTGAAGATCGACGTTTCTGCGGTGGCTAAGGATTTATTGACGGAAGACTGGGGAGCGGTTACCAATGCATCTGACATCGACCATGCAGTGGATGAATTTGATAAAATTCTTTCTTCCTCTGTCTCCACCCACAGCCACTCTGTAACAATAAGTAGCTCTCGACGAAACCTTAAGCCCTGGATAACTCCTGGGCTCATTAAGTGCCAGAAAGTTCGTGATTTACTTCATTTAAAGGCAAAAAGTGATCCCAATAACAATTTCTTGCAAATTAAGTACCGAAGATATCGAAATTTTTACAAAGAGTTACTATACCGAATCAAAACAAGTTATGAAAAGGGAAAGCTCACTGAAAATAAAAATAATCCAAAAAAGTTGTGGAAGACGATTAATGACATTTGTGATAAAACAAAAGCCAAAACAAGTGCTTCAGAACTAATCACCAGTCCGGAGAATCCCGTTGCATCGTTGAATAAGTGTAATAATTTCTTTACAAGCATAGGAAATCAGCTGGCAGATAAAATCCTTAGCAAATTGTCGGTTACCGAAGAGAGTCTAGCAAACTCAGTCAGAGCTAAAAACTCTCCGGTGTCTTCCTTCTTCATTGCTCCGGCTGATAGTGGCGAGATAAAAACACTCATAGCCGGCCTAAAGGTTGACAGTGCTCCAGGGCTTGATGGCTACTCGGCTTCTCTCATTAAACAAATCGGACACAGTATTTTGCTGCCTCTGACACATATAATTAATTTAAGTCTCGAAAGCGGTCGTTTTCCAAGCAGATGGAAGCTTGCAACAGTCGTTCCCGTACATAAAGACGGTGCCAAGGATACTCCTAGTAACTATAGGCCTATATCACTGTTGAGTATCTTCTCAAAAATACTCGAAAAAGTTATGAACACGAGATTAGTCGACTACCTTGAGACCAACATGCTTATATCTGATAGACAGTTTGGTTTTAGACGTGGGCGTTCTACCGAGGATGCCGTAGTGCTTCTTACAGACTCAGTGTCATCTGCGGTTGATGCAAAGCTCCGTTGCGTTGGAGTATTCCTAGATCTGGCCAAAGCCTTTGATACGGTCTCCGTCCCAATCCTACTAAAAAAGCTCGAAGTTTTTGGAGTTCGCGGTATTGCACTGAACTGGTTCCGCAGCTACCTATCAAATCGAAGCCAACGCGTTAGGGTTGGGACCAGTCTAAGTGATGAGCTGCCGATGAGATTCGGAGTCCCCCAAGGGAGTATTCTAGGGCCAACACTGTTTTGTATTTACATAAATGAGCTGCTAGAAATCGATATTCCTGGAGCAAGCACTATCTGCTATGCAGATGACACAGTGCTCGTTTTTAAAGGCACTTCATGGAGTGATGTAGTTGCTATGGCAGAAAATGGTATTAACCAAGTAGCGGCGTGGCTAAGCAGTAATCTCTTAACCCTTAATACTAAAAAGACCAAAATTATGGCTTTTTATAACACGAAAAAAACAATGCCGATGGTGAAAATTGAACTTAACATATCCTCAAGCGACTTATGCCCAACTAACTGCACTCTAGAAGACAGTAGCTGCGATACCATTGGTCGAGCTGATAGGATTCGATATTTGGGAGTAGAACTCGACGAGTCACTTTCCTTTAGGCATCACATATCTAAATTGTCAGGACGCGTTAGAAAACTTATTTATGTCATGAAAGGTTTACGTGATGCGTGCGATCTAACTACACTCAATATGGTCTATATGTCTTTATGTCAGTCTATTCTTTCCTATTGTAACCTAGCTTGGGGTGGAGCAGCTAAAACCTTAATGATAGGACTTGAACGGGCTCAGAGGGTTGTCCTTAAAGTAATGCTACGGAAACCATTTAGACATCCGACAGAAGCCCTTTTCTTGGAAGCCAAAGTCTTGACAGTGCGGCAATTGTTCATCCAGAAAGCTGTGGTAAAAATTCACAACTTCATCAAGCAGACTGGGTTAGCCACAAATCAGCAGGGTAGACGGGCTTTTAAGATGCCTCTCGTAAAGGTTAACTCAACATATGCTGACAGACACCCCAATGCCCTCCTCCCAAAAATCTACAATAGGGTATGTAAGGTTTTTCCGTACTTAATAAAGGAGAAAACCCATAAAGTTAGCCAAATTATTCGGGCCTGGTTGCTTACTCTGTCGTATAGCGCCACTGAAAACCTAAGAGCAGATGAGTACACATACATTAGCACACTTTCACACACATAGCTTTTCAAAATTTCAATCGATTACCCATTCGACAAGCTCGCGCGTACACACACAAACAAACAGCACTATAATATTATACTCTCGTGTCCACTTACTCAACGCAGCAATAAAACTGGCACACATTTCTTTCACGATAATTATGTACCTACCTATTCCTTTGTATATTTATTTATTTATTACTGTTTTTTGTACAAGTTTATATAATCTCACTAATTTTTCAGTTTTCGATAAATCAGCATTTCTTTAAAATTTAGGACTACCCCAGAATATCACCACTAGATAACTTTCTGTATGGTACCCACAACACGGGTCTCGAGCCTAGTGTGGGACCAAAGGATATTTCGCTTATGAATCCTGAATCTAGTTATCTTGCCAAATTACAACTGTTATTCATGTATTGTTTTACTTCAACTGTTATTCTTGTATTCATTCGTGTATTTCAATTTTAGTAAATAAATAACTTTCTTACTTTCTTACTTTCTTACTTTCTTAGTTAGTAGGGGAAGTTGACAACGTGATTTAGTGGGGAGGGTAGATGAAAAATTGTTATAGTGGTGGTCTACAAATCATTGGCGCGCCTACGTTGGCCCGTCAATTGGCACGAATTTAGTGGTAGTCGATATTTAGTGTTGAAAGTGATAATTCGTTAAATAGAGGTTAACAATGTTATCTTCAAGAAAACACCTAGTGCGTATTGCAAGCCCATCATTGCAAAAATATTGGAAATAGTATTGATATATTTTTTACTGGGCATGTAGCAAGGCCTGCAGACTGTGTACTGTGAGGTGTGAACATCGGTTTTGTAACCTTAATATAAGTAAGTATGTTTTTCAAGTTTTTACGCGCTAGATAGAGTTACCGTACAACAACAATTTGTCTTTCTACATACCTTACTAGGACGCAGAAAAGAAAAATGGTTTAGAAATGACCTTCCAATACAGCGTTTTATGTAAACGTATACTTGTCTAGCACTTACCTCACTATTTTTTCATATGTTGAATACAGATTTTGCATTAGACTCAGCTTATCTGATGCTGGGCTTATTAGTAGAAAAGTAGGTAAACAAACCGAATAACCCTGTATTGAAGTTTTTACTCTATATGAACAAAACTTTCACCGCCTTACCACAAAAGATTTAAACACGCCTTAAACACTGTTTAACAGCACAATTTGTACTGCTAACCATTGCTTAAAGCGTGCGTATAACTTTTGTGGTTAGACCGGTACTTTTTTTCTCTATGAATTTATTTCAGGTTTCTTTGGAATCCGTACATATATTATAAATCCGAAAATGTATAAATTGATTTGTTCCTTTTTCACGCAGCTACGGATTGATTTGATTTTTTGCATGGGCATAGTTTAAAAGACGGACATTAGCTGCTTTTTATTCCGAAAAAATAAAAGATTCCTTTGAGATAGCACAAAAATCCAATTACCACGCATTCGAAGCTACGGGCTAAAACATATTGAAAAATATCGCCCAAGTACGAGTAGGACTCGCGCACCCAGGGTTCCGTACTGTAAGGGAGCCCCCTTTAAATATTTATTTTATTTTAATTTTATTATTCATTATTGAATTGTATATACAACTAAACATTCTGTGAATATTTCAAAAATCTTCCTGTTAACATAATTACTATCGAGCTAAAAATGGTTAAAAATTCAGGTTTGCTGTATGGGAGCCCCATTTAAATTATTAATTATTAATTTTATTCTGCTCTTAGTATTTTTTGTCATAGCGGCAACAGAAATAAATCATTTGTGAAAATTTCAGCTTTCTAGCTATAACGGTTTATGAGATACAGCCTGGTGACAGACAGACAGACGGACAGCGGAGTCTTAGTAATAGGGTCCCATTTTTACCCTTTGAGTTTTCTTCTTTTTCGTTCTCTTCATTACTGAAGGATTCTTCGTGCCCGTCTTGAAATGCTTTGACGGAATCAGTAACGAGCTGCTTCCACGCCGCCCTATCTTCGGCTTTCTTCAGAGCAGTGAAAACTGAAGCCCGGTTATTAACTTAATCTGATCAGACCAACGGGTAGGCACGTGGTCTTTTGCCATCTACTTTCCCAACTACAACCAGTTTCTCTAAATTATCTGGCTGCATACGGGCGATGTACCCAAAGTAAGTTAAGGACTTTTTTAATCTTTAGTTGCTCAAGAATAGACTTATTGGTGCGTTTCGCAGTCCACGATATGCGTAACATTTTCCTCCAACACCACATTTCAAAAGCGATATTTTTTCGGTCCACCGAGCGAATTGACCATGATTCGGAGCCATGCAAGTAAATCAAGAATACCAGCGTTTTTACCCTATGGGTACGGAACCCTAAAAATTACAGTAAAATAATACGGTACAGATTTATTGAAATGAATTGTTATTCAATGTGCGATTAGACCCGTAGTTTATGATTCAGATTCAGATATGTTTATTGAATATGATTGAAGAATAATGGAATTCTCTTTCTGTTACCCTGCCATAATATTTTCCTATAATATGATTTTGTTTCGGAGCCCCTGGATCCCTATCCGATGGGGCAAATGAATAAACAAGGGCAATAAGACGAATGGTACCTAATGGAAATTCTGCGTAACATTCTCTGGAGAGGTACCGTCAGGATACAAAGTGACACTCCCTTTGAATGAATGTGGATTTAAAAGGTAAGTTTTTCATGTTTTATGTACCTAATACGAGTATTATAAAGAGAAATTGACAATTACCACATGTTCTTGGTGATAAATCGATTTATTCAATTTTTATTATATTTTTCAAAAACCACACCACCCATTTTGATAAAATTTAAATTGGACCATTTCTGAAGAGTAGTTTTCTTCACAAAATAAAAAAACATCATAATCGGTTTATAAAATTAAAATGGCGGAGTAATCGCGTATCATACATAAAAAAATAATCGGACAAGTGCGAGTCGGACTCGCTAACGAAAGGTTCCGTACCGTATGGTAGCCTCCCTTAAAATATTTTATTTTTAAATTTAACTATTCATTTTCGAAGTAAAAAGTATGCAATATTATTCTGTGAAAATTTCAAGCACCTACTTGTCACCGTTATTAATAGCAAGCTAAAAACGACTCAAAATTCAGGTATGTTGTATGGGAGCCCCGCTTAATTTTTTTTTCTGTTCTTAGTATTTGTTGTTATAGCGGCAACAGAAATACATCTGCTGTGAAAATTTCAGCGTTCTGGCTATCACGGTTCTTGAGATACAGCCTGGTGACAGACGGACAGACGGACGAACAGCGGAGTCTTAGTAATAGGGTCCCGTTTTGACACTTTGGGTACAGAACCGTAAAAATAACACCAAAATTGGTTTATAAAATTGGCGGAGTCATCGTGTAACAGACACTGGCGGAAGGCCGCGAAACGTGGAAGTTGCTCCCAGCTCCACCGACAAGAGCCGCGCTCTTAAATACTGAATTAATGTAATTGTGTAATATACGAGTATATAGGTCTCTCTTTCTTTTTTATCTCTTTTTTTGAAGTGCGTTGAAAATACATTTTTAATACGGATGTTTTTACTTCATATGTAAGAACGATTTGTAAATGTGATTAATGGTTATAAACTCATTTCGATCATATCAAGGGCAAGTCCTGACCGTGCTGTCATTCACCGTAAAGTCTCAAAGTAGATGACCATAATAAATTATTTTTAGTACAAAAACGTATAATAACATCCTAAAAGTCCTTTATCTGCTGCCACTACCGAGGACGATTCATCATCCGCCCGCGTTGACGCGAGCAGGTCAATCGATGCGCCATCGCTCATTCGTATCATTAATAGCGAGTTTGGCTGAATGTGCCGGTTAGCCTAGTCTATTGTGTTATGTCTATGGTTAGTTCACACATGCTATTAAGTCAGTTCGAATAGTTAGTGTGAAAAATTATTGTATTTTGTGGGATAAAAAACTACTGACTTGATTTTAAAGTTTAAAAACATTGATGTTACGGTATGATTCCGAACTCCACTACAGGCAGCAGCAACACCGCAGTCTGCAGTGCTTCCCCAATATTATAATCTCTGAGTTTATATGAGATTACTTTCCTAGCCGTGGTGGTCTAATGGTAGTGACACCCGCCTTACAATCGTGAGGTCGTAGGTTCAAACCCAAGTCCCGTACCAATCAGTTCTTTAAAATTTATGTACGAAATTTAACACCGCTGGCTTTTCGGTGAAGGAAAACATCGTGATGCAACCTGCATATGTCAGTAGAAGAAATTCGATGGCGTATGTGTATCCACCAACCCTCACTGGGCCAGCGTGGTGGATATTGCCCAACCACCCTTCGTGGGTAGGCCTACGTCCTGCAGTGGACTATTAAAAAGGCTGATACAGTATAGTACATTCCAAGCTAAGCAGCGATGTTGCGGCAGCAATATGAGGAAAATTAGTGCAGCGGCAACACTGCTGCCTGCCGCTGCTGCCTGCAGCCCGAAGTTTGGAATTATACTTTTGATACAGTTATGTCCAGCATTTATGTCCTAGGTGGGAGTTGGAACTTTCTAAAGTGAGGTGGTGGATTAACGTGCGATTTTTCGTATCCTTTATACCGTGCTTGGCTAAACATGCCGCCCCACGCCGGTTAGTCTACTCTCTTTTGTTATGTCTATGGTATGCACACTTATTTTGCATACTTACGTCATTAAGTCAACTTGAATAGGTGGAGTGAAAAATATTAGGTTTATTGGAATCAAAACTATTGATTTGATGTCAAAGTTTAAAAAGTTAGCTGCTTTAATGCAGTTTGAAGCATTTGTCCTAAGTTGCACTCAGAACTAATTGACGTAAGGCAGTGGGTGGACGTGCACTTTTTCGTAGCTTGTTTGGCTGAATGTGCAGGTAAGCCAAGTCATTTGTATCATATGTCTATGGTAAGTTCACACACGCTATTAAAGCTCGAAACATGCGACTGACAGCCGCAACCGATAGGTATCTAGACTATGAAAATACACTGAGCCGTGCACACTATCATACATAAACATATATCATATATAAGTCGCGGACGTCACCTTCGGACGACCTTGAGCGTTCGGACGTCCGAGAGCGATCTGGCACACCGGATGTTTTAAGACTGTGCACATTGCTAAGTGCTAAGTGAAAAATGTTATGTCTATTAGCATCAAAACTATTGGTTAAGGGTAGACTAAGGAAATTATGAAAAAATCTGCGAAATAAATAAGCTCTCAATGTTTTAAAACCGTTCAACCTTTTTGCAGTCTAGTTTTACGCTTATTTTTGAGCATGGTACTTAGTTACAAAGTCCAAACAACCAAAAACTCAACAAAGTGGCACTACGGTGAAATTATATCTCATTTTGCGTCTCTAAGAAATCAAAGTTAAGAGTACTCAATTTAACATTCTGATTCATTAAGACTACAAAAAGTTTAAATCCAGCTAAGTCTTACAGCAATCACAGGCAAAGTGTTCATTATAACGAGGTAATTTCCTCGAGGTTGCAGAAACCTTTAACGTCAATAAGGCGCTCAGATCGGACGACAAAGGACGCTAATTGGACGACTCGACGACTCGTCTTAGACTCGTCGACGAGGAGCTGAATACGCGCTATTCGACTACATTTATCATGTAGAACATTGTTAGTCAGGTTTCTTTGGTTTGAGTTAGAGAGGGTTGAAGACGGTATGTTTTTGATAATTGTTTTATGTTTAACTGGATATAATGTTGACCATTGATTAAGTAGATTATAATGCATAATATATTATCTTTAAAACGGCTAAAAATATTAGCTATAAGTATAATAGGTAAATAATTATTTTTTGCAAAAAGTAGCATGACCAATTTCACCCGTGTTTCAGAAACATTACATAGTATAAAACAAAGTCGTTTCCCGCTGTCTGTCCCCAAGTATGCTTATATCTTTAAAACTACGCGCCGGATTTTGATGCAGTTTTTTTAATAGATAGAGTAATTCAAGAGAAATGTTTATATGTATAATTCACCTGTGCGAAGCCAGGGCACATCGCTAAAAAGCAAATATTATGCACGGATCGATGTAACATTTTTCACATTATTGTTGATTTATCGAAAATGGCTCTGCCAATTTCGATAAAATTTGAATGAAACCAATTTCGAAGTATATTCATATCAATAAAAAATAATTATTGAAATCGGACTATTATGAAAAAAGTTATGCGTAAAAAAAGACTATTATGAAAAAAGGTATACATAAAAAAATATACGCGTCGAATTGTATACCTTCTCCGGTGGTTCGTTGGTCGAAGACGCCTGGACATCAAGGTGCCGTAATTTCAGATAGATAAACGCACTCATTATTGATTTACGCCATATACGCTAAAACAAATACTTCAAATTAGTTAAACATATGGTGACCTCATCATTTCAAATAGTCCTTTTCAGGCAACTTTAGGATGAAGGTAAATCAGTACAGTGGTCGCCAGATAGACATTTCTTAACCATTATAAATATTAGGAGTTATATCAAATAATAGTTTGTTTGTATCAGCAACTTAATATTTGTTAACATTTAAAAAGACATTACAATTCCATAATTTACTAAAAGGACATTAGAAACCGAAGTCTATTTATAAAAAAGTAATTTAAAAGTAAATAATGACCACAATAGTTAATTTTTTGCAAAAAATAGCATGACCGACTTCACCCGTGTACAGAATTTCCGCATATTTCGCACAGATCTATGTAACATTTTTCACTTTATTGTTGATTTATCAAAAATGGCTTAGCCGATTTCGATAAAATTTAAATAAAACTAATTTCAAAGTATATTCTTTCTAATAAAAAAATAATTAATAAAATCGGACTACTATAAAAAAAGTTATGCGTGGTTATACATAAAAAAATATACGCGTCGCATTGAGTACTATCTCCGGATGGTTCGTCGGTCAAAAAATATGTTTAACTTTTTGGGCTATACTTATAATATTTTTTTACATTCAGGGCACAATTCCCGGCTCTTATTCCAGGAGCTGTCATTTCCAATAGTACCCAAAGACGTCGGGAATATTTAAAAGCAGACAAAGGATCGGGTTACTTTAACCATTGTGTCCGGAATGAACCTGCGACCCGGCGGATTGGATCCGCGATCCGCTTTCAGATTGAAATATCTTACGACTCGGGATGCAAATGTGGTTGCATAAAAATGGATCGAGATCTCGTTTGGCTTTAATTAAAGTAGGTTTTATGATGATCAGTTACTTTATGTTTTTTTTAATTGGTGTTTTTTGCAATTGCTAAGAAGCATAGCCTCGATTAAGTTATCACAACTTAAGTCAATGATTGCATGCCGTTGGCTAAATAATCAAAAGACACATTGTTTCAGCTTTTTTTTTAAATAATGTTATTTTTACACGTGTTTATGATTATCTTTTCATGTAAGTTTGTTTATGGTAAGAATTACCATGTTTGGTGAATCTCTCCCACAATGAGGGGTATCCAACCGTGACTTACTAGGTATTAGACTAATAAGAGAAACTGAAATGATTAGATTAAGACCAGTGCTTGGCTACGTGCTGGTAGTTTTTTCTCAGAAAGATAGAATATTATGATAAAAATCAGTCTCAAATGAAATGATATTTAAAAGTATATAGGTAGGAAGCAACATTCTGCGCGAACCCAATCAATAAAAATCAGACAACTTTTTTACTGATTCAATTTTACGCACCGTTTCCCAGAGCATTAAAAATGGGTTGAGTCATAAAAAGTAGACAGGTATTACTTGACCGTCCAAATTTTAACAATCTCACTGGTGTTTGGCCTCAAAGGATTATCTGATAATCTTAAAAAATGACGCAAAACAAACGTCAAAAGCCTTCAGCGACCATTTTCTAGGACATTACGCCCGAGTAGACGCGAGTGTAATGAAGCCGGGCGTTCTCACGCGCTCCGCTAGCTCGTGTAATTGGCGACATTAGTCGCTTGATGTATGTGTAGACGGGCCTTTAGCTGATGCATCGTGTTCGCGGGTAAGAAGTTTCAATGTGATGTTCCTTCTTCTGTAGTTATCGACTTTCTGATAAGTATGGTTCTTCATCTCTTTTTATAATAATTATTGTTTGCAAAAAATAGCACGCCTACTTCACCCGTGTACAAAATCATTAATCAAATAAATATTAATAAATATTTTTGGGACATCTTACAAACGGCCTCTGACCCCAAACTAAGCAAAACTTGTGATATGACTGCCAGAGACTGACATACTACATATACTTATTTTTAAATACATACTTATATAGATAGGAACTAAATAACACCCAGACACAGAGCAAACACTTATGTTCATCACATAAATATTTGCCCTGGGCGGGGATCGAACCCACGCCTCTTTGACCCAGAAGTTAGGGTCACTAACCACTGAGCTACCGAGGCAGTCAATTACATTGTATAAATTAAAGTCTCTTTTCGCTGTCTGTCTTCATGTATGCTTATATCTTTTAAAACTACGCAACGGATTTTGATGCAATTTGTTTTAATAGATAGAGTAATTCAAGAGAAATGTTTATAATATCTATAATACGCTTGTGTAAAGCCTGGGCGCATCGCTAGAACGCAAATATTATGCACGGATCGATATAAAATTTTTCACATTATTGTTGATTTATCAAAAATGGCTCAGCCAATTTCGATAAAATTTAAATGGGACCAATTTCGAAGTATATTTTTTCCAATTTTTTTTTTTTATTGAAATCGGACTACTATAAAAAAAAGTTAAGCGTGGTTATACATATAAAAATAATCGCGTCGAATTGTATACCTCCACCGGTGGTTCGTCGGTCAAAAAGAGGTAATTAGGCACGTATACAACTCTTCAGCTTTCACACCATTGGCATTTCGTTAAAGGAAAACAACATGAGGCTACTTGCACACGTCCGTAGAAGAAATTCGATGGCGTTTGTGAATCAATCAACCCGCTCTGAGACAACGTTGTTGATATGACCCGTTCGTGGATAAGTCAACGTCCTGCAGTGAACTATATAAAAGCTGGTATAGTTCAGTACAACTTATCGAGATACAGTCGTTATCTGACAATTTATACTTAGTTTCAAACAATATAAGTCCTTGGCTTGGACTCAAACCCTGAGATAACCCTAGATTAAAAACCAATTAAGTCCAATTACCATAAAAATACGGTAACATCTTATTATATATTAATGAGGTAGCATTGTGGTCAAGATTGCAGTAAATTACAGTTGGAAAAGCTGTAGATAATCTTTAGTCAGTAGTCGGCTTTGTAAGATGTATAGCTTTTCTGAACATGTTTTTATCATTAAAAGAAATCAAAGGGCGTACTCCACCGCGCTAGTTACTTAATAGTATGTCGCCTATCGAGATTGAGTTTGTAGAATTAATTAACCAATATTAATTATTAAGTCTTGATTAACTGCTTGATAAATCCGTTAAGACGAAAAATTAAGCGCAATTTCCAACTTTAAACAATTTCAAACGGCGCAAAAATTTAACAAATTGAGTATTCAAATTCTTCAGAGAAAATCTTTGAAATGGTTCTTGAACTGCTGGCAACTCAAATCTGAATAGAGCCATATTGCGCTACAAGTCTTAAACAAAACCTTATTAAACCGACTAGGTACGAGTAAGCGTACTCAAGTGTTATTAAGTTAAAGCTACTGTACCGTGCAGACTCCAAATTGTATTCAAATATCTTAACTCTGTCCTCTGTCCAAAGTAAGGCCACTTCAAAGGCGAACAGGTCACTCTCTGCATACATAATATAGGGTAACTTAAGTAACTTTTATATTTACCGCTTTTACGTACCTACACAAAATAATTAATTTAAAAAAATTCAAACAATTTTCAAAAAAATAAGTTTCTCAATTGAAAGTGGAAGCTTTTTGCTTTTGTTAGGCGATTTTTTCGTCATTTAATTGCTGATTTCCGTGTTATTAACATGCTTTTATTAGGTCGACCTGTATGTAACTATGCGATGGAATCTAAGGTAACTAATTTAAGCATCTTCCAAGGGTCGTAGTGTAATGAAAACTGGCAGCTGTATGTAGTTTCGATGACAATACAATAATATGGTACTGTCGAACTGATCTGATGATGGAGCCGGAAGATATGATCTGGAACTTCATGATGGAAAATCGTATCATAGCTGTTTTGGATTTCTTAGAAAAGTCTTGTAATGAACTTTGACCACGATTAGGTTTCAAGGTCTGATGATGAAGCGGGAAGATAGGCACTGGCATTCCATGATGGAATATCGTATCATAGTCGTGTTTGCACTTGTGAGATATGCCACGTAATGGAGTTTGAACAGGTTTCAAGGTTATAACCTTGAAACCTGTTCAAACTCCATTACGTATAAAATTGAAATAAACAAGCCTATTTCAATTTTATTGAAATAAACAAGCCTATTTCAATTTTATTGTTTATACGTGCATTTATAAAAGCGTGTTTTTCTAGTGTTTTTGTAGTGTTTAACATTTAATTTTAATTTGCAGACAGATGCTACAAAACGGACCTAAAAATATGAATTGTTCTGATTAATAACTTTTAAAATATCTGCTATATGATACTTTTGATAGCATCAGTCATCATTGAGTCAGATTTTATAAACATTATTTTAGATTTGTGTAATGTTGTGTTATGCGTATTGTATGTGTATCTCTTGAGCCAAGACCGCATATTTGTTCCAAGATGTGATCAAATGCAAACCTATCTTAAATTAAAACAAAACTGTTATAAATCTTCGTCAAAAAGAATTTTAGAATATAGAGTACGGCACGAATTTCAGACGCAAAAATAAGTACTTCTCCTGACTTTCTGATTACATACTAAATACTGTAATTGGGTCAAAAAGTTTTCGAGTGAAAATTACGTAATGGCAAATGCAGCGTAAGACGTCCACCTACAAGGTGGATAGACCGCAGGATTGTACTTACAGCAAGTGACTCAACAAATATTATTGGAAATCTATAGCGGAGGCATATGTCCAGCAGTGGACGTACTATGGGTAAAACGATAACGACGACAACGACGAATATTGTAATTATTTTGATCACTGAACTTATGTCAGACAGTTGGGCCATTATCCCAAAGTGATTTACAAAACATTAATACAAGTTTAGTGCCTAGGGCGAGCTTAGGATACCTAACTTACATCAAGGGTCTCTGAGATGACTGTTTGTACTGACAGAGAACTGTCGTAATATCTCCAAGTTTCTATATAATTTTGTTAAGACCTATTATGGTTCAAGCATTGGATATAGGGGTCTATAAATTTATAAATATATAGGGTCTATAAATTTTATACGCTCTATGTGGCCAATTTTAAGAGCGACATCGCATTCTGTTTCTTATTCACCATTTGCATTTGAAAGAAACAGGAATATTTAAGTTGCTATTAAATTTACGATGGCCTATAAAATTGGTCACTATGTGCCTTTAAGCCCTCGTTTTCTTTCTCCTCTTACTCTTAGTCCTAGTTACTTTATAACGTTTGTAGCGCATAATATTTATGAAATTCGAATTCGATAAATGATTAAATCTGTTGTAAAAAGTTAAAGCTTGTGTTATTATTTATGTGTACATATTTAAGCCGTGGTGGTCGAGAGGTAGTGACACCCGCCTTACAATCGTAAGTTCGTGGGTTCGAATCCCCGGTCCCGTACCAATGAGTTCTTTGGAATTTATGTACGGAATTTCACACCACTGGCTTTTCGGTGAAGGAAAACATCGTGAGGCAACCTGCATACGTCCGTAGAAGAAATTCTATGGTGTATGTGAATCCACCAACCCGCCCTGGGCCAGCGTGGTGGATATGGCCCAATCACCCTTCGTGGGTAGGCCTGCGTCCTGCAGTGGACTATTAAAAAGGCTGGTACAGTACAGTACAGTACATATTTTGAATCATTATGTCAGCCGTGGGACGTCTACTAAGACAAGTTGCAAGCAGCGTGCGTACAACGCATTCTTGCGGTCTTAATCAGGTCATCTGTCACGTTTTAAGTTACACATGGCCTGCATTTGGGAAATTATGACCCCATCGATCATCAGCGTTTTTCATAAAGTATATTCCCTGCTCACTGCTACTTTAATTTGCTAATTCCTTGGGCAATGCTCTTAACTTTAGGTCGTCTACGTATCTTTTCATTTTTGATTCGATTTTTCAGAAAGACTGCAAGTAGGTATGGCCCGCCACATAACCTATTCATTATTTTTACTACAACATCATAACTGTTTTTCAGATGTTTGAAATTCGCTACATTTATAGCCAGTATAAAATTTTAAAAGATTGCAGATATTTCAAGAAAGAACCATAAAACATCCAGATACTCAGTTCCTCCACTATATCACGCGTAATCTCTAGTCACAGTAAATCCTGAGTGAATCTAATATATTCCGTGAGGAAATGCACTTAACTCAAACTCCCTCTGGTGAGAGCTTCGTCTTATAATAATTCATATCTGTGATGAAATACGACCATACATTTTGAATCGTCACTTTAGTGGTGATCTCGCAAATTTAATAGAACTACCAGAATGATTGTAACAATTTTACAAGCAAATAAAGCATATATTAAGTAGGTTTAAGTTTTTAAAAAGCGAATAAGTAAGCGCAGCATTTGACTTCTTAATAGTAAGCGATTATGAGGCCAAAGATAAATAGAAGATCAAGGTCTGACCTTGAAAGTATCTAGTTTACAGGCTGTTTTCTTTTTAAATTTAAGGTCTTTTAGTGATGCTTATCATCATGAACAACTTTTCTATGAGGCGTGAAATCCCAAAAGAAAAGTCAACTGTACCGTACAAAAAGATTATCGTATATCAACAATATCTATGGTACAGTCTCTTTTTCACTGTTATAGAGTCAGCCTTATATTTTAAAAATGGTTCATAATGACGAGAATACATATACACATACATATCCTCTAAAATTCCCTGCACTTTGCAAAGTAATACCCTGTTATGATCTTTGGTAATTTCGAGATCAAAGTGAACCAACAAGTATACATAGTGATGGCAAAAGGCCCGACGGTTTGACGCTGGTCCCATGGAAGTGTGAAATGCCCTTAGTATGGGACGCGACTTGCGTCGATACTTTAGCACCATCACATCTTTCTGAGACTCAGAGTAAGGCTGGAGCGGCGGCCAATTCGGTGGAGCAGCACAAGTGGTACAAACCTTGGTAGTGGTTATGTGGTTATATTTTTGAGCCGTTTAGAGTTGAGACTGGGTGGGAGCGGGAGCTTTTTTTTGTTTTTCAAAAGTCTTTCTGAGCTTCTGGTGGACGCAACGCGTGACCAAAATGCTGGTGTTTATTTGGCTCAACTCATAAGCATTGCCATTCAGCGTGGCAATGCTGCCAGGACGCTGGACATGCTGCCAACTGGCAGTGGATTTGAGCACTTGGATTATTATCATTAGACCTTCAAGAGTCTGTGGATGATCCAATTGCTATTTATGAAGTAATAGTAGTTTATGTAGTTTCAGCTTAAGTAAATAGTGTTGTACTTTGATTTAAAAAAAAGATCACATTGTATAATATTTGTATTTATCTAGAAACAAAGAAACCAGCAGGTTTTTCTACTCCCTAGCAGCGGTATCGTCAAGGAGGGCAAACCAATACATATGAAATACTGCATCTTTGCGCAAGAACGAGACAGCCAGACCTATTGAAGGTTGATACCATGATCCGATGGGAAGCGGCTTTCAAGGCACCCTTAATTACGTCCTACGTGATCGAGCAAAGCCTCACTGTAATTATGCTTTTTCCTTTTTCCTCTTGTAAAGGATTCAATCATGGCCGTGATCTCGAGGCCTACTGGAGATTTGTTAGTTATTAATTAAACTTGCGTTGAATGGAAAGCCTGGATTGAAAACTCGAGTATTTTGTTGTTTGTTTATATTGAAATGATTTGAAACCAATCGCGTCGTCGGGTTTAATGAGAATAATTTTAAGTGTTCAGTATTGTCTATGTATTTTATTTTATTTTTTCCTCTGACTGTTGTGGCATGCCGCGGTGGTCTAGTGGTAGTGACACCGCCTTATAATCGTGAGGTCGTGGGTTCAAATCCCGGTCCAGTACCAATGAGTTCTTTAGAATTTATGTATGAAATTTCACACCACTGGCTTTTCGGTAAGGGAAAACATCGTGAAGCAACCTGCATTCGTCCGTAGAAGAAATTCGACGGCGTATCTGAATCTACCAACCCGCACTGGATCAACGTGGTGGAGATGACCCAATCACTCTTCGTTGGTAGGTTTACGTCCTGCAGTGGACTATTAAATAGGCTGGTACAGTTCAGTACAATTTGACTTTTGTAGAATTATTAATGTTAAATTTCGTTTCATAATTCGTGAAGTATTAATTATTATTTAACACACCATTTGTATATAAGTAAGACTTTCATATTAAATAACACTATATACCCGTCAACCCTTGGGTGGAGGACAATAGGATGTAGGTGGAACGAACGAACGAAAACCTATTATTATGAAGAGAATATAAAAGAGGACATTTAGAAAATTTCGTTGCCACCTAGTTAGTTCTAATATAATAACTAGTAGGTTAGTTCAATTTATTATAAGAGCTATTTACTTACCCGTGCCCGTGACCTCGTCCCCTGCTGGTAGTCGTAGCCCCTTCCCTGAAAAAAACCATAAAATTATTATGCCATACTATAGTTAGTACTAGGTGTAACGTATTTTTATAAGCATATATTTAACTTGCAATGGCAATCCTGTACCTATGTATGTATGTAAGTCCGGGTGAAATTACATAAGTAAAATTTGGCCAAATTCCCGGTTTTCGATTGAGCTGTAATTTTGCGCGCACCTTAGAGCTGATCTGATGATGGTATCGGAAAGTGGCCATAGGAACTCCTGTACTAGATAAGATAGACCCGTAGTGTTTGAGCCTGTTTTACTTGTCTTGGCTACCACTCTGCTGCTATATCCAGGATCTCAATAGCGTAAATTTTTAAAAAGTTATATTTTGATCATAATTTATTCAATGAATAGTGAGATTAATAGATGAAGTTAACGGTGACGAATTATTGCATATGATTGTATTATTAAATCAGATTATAAATTCACGGCTCTTCTATTTAAAACTAGTTTTTACCCGCGGCTTCGCCCGCATACGCAATATAGGTATCATTTTATTTTTTGCCTATATGTTATTCTAATATATAAGCTATATTATTGCAAAGTTTCATCTCAATCCGTTCAGTAGTTTTTGCGTGAAAGAGTAACAAACATCCATACATTCATCCATCCATCCATCCTCACAAACTTTCACGTTTATAATATTAGTAGGATTAATTTCACGTTTAAAATTCAACTCTTCCTAAAAACAGGGTTATTCCTAATCAATTACCATCCTTTTAGAGGCTTATTTTGTACATCAAAACTAACAACATCTGTTCTGCAACTTTTGTCATAACTCAAAAAAAATGTTGTTCCATAGAAAAATATCGTTCACATGCGACAAAATGTATGGAACAGCTGATTTTTTTTGAGTTTTCACAAAAGTCGCTTTACAAAAGTTGTTAGTTTTGATGTACAGAATAAGCCCCTAAAAGGATGCTACTTGATTAGGAATAACCCTGTATAACAACATACGTATAGTTTAAATCAATTTTTTTGAAGTCTGTGAAGTTAGATAAATATGATGCACAAAACCCAATCTTGGCGCAGCCGTTAAGTGAGCTTCTGTCAGGATTGGGTTTTGCGCAGCTTGTAGCTAACATCACAGCCGCCAAGAAGTTTGATTCACCTATACAGCATAATTCCTGAACATTTAAAAATCAATCCCGTCTCTTTTACTCTTGTCCAAGATCTAAAGAAACCAAAAGAGACCGATACAACCTCAAGTTCTCCGAAACTCTGGACCACACAAACATCGAGCTTTACAACATTCCACATCGAAAAGTTGAAAGCAACTACAAAATCACTTAATACTTAGCAAAACTTGCGAACCACGAAATAACTGAACTGAAACTTTACTAACCCCAAACTAAACGAACCTTCGAGTAAATCCGCGTGCGACCGACTGGCGCTAAACTCTCTACTGCGAGTGGTGAACCGCTGGGCGCAGCCACTGGAACGATGTAAACATGAGCCGAACTTACCAGTACGCGGTAATGACGACTTAAGTTGATAATGATAACTGATAAAATCGTATGACGACATATATTTTAATACCTAAGTAGGTTTGGTGGTAACTTATTCGTTCTACAAAAAGAACTTTAAAAATATTTGAGTTTGCGAATCGCTAATGTGATATTATTGCTAATATGACCAAAATAAAAAATAAATAAATGAAGTAAGAAAATTTTTCCCAGTGTTTTGCTTATAACTTCTTAAATTTTAAATTTAGGACAAAAAAAATTAAGAACATGTGTGTAGGCAAAGCAATTTGCTAAAAATTATGTCTTAACGATTTTTTTGTATTTCGATTAGTTTCCGAGATATCGCGAAAAAGGTGTTTGCACCCTTTTTTCCAAGATGGCGGCCGGGGGACAAGGGCGGCAGCCCCACAAACTTGGGAAGATTCTATTAACCCAAAGATACATTACCCCAAAAATAAAATTGCGTCCTCCAAAATTATAAAGTAAATAATTAGGATGACTTAGCCTCATGCTAAGTCATCCTAAATTATGTCATTGATTTCATGACAGTTTCAATGCCTTTTTGATGCCAATATTTGTCATGATTTTGCTGTGAACATGTCATGATTCGGAAATCTGCACAACGGGAAAACACTTTACATATATATTTTTTCGAATAAAACGATACTTATTCTGATTTTCAACTGTTTTTTAATTCTGAACCATAACTTTGTTTGTATTGTTAACATCCTACTAATATTATAAACGCGAAAGTTTGTGAGGATGGATGTATGGATGTTTGTTAGTCTTTCACGCAAAAACTACTGAATGGATTGAGATAAAACTTTGCAATAATATAGCTTATTAAAAAAAAAAGCTTAAATTATAATGATATATTGCGTATGCGGGCGCAGCCGCGGGTAATCTCAGCCATTTAATACGGCTAGACAAGGGAATCTAAGAGAGAGATTTCAAATATTATGAAAAATTTGAAGCAGTACAAGAGGGAGGTATTTACAGCATCTAATTAGTTATCGTTTAAATAAAAAAAATTTGGTCATTGTGCTTAGCACTTAGAAGACGTTATTAGTAGATTAGTACTGTAGTTCGAGGGTGCAATTGGTGCTTACACCCGAGCTAACTATTCTGCTTTACATCTCGATTGTGAGGTAAGTAGAAAAAAACCGGCATTACAAGAATAAAACATTTTTTTGAAATTGAGAAGTATATATGACAAGATCAATTTATACATCGTCAAATCTCACATTTTATTCATTTACGAAGTTACAAGTTCTCTCACTCTACATAATGCTGACGATAACGTTTCATCGACCTTTAATAGTAGATTATTTACCGCCCTAGGGCTTTTCTAGCTACATTATTACCCTAGAGCGCTAATTAGTCACCTACAAGCCCCATTTAGAGGTAATAAGAACCTATTTACCGAACTGAGATGTATAATATATTTTGAAATCTCTGGACAAATAACGTAAAATTAAATAACAATTTGCTATAAAAAAAGTGCGTAAACAAATGTACGTGTATGTACTACCATGGCTCGGATGACACATTAAATTGTAGGTTCCGGTTAAATAACCCTTTAGCCAAGTCAAAGGCATTCAGGGGCCTAAAACATTTGACACCAGGGCTAGCCACCCGGCCTATACGAACTTACTTTTATTAAAATTGTATACCTAAGTAACTTTAGGTTCCAAACACTAAAAGTGCTCCTATCCACTTATAAGTTGTATCCACTGCTAGCAGTGCTAGCAGATATAGGCCTACTTCACTAAAGCTAAAAAAGCTAAATTACATTTTAAAAAACTTGCACCTTTAAAGCAAAACATTTCGCAGGTTGATTTTGAAGTTAAAGTTTAAATTGAATCTTTATCCCAGGATGTTGGTTTCGTTAGTTCAACTTGGAAGTTCAAAGGAACGGGAAGATTAAAGTTAATGTTTCTACAAAGAGACACGTTGCATTTTTGCAGATATAATCTAAAATACGTAGAAAACAGTTGAGTAGTTCAATAGGATATATGACTAAAAATATAAATAGTCGATCAGTTATAATTATTAAGAAACTGCTTACTTGTATTGTATCTTATTTATTTATTTATTTGGTACACAAAACAGAATACAGTCAATAATATGCTTAAATATTGTAGTGGTAAAAACTATGAGCTAAACCATATTCCAAAACATGTGAACACAAATCATCTTATAGCAATTAAGCAAAACATTATGAAAAATAGTCAGTTAAAGCCGTAGTGGTCTAGTGGTAATGACACCGGCCTTACAATCGTAAGGTCCTGGGTTCAAATCCCGCCCCGTACCAATGATTTCTTCGGAATTTATGTACGGAATTTCACACCACTGGCTTTTCGGTGAAGGAAAACATCGTGAGGCAACCTGCATACGTCAGTAGAAGAAATTCGATGGCGTATGTGAATCCATCAACCCGCACTGGGCCAGCGTGGTGGATATGGCCCAATCACCCTTCGTAGGTAGGCCTACGTTCTGCAGTGGACTATTAAAAAGGGCTGGTACAGTACAGTACAGCCAGTTGAAGTTTTGTGTGACGTCACGTTTAAGAAGACTTTTTACATAAAAGTGACGTCCCTGTCCACACTCCGGAACTTTGGTCATTATTTCTTTTTATAATGTAACTGATAGACTAGTTATAATAATATTTATTATATCCAGACGTCGTTGTTGTTGTTGAAATTACTATAGAATAATAGGTAAACGTCTTCTGAAAGAAATAAAAAATATATCAAGAAGCGTCTCTGTCTTTTATATGTCGCTAGCTTAGAATGACAAAAGAACACACAGCAAGAAAATCTGCATGTCTGAAAATTATTAATGTATTCGAAAGCATCTAAAGGCTGTCATTATGCATTTAGCCAGCTCAGTGAACATTATTGACTGAAAATTCATTACCATTACTCGATATAGGTGGTTGTGCTCGAACACGTAGTCAAGCTACGCCGTAGCTTTGTTTCGTAGCACTCATAGCGTAGCTGCTACGTTAAAAGGCAAGATTAACATGATATAACACATGTTGTTGTTTTGCAAAGAGCAATGACTTTTAGGTAATATGTGTATTTGCTCATCATTATAATTTATAATCAATTATTGCCCTGAGACCAACTCCTAATCGAGAAAAAATATTCAGCTGATCCACACATTTTGTTGAGTTTGATTAGCTTCTTGACAGACAAACTGGAGGAGGTACTCAAATCGACGCGTATATGTATTAAAGTTAGACCACGCAATAACATTTTTCGTAGTGGTCCGATTTCAATAATTATTTTTTTACTGGAAAGAGTATACTTCGGAATTAGTCCTATTTAAATTTTACCGAAAACGGCTGAGCTATTTTTGATAAATCAACAATAATGTGAAAAACGCTACATCGATCCGTGCGATATATTCGCGAATTCTGTACACGGGTGAAGTCGGTCATGCTATTTTTTGCAAAAAATAATCTTGTTGGATAATATAAATGATATTTTTGCTTTATTGACTTTGGAAAAAGGAGATGAATACAATAATGACTATGCAAATGTACTTTTGAAATCTCTGTCGCAGTAACAGGATAAATGTTTACTTCCTTAATATGATAAATCCGATAGTTAGTTGTTAGTAACTCTTTCACACAGCAATAAAACAACGGATTGACTCGATTTTTAGCATGAATATAACTCAAAGGTCGGAAAATAACATTACTTTATATACTGGAAAAGTAAAAAAGAACGCGTGCGCAGCGTTGTTCAAAAGCTTTTTTTCTTTGAATTTCCCCAAAGCCACAATTTATATTTTTCACGAACGGCACGGCGTCGTTTCTATGTAAAATCAGTAAACAAATCATTCCTCGTGGTGCAAGAGGCGATTGTAAATCCATGGAAATTCTCTGTGGACGCAATTTATTCCTCCCTAGAGTGATGAAATCGGCGTAAATTATAAGCTTCTTGTCGATAAACCATCGCCACATCGAAGAAAGAGGAGCGTGACAAAAGATTCGGGATTTTTTTGAATAGTAACACAAAAATAAGGTCCGAGATCCACCAAAGCGTAGAGACATGCAGATATACGTATCTAAATAAAGCGTCCGTAGTTTAGCGCAAAAAAATCTAGCTCTGATTCTCTCATGACTATTTTGTTGTTTTTTGGTAAGCAAATATGGCATTAAGTCAGTGGACTGAAGCTCTAGTTTTCTAGGAAGGCAGTGCTTAGCGCAGAAAAAACCAGCTATGATCCTCTCACAACTATTTGTTGTTTCTTGCTAAGCAAATATTGAGCTAAGCTCTGGTTTTATTAGATAGTCATCATATAACGGTCGTAATACAGTGGTGTACAACGTAACTAGCATGTTGTCTATGCAAAACAAAATTTAACGGTATCCTGAAAGAGTGGCGATCAACATTGTAGAGTGAGAGAAATAATGATAGCAGGGTGTTGTATGACAGATAACGTTATCTTAAGACACCAGGCTTTAACAATGAACAAGACAGCTCTGCTCCTCTGACGATTGTATTTCGTTACTTGCTAAGAAAATATTCCATTGAGTCAGTGTACTTATAATAATAATGATTTGCCCATATTCGCTTTGCTTAAGTGGAATTAATTCGTGACAAAAGATTTGGGAGTTATTGAATACTAAAGTCGATATCAATGTCACCAGCTCTGGTGTAGTAAATCAATGTGATATTATAGTTAATGCTTGAAATGTTTGCAAAATTTTTTTGCAGGTCTTAGTAGACGCTTAAGATTTTTGTGACAACAAAATAATAATCAAACTACATACCTATGTACATATTTAATTAGTTAAATAGTTATTTTGAAAAGAAATACTAATGCATTGCGTAGCATATAACACATTGTTTTTCACGTTGCGTGTTAGGTCTTTATTTAATTAGGTAGATTTTTTACTAAAATCAATAATTATATTTATTCAATTCCGATTCCGATTTATTGTCCTGAACATAACCACAATCATCCACAATTTTTCAGAGATGATTTCACTTGTTTTTGTTGTGTGCAGGCGAATAAAGTTATAAAGTTGAGCAATCATTCCAAAAGCAGTTAGTTTTAAAAAAAATGAAATGTTAAATAGACAAACAAGGGCCCTTCAAATTCAAAGTGTCAGTCAAAGTCAATATTTTCTATACCTCTAAAACCTGGCAACAATATTCTGATTCGCTCTAAATTTCCACCTCGCTGCTTCCTCCACCTTGTACCAGAATAAAAAAAAACACTCGCATTAACGCCCCAGACACTAAGCAAACAGAATTAGTCGTCGGTAAACGAACCTCAGTCATGCCTTGTTTATCTAAAGCATGTAATTACTCCATTTTCAAACGGGGACTACGGAGATACGAAAAAAAAATACATTTTTCTCTCGCTTTGTTGCGATCGCGACACTGATTCCATTTGGGGTGGAATATTTAGAGTTCACTGATTTATGGATGTTTTAAGAGTATTCTTATGAGTTGTGAAACGTTTTGGTTTGTAAATTTACAGTATAATATGCAGATGACATGTATCAATCAGTGGAGTATTTATCGAGCATATAACGAAAAAAATTCGTTATGATGTAGTCTTGCAAATTATATGTATAGGAAGACCTAGACATTTTAACAAAATAATTCTTTAGTTGTACTCAGAACTATCTCAGCAGCGAAACATTATCATCTTTAAAGTAGATTTCTTGTTTGTTTGATAATTATCAATATCTTGCTGGCTGGATATTTTCAAAATCAATTAACTTTTCAACCGTAGTCAACAACTGACTTCAGCCGTTTAAAGAATTCGAATAATTCCCACGAATCGATTCATTATCGATAGTAAATGTTGCATTATTGTTTATTTTTTTTTAATAGTGTTCAGAAATAGAATAGTGTGTGTGAGTGTGGGATTATCCTACTAATATTATAAACGCGAAAGTTTGTGAGGATGGATGGATTGATGTATGGATGTTTGATACTCTTTCACGCAAAAACTACTGAACGGATTGAGATGAAACTTTGCGATAATATAGTTTATATATCAGAATAACACATAGGCTATAAATTATAATGATATTGCGTCAAAACTCAAAATATCATGCGGGCGAAGCCGCGGGTAAAAACTAGCACTTCATACTACCAAACAGAAAATGAATCATCAAAATGGCGTTCATAATTGGCGGAGTATCGTAACATACATATAGAAAATAAAACATAGATACGAATTGAGTATTTCTTTTTTAGAAGTTGGAATAACCAAAGGCAAATAATATAACATGATCTTATAGGTACAATGCACACTTGTACATTACACTGTAAGAATTAAAAGTAACACTCTACAATATTGAAAGAGACTTTTTAAACTTGCTTGTAAATAGAGCCAGTACCAGCTGTTAACCTAGGCTCTCATAAATTGATTTATTCATGAATAGTTTTAGAAACTTAAAAGTCCAAACATGTTTCTGAAGTATTTTATATGATGTAGTTTGGAATCATTTTTAGGCTTCCGTACCTCAAATGGCAAAAACGGAACCCTTATAGGATCACTTTGTTGTCCGTCTGTCCGTCTGTGTGTATGTCAAGACTCTTTATCTCGGGAACGCGTAAATATATCGAGTTGAAATTTGAACTGTATACGTATTTCTATGGTCTCTTACAGTTGTGTAAAAGAAAAACTTCTCAATCATCGTTTAAAAAAGTATGAGCCGTTTATGTCGTAAAAAAACCGCATATTTCGCACTCACAAAAATCAAAACCTACAGGGTACTTTCCGTTGACATAGAACTATGAAATTTGGCGAAAAGCATTGTCTCAGGGTACACATATAGGAATGACTCTGAAAACTGTTCATTTTTAATTAAATCATAAAAAATAGGGCATCTAAATTCACAAAATATGGGTTCAAAATTCAAAGTGAGTAAATCGTATCATGTAAGGTATTATATAAAATAACTTTTTTTTTTAATTATTTTAATAATGTGTTTGTACGGAACCCTCGATGTCCGAGCCTGACTCGCACTTGTTCGGTTTTTTTACTTTTAGCTCTTCTACATTTCAAAGCGTTATATCTTCCGAGAAACACATAACTATGGGTCAAACTGCCTCTTCAGCATATATATGTGCTAAGATTATCCCCTCGTCCCCCCACACGGGTGAACACACAAAATATTCGGCTTGAAACCAATTTAACTTAGACTGAAACTTGTTTAACTTCTCAGAGATTGCTCGATCGATCCCCGTGCCTTTTAACGGCATGGATATAATTATACAGGCATCTCATTAGAGTGTATTACTTTAAATTATGATAATTAGACTGAAAACTTGAATTTTTAGATAGTTTGATAATTATGTACCCGAGCTAAGAAATGTCAACGTTGCGTTGTTTAATAGTGATCTAGTTAATAAATGACCTAGTTTTAGCTGCTTAATTATTATACCTACTTAGTAAATATCATCTTTCATGATACATATGTATAAATGCACACAATAACTGCAAGTATTTTCAACAAAAAAAATCCTAATCTATATCAAATAAATAGGCTAATAGGTTCAATTTTTTCAACAAAAACTAGTTTAATATGCTAAGTAAAGTAAAGTTCGTATGGGCCGGGTGGCTAGCCCTGGTGTCAGAGTTTTTAGGCCGCCCGAAGGCCTCTGACATGACTATGAGTTTGATATGTTTAAAAATCTAAATTTCCGTAGCAGAAAAATATTTTTTTGTCATTTGTTAAATTTATCTTCCCACTTGAAACAATATTATTCATAACACTTAGATTGTGATCAGAAAACTATTACCGTTACCGTTATCAAAAATACTCCGACGACGCTGAATTCATAGCTTGGTGCGATGTGACGTCATAACATTGTTAAATTAGTTTCAGCTTCATGTTAAAGATTTATTGCGGGCTTAGCCTAATTTGAATATTCTCCATCATTTTCAATCACGGAACACTGACACTTTTGTGTATGTTTTAAACCATTCTATCCAGTTTTAACTAAATTAAATTTTTATTACGAGTACAGAGCTTAAAAAACGGACGTGTCATTATATCACAATCCTACAACTCACATTACAGTTGTCATTCTTTGACTAAACCATAGTTTTGTAGCGGCCTACACAAGTACAAAGTAGCATACGAGCACATCCACCGACGACCCGCCGCGCACTGAGGACTGCGAGCAGCGCCGTGTATATTTACGTGCGGCGCAAGCGGCCGTGGCGCGGGGCGAGGCACGAGCGACGACATCACACAGCGGAGATCCCTTGGCGACTGGCGCGCGAGTTCGGATCGCGTATATTTAAATAAACAACATTCGACCGCCATCGGATGCGTCAGTGAATGTTAGCCTACTGTACAAGAATAGAACTAGTTGCAAGATATTCAGGTTGTACTTAAGTTAGTAATTGAGTAATAAATGTTATGCGTTATTGTGATTACTGTTTTATTTACAAATATTATTAGGCGAATTATCTCTCGAATACCAAGTGTTAGGCAGGGAGCTACTGTACGCACGGGTGCCTGAAACACTGTAATCACCTGTACTCACATATCAGGCACCTCCTGTAATCACCGCGTACTCGGCTCGCGTAGGGAACTAGTAGGCAGGTTTTGGTCGACACGTATTGACCATATTGGTGACGCCGATCAAGAACACAATGGCTGAAGGAAACGGGACCAGTAAGGATGCCACTTTAGAGATGGTTGGAATCAAGTCTAGAATTCCACAATTTTGGCGAGACAAGCCTCGATTATGGTTTGCTCAGTTTGAAACAATGGTAGCGAGCCAAAAACTCGGCGATGAGAATAAATTTGGAATGGTCGTGGCACAATTAGAAAAAAACCGACATTGAGCAGATAAGCGACATTATTTTGGCGGCTCCAAATACTGGAAGATTCGAAGCAGTCAAACAACGATTATTGTCAGTGTATGAAGAATCCGAGGAAGTACAGTTGAGAAGACTGTTGAACGAAATAGACTTGGGTGATCAATGACCATCACAATTATTACGCCGGATGCGAGACTTAGCGCGCAATAAACTTCCTGATGATACCCTACGGATACTGTGGATGGGGCATCTGCCACAATCAACGAGAGCTGTCTTGGCAGTCAGCACAGAATCGAAACTGGACACATTAGCAGCAATGGCGGATAAAATGCACGAACAAACAAAAGAAGTCAACAGCTTATGTTCGTGTCACAGTCACGCGTCGATGTCGCAACAATCACCGGCTTCTCCGCAGAATCATGACGTCATTAGCATGATCGAGGCCCTAACCAAAGAAGTTGCAGCACTAAGGGCTGATTCATATCGTCGACCGTCTTACCGGGGAAGGAATCGGTCACGTTCTGGTTCGTTTTCAAGACAACGAGCTAGTATTGATTCATCAGGGACCTGTTACTTCCACCGCAAGTTTGGTCGCGCTGCCTACAGATGCCGCAGCCCGTGCAATTTCCACGCTCGGAGAAATGGATCTCAAGAGAGATCGGGAAACTAGTGACGACAGAAGCCGCGGTGGGGGCTGATGTCGACGAATTATCTGCATACCGCCTATTTATAAAGGATGCATCGTCGGGGCTCCATTTTCTCGTGGACACAGGAGCCAATGTTTCAGTACTGCCTGCCCGCCCAGTGGACAAGCGAAACCGCACTCCAGACAATTATCTTTTCGCTGCCAACAAAACACCGATCCCCACTTTCGGAGAGCGAACTCTTTCCCTCAATCTTGGGATGAGACGCATTTATAATTTGAGGTTTGTCATAGCAGAAGTCAGCCGGCCGATAATAGGCGCCGATTTTCTTCATCACCATGGTTTACTGGTGGACCTGCGCGGCAGAAGAATCGTAGATCGAGAAACTAACATGCAAGTTCGCGGATACCTCACGCCCCTAGCTGAAAGCAGCATTCGCACGATTGACGACAAACAACCATACCACAATCTACTTGCAAAGTATCCAGACATCACAAGACCCACCTTGCCGAAAAATTGCCATAGCGAAGTTGAACATCATATCGAAACTACCGGGGCCCCAGTTTTCGCGAAGGCACGACCACTCTCGCCACACAAATATAAAGCAGCGAAGGAAGAATTTCAAGAGATGCTCAACCAGGGAATATGTCGGCCATCAAACAGCCCATGGGCAAGCCCATTGCATATGGTATTGAAAAAAGATGGATCGTATAGAGCATGCGGTGATTATCGCCGTCTGAACGCCATTACAGTTCCGGATAGGTATCCAATACCACGACTGCACGACTTCACTTACAATCTTCAAGGCAAGAAGATTTTCTCCAAAATCGACTTGAAGAAAGCTTACTACTTAGTCAGAAACAGAGAAGAAGATATTAAGAAAACCGCCGTGATCACCCCATTCGGACTTTTCGAATTTACGAGAATGTGCTTCGGTCTACGAAACGCCGGACAAACCTTTCAACGTCACATTGATAATATCATGCGGGGTTTGCCAGTCTTTTGTTTCGTCGACGACGTTTTGGTTGCCTCTCAAGACGAAACGACCCACCGACAGGAGTTGGAAGAAGTCTTCAAGAGGTTACATGATAATGGGTTGCACATAAATGTCGCTAAGTGCGTATTTGGCCAAGCCAGATTGGATTTCCTTGGATACACCATTACGGCAGATGGAATCACACCTGCCGAGGAAAAGATCCAAGCTATTCAAGCATACCCACTGCCAGAGACTATAAACGATCTTCGTCGTTTTCTGGGGATGATCAACTTTTACAGAGAAGGAATCCCTCATGCAGCAGAAAATCAAAAGAAGCTCAACGAATACCTCCACAACGCAAGGAAGAATGATAAAAGAAAAGTTCCCTGGAATGACGACAGTAAGAAGGCGTTCGAGAAATGCAAAGAAGATGTGATAAATGCAGCTCGTCTGGCGTATCCATCTATAAATGCACCATATGCGTTAATGACAGACGCATCCGAAAATTGTGCTGGAGCCGTTCTTCAACAATACATCCAAGGCAGATGGAAACCGCTCGGCTTTTTCTCGAAGAAGTTTAACGACGCACAGAGGAAGTACAGCACGTATGACCGAGAGTTGTTATCGATCTATAAGGCCGTCAGACACTTTCGCCGAATGTTTGAAGGTCGGGAATTAGTAATTTACACCGATCATAAACCACTGCTCAATGCACTGATCACAGACAGCAAAAACGAAACACCTAGAAGAACTAGATACTTGGAGTACAACGGACAGTTTACCTCCAATATTCAGCACGTCTCAGGGAGATTAAACGGAGTTGCCGATGCGTTATCAAGAGCTGCAATTGAATCAATCACGTGTCCATCGTCAATCGACTACAGCGCATTAGCCAGGAGTCAAAGAAACTGTCCAAGCTTAAAACGCATCATCGAAGAAAAGAAGCACGAGATAAAAGATATTATAGTTCCCGGCACTTCAGCAATTATTAAATGCGAAATGTCAACAGGAACTACTCGACCCTTCTTAACAGAAGAATTCAGAAGACCCGCTTATCAAGCTATTCACGATCTAAGTCATCCGGGAATCAGAGCTACAAGAAAACTGGTTACTTCACGTTTTTTCTGGCCATCGATGAATAGTGACGTGAACAATTGGACCAGGGCTTGTATCCGGTGTCAACGGTCTAAAATTCAGCGACATACGCAGTCACCAGTGGGATCGTTTGAAGAAACAGTTCGTCTATCTCATTTACACATCGATCTGGTCGGGCCACTTCCAACAACACAAGATGGCCACCGATATTTGCTAACCATGATCGACCGTGCGACCAAGTGGCCGGAAGCATTCCCGATGTCGGAAATAACTGCTGAGAAGGTAGCTGAAACGCTTTATACAGGCTGGATTTCAAGATTTGGAATACCATCCCGGATTTCAAGTGACCGTGGAGTCCAGTTTGAATCAAAATTATTCAAAGAACTGATGAAGAGGATGGGTATCGAGCACTGCCGCAGTTGCGCTTACCATCCTCAGGCAAACGGAATGGTAGAACGATGGCATCGATCGCTTAAAGCAGCATTGACGGCGAGATTAAACTCATCGACCTGGGCCCACGAGCTGCCAACCGTAATGTTGGGATTACGCACAGCCATAAAAGAAGACATAGGCACCAGCGCAGCCGAACTCCTTTACGGCCAAACACTCCGACTTCCCGGCGAATTTCATGGCGAGCCTGTGAAGCAAACGTATTCATCATCACACTTCATGGACCATCTAAGTGAAGCGCTCAAGAATGCCCAAGTTCAAAGAAAATCAAATACGTCACGTGCCACGTTCATCCACGACGAACTGCCCAGAAGTACACACGTTTTCATTCGAAACGACGCATATAGACGACCGCTAACACCTGCCTACGATGGTCCATATCGCGTACTAGACCGCAGAGATAAATTTTACACCGTTCAGTTACCCAATAGACAAGACAACATTTCAATCGACAGACTGAAGCCAGCATTTTTCATCAATGAAGATTCTGGAACATCTCCACCTGAAGAAACTACATATACGACTCGCTCAGGAAGACAGTCTAAGCCCCCTGTTCGCTTCGCTTTTGAGATAGGGGGAGAGTGATGTAGCGGCCTACACAAGTACAAAGTAGCATACGAGCACATCCACCGACGACCCGCCGCGCACTGAGGACTGCGAGCAGCGCCGTGTATATTTACGTGCGGCGCAAGCGGCCGTGGCGCGGGGCGAGGCACGAGCGACGACATCACACAGCGGAGATCCCTTGGCGACTGGCGCGCGAGTTCGGATCGCGTATATTTAAATAAACAACATTCGACCGCCATCGGATGCGTCAGTGAATGTTAGCCTACTGTACAAGAATAGAACTAGTTGCAAGATATTCAGGTTGTACTTAAGTTAGTAATTGAGTAATAAATGTTATGCGTTATTGTGATTACTGTTTTATTTACAAATATTATTAGGCGAATTATCTCTCGAATACCAAGTGTTAGGCAGGGAGCTACTGTACGCACGGGTGCCTGAAACACTGTAATCACCTGTACTCACATATCAGGCACCTCCTGTAATCACCGCGTACTCGGCTCGCGTAGGGAACTAGTAGGCAGGTTTTGGTCGACACGTATTGACCATAGTTTATTCATTTTCGAAAGGATTAATTGCTGAAAATACAATTTGTCTATTTGCCATGACTTTTTAAAAAAATATTTAATATGCGTTATGACAAGGGTGCTAAGATGTTTTGAAACGACATGTGTAGTCAAGATACTTTTTATAAGAAACCATCTGTTCCACCCGAATCATTCCTTAAATTTTGGTAATATGACATTTCTGAATTAACTTCTTAATAAAAATTGGCACCTACATGAAACGTAGGAATACTGTTATTCTAGAATACTAATGTCTGTAGTCTATAAAATACTAAGTAGGTACCTGCTATACTTCGTATATTCGAGTAGCAAGAGAAAGCTGGTAAACAGTTTTATTGAGCCAGTTTTGTGATGGTTAGTCGTTAATACAGTCTCTTATTGACGTCTGAAAGGAGATCGTTATGACTAGGTTCAGATTTAGATTCAGACTATTTATTTCCCAAAACATGGTGTAAACTTCTTACAAACATTATACAAGGACTTTTCTATTGGTCTATCTACTTCGAGTCGACAATTCATGTTTTGCCGGTATGTACCGGTTGTGGCCACTGTCCCGGTTTTGGTCATTTGACGTCAGAATTATTGCATAATAGATTTAAACAATGCAACGTGCTAAATATTATTTGTTTGAATGTCTAAGTTTGCAAATAACTTTAAAAATATAATTTTAACATTGCAATTGTCTACGCAATCGTTAAAATTCAAAATGAATAAAGATGGCCACAAACTGGTACATCTACCCTATCTTATAAACGTATCTACTTGCCGTTCAGTTTGTAGAGACGTGAGTTTTACGCCCAGCCTATTGCAATTATAACTTTTTAATCCGCAAGACTATGTCGGTAACTTTGGAAAGGTTTTAGTACTCTTAGCAAAAATTTTTCACGCTAAGATGGACAAAGTATTTTATGACGTCTTGTATAATAAACAGAGATTGTTTTATACATATTTTGATAGCTTTCTTTCATCAAATTATATTGGGTGAGTTCTCTTTTTTTCCTCTAATGGTCTGACCTTTTAACTGTGCGGCCTACCGTTGACACACTATCCCGAATAATACCCTATTGTTTCCCTAATATATTATTATCTTACTGAATAATATATTAATATCCATTGATGTCAACATCCATCTAAAATTGAGGTCAGGTATTGATGACACCTTGTATAAATAGTAGATTGTATCATAAGGGAGCAAAATAATATGTATACGGCGAGGGCGCTTTTTTGAATCCAGAGCGAAGTGAGGGATTCAAAGTACGTCGCCCGAGCCAAAAATATATTTTGCGCCCGAGTGGTACACTCTACTTTTCATCACCTCTATGAGAAAATAAAAGGCGCCTCATATTTATTATTATTTAATAAAACGTATAGTAACAACTAAATTGAAATTAAATGGTATCTAATAATAAAACAAATAAAAATTAAGTATATGTTTTTCATTCATTTTCTTGGCGCTGAACACTAACATACTTCCAAATTCAAAGATCATTCCGTCGCACTTATTTGTTTCAAATTCAAAAAGTGCGCGGCAAAGTTCATTCCGTCGCACTTATTTGTTCCAAATTCAAAAAGTGCGCGGCAAAGATAATTCCGGCGCACTTATAAAGTTCCTTATAGAAAACACCAACTTTGGGCGCACTTAAAGGCGAACCAAGTAGTCCTTTTCGAATCGATGTGATGAAAATGTTTATGTAAGTTACTTATTTAAATGGTTTGCTATGTTATATCTTTTCAGTCATAGTTTTTATTCTTACAAGTAGCATTTTAGATATTTTTTATTGTACATCTAAAAAAATGTTACATGAAATTAAAGTTATTGTAAAAACATAAATATGCTTTTTTCACAAAAACTTAAAAAGTCGAACAAAAGTATCCTCGCCTCAATCAATGTTGACAATAGCTAATTATTTACTTTGACAAAAACCAACAAAGTAAAGTTGATCCTACATTAAGTTACAAAATGCATTAACATAGGCCAAAGAGAATATTGTTAATCGTCTATATCACAACCTATACAATCAATGCAACTAAAAATACTGCACGAGTTCGCGCAGTTTGCAAAAGGCACAACACAAAATTAGCTTTATTGACAAGAAGGTCGTAACTCTAAAGCGTTAACAAAGCTATTGGGCCTCCAATTAGTGTTGACTCTACATCGCAAAATATATTATGCATTAGACAACCACATAGTATTATTATATTAAAGCTATTATATTACAGTTACTAAATTAATATGCACCTAAAAATACTGCACGAATACGCGCAGTTCGCAAAAGGCACAACACAAAATAAACTTTTTTTTGAGAAGAAGGTCGTATCTGTAAAACACGAGCAAAGCTATTGTGCCCCCAATCAGTGTTAATTTAACAACAAAAAAGACATAATGCATTAAACAGGCCATGAATTATGATGTTAAGACTATATAATTATACTAAAATCAATGGTCACCTAAAATTACTCCAAGATATCAAGCTGTTGGCAAAAGGCACAAAATAAGCTTTTTTGACAAGAAAGTCGTAACTATAAAACATGAACAAGGCTATTGTGCCCCCAATCAGTGTTGATTCTACAACGAAAAATACATAATGCATTAGACAGGCCAAAGATTATTATGTTAAGGCTCGTATATCCCCCATGTAACGACCCGGCCAATGGGGGAGGAAATGTCGATATAGTGATTTAGATTATCGACTGGGTTTCTGGAAATTGATGGAATAATTGTTTGCTTTACCTTCTATTTATAGGCACTAATAATAATGGAAGATGAGATGCTGGAATTGGCGGAAAAGGAAAAACAGCCAGACCGGCTGTTTGGAGCACGAATCTTGGAAATGAAATGAGAAAGGGAATATCAATATGATTACGATATTCCTTAAGAGTCCTTATAATAAAGGACCATTTAAACTAGTAAAAACATACGTTTAACCAAAAATGTCTTTGTCTATGTTAATAACTACTATAGATACATCTTATCTAATCTGTGATATGATTTACCATTGAAATTTTATTTTGATATGAAGAATTCGATATTTAACACTAGCACAGTTACATAGTGGACAGTAATTTTGATGACCACAAAAGTAAGAAGGCATGCGACATCCACGGACAAGTTTGATAAGACCGATGACCTAAAATAGTAAGAGCGCGCTGGATGTAAGCCACTCTGAGCCGATCTTATTGAAACTCTATGAAAAAGGCTATATATAATCTATAACAAGTAGAAAAAGTAAAAAAGTAAGAAAATTTACTGTACATAGATCACGATGAGTTACCATCAACTTGAAACTGTTACTTAATATACAGTAGCTATTTTACGTCTATAGGAATTTAATTTTTAGTAACTTTTTGACCGAGCATACAAAGCCAGGTCTCAGTTTTGACTTCACAATTCTGCTTTCATCTGTTCAAATGTGGACTTTCCTTTTTTAATACTAGTTTTGTTTTTTTTTTCTGTTGTCAGCGATTTTCGGAAAAATTTGCTGTTGCGCTATTTATTATCTGATTTAGATAATATAACAAAACTTCTTATTGCTTATTGACTGCCTCGGTGGCTCAGTGTTTAGAGACCCTAACTTCTGGATCAAAGAGGCGTGGGTTCGATCCCCACCCAGGGCAAATATTTATGTGATGAACATAAGTGTTTGCGCTGTGTCTGGGTGTTATTTAGTTACTATCTATATAAGTATGTATTTAACAATAAGTATATGTAGTATATCAGACTCTGGCAGCCATATCACAACAAGCTTTGCTTAGTTTGGGGTCAGAGACCGTGTGTAAGATGTCCCAAAAATATGTATTTATTTATTATACACTCGTAGGTATATAGATATAGATCGAAAGGTAACGTCCACAAGTGGTATATTATTCAGGAAAAATATAAACAAGATGATATATGTACGTCATATGAAAGGTTGATTTATGGGCTTCTCAAAATAATTTAGTATAGATTTTTTCATCCACCATTTTTTTAAATGTGATGAATAAATTGTTTGAAAAGTACAGCTTTTTTTTCAAGTTTTCCAATAATAAAGTGCTTCTATCGTTATTTTACTCGCATTCGTAGCTGATTCTTCCACATCCATGTCTTAATTTGCTAAAATTAAAAATGATAACCTACCAGTGTGACCAGTTAGTAGGTACAATGTGACAAATAAAAAACTTAGAGTGTGTCTAATTGGTAATCATGCTTTTATTTAACATTATGGAGGTTACTTAATTAGGGTTGCTAGAAATAAACTACCTATTGCCAAATATATTTATTCACACTAATAAATTCAAAATTATTTAAAAAAAAATCGGAGCGCTGTTTTTGTTTTTAGCTGATACGGAATAGACTCAGAAAAATATGAACTTTCTTGAAAAATTAACGAGTGTTGTGATTAGAATTTTTGAATATTATTATACCAGCCTCCATACATTTGTAGAAATGTCCTTCTAACACGATTTGCAAGAATAAATCAAACCGGTCAAGAGCGAGTCGAGATATAAGCTTATGAAGATTCAATCAAAGAAACATGCTGAGAGGTCTACTGTTCAGATAACTATTAGTAGCTTCTTACTTCTTTGACTTTTAAATGTAAGTAGCCATATTTGTCAACGTAAGTAAGTAAAAGTAAAAAAGCCTTTATTTCAACTACATTATTATTACATCATTATAATTACATTAAAATTTAAATTTTACTAAACGTTATTCATCAATTATTATTTAATTCAACGTAAGTACCTAACACTTAAATAAATTTAGATTTAATTCTTTATTTTGACCAAACATGATTCCTCATTTTGTCGTCCAAATACAACTAAAACTTCCCGAAAAACTAAAACTAGCAAAAATACGACCTATCCTAAAAAAAACTGGAAAAGCCACAGATGTCACCAACTACAGACCCATTGCACTATTACCGACAATATCAAAAATTTTTGAACGACCAATATCCGATCGCATATACACATATTTAGACAAATATAAATTACTGGATGAAAATCAATTTGGTTTCAGGAAAAAATCATCTACAACACTCGCAATATACAAATACAATCAACACATTTTAAACCATATAAGAGACAAACACCATTCCATCGGAGTACTATTAGATTTGGCTAAAGCATACGACAAAATTTCGCATAACATACTATTTAAAAAATTACAGGAAATAGGTATACGCGGGAAACCCCTGAACTGGATACGTTCATTTCTGACAAATAGACGACAACTGGTACAAATAGACCACTACAGCCAAGATAACTCCACAAAACAAGAAATAAAATCAAAAGTACGCATACTAAATAATGCCGTACCTCAAGGGAGCGTAATAGCAGGAATATTGTTTCTCATCTACATAAATAACCTGTCAAAAATAATCACGGCGCCCCATGTACTATTCGCTGACGATATTTCCCTCATTTTCAAATGCTCACCCGATAATAATACATTTACCCAAATAAACAATTCATTAAACACCATCCAATCATGGATCAAAGCACATAATCTTGAAATAAACACCCAGAAAACCAAAATTGTACAGTTTTACCCCCACCAAAAAAAGCCACTAAATCTCTGCAAACTAAGTAAAACCTTGAAAATAAAAGAAACGGACAAATGCACCCTACTAGGTATAGAATTCGACAAACATATCTTAACTGGAAAAACCATATCGGGAAACTAAAATCAAAACTATCACAATTCATATACGCATTATCCGTTCTAAAAACCAATACTAACACCAAAATCGCATTAAATGTTTATTATGCATACGCTCATGCTTAGCTAAATTATGGTATAATCATATGGGGCAACAGTACCGATGCTAACGATTTATTCATAAAACAGAAAAAATGCCTCCGCATTATAATAAATATCCGCCAACGTGAGAGCTGCAAACCGCACTTTAAAGAACAAAAAATAATAACCCTACCCAGCCTTTACATATTAGAAGCAGCTTTATTTGCCAAAAAACACCCACACCTATTCACTGCCTCAACAAACCCCAGACGCCAAAACCAACTAGTAGCACCCGAACCATTATTAGAAATAGTCAGGAAAGGCCCAGAATACATGCTAATAAAAATATTTAACAAGCTACCAAATAATATCAGAAACGAAACAAACGAAATTTTTTTAAAAGAAAACTAAAAGCGATTCTCATATCAAAAAGCTATTACTCAATACAAGACTTCCTAGACGAAAAACGTTTCGACACCGCAAACTAGTAAAAGTAATATAAGACAAATAATATTTAGCTAACGTTCCCATTAACTTTGTGTTTAAGTAAATTGCAATACCCTAATACAGGGTCCATAAGTATGTAACTCTAGGTTTGTATAAATGATATATTTATAAATTAGACTAAGAGAATATGTATTTATGGTGCAATAAAAACGATTGAATATTGATTGAATACTAACTTGATCATCAATAACTATGAAACATCAGCTTTATGGCAGACAGAAATACCCTACCAACGCTACAAAACTGAAAGGGACAAAACTAGTCGTAAAGCGGAGGATGCATTCTCTAAATCACGTTTAAAGCCAGCTATCCACAGGATTGCGGTCTTAAAGCTTACATAAAGCTACGTAAACCCTATCGTGGCCAGCGGGTATCATTATAAGTGGAATTATATTGGAAAGACGAATTTTATTCATCGGAGCAGAAAATTTAATATATTTTTGTAGTATGTGCTGAGGCTGCGATGGTTTAGCAATATCTGCGATTTGTGATTGGTTGTTTGATTTTATCGATGGAACTATGATGAGTTGGTATTTTTTGAGCTGTTGAATCTCGTTTTGATAGAAAAAGATAAAAGTATAAAGGTCGGCGGCGGCCTGCTAGGACGGCGGGCCGTGATAGGCCCCCTGCCACACTGAGTAACTTTAGTTCACTGTAGGCGCGTGTCAGGCCTAAAAGGGAGGCCCCTTTTGTGACTGTGATGTTTGTATGGTAAATACCTACAATTTTAACCACAAGCTGAAATATATATGTGTCTCTGTCGAACTACTACAAACAACCGAAATAATCGTTCGCACCAGCGTGAAGTACCGCGGAGGGCCGATACAAGCCTGATACGCAGTGAAAGTGTTAAAACGTCAATTCAGTTGTTTAATTTTGTATACAGGTAGTCATAGGCTGTTAAACTTATCTTCTACAAATAGCGGATTTTTAGCGGATTAAAAAAACTCTAGCACCAGGTCTAGCAAAACGACTTGTAACTTGTTAGAACTTACGTTAACCTGTTTATATTTTTAGTGACAAGCCGAGCTATGTAATTGCTTAATTGTTATGACTTTGGAAATGTAATTTTAAGCTTGTCACTTAGGTATTATTTTAGTTAGTACTAGTTAGTACAATAGAGATGAGATTATATAAACAGTAGACGTGGAAATTGACATTTTACAATTGAATACCTACTAATAACTTATGACTTATGCTTGCCTGTGAAAGGACTACAACAGAACAATAAATGGAATCTTCGTAAAATTGTGTTTGCTTCTTTGCAGCTTCTAAACAAAAATAAAGAGCAACGCAAAAGCGTGAGAACATCATCAGCAAATCTCTTCGGCTCAGCAGCATTAGATAACGCCGAACCCACTTAGCCCCATCACACGGCCCCGAGTTTTACAACTTGGCGTAAGTAGATTAAAGCTCTGTTAAAATTATTGGGAACAAAGTCTGTCTCGCCCAGCGATCTCAGCAAGTCGATTCAAGGAAGTTTAGACGATAACCAATTACATATAGGACGTGGTTGGTGTATGCACTCCATCAGCGCACGAAATCAAACTTTCATGGGTATTTTGACACTTAGGTACAGATAAATTTCTCATTGTCAATTGTTAAATATGACCTAAAAAATCGCAATACTAACCTCCACTGTGTACATAATAAATAAATAAATATTTTGGGACATCTTACACATGGCTTCTGACCCCAAACTAAGCAAAGCTTGTGATATGGCTGCCAGAGACTGTTATACTACATATACTTATTTTTAAATACAAACTTATATAGATAGTAACTAAATAACACTCAGACACAGAGCAAGCATTTATGTTCATCACATAAATATTTGCCCTGGGTGGGGATCGAACCCACGCCTCTTTGATCCAGAAGTTAGGGTCACTAACCACTGACCCACCGAGGCAGTAGTATAGTTTGCACGAATCAATGTGACATTTATGAACATTACTGTTGATTTATCGAAAACGGCTCAGCCGATTTCGATAAAATAAAATGGGACCACCTCAGGAGTATACTTTTTCGAACTAAAAAATAATTAAATATTTGCCCTGGGTGGGAATAGAACCCTCGCCTCTTTGACCCAGGAGTCAGGCTCACTAACCACTGAGCCACCGTTACAGTCAGTAATTCATATCTTTAGATTTTAGATGTTTAAGAATCCTTGAATGTTATTACAGAGAAATAATGAAGATAAATAATATTTTATTGATCTACTAGCTTTACTTGCAGGTTTTCACAGAATTCTTTAGGTTTTTCGAAATAAAAGTAGCTTATCTTTAAAAAAAGTGTAAAAAAGTGCAAAAACAAACCAATAAACTAACGAATACAGTTTCGTATTTATAATATTAGAAAAACAAAAAAGTACGTACAAGATAAAGCGACTGTATGTGTAAAAATAAAAATAAATTACTGTTTTTAATCATGATCTTCGGTTATCTTTGGACAATAAGCTATGAAGCTAGAACCTTTAAAAAAACCTTTATGGATTTCTAGTTTAAAAAAATAGAGTACAAAAAAAATGTCTGTGTGTAAAAACAGTAACAGTTTTCGTTCAAAAATTATTCCCAAAGGGTAAAGGTCCCGTCCACCTCCTTATAAGTCCAAGTCGGTTTACTTACGCCCTCGCAAAATTTTGGGGCGATTCCAACGGATGATGTTATTGTTGTTCAGGCCTTGGAACTTTTGAGACTCTTGTAAATAAATCGAATTTATACTCCGCGCGGAGGTGGTGTGATTTCTACTTTAATTACGTTAAGTTGGTTGGAAAGATTTTGTAATTGCGTTTAGATGTGGAGTTGAGCTTGAAGGTCGTTCCGGGTCGTGAGGTTTGCGGGAAATTTTATTTTAAGATTTTTTGAACTTTTAACTTGAACGTTGTGAAATAGAACAAAAGGTTCAAAAAATAAAGTAAATTGAAAACTTGACATTACCTATATTTAGGAACAGCATTCGTACCTAATTATATTACTGATTAGTGATTACTTATTGAATTATGATTCATTTTTTATTCATATGTAACGGAATATTATCAATTGGGATGATTATGACTTCTGTCAGATAGTAAACGCTTTGACGCGTATTTTTAAGACTAGAATACAGTGTAAAAAAATCAGTTCCATATAGGTATGATTCCGAACTCCGCTGCAGCCAGCTGCAACACCATAGCACTGCTGCCGCAGCACTACTAGTCTCCAAATAACCTAGAGCTTATATAAAGAAATATTGTTTTAGATTGCATTCCGAGCTAAGCAGCATTGTCGCGACATCAATATGAGGAAAAGTAGTGCTGCGGCAGCACTGCTGCCTGATGCTGCTGCCAACAGCGGAGTTCGGAATCATACTTTAAGTCATCACTGATAACACACACTGGTAGAAAATTCTCGACCTAAGGTAGGTACTGATGTATATCGGACAAAAAGATGACGACGAAAATGCTCAGCCGAATTGGATTCGTCAATTTGACTTCTTTCTTGAAGTTGGACTTACCCTGTTAGAATACTTGTTCTGGATAGACGAACCAGTCAACAACTTCAAAAACCGAGTTTTCAACAGATATTGGGTGCATACAACATGAAAATTACAATATCAAACTTGCCCCTATACTTTGGGGCGACGCAAAAACTCGTTCACATAATAAAAATGATGCCAAAATAACTGGTTACGTCCTGCCTGTTGACATGTAAAAGCCTATTGCCTATCTTCCCGTGGTTTCACAATTGCACCAGGTATATGGTCTAGTAGTAGCGGTCACTGATGTTGCTAGTTTGTCTAAACTTAAAGGCGAGGAGGACAATGAAAATGATGCTAAATTAGGTAGTTACCTTCTGCGTGTTGACCTCCCGCGTGGAAATGCCCATCTTCTCGTGGTGGCGCAGTTGCACCGGGTATATGATCTGGTAGTAGTGGGCGCCGATGTTGCGGACCAGTTCCTGATTTTGTCTGTATTCTCGCAATAAACGCTCCACTTCTCCTGGGGAAAAACAAACTCACTGTTGTACAATTCTATGTAATAAATATATCTTTAACTCTAAAGGACGGTAGCGCCTAACCAAACTTAATAGTGTCTATGAAGTCAACATCATCATCATCCACAACCTTCTTTATCCCACTGCTGGGTATAGGCCTCTTTCTTATAATGCCATCTGCCGTTGACACATCGATTTGCTTACTGCGCAACGACTTGCGTCGTGTTTACAGATGCCATTATTTTAGATTCGGATTATAGGTATAGTGTAGAAATCTATGAGATTTCCTTAAATGTGTGTTGGATATGAATCAGTTTATTATTTAAGTTTATTTATCGGTACTTGATAGTGTTTTCAGACACTACTAACGGCGTCTAGTGCGGATACAAATTGAACTTAAACAATTTACATATACAAAATAATTTGGAGAACTAAGCCTAAATTAGAGTTTGATAAATCAATTGGTTCGATTATATGGAAATATAACAACCACAGATACATAATCTTAATTATTTAATCAATTTATTATTTGTATTGAATTGTGGGTACCAATTGTATCTTAATTTATGTAGTGTAACAATTGAAGGATTGTATAATTGACAATGAATACAGGGTTATTTCTAATTAATTAGCATCTTTTTAAGGGCTTATTCTGTCCATCAAAACTAACAACTTTTGTTTTACGACTTTTGTCAAAACTCAAAAGAAAAAATGTTTTTCCATAGAAATGATGCTAATTGATTAGAAATAACCCTGTATAATTGAAATTATTATAGAGCAAAGAGGAGGTGACTCCCGTTCCAGCTCGTTTCTGGTGCAAAGAATATCCATCGCCATCCAACGCGGCAATGCAGCAAGCGTTATGGGCACCTTTGCACCAGGAACTATAAGGGGTGGGTTTTTTCTAAGTAGGTGTTTATATTTTATTTTCTCTTTTTGTTGTTATTCATATTTAACAAACTTTACTCTCTAAGCCTTGTATATATATATGTGAATAAACTGATTGTATAATTGATTTGGCATGTAACAATGGTGTTATTAATAAAAATATTGTTTTGTATTTTATTGATACGTGCCATTATCTATGACGTGTGTATAATTAAATATCTTGATTTGTTTTTACCACAAACCATGAAAAACCCTTTACATCTCTTATTTTCAATGCGCGATTAGCCCTGATAAGAACAATAAACCGAAATACGTCAGAGTTTCCAATTGAAACTATTTTATCTTCTACTCGTAACTTGACCACTAACCCGTATACCGTTTCCCTCTCCGCGTGATCTAATATCTCATAAACTGATGGCTACTGCCCTCGCTTGCATTCTCCTTCCTTTACCGCCCCTTTATAGCGCATCGCCTGATCGATGCCCGTAAAACCGAGATTTCAAAGAAACGGCTAAAATTTTAAGACGTCGTCTATGAAAAGTTCGAAATTTACCTTTACTTTATAATATTTTATTGAACGGGGTTGGTTTATCGTCCTTTTTACTGAGACATTTGCATGATTGTAAATTTTTGGGGCCCGTGATAACGTCAAAACAAGTTTTTATATCGGAGAGATAATATTTAAGGCGTATCCGCGAAAAAACAACTGTTTTACTGTGTTTGGATGAGTATTGCGGCGGTTCGCCCCGCAAGCGGTTCGGCCCGCGGGGCGAAACACCGAGAACGATGAAAGAAGAGGTCGTTTCGGCCCACGTTGTAGCCAACCACAACAATTAATAGTTCGTTTATGATGCTATTGCAATTCAAAGTCAAAGTTATTTATTTGCTTCAGGTCTTAAATCATAAAATGTTTCACTACATTCAGTCCGTGTTGAACATGCAAATATATGTATTTATAATGTCAAAATTTAATAATAGCTGTTAATAATTATGTTGCTGTTGAAACTCTTAAATTGTATTTTGTACCTGATCTCAGAATTTTAATAGTTTACTCAAGATTACTATCGTTATACATACATAGGTCTAACCGCAAATGGCGATAGGTATACCCACAAGATTATATTAAAAAGTCTTAATCATGTTTTCGTCTTGTTAGAGCAGAAGTTAAAAGTAATTATTGCAAGAGAAAAACTTAAATACAAACATAGTTCACATGTCTGTTTTGCAAAATATTATACAATGCTTAAAATATGCTTACGTAAGTAAGTGCAATTCGGCGAAATCGGTAGATTTACCGATTTCGCAACATGCCTCTACCATAACTCGTGTAAATAGAGACTCAGGAAAAACAACAACATTAACACCCTTTTTAAAGCCCTAACACCCATTTATTGCGACAGTTGAGACCACAATTCCTCATAAATATTCATTTCCCAGAGTTAAAAACCGCGTAAGTCACGTAGCCACAATGGCACTTATGACCTAAACGAGTTTCAATCTAGCCGTCCATTGTCGGCGTAAAGACCATCGTAAAAGCCGGATTTACGTCCTACGTCTCAAGTCGTAGCCGTAGGTTTATGACCCTGCCCTTAAGTTGCAATTGCAGTTTAGGAACGTTTTTTACCGCGTTGATGGTGACTTTACAGCCGTAAAGGCAACTTCGTCGTTTTGTTTCAGCATTTGTTTGTTCTTGTCATCTGGATTGAGATGGCAGTTGTTCTGTTTGTTTTGCTTCTGTTTTTACACGTCTGCGGCATAAAATTAATGCTCAGTTGCTCACGTTAACGTGAAAAACGTTGTGCTGAAAAATACCTAGCAGCCGCTCGATATTTTTCGTAAAGATTAACATTGTTTGAATCTGGAAGTGCCATTGTTCTCGCCAATGAAATAGGTCAAGCAGTTTGATTAAAGTTTTTAAAAGCATAGGTGAACAAACGATACGGGTTTTGTTGTAAAAGCATCTTGCTACCTAGCATCCGTTTTTTTAAGAATAGGTTTATAATCAAATACATTAATTGTCAGAAAACATCCAGCGCATTACACCTGCTCAAATAGTGTGATTTAGTATCTTTCAATAAACATACATATTGCAGTAGTGCTGCTTCGCTGCAATATAATCTGTAGACGTAGCTTGCATTGAAAACAAATCTATTATACTATATTGACTATTATTTAGGATATTTTTACTAAGGAACAACTACATTTATTGATTTAATTGACCTTTCAAACATCTACGGAAAATTATGAGAAAACTTTAACTCCACTCACCAAATATCAAACAAATTAATAATGCTCTCATAGTAGGTCCAATATTTATGAAACTAATAAACGTTCATATTTCAATCGATGAACTACGAGTAAGCAAAACAAGGCGCGTTATAAGGAAAGTTATCCAATAATGTATTCGAGTGTTGCCAACTAATTTGGCGTCAGCGGGATGTTATTAATTCGTGTGATTGGCACCGTGACGCGGTGCTTTACACGCTTCTTGCTAACTTTATGTATAACCATGATATACACCCTGTATATCATGGTTACAGGCTATGTGGCTATATGTGGAACGCTTTGCCTGGGTCTGTCTTCCCGCTTAAGTACAACGTGGGTGTCTTCAAATCCTGAGTAAATAGGTATCTTCTAGGTAAGCATGCTACATCCTAAACCGCATATCTGCTTAACATCAGGCTGTATGTAGTCAAACGCAAACCTACAAGGAATAAAAAAAAAAGGCTAAGTCGACCTATTTCCCTTAACAGTGTGTAGTTTACTGTTTCTGACTGATTTGACTATCCTAAATCTCACTGTTTGCGAGATATTTGAATTTAAATACATTTAAATTGATTTTTTTTATTCAAATCAGTCTGAAACAAAGTAAACTACACACCTTTAACAGGAATAGGCCGACTTACCTGTAACCCTGTATAATTCATTCATTAATTCATAAATACCTATCTGCGAGTCCGTGTCTACACAATTAAAATAAGTTATTAATTTATTATTATTAAATTAAGTCGTTCTAACTCTACTCCTGTCGTTGAAGCAATGATTCTATGATATTTGAGGAAGATATATGAAATTGTGGATAATATGTGATCGGCACAAGGCTGCATTTGCGACGGCGATCTATCGAGTGTGATGGTTCTCTTATTAGAGGTATGTATATGAACTCCCTGTGGGGCAGTCAGTTCTAGAAAACTCATAAAATAAAAAAAAATAAAAAAACAAAAAAAGGCATAGAAGGAACCTACATATTTAAAAACAAAGAAGAATCTCTATACCCTACAAAATTTAACTTGATCTCTGCGAAAGCTGTCAGAAAAATCACGCCTATGAAGTCCTGAAGTTCTTAATAGTACAGACAGTACCTGTCAATGTCATACTTTATGGGCATGCCGATTAGTGATGGGCGACGAATGATCGTGACCACAGTGTTTTAGATAGAGTTTTAATTAAAATATCGATAGTTTATACTGACCATATTTTAAATACAACTTAATTTATCATTAATTTGATTGTATATTTTAAAATCATAACATTTTTTACATGTGTAATCGAATTAAACCCAATTATATGTTACATTAGCATCGATAATAGTGAAAAACGTCGATAAAGATTATCGTTACATTATTATGAGTATTTAATTAATATCATAACATTATTTACATGTGTACATACTTGATCTTAAATAATAGTAAGTAAATAAAATCCAATTTCTCACCTTCAACTACTCATTCGATTTCATTACAACATTGTTTGAAAATCGATTTTTTCCACCACTATCTGAACTCTAAAAATGTCAATCTTCTATGTCAATGTCACTGTCGCAGAGATCAAGTTAAATTTTATAGAGTATAATAGTGCTTTGCGCACAGGGACATTTTGCTGGCGTTGAAAAAGAAGAGCATTGCGGGTTTTACATGTACCTATCTGTGATATCATAACTAAAATAACAGGACTTACCACGCCTGGACATAAACCTCCCCTATGGATCTCCAATAAGCCCGGTTGGAAGCGGTACGGAAGTAGTTGGTTGGTTTGTGGTTTAGGAGATAATTATCATTGTTTATAAGAATAGCTAATTTAAAATAATGTATGGAAATGTATCAATGGATAGTGATTCGAACTAAAGTCTTACCACGTTATGAAACCTAGACAATTAGACATCTCGACGTACATTTTCAATTTATCGTTTATAATTACAACATCTTAGAACTAAACATCGGATATGATAGCTTATAACGTTATAACCTACTAAGTATTTCGCCCACTCGTTCTCAAAATAAATTTTATGACAAAAACTCATACCGAAAGACCGATTTAGGTATTTATATTGGGACTCATGTTATGGAGTTTGTGATTCTATTGAAAATAATTCTAATAATAGACAAATAGATGTTATTGGAAGAAAAATGTGTTATTACAAAAAACGAGAATATATTTTAGATAAAAGTTAAATATAAAGAAATATATTTATTTTAGGATTTGGTAAGCAACTAGGATCAATATATCTCCTTTATAGCCAGAATGTAGGACGCTCTACCGCAATCTGTATTTCTAGTAAGAAACAATGGTTATGACTAAGGCAAGTATAATATAAGTATCTTTTAGGTAAACATGCTACGACATACTACTTGCCTACTACAGAAGACTTATTACATAATAACAATCTAGGTGCATAAAATGAATACTTGTGATAGCATTTTTTTTCCAACTTGTGGCATGCCTCTTACATGCTACCATGTAAGAGGCATGCCACGATTGCATGTTTCGATCATGATGTCACGTTTACTACTTTTAAGTTAACTGAAGTGCATTTAGGCCTTACAGCAGAAGGTGACCACGACAGCATTACGTAGGTATTTTAACCAGGTTACATGTGTACACTTAGACATTGGCATTGGCATTGACATAAGATAATTGAAGTGCATTTAGACCTTACAGCAGAAGGTGGCAACGGCAACATTACGTAGATATTTTAACCAGGTTACATGCTACACACTTAGACATTGGCGCATGACCGTGAGACGTGGAAGTTGCTCTACCGACAAAAGCTGGATCATAAATTCTGAATGAATATGAATATGCATGCCACTTGTGACATACCTACCATACTACTTGTATCGATTATGAAAATTTGTAATTTTTTCTGTTGTTTTAGGACTTTTAGACCTTACAGCAGAAGATGCGCCCTGCAACATTACGTAGAAAATTTAATTGGTAGCATGTCGTTGGCGCGGGACCGCAAGATGTGGAAGTTAACAGTAAAAAGAGCCGTGTCATAAATTCTGAATGAAAACAATTGCATGCCACTTGTGACATAACATGTCCCTTGTTTCTATTTTGAAAATTTGTAATTTTTCCTGTGGGTTTAGGCTTTACAGCAGAAGGTGCGTACTGTAACATTACGAAGGTATTTTAATAGGTAGCATGTCATTGGCGTGGGACCGCTAGATGTGGAAGTTGCTCCACCGACAAGAGCCGCGTCATAAATTCTGAATGAATGCTATTTGCATGCCACTTGTGACATACCATACCACTTGTTTCTATTTTGAAAATTTGTAATTTTTCCAGTGAGTTTAGGACTTTTGGGCCTTACAGCAGAAGGTGAGCACCGCAACATTACGTAGGTACATTAGCGCAGCACCGTCGCACGCTCCAGACTCCAGCGCGACAATGACGGTGCCCGAATTGCGACCCCTAACGCTCTGATTGGTATAATTAGAAAACAATACCAAATTTCAAAGAGTTATTTTTGTGATAAACAATTCAAAATTATTCGCGGATGCAGGACTCGAACCTTGCGTCTTCGGAACACTAGCCCGACGCTCTGCCCAACTGAGCTAATCCGCAATACTGCATACGCGTCGAATTTCGTGAAGTGTTTATCATTTAACCAACTTATAGCGTTGGCGGCTAGGTTCGAGTCCTGCATCCGCGAATAATTTTGAATTGTTTATCACAAAAATAACTCTTTGAGATAAACCTAGTGTGGGATGCACTATAAAATTAAAATAATTTAATACCAAATTTCATTACACATCCAATTAAATTTACTTGACAATATAATAACAATATTTATTATATAAATGAATACTCATAGTCACAACTGTTTTTTTCTAAGTGATTGCATGCCAACCCCAACTACGTGGGTGCATCTCAGCAGATGGCGAGTACCGCAATATTAAGTAGGTAATGTCACCATATTCTTAGTTTGATATAGTAATATGATGTCTTAGGTGGGTTTAGGCCTTACAGCAGAAGGTGAGCACCGCAACATTACGTAGGTACATTAGCGCAGCACCGTCGCACGCTCCAGATAGCGCGGCACAATGACTGCGCCCCGAATTGCGACCGCCTCCCTCACGCTCTGATTGTGGGAGCCAAAGCTTTCTGATGACTCGTTGCTGCGCTTTGTGTGCTTTTTGTATTAATATAAAAGATTCACTGCGAGATTTGCTTTGAAAATCGCTCTTGGGAATTGTAATAGTACCTGTACCGTATAGAAATATTGATACTTTTAGAAACCAAATAGTCTTATTTAAAAGTCTTAAATTAAGGAAAGCGTCAGCTGTACATTAGTAGAACATTTTACAAGTAGAAATACTCTTTTGTATAAGTCTAAAATATTTTTTTGAAAAGCCTCAACTGTTGTTTTCAATTTACCGACAGTACCGACCGTACTTTAAAACCAATCAATTTGTTTGAGATAGAATGAAGTATGGAGTTGACAAATATGTCGTTTATGCAGGATTAGAACCTGCATATTTTTTATTCTAATCAAAGAATTTAACTGAATAATAATAATTTTACGTTCAAGCAAGGTAATCTAAAATCAAATTTATAGCTTGAGGTTAAACTATAATATTTACAGCGATTTAGGGAACGATATTCATGTTTCCAACTCCACTATGAAACCTTATAACAGTGATGTTCTTCCCACATACCCTTCAGTGAACCACATAGAGCTGAGCTGAAATTTAATACCATCAGCGCTATATATGCTGCCAAATTTTAATTTAAACAACAGTTCAAGACATGAGATTGTAATATGTGGTACTATATTTATTTTCCTTTTAATAAGTAATATCTATCATTTGTTTGTACAAAACTTAGATCTTGTTGTAATTAGCGACTGCCTAGATGGCTCAGTGGTTAGTGACTCTGACTTCTAGACCAAAGAGGTGTGGGTTCAATCCCCACCCAGGGCAAACATTTATGTGATAAACATAGGTGTATTATCTCTATTTGGGTGTTATTTAGGTACTATCTATATAAGTAAACTATGTATTTAAAATATGTAAAGATATATATGTTTTTTCTTTATCTGGATACCTATTCCAAACTTTAGTTTTATATTACTGGTAATAATCTCACAAAATTTAAGTAGTTGGATTGATTCTCATGTCTGATGATGTTGATAACTGTATTCTAATTACTGTATGGTTTAAAGAATTATAACTTAGTAAGTATATAAGGTTTTCAATTGATGAAGTATCCTTTTATAGTTGTCAATCCGCATATCATATTAATATAATGTTATTTTGTCTAATTTATATTATTATTGTATCAAAAATGTTTCACTATAATTATACTATATACCTACTGTAAACAAGAGCGCGCACACTGTATACTTCGGCAATTCTTAACTTCACTTGGGTTACCAAAAAACAGGCCGAGCCGAGTTTGGAACCCGCAGTTAAGTCCAAAAACTCTTGTCTGTAATTTCCCTTATGGCATATCATCCAACAGCTATGTAACAATTTTTGTCAAATAAACATATTTCATTTTCATTTCATTTCATGTATGTGTAGAATATCAGTCTCTGGCAGCCATATCACAAGCTTTGCTTAGATTGGGGTCAGAGACTGCGTGTAAGATTTTCCCTAATACTTATTTATTATTTATTTATCACCTTCAAGTAGTCAGCCACACAAAATTTCGTCATTGCTCCAAAATGTCAAAATATAGCAACAAATTAGATTTAAAACCCCTAAAATTTTAACTATGATACCTACTGTGGTTTTCCCTCATTTTACTTCTTAATAAACGAAAATTCAGTCTTATCACTAAGGTTAGAATTAGGAAAAACTACTAAAGCTAGAGTATACATACGTATAAAGCCTGAAACTCATTATATGATCTATGTCAAGTTTTGAGTACACACTCACTGCGGGAAAATTCTCAGTATAATTCCCCACCTATATCCTACTAATATTATAAACGCGAAAGTTTGTGAGGATGGATGGATGGATGGATGTTTGTTACTCTTTCACGAAAAAACTACTGAACGGATTGAGATGAAACTTTGCAATAACATCGTTTATATATCAATATAACAGATAGGCTATAAATTATAATGATATTGTGTCAAAAATCAAAATATCATGTGGGCGAAGCCGCGGGTAAAAACTAGTACGCATATAAAGTAAACTTGCGATTAACATTTGCAGCAAATCATCCAACGAAATATTCAAACTAATCAAATATGAATCAGTGGCTATCGAGGTACCTATTCTAGACGATTATGTAAATAATTTGAGACAGATTCATTCCTCCACCTCTCAACTAAAGGATTCTAGGAACAACTAAGACCCTGAATATTAAATATAGATCAAAGGGCAAACTTTGCTACAAGTTCTGATAAGTCTATTCGTCCCTTTCAGGGTATTCTTGATATTTGAATAACTTGTAATCTAGGTCACCTAGATAGAATTCCCCATTCACTGGCCAATTGCTTTGATATTCATCGTAATGCCAATGTAAAAGCGTAGCAATGATAATCATAATCATAATCATTTATTTCATAAATACTATTTACACGTCATATCAGGTTAATCAATAATTAAGTCAAAATAATACAATATAAAAATAATTAGCAACAATGTCAAATAAAAATAATAATCGATTATTATACCAAATAGTAATAAATAGCAGTTGACTTGAATAAATGTCAACTATTGTACAGAGCTTATAGATTCAACTACTTTACAGTTTAGGAATTCCTTGTAACTATAAACCGTTTGCTCGACAAGCCATTGCTTCAAACGAAATTTGAAACACGCGATACTAGGTGCCTCAATGATAGTCTTTGGTATTTTGTTGTACACGGTCGGCCCCATGACGTGGGTGAGTTTGTCCGACTTAGCCAATTGCCTGGGTATCTGTTTAAGTTTTCCTGCGCGTCTACTCGGCAGCGTAGGTTGCTTACCATGCCCTTTAAACTCACTGTACTTATCCAGATTACTCTTTACAAACAACGCCACTTGTAATATCACAATGCACGGCAGAGTAAGAATCTGAAATTTTTTAAAGTAAGGCTTAGCTGATTGGTCGCTACTGATTCCCGCTATGGCGCGGACAGCTCTTTTTTGCATACGGAATGCACGTTCCCAATCCGCTGCTTGGCCGTAGAACTCAGCGCCATATTGTAGCACCGAGTGCACGGTAGCGAAGTAACACGTTCGGGCGACCTCCACCGGTACGACACGGGCCACTCGACGCAATGCAAACGAGGCACTGGCCACTCTACCACACACTTTTTGGATATGATTTTCCCATGTCAGCCCAGAGTCAATTTCAAAGCCTAGAAAACCTGTTACGTCCATGTGTTTGATGGCAACATTATTCACCAAGATCTTAAGGCGCCTATATTTCCTTCCCGAGAGGTTAAAATGTGTAAAGTGGGTCTTGGTCAGATTTAGTGCAAGCCCATTCGTTTCAAACCAACTTGCAAGTTGAGCGCTCACCTCGTTCAGCTTAACCTCCAGCTCGTCTACGGTGGGGGCGGTGACCAGAGCAGCGACGTCATCAGCATACATCAGGATTTCTGCTGATGTTATTGCATCTGGTAAGTCATTCAGCAGCAGTGAGAAGATGACGTTCGAGACAGAGGATCCCTGCGCTACACCTATTGTAGAGCACAGAGGGTCCGATGTCACTGTACCTCTACTTCCAACGACTACTTGAGATCTGTCCCGAAGTATACCGGCAAACAGCGCCAGTGCATTGCCGCCTAGTCCGTAGAGAGTTAATTTAGCTTCGATTAAGCCGTGATCAGCGACGTCAAACGCCTTCGATAGGTCGCAGCAAATCACGGCTACTTGCTGCTTCTCCTCGCGGGCACCGACGATACGTCGAACAAGTTCTCGAGTTAGAGAAGACGTAGAGCGTCCCGCTCGATACGCGTACTGGCGGTCCGAAAGCTGGTCCGATTCGACCAGGAAACCTGTAAGGCGAGCACTGAGACCATTTTCAAAAATTTTTGCAACGGCTGGGATTACCGATACGGGTCTATAGCCGTCTATACTATCTCTTTTGCCCTTTCCTTTAAAGATGGGAGTGATTTTCGCAGCTTTTAAAGTTTTAGGATACGTTCCCTCTCGTATGCAAGTATTGAAGAGTTCGGCTAGCGCGGGAGCTAGGGAAACTGCTGCAACCCTAAAGAGTTTCATGCTTAGACCGTACACGTCTTTCGATGTTTTTGGAGGAATTCGTGAAGCAATAAGTTTATAAACTTCCTCTGCACTGAAAAACCGGATCCTGAGCGATCGGTCCACAGGTGGGCGCGCTGCGCGCAACATGGCGACAGCGCCAGTTACGTGGGCGCTAGGTGCACCACTCAACGTTGCTGCGCCTAAGAAATGCGCATTAACGGCATTCACCGCAGTTTTTACGCACGAAAACTTACTACCGTCTGAATCCTTTATGACACTTGTAAAGTCCAGATCGACGGAGTTGTGCTTTCCTCGTTCTAAGTTTACTACGTTCCACATAGCCTTACTAGAGTTTTGGCCTTTGCAGATTATTTTTGAGTAGTATTCGGATTTCGCATTTGTCAATAAATTATCATAATTCTGTTTAACTCATATATTAGTGTATCTAAATTCAATCATGTCGAATAATAGAGATTTATAATCTATAATCTCTTGAGAAACCCACGACCGATTTCTTTTTAAATTCCTCGTTTTTCGTTCAGGAAAACACGTTTCAAAATTATTTCGAATCAAGTTGATAATCGAATTAGCCTGCTCCGCGGCCGTTTTACGACGTTGAAACAAGTCAACCCAATCTATACTATCTAAAGACATCACAAAATTTATCTTATTTTCCTGCGAAAAAGATCTCACACAAGAGTATGTTGGTGTACATGATACTCTAGCGCAGCTCATTTCAAATCTTACGCCCAAGTGATCACTCAAATCCGTACATACAGGGGAAGTGCGAACAGACCCGACGGGGAGGTTGCTGTATCCGTGATCTAGGCACGTAGCCGTTGTGCTTGTCACTCTCGTTGGGAAGTCAACTTCACTCACCATATCATGGGCCGACAGTGCATCACCCAACATTTTCGACTCTACGCTCTGTACATCCAGGCGGTTGATGTTTATATCTCCTACAATCAGGCAGCTTAAGCACAAATCGCATATTTTGTCGAGCAGACGTTCGAAGTATTTTAAAAAATCTTTAGAACTAACTAAATTGGTTCTATAAATACAAATAATAGTCAGCTGATAATCAATTAAGTCGATAGCCGATATCTCACAGTATCTTTCGATACTAAGAGCATTTAAATCCCGATTTTCAGTACACCGTACGTCGTCTTTAATAAAAATTGATGAACCACCATGTTTCATCTCAGTTCTACAGAAGTAGGAAGCTAGCTTGATACCATCTAATTTATGAGTTTTTTATTATCTCGGACAAATTTCGTCTGAGTGATGTTGTATTTATCTTTGAATCCCTCGCTACGTTCAGGATTCTACTAAAGAATCCTGAACGTAGCGATTCAAAAAAGCGCCCTCGCCGTAAAAATATTATTTTACTCCCATATGATACAATCTACTATTATTCTACATCGTAGCACTTATTTTTGTAGTGTAGGTACTTTACGTTGTACCTACGTAATGAAATTACTTAATTTTCGTGTAAAAACTCTAAAATCCCTAGAATATATTCTAAAGCTTTGAAATTGTTAGAGCATCAATATTGGAAAGCAAAATTTAAAAATATAATCCAAATACACAAGTAGGTTAGTGTGTTACATACTGAATTAGACACATTTCTGACAAACATGCGTACTGCGTATCAGATTGATATCAGAAAGGAATCATTCAGATGCTTACGAGTACCTACATGAAAAAAAAAACATAGGCTATCCTACGTACCAATTTACTTGAAATCAGTTCAAAATAAGTATTTTCTTGAACATAAGTGGTATGTACTGAGTAAAGATCAGTAATAATGATAATATAGTAAATTCGTACAAAAACAAGCTTTCGCTTTCACAAATTATAAGATACGACTCTACGAAGTTAGAATATTAGCGACGCACTTATCATAACCTAGATCCTGACATAATTAAGCCAGTGCAGTTAAATTAACTCCAAACTTTGTTCCGGATTGCGTCAGCGGCCTAACTCACGTTAAAATCAACGCAAACTTCCGCTGGCGCGGTGTGGCGCAGCCGTTCAATTCGTAAAACTATTTGAAAAGGTGTTAACGAAATACCTCTAACGAATTAACGGCGAAACTTACAACGATGTCATAATTGAAACTGAGCTCGAGCTCAATTAGTCGGGCATACGAATAATTACTGATAGTTCGGGAGCTACTGTAGAATTTTATAACGATGTGATTGAAACAATTTTACTTGACGATCTGAATCGAACGCAGACTCTGACAGACAAGCGACCACTTTATGAGATGGGTGATTGTGACAGTAATTTATATCGCAAGTACTAGTAGTTATCGAGGTACCTACGCATTATTACGTTAAGTGGTATAATTATGCACTGCTATTTAAGGTCGAGAAGTGTCTTTAGATAATAATAAAAAATCGGACAACAACTGCCATTTGTGTTTGTAAAAAAAACATTTCTGAATTGCCTTTGCAAAATTTGGGAATAAATATGTTGTTTAAAATTTATCAATTTCTTTTGTCTTTGATTTGCCTTTATAGACACATAAGTTTAAAAATGTAATGTGGGGTAACTAGTTAAAAATATCTACAGTAATATAACCTTGAACTAGCCCCCAGTCTATAAGTTTTCTCCAACCGCCCCGTCTACTCCATTGTGCCCTATCACAAAAGATTTAGCCATCTATGAGGGCAAACTTAAATTGAATTGGATAAAGCCTTAATTGTTACATTGTTCAGTTTGTACTTGTTGATATTACTTGAAAGGTTAGCCGATACTAAGAAATCATAAGGCAAATATTGTTCTAGAACGAGAATTATTAATACTCAATCATTTATTGCGACATAATATGTAATATTTACATGGGGTTATTAATTAGCATGATTTGTGTAGTTATACATGTTATAATCTTACACTGGTATCGCAATTTTATTGTTTGTATTAGAACAGTTAATATTTTCTAAATTATCGCTAAAAATCGTTTAACATGTAATATCATTTGGATAATAGAATATTATAGTAGTATTAGTAAAAAAACTGACGAAATTAGAATTGCCACATTATCTAAAATGTATCATTTAGATTATGTGGCAATTTATTGAATATTTTTATAGCCATAGAATATAAAGAATAAGTAAATAGGCACATATGTTTGAATTTTTAAGATTTGTTGAAATTATACTATTTTTGAAATTCGAATAGCAAAAGTCTTTAAATATTGTCGTTCTCGTTTAGATCATGGTTCTCCTATAGAACTCTAACAAGACAATTGGTAGCAGCTTACATCCAATAAAATCCTGTAATTTTAATGAAATTATTCTACCTCGTGTAGATATCTTACGACGCGTTTGCAAACTACTTTAAAAAATCGAAGAATTTTAGTTTTGTGTCATAATGTACAAAAGTAAAACTATTTAAAATATTATGTAGGGAAAGAGTTCGAAACACAACACTGCGTTCCATCACAGGTGTAGTTGGCCAAAAAACTGCTCAACTAAAGTGGAATTGGCGGGTCATGTGATTCGTATGCTATGCACCCCGAGAGATGGAACATGATCGTCACACAGTGGATACTGGAGGGCAGATAAAAGCAGGGAAGGCCTATAAAACTCTGAAGTGACGATCTTGACTCTTTCCGGGAAGGTTGGAAGGATTTTGCTACAGAACGCAATAAATGGAAGGAAGTGACCGTTGCCCAGAAGTGGGAAAACATAGGTTGAGAAAAAAAATATATTCTCTATGACACAACTTCACTTTTAACTTCACAGCTTCTTGCAATAAAGTACATTATATCTACCAACAAACTTACGGGACATCAAGGGTAAAGCAAAGTATCCAAAAACTTGATTCGCTCTATTCTCGCTCAAATCAGCTGTTTTGGGCAAAAGCGCCCAAAAGCTCAAGTTGGCCCAAAAGCTTGAGTTAGCCAACATTAAGGTTACGAACTCCATGATTAGTTTGGGAGCTTTTGGGGTTGATGCAAAAGGGTTGTGTTTACGGAATTTGTTTGTAGGCTCAAAACTGTAAACTTTTACTATTACGCGAGCAATTAGCGGCCGTTTAACGGCGCTAACGCCGTTAGTACTAGTTGATTTTTATGTGGTGGTTAATGACCCGACACATAACATGAGTTTGCGCGTTCAAAGCAGTTTGCGAATATTGCTCGGAATTTTAGTTCAGTAACTGTATTAAGTAAAACGCGATGGTGTGATTGTGACTTAGAATTAAAAAAAGTTCAGCACAGCGTCTTATGCTATGCTATAATTTTTTTTAAATTTTACTTAATTCAATTCAGAATATTACTTTGTTGGCCAGGGTGGCAATAGAGATTACACTAAGACACTAAAGTCTAACTGAGTCTCTCTTCGAATGTAATTTATTAATGAGCTAGCATTTGCCCGTGGTTCCGCCCGCGTGGTATTTCGACTTTTGTGCTATTCCACTAGAACCTTTTATTTTTCGGGATATAAAGTAGCCTATGTCAATTTCCGGCCCTTAAACTATATCCATGCCAAAAATCAAGTCAACCCGTTGCTCCGTTGCTGCGTAAAACAGGAACAAACTAACCAACGTTTCGGATTTATAATATTAGTATGATAATAGCAGCTTTTATACTAATCTCTATACATTAAGAACTATCTATCTCACGTAAAACATCTAGATCACGAACTAACTAACCGTGTTATATTTATCGTATTCTATCAAGCTGCACAAAATTTGTAAAAAAAAGGCGAATAATATAATAAATGCTTACATCTCTCAGAATCTATCTGTCTGTCTATTTGTCAAGACCTTTCATCGCGTGTCGACTCAAAACACACTTACGACAATTTTAATTTTTAAATCATTTCATCGTGTCACTAATTTAATTCAAATTTTAAAACCTTTAGCCAAAAACTCATTCAATTTCAAGAGTTTCCAAAATGCTTAGAGTAAAAGTTTCACCTAAGCATCTCAATAACTTGCATTAACGATGCTAAAGCCGTCTATTCACGCGCGAACAATCGTCCAAAACAAAACGCTTTTTAACATCACACGCGCTTGACACGTTATTAATTTACAACCCCTACGGGCGATAAATCATAAGGGCTGTTTACTCGAGTTGCTGAGTAGCTGTTTAGAGAAAGAGGTACTTATTTAGACGTACATAGAGCCTGGATAGCATCTGGCTCTTTATGTGAGCACTTCAATTATTTATCTTATACGCCTAGCGATAAAGCTGTGGCTTCTTTTTTATGCCACTGAAAAATGGTTTTAAGAATTAGTATTATTTTCTGTCGGGGAAGGATGTGGGAAAGAGGGATCAATATTTTTTTTTTTTGATCATCGAATTTTTGTGTTCCAAATGCTGGCAGACTCTACTTTGGTCAAAAGCTCAGCATTGCCATTCAGCGAGGCAATGCTGCCAGCATTCTGGCCGTGTTTCCTTCTACAAAGGGGCTTTTAGATTAAGTTTTATGTGTTATAAATTTAGTTTTGTATATATATTAGATAGCTGTAAATAATACGTTCTCCAATGTTATTTAAGTTTGTTGCAATAAATAGTTTGTTCCAAAATAATGTTTTCAATAAAATATCATATCATATCGGGTTATTTGATTTATAAGTAAATTAATTATTTGTATCTTGTGACAATTATTATAATTTGACATTTAATGAAATAAATTGTAACATAGAGTAAAAAATTAATAAAATATCATGTGATATCGATATAAAGAAAGCAAACATTAGATTATACATATTTATGCATTTCAGAAACATTTATGTAATCTAAAAGCTAAGCGAGTAGGTAAGTAACCTAGTATGAGCCGGGTAGCTACTTCTGATCACCTGAGTCTTTTTAAACCGCCTCAATGCTTCTAACATGGCTAAACGGTTATAGCAACCGTAACCTTAATTTAACGTCTCGTCCGATCCGCGGCATTGAGCAGCTATAAATGCAACTCACGGTCACCCATCTAAGACTGACAATGTTGAACGATGTTTTACTTGGGTGATTATTGCTCAGAAACACCTAGTTACACTACACAATGACATATCTATACGATTTAGCTTGATTGACTACGAAAGTATAACTTATTATTTTTCTGTTGCTCTCAAAGCCGTTTTATGGGAATAATACAGAAAGTTATGATATTTAATAACTACATAAGGTTTCAATTATGAAGGCACCATTGTAAATTTAATAGCAACGTAAAAAATATTCTCTTTGTCGAATGCCTAAAGTGAAAAAGAGAAATATTCTAGATCGCTCATATAACTACCATAGCACCTTCATAATTGGGTCTAATCTAATATTAAAAGTATAAAATCAAGCCGATGTTTTCGAATTTAATACTACATAATATATAATTTAACTAACGATTAACAGTTTTCTGGGTTAATTTCACATAGTTATAGCAGGTTATATCAATAAATATGGAATCGATTTGTAAATATTTATAATTTGTGATAATCAAAAAAATAACTCTTCTGGAGCAATGTGGTTTTAATATTTACACTGATAATAAAATAAAACTAACTGTTCTTCACAGTAACTTTACAAGTTCAAAACTAACATAAAAAATAAGCTATAAAAGCTACTCAGCTAAAATAAGCTGCAGCTTAAACATTCATCACGCGGCATCATTAAACTATATGCATTTTAAAGACGAACTACGAGAACTAAGCTACAACTTAATTAAGATAAACAGATGGTTTTAAGTAAGGCATTAACTTGAAAAGTACTACTCTTTAGAAGCAGGTACAACGAAATTAAAACGGTTTGTACTCAAAGAAAAAAGTTGTTTTGAAATAGTCATCAAAAATGGAATACATAAAAGGCTCTTTGTTTCTTAAATTTAGATTTGAAAAAACATTATAGGCCAGAGTAGAACCTTTAAAAATAATAAAGATTGAAAAAAAAATAATAGTAGGATGAAACCCATTAGAAAAGGAGGGGAATATTATAGAAATAAAAGGAAAAATAATTTACGGGCGATCTGAGGTCGGGAAGGGGATGAGGGGGGGGTTTTAAGGGGAAAAAACGGTTTTTCTCGATTTCCGGCAAAACTAAAAGTCCTATCGAAAAAAGTCAAATAGCAAAGTTGTAGTTAATAAAAAGATCTAAAACTTTTTTATTAACACTTTTTTCACATAACCTCAAAATTTATGTGAAAAATCCAAAAAACCGAGTTTTTGGTTTTTTATTTTTATCTTTTACAATAATATTTTTTTTTTAACAAAATTTGGTGAAAACTTACCTTTTTATGTCCCAAATACGCTGTAATTTATTTGATTAAAAATATTAATTTTTTTCACCTTATTTTGAATGAATATCGAAAAAACACCCTAATTTTCAATCGAAAATTCAACCGTCAAAATATCAGCTTTTTTCAAAAAGTTGGTATGTTTTCTGTTTGTTGAAATCTCTACTTTCCGATGGTGAAAAAAATATATATGTTACTATAGTAAATCTTCTCAGAAAATGCAAAAAATCGAAAATAAATATTAAAGGAATAAATGTCAAAATGTACTAAAAATATATTATAAATCTATTAAAAATGTATAAAATATATATAGAAATCGGCCAAAAGTTTGTTATTAAAAATATATTTACGATATATATTTTATATATTTTTTATAGATTTTTAATATATTTTTTATGTTTCAACTCCAACATAAAAATCGTAATATTTTCTTTAAAAAATAGTATGCTTAACGTAACATAACCTAAAGATTGAAATTAAATGATATTTTAGTACAAGATAGAAAAATAATAATCTCCTTAATTTTAGACAAACAAATTTAGTTAATCCCATGAAAAAAAAATATTTCAAAATACATAAAAAATATATTAAAAATCTATAAAAAATATATAAAATATATATCGTAAACATATTTTTAATAACAAACTTTTGGCCGATTTCTATATATATTTTATACATTTTTAATAGATTTATAATATATTTTCAGTACATTTTGACATTTATTTCTTTAATATTTATTTTCGATTTTTTGCATTTTCTGAGAAGATTTACTATAGTAACATATATATTTTTTTCACCATCGGAAAGTAGAGATTTCAACAAACAGAAAACATACCAACTTTTTGAAAAAAGCTGATATTTTGACGGTTGAATTTTCGATTGAAAATTAGGGTGTTTTTTCGATATTCATTCAAAATAAGGTTAAAAAAATTAATATTTTTAATCAAATAAATTACAGCGTATTTGGGACATAAAAAGGTAAGTTTTCACCAAATTTTGTTAAAAAAAAAATATTATTGTAAAAGATAAAAATAAAAAACCAAAAACTCGGTTTTTTGGATTTTTCACATAAATTTTGAGGTTATGTGAAAAAAGTGTTAATAAAAAAGTTTTAGATCTTTTTATTACCTACAACTTTGCTATTTGATTTTTTTCGATAGGACTTTTAGTTTTGCCGGAAATCGAGAAAAACCGTTTTTTCCCCTTAAAACCCCCCCCTCATCCCCTTCCCGACCTCAGATCACCCGTAAATTATTTTTCCTTTTATTTTTATAATATTCCTCTCCTTTTCTAATGGGTTTCATCCTACTATTATTTTTTTTGGTTGCATAAATTATCGAGCCTGGTGTATTAGGTACTTATATAAATGATACATAAAAAATAGACATAATTTTTGTTCAATTTAGTGACAAATAAATCAATAAACTTGTTTTGTTTTTTCGTGTCAGTGGCATCCAGAATAAATCTAAAATCATTTTTTTTTCCAATATAAAAATAAATAAATAAATATTGGCGGACATCTTACACACGGTCTCTGACCCCAAACTAAGCAAAGCTTGTGATATGGTTGCCAGAGACTGATATACTACATATACATATTTTAAATACATACTTATATAGATAGTATCTAAATACACCCAGACACAGAGCAAACATCTATGTTCACCACATAAATGCTTGCCCTGGGTAGGGATCGAACCCACGCCTCTTTGATCCAGAAGTCAGGTTCACTAACCACTGAGCCACCGAGGCAGTCACTCACTCAATAAAATCTCTAAAATATTATAACAAAAACAACACAGAAATTGATTCTATTATTGCATCTTCATTTTGCACAATCTCATATAGAGCACCGGCTCAGAGCAACACCCAGAAACGAAAAAACCTCATTTAACAGGGGCAAATACAAATTCCAATTGAGAAATAAATTCAAATTCTTCCAAGATCCACAAAGCTCTGCTTTATTCACTTTCAAAACCGAGCGCAGACTTTTAATTTGAATCCGAAGCCGACCGCAGCCGCTAAAGAATTAGTATTCTCCCTACTTTCTGTGTAATAAACACAAATTAAAGGAGTGTTTACACAGCATTAGAACTACCTTTTACGAGAGGTTATAATCAGATATAGCATTGTTTGGCTCCGCGATGCTTGAAAGGCTATAAACTGGGCCGTAAACTGGAGATTCGGAATGGTCGGTTGAGACGAGCTGGTGTAGAGACGTCTTTTTAATAGTAAAAATACAATACAAATTGAATGTGTATTTCCGAACAATGATATCTAATGATAACCTGTCGTAAAAGATAGTTCTAATAATGTGTACTCACTCATATATCATTTGTGATTCTTAGACAGATGTTTTTTTACAAATTTTAATGAAAAAAAAAAACTATACAAACTTCTTTTATTCATTATAAGTTTTTATTTCTCTTCCGTACGCTTAGTATGTTTGCAGACATAGGTAGATTGCTACAAATGGCGATTTACGGTAAAAAATAATGAAATTAAATATGTGTATTTGGTATTATGAAACTGTGTCTCACTACTAACTTAATTGTTATTTAATTACTAGTTTCATTTGCATAATATTAGTGTTATGGTAAATATTTACTTTGTATTTGGTTCGCAGATTTACTGCCCATAAATAGTCGAGTTTAGGCCTTCCATCGGCAAATTTGATCAGAAATAAGTCCAGTATTGTTTCGCGATCCTATTGCAAAATTGTCACATTTGCTAAACAAAAAAGAAAAATGACTAATCTAATGGAGTTAAGTGGTAATTTAATTATCATTCTGATCATAATATTTGACATCATTTCAGTAGGCTCACGAACTCTTATAACTGTAACTACTTTTATAACTATAAGCCTGGACCTAATTCGCTCCCCGCTCTGACTCGCACATCAACCGCTTCAAGCTACACCAAGTGAATATTAGGACCACAGAAATAATTAAAAACCTGTTTTAGCATGTGCTAATGAAGTTTTTTTATATGTCACCTTTCATGATACGATTTACTCACTTTGAATTTTGAGCACATATTTTTTTGTGATGTAAATAAAAATGTACAGCTTTCAGATTTATTCCTATATGTGTACTCTGAGACAATGCTTCTCGCCAAATTTCATAGTTCTATGTCAACGGAAAGTACCCTGTAGGTTTTGATTTTTGTGAGTGTCGAAATATGCGGTTTTTTACGACATAAACGGCTCTAACTTTTTTAAACGACATCTGAGAAGTTTTTCTTTATACACAATTCATCGATATACGTATACAGTTTAATTTCAACTCGATATCTTTACGCATTCTCGAGATAAAGAGTCTTGACATACACACAGACGGACAGACGGACAACAAAATGATCCTATAAGGGTTCTGTTTTTTCCTTTTGAGTTACGGAGCCCTAAAAATATTACACACGTATTTTTTCTTTTGCCGATCAAACAAAACTTGATGAAGATATAGTCCTTCAAAGTTCCGTGTGTCGCCACAAGTGCCATGCAAATGTATAGACTTGTTTAAGAGAGGTGACGTCACGACCCCCACTCCCAACTTTTACAAGGTTTATCTTTGTCATTTGTTGTTCGATTGACAAATGAAAAAATACGTGTCAAATATTTTTTGATAACCTAACTAACGGACTAATTATAATAATGTTTTTTTACCCAGTCATGATTCCTATTAAAAACCTACTGAAATAACTTATAAATTTTCATGGCTGTTTACTTCATTACAATATAAATGACGGGATTTTTTCGCAAGTTGTTACGGAAAAAAATACTAGTGTCTCCGTAACCATAGCGCATGCAAATGCGGAAAATGGATATGTAGAACTACGTATTAGTTTACCACCTTACATATTTATGTTTGTTAGGGCTTTCAGTCGCTTTCCGCTCTCACTTGCGCGTAAACAGCTCGAAGCTACAGCAGATGACGTGTGCATTATGCATGCCGCTGCATTTAGCGATAGGGCGGGCGGGCAGGGCGGCAGGGCGGCTGAATCGCTAAAGCGCGCCATGAAATTTAGATTCTTGGATAACTTGCGGAATATTGAAATTTAATTAGTGAACTGCCACGGTTTACTGCAAATTTTTAGATACAGATAATAAAGGTTTTATTGAAAATTAATGAATGTAAAATGAGCGAATATGTATTATTTGATAAGATTTTTATGTATTTTGTTAGTAAACCACAATAAACAAACCATACATTGAAAAATATTATTTATATGTTCTCATAACTTCATAAAAGAAAATCGTATAGCCAAAACAAAACCAGAAGTACTCATCTTTAGTGTAGCCACGTACACCACGAATACTCACCGGCCCTGTTTAAATAAATCGTTAAAAAATGGCTTACATCCAAAATACTCATGTCACTCTTAATCAAAGCATGGATTTATTGCTCAATACACTAACTCTCAATAGCTAGAAAACTAATAATTAAAAATCGTTTGTAAATGGTACTCTGCAGACAAAACATTCATATTTCATATTATAAAAGCAGTAAAGACATGTTGCTTATCAAATAATCATTAAATATATAAAAATACTTGAGAAGCATTATATTTCTGTATCACCTAAGTAAAACACGTCAAAATTACATCTTATCGTCTGTGCCAAGCGGTCGTTAATCGATTGATACACATTTCTTCCACACCATAACAATCTATTAACCTAACCCTTATTCCCAAAGACAATTTTCTCAGGCCATTTCCACGAGTTATTGGACATTTTCTGATCGCATTGATTATTCTGCTGACGACTTTCGAAAGCTTGTTTTTTAGGTATTTTCAAGAACATTAATTGAAAACAAATAATACTGGATATGAACTGGAAAAATATAGATAATCTTATATAAATCAGAGACATTAACAAAGTAATATATTGAAGAGAACAAAGTATTGAAAGGCGCAATTAAAACAGTACTAAACAATTATACCTATATTTTTTCTTTTTAACGGTTGTTCACAAGCTTAAATAGTAATCTACCATCATCTTTACCATACTTTCTACAGCTTATTCACAATTATTTCTACGACCTTGTATTTATTCTGAAAATAAGAACTTCACCTACAACTTACAACACACGTTACTTAGCTATTTTCAACCCCTTTCATTAAAAATAATAATTCTTACTAATAATCAATTTATTCACTTGCGTTTCTGAGTTACAAAGGTGTACTGTTCAGTACAAAAAAATGCTATAATCCGCCATTCGACATGCGAAACTTTTTTACTTACAAGAACGCACCCGGCTAGCTAAGTACACTTATAATCTTTATCCAATCAGTAAAAGGTATACGTAATTCATTCATAAAATTCACCCTACCTAGAAAAGGTACGTAGCGTCTCACTGTAGGCCTTATTAGTTAGCTCCAAGTGACCTATAACGAGCTATAGAGAGAGCTACGCTCGGAGTGTCTATACGAGATCGAATTAGAAATGAGAAGATCCGTAGACGAACCAAAGTTATCGACATAGCACAGCGGATTGGCAAGTTGACATGGCAGTGAGCTATTCTCTGTGCTTTGTGCCCACACAGCACGAAGAACTGATGACCAATTGGGTCGAAAAGTTCTCGAGTGGAGGTCACGCACTGGCAAGCGCAGCGAAAGATATCTACCCAGGACCTGCCGGGCTAGTATGCGCGCCACGAATTATTTCGTTCGTAGTGTTAAAACGAGACAGCGTTATGGCAAAGAATATATCTGTCACTTTTTCACGCGTCGAAATGAGTTCTATTCGTGGCTATTCGTGGTCGCATGCTTGACTAGCACGACGGATGATCTCGTTAAAACTGCATGTTTACCCTGGATGCAAGCCGCTACCAACCGGTATTATAGGAGATTTTTAGGGGAGGCCTATGTCCAGCAGTGGGCGTCCTATGGCTGAAACGACGACGACGTTCATAACTAGGCGAGACACAATGAATAACAATAAATTGAAAACTCATCTGAAATATCTTAATTAGAGTTGATATTACTTTTCAGGGTTTCGTACCTCAAAATAAAAAAGGGAACCCTCACAGGATAACATTGTTTTCCGTCTGTCCGTATGTCAAGACTCTTAATCTCGGGAACGCGGTAAGATATCGAGTTGAAATTTAAACTGTATACGTATATCTATGGTCTCTTGCAGTTGTGTAAAAGAAAAACTTCTCAGTTATTGTATTAAAAAGTTAGAGCCGTTTATGTCATAAAAAATGCATATTTCGACACTCACAAAAATCAAAACATAGAAGGTACTTCCCGTTGACGCAGAACTATAAAATTTGGCGAGAAGCATAGTCTCAGAGTACACATATAGGAATAAATCTGAAACTGTACATTTTTATGTAAATTACAAAAATAGGGACTAGATTCATAAAATATGGGTTCAAAATTCCAAGTGATTAAATCGTATCATGTAAGGTATCATATAAAAGAGGTTCATTAGCACATGCTAAAACAGGTTTTGAATTATTTTAACAATGTGTTATTTTCGATGGACGACAAGAAATGTGAAAAAAAATTTTTTTTGATGTTTTATAGTACAGATAATTTAACAACTTACTTCCCAATTTTGTGTAATTTTCAGGATTTGTACAGAACCCTCGATGTGTGAGCCTGACACTCGCACTTGTCCGGTTTTTTATTTAGGATTAGCGTTTAACTACATTTTGTCAATCATCATAATTTTGTGGCAATTTTGTCAATTATGAAATTTAACTATAATAACTTAAAGATATCAGGTGCCATATCTTACGTTCAAGTTAGAAAGTGAAAATACGTTTACTGTCAGGTATTAAATTTTTCCTCAACACCTATAAACTAGGAGCTCGCTAACTTCTCTTATTTAAAGTTAAGATTGTGGTGTAGTGGCGACTAAACCGGCTTAGTTTTGTCCGAGTTTAGAGGATTTCAGCTTGGATTTCGCTTTGAAGAGCAGCTTTTGATTGAAATAAGGTCGTTTATTCAAGTCATTTACCAATAGCCTGGTAATTTGAAAAAAAATAAAGTAATTTTATCTATGTGAGTGTAATGCTCATACCGTAGTTTGACTTAGTGTTCGCTAGCGATCGTGGAAGTTAAGCAACGTTTAGCACGGTCAGTCTTCGGATGGGTAATCGCGAGTGGAATTTACAACTGAGTGTAAGTTACGTTTCGCTGTGAGAAATAAAATTCAAATTACATAATATAAAAATTTCGTCCAAAACCAATGTTATTATCCAAAGAACGCGATTTTTTTTATTGTTTAATAAAAGGTATTTTGAAGATACATACAAAATGAATTGTAGCAATTAAAATTCAGCGTTGACATGATTGAATGTCTTAAAACACATTACACTCATAAACGTACAACATTTATAAGATAAGTGTGGTCTACTCCGCTAATGAGAAAATCACAAAAAGGGCAAGAACACCATACGCTTTCCTTAAAACGGTTCCGTACAAAAAGCACCCTCTTCTATCGCCTTAAGATTCGTTATTCAACTTTTATGTGCCTCGCATCAGTGCCCTTAAAGTGGATTAGAGTGGCGTCCCATCCGGCGGAAAAAATAAAATATTTTCTTGTTATTCGCAACATAATTTACTTACATACCGACTCATCATAAATTGTAATGAGACCCTGTCATGTCACGCGGTAAATACATAACAATTTATTCAGCAAGCTTTCATTGACTCATCATGTCGATGCTGGGTGATTTAGACATTATTACTGAGATGGTAAGGCTGTTTGTTGTTCGAACGGTGGGGTATTAGCATCTCAATAGCTTAGGGGAGCGCTCACGAAATCAATAAATCCGAACACCCTGCGCGATTTGGTTGCTACGACTCTACGCTCAAGTGCTACGCCGTTTGGGATGCTACGGCGTAGAGGTGCTACGAATATCAGTTTCAGAAGTGACCTATATAATTATTGATAAGAAGTTCTACCTAATCACTTTTAAAAAAAAACTGATGTTTGATTACGCTCAATCATTGGCTTTTTATAAAATATATAGTTTTAACCTATTTTTCATAGGAATAATATATACCTATTAAGAAATAGTGGTATATTTTAAGCTGATATACTTATAACTCATCACATTTAGACAATTTAAGGTTAGTATTCTGATTAAAAAAAACGTGCTTGGTGTTGCCCGATTTTAGAAAAATAAGTTTTCGTAAGCATCTGTGACGTGATAAGCCCTGCACTAAAGTATAATAAAGCCTATGTATATATCTAAAACAGTACAAATTCAGCTGCATAAGAAGGCCTTCGGCGGCCTAAAAATCAGGGCTGTCTGACACCAGGGCTAGCCGGCTTACACGAACTTACTTACTTATTTGCATTACTTACTTATCTACATAAGTTAGCGAAGTATATTATTTAATCAAAAGTATATGGATCAATTAAATTTATTTGATCCCGTACCGCAAACTGAACCTTATAAGAAAATCAGCTCTTTAAAAATCTTAAATGTTACTTAGCTACCCTGTTTCCCGTGAACCTACCTTCACCGGCACAAAGGGCGGTTGGAGGGCACAGATCGTCACCCTTGACCATTCACTTTGTTGCAGCCAAGAGCGACTGAGACCTGAAGGGCCTTTATTCTTGTAAAGTAAAGGTTACACGTCAAATGCCGCCATTGTTTATAAGATTCCGCAGCTAAATTAAAAACCGTAATCGCAATATAAAAAAAAACTGTTATATTTGAATATTAAATTTTATGTATTTATTATGTCTAGCAGTCGGCGTTATATCGCTGATAGATTGATGGATTTATTTGTCTATCCTGACCTGTTTGTCAAATGTACATGAAAACATATGATTACGTTAAAAGTTTATAGGTGATATACTTTGAACTTATTTATAATAGGCCCTCGACTTTCAATTTTTTTGACATGCAATCGAAAAACTTATCTTTTTTTTAAATTATCACCTCAATATGTTTTGAAAATCCAAGCCTGATCATATACTATCATAAATCATGTTCTATTTTATTCAAAGTTTGTTAATATATATAGTAACCAAATTGTAAGTGATAGTGAGTGAAGTGTGTAAGCCGTGGGGTGCCGGCAGAGTAGAATAGCACCCCCCTCTTGTACCAGGTGTCGTAAGAGCCGACTGAGGTACTATGGAACCGATAGATGGCGGTATAACCATTCAATGTGGCGTAGCTTAAATACCACAGGCCAGTGTCGGGGAGCAGCGGCACTGGTGCGAGGAGCTACGTCCTGCGATCGCCACCACGCTTGCCCAGCGCGGCGATTATGGGCAATTTCCCCCTGAATGAATTTACAACAAACTACCAGGCCCCCAGTCCCCGGCGGCTCCGCTATTCCTGGCTCTGGTAGCGGCCACGGTAACGGCGGAGAGGGGGGTGCGAAGAATCTCCGGCAGACGCCCCGCTACCACCCCCAACGGAAACTGGCCCTGGTAACGCATAACATACGCACTTTGAGGACGGATGAAAAAATTGTCGAACTGGAAGAAGAGATGAGTAGGTTGCGCTGGGATATTTTGGGGTTATCTGAAGTCCGAAGAGAGGGTGAGGACACGGTAACTCTGAAATCGGGCAACCTATTCTACTACCGGGAAGGCGAACAAAAGTCTCAAGGTGGTGTCGGGTTTCTCGTCCACAGATCCCTCACTAACAACATTGTAACCATCGACAGTGTTTCGAGCAGGGTTGTATACCTAATACTCAGAATATCTAAAAGATATTCGCTGAAGGTCATTCAGGTATACGCACCGACCTCGGCACACCCAGATGATAAAGTGGAGACTATGTATGAGGACATAAGTCGGGCCATACATATGTCTGAAACCCACTTTACTGTTGTTATGGGGGACTTCAACGCAAAGATAAGCAAGAAAATTGAGGATGAACTGAAAGTGGGGCAATTTGGGCATGGGCAACGGAACTCTAGAGGACAGAGGCTGGCTGACTTTCTGGAGAAAGAGGGCCTTTTTATGATGAACTCTTTCTTCCAGAAGCCGCCTCACAGGAAATGGACCTGGATAAGTCCCGATGGTTCTACGAGAAATGAGATAGACTTCATCATGACCAACAAGAGACGAGTATTCAATGATGTCTCCGTAATCAACAGGGTGAAAACCGGTAGTGACCACAGAATGGTAAGAGGCACATTGAATATCAACGTTAGACTTGAAAGGTCCCGCCTGATGAAGTCTACGCTCCGACCTACTCGAGACCAAATCCAAAACCCCGAAAGCTTTCAGCTTGAGCTCTCAAATAGCTTTGCTTGCCTTGAGAATCTTGCGTCGGTGGACGAGATCAATAACAGGCTCGTAGAAACTGTCCAAACGGTGGGTTCTAAATTTTTTAGACCTCGCCGTTCAAAAAGACCTCAAAAACTATCGGGTCACACTTTAGACCTCATGGCTAAACGACGTTTATTGAGACTGCAGTCTACAAGGGACGCTGCGTCATATAGGCAGCTTAATAGGCAAATCTCTAAATCCTTACGGCGCGATATACGTCTCTTTAAAACCAAAAGTATTAAAGAGACAATTGAGCGAAACAAAGGCTCCAAAGTGTTTGCAGGGAATTTGTCTATTGGGCAAAGCCAGCTGACAAAGCTAAAGAGAGAAGACGGCAGTGTAACGTCGACCAAGCCAGAGGTACTGGAGGAGATCGAAAGGTTCTACGGACAGTTATACGCTTCGGTAGCTAAGCCTGTTGACAGCACGGCCAAAGACCCGAGAGCCAAGCTGACTCGACACTTCACCGAAGACATCCCGGACATCAGTCTGTACGAGATTAGAATGGCCCTGAATCAGCTTAAAAACAACAAGGCGCCGGGTGATGACGGAATAACTTCAGAGCTTCTGAAAGCGGGTGGTAAACCGGTACTTAAAGTCCTTCAGAAGCTCTTCAACACCGTTATCCTCGAGGGCATAACGCCAGAAGCATGGAACAGAAGCGTGGTGGTGTTGTTCTTTAAAAAAGGTGACAAAACCTTATTGAAGAATTACAGGCCCATCTCGCTTCTGAGCCATGTTTATAAGCTGTTTTCAAGGGTCATTACGAATCGTCTCGAGCGCAGGCTTGATGACTTCCAGCCTTCCGAACAAGCCGGGTTCCGAAAAGGCTTTAGCACCATGGATCACATCCATACGCTGCGGCAAGTTATACAGAAGACCGAAGAGTATAACTTGCCACTTTGCTTAGCGTTTGTGGACTATGAGAAAGCCTTTGATTCGGTCGAGACATGGGCTGTGCTCGAGTCTCTCCAACGATGCCGTATAGACTATCGGTACATCGAAGTGTTGAAGTGCTTGTATAATAACGCCATTATGTCGGTCCGAGTACAGGAGGAGAGCTCCAAGGCGATCCCTTTAAAAAGAGGGGTCAGACAGGGAGATGTGATATCTCCGAAACTGTTTACGACTACTTTGGAGAACGCCTTTAAGCTTCTGGAATGGAAAGGATTCGGCATCAATATCAATGGCGAATACATCACTCACCTTCGGTTTGCTGACGATATTGTGGTCATGGCGAAGTCGATGGAAGAACTCAGCACGATGCTCGAAGGCCTCAATCGAGTTTCTCGACAGGTGGGTCTTAAAATGAACATGGACAAAACGAAGGTCATGTGTAATGCCCATGTTGTACCCACCCCAATATCTATTGAGAGCTCGGTTCTTGAAGTTGTTGACTCGTACGTCTACCTAGGACAAGTAGTCCAGCTAGGTAAGTCCAACTTTAAGAAAGAGGTCGATCGTCGAATCCGACTCGGCTGGGCAGCGTTCGGAAAATTGCGTGACATCTTTTCATCCAATATACCTCAGTGCCTCAAGACGAGAGTTTTCGATAGTTGTGTGTTGCCAGTGATGACATATGGAACCGAAACGTGGTCTTTTAATGTGCGCCTCATAAATAAGCTCAAAATAGCCCAACGTGCTATGGAGAGGGCTATGCTCGGTGTCTCTCTGCGGGATCGAATCAGAAATGAGGAGATCCGCAGACGAACCAAAGTTACCGACATAGCCCAGCGGATTAGCAAATTAAAGTGGCAATGGGCAGGACACATTGTTCGAAGAACGGATGGCCGATGGGGCCGGAAAGTTCTCGAATGGAGACCACGGACCAGCAAGCGCAGCGTAGGACGTCCACCGACCAGGTGGACTGACGACATAATAAAAATCGCAGGAACGCGCTGGATGCAGGCCGCTTCCAACCGGCCTTATTGGAAATCCATGGGGGAGGCCTATGTCCAGCAGTGGACATCTTACGGCTGATAGATAGATAGATAGATAGTGAGTGAATACCTTAAACTCATTTATAAATTATATATAGTAACCAAATAGTAAGTGAATACCTTAAACTCCTTTATAATAGGTCTTCGACTTTCTATTTGTTGTCATGCAATCTAAAACTTATCTGCTTTGAAAATTATCATCACAGTATGTTTTGGCAAACCAAGCCTGATCTGATATACTTATCACACATCATGTTTTTTTATTCCTACTATAATATTATAAACACGAAAGTTTGTTTGATGAATGGATGTTTGTTACTCCTTCACGGACAAACGGATGAACCGATTTCGAAGAGATTCGGTATGAAGACAGCTTAGATTTTGGATATACACAAAAGCTACTTTTATTTGGGCTAGCGCGGGCAAAACCGCGGGGCGCAGCTAGTTTATAGATAAAAGTCAAATAAAAGGTACGTTACACTGCAAAAAGAGAGTCGCCCTTGACCATTCACTTTATTCCAGCCAAGAAACTGAGACCTGAAGAGCCTTTATTCTTGTAAAGGTTACACACGTCAAATGCCAACCTGATGGGCGGCTCATTGTTTTTAAGTTTTTGTAGAAAAATAAAAACACACATACTAATAAAATTGCTATTTATCTCTCGATTTATATTATCTCCAACGGCGTTATCAGAGTGTGGGGAATAAATCAACAGTAGGAGGTTTAGAGCCAGTATTTAATTAATAAAATTTTCTTCAAATTATGGATATCAATAAATAAGTAGGTACAGTAGGTAATTATCCTATCCTACTTAATATAAACGCGAAAGTTTTTGAGCGTTTTAGTTTAGTTTGTGGTTTCACTCAACATTTCTGATTCGTATCTCCAGGGAATGGAACAGTCTTCTTTCTTTCCTGTCTCCTAAGAGATATAATCTAGAGATTTTCAAGATCTGAGTGAATAAGTATACTCTAGGCCTGCGTGATTCATCTTTGACCACAACGTCGCTTACTATCAGGCGAGTTTAGTAGTCAAGGGCGGACTTATTCGCGATAAAAAATCTCAAACGGCTTAACCGATTTGGATGAAATTCGGTATGATGGTAGCTTAGGGCTAAAGCGGGTAACACCGCGGGGCACAGCTAGTACTCATATGCTGAATCTGCGTAACATCAGCCGGGCTAGCATGCGCGCCACGAATTATTTTTTTCGTAGTGTCAGAACGAGATAGCGTTACGGCAAAGTTTATATCTGTCACTTTTTCACACGTTGAAATGAGTTCTTTTCGTGGCTTTTCGTGGTCGCATGCTCTAGTAGGATAATTTTGTAATCGAATTTGCCAAACAAACCTATTTCATACAATAAAAGTCTCCAGACCACCTCATTCCCGGTCAGTGCCAAAGCGCGACGAAACCAAACAAACGACTAAAACAAAAGCTCTCATGAAACAAATTTAGTACATCCATCACCCGAGAACAAAAACGCGTAAACGAAAAACCGCTAACAATGCCGCCGACAGTTTTAACTTACACAAAAAAAATCCGAAGTTACACAAAAAACCAAACTTACACAAAACATTTGAACTTACACAAAACAGCTGAAGTCAAACTCGGCCGACCTCGATAAAGTCAAAAATAAAGTCACATAAAAATTTAATACAAAGTTTGACAACATGCAAATTACGGTCGGTTTTAGAACCATTCAAGCTTTGTGTTTTTGACACGTGTAAAAGTAAAGAAAAATTGAGAATTAAAGAATGAACGAATGTTTCTTTTTTTAAAATAATGACTAAATTGAGGGAATACGGAATTTAGTGTCTACTAAACTTCGGGAAAATATTAAATGTACAGTCTGTAGTGAAATTTATGTGAAAATTTGTTTACTAACATTAATATAACATTTTACAACTGAATCACACTACTAAAATCCGACCGCTTAAATCAGTCCTCGCCTGCAAGGGTACAGGGGCGCGGAGGTAGACGACAAAGAGGACTGAGACAGGTGCAGGCGGTGGGTCCTTGTTGCCCATACCTGTCTCAGTTCCCTTATTCGTCATTGGTCGTCTACCTCCGCGCCCCTGTACCGCGCAGGCGAGGACAGAGTTAAACGGTCGGATTATAACCGTAGGTACTGTACTGTACTGTACCAGCCTTTTTAATAGTCCACTGCAGGACGTAGGCCTACCCACGAAGGGTGATTGGGCCATATCCACCACGCTGGCCCAGTGCGGGTTGGTGGATTCACATACGCCATTGAATTTCTTCTACGGACGTATGCAGGTTGCCTCACGATGTTTTCCTTCACCGAAAAGCCAGTGGTGTGTAATTCTGTACATAAATTCCAACGAACTCATTGGTACGGGACCGGGGATTTGAACCCACGACCTCACGATTGTAAGGCGGGTGTCACTACCTCTTGACCACACACGGCTAAGGCTAACCGTAGGTAAGTATATGAAAATAACAGAAAGTAGCCAGTAAAAACTAATAAATAAAAAGTTTATAAAAATGTGAAAATCTCAACTATTTAGACAGTAAAAAAACAAAGTCAAAATACTAGACAAATTTTATGACCACGAGAAACAAAGATTGTTTATTGCTCTCTCGTAGGTCAAAAAGACGATTAAGTCGAAATATTAAGCACAGATAGAGACTTAAAATGACTCACTTTAAATACACTCATTTCAATCTATACATAACAAATTGAAATCAACGAAGACCGCCTTGAATTGCTACTTTGCCAGAGAAAACTTTAGTTGTTCTAGATCGATGATTGGTACGTTCGGATGTTTTAGCAAAATTCCAGATTTCAGACGCTAATCCATTCACAAACGGGCGACGCTCGTTAAAGTTAATTCGATCGGAACTCGATAGTCGATCGGGACTTGTAATCATGTCGATGTCACTGGAATACAAGCGAGCAAACGCTAACGCGTTACGTAACAGCGTTACGGGCGCACGTGACAACATGTATTACTGAAACTGCTCTGTTCCTTTCATATCGTCGTTTGGAGTCTGGTACTTGGGTAATGTAAAAAGACTTCTTAATAAAATCGGATCTCGGCTTAGACTAGCAAACATAGGAGCAAGCGTAGGACATTCAATCATAAAATATGTTGATACACCCTCTTCACACTTCTAGCTCTTAAATAGGATTTCCTTTGTCTGGTACGAAACATAGGTACACCAAGGCAAGGACAGTTTACATATAGTATTGGTTGTTAAAAATCTATTGATTGTAGATCTAGACCCAACTAGTATTATTCCTAGTATTTTTCCGAACAGTAAACTTGGCGATTATAATAGGTATTTGTAGCATATTTTTAGTAATGTATAGTAAAAATGGACAAAGGGCACATGCAAAAATATTTCTTTCGCGATTTCAAGGTTCACTTTCACGCCACATCTCTTTAACTCAATCTTCATTTAATCTATATCTCAACTCGCTCTTAACTATTTTTGGTTCATATCTGCATAGTTAATATTTGAATATTAAACGTTGAAAGGAGATTTTGCGAACCCAAGGCAGATACGCTCGGATAATTAGTAATAGTACATTATGGTACAAGTGTGTAATGTTGGTAACTGCTGAGGCGCCATTGAGACCCAAACCGAAAGCGAGGGTCTTAAGAGAGCCGAGAATGGTAATCATCGATACACACGTGTAACATACGACGTTTTTCAATACACTTGTGAATAAAATAATACTAAAAATATTATCAACAGTAAAAACGAGTTGTAAAAAATGTTTCGAAATGGCGGGAAAAATTAATCAGTTTTCCTATGCGCGCGCAATGGCAATCGGCCATAGAATAAAATAATGAGGTTTCATAGGTACATAAATTTCTTTGTACCTACTATTGAACACAATATTTTTAGTATTGAAACTTTTTTAAGAACAAAGAAACTCAACAAATAAAAAAAATACTATAAAGCTCTAAATATACTATCGGATGCGACTGACAGCCGCGACTTAGCAATTTGCACAGTCTTAAAACATCCGGTGTGCCAGATCGCTCTCGGACGTCCGAACGCTCAAGGTCGTCCGAAGGTGACGTCCGCGACTTATGTCCTATAGTGTGCTCGGCTCAGTGTACTTTCATAGTCTGGATACCTATCAGTCGCGGCTGTCAGTTGCGTCCGATAGTATGTTTCCAGCTTAACTCACTTATGAATGATAGCAATGAAAAAGTTACAGTTTGATTACAAGCGTCATTATGTGCCTAATTGCGGTGAAATCAGAGCCACTTTATGAGCAAGTGGGTTGAAAAATAGCTTATTTTTGTATTTAGAGCATGACAAGATTATAGCAGATGAACATTGCACGTGTTTATCTTTATTTTTCTATCGCTTTTGTCGAAGGGGACGAACAAGCGACACATGTATGGTAAATAGAAGCATTTTTCGGAGCTTTGTTCGGAAACTATTTCTATTTACGGAAGCGTTTACCGAGTGTCGCCTCCAGTCGACGGCTTTGATCCCTTGGAAATATTAGCGCCTTGCCTCTGGGAGGGAATTCCCCCTCGCGGGGACTATTACTTATTGACGTTTTATCACTTAAAGAAATATATATATATATTGAGCAAGCATTTCTTTACCTTATTTTTTTGAAATTATCGTCTGTGACCATATCCTGCTAGATGTGTTATGACGTTCTGGGATAATTTTTAATCTCCAACAAGTAGCGCTCATAGCGTAGTTTGAGTAGTTTGTTAACAACGAATTTAAGCAATGTTCAGCACGGTTAGACTACGATTGGCTGACGGCAGGTAGCATTTACAATTAAACGCTATCGTGGCTGGATGACACGTTAAATTGTAGGCCTACCTTGTGTTGTACCTTTTTTGTTATAGTGTTAAGAGAAATATTGACAAATACCAAGTTAGACTTCGAGCAAATATCTAAAGAGTGACTATCGTGCAAAAAAAGTGTCCGAGCCAAGACCCTGCCCATGGGCAGGCTTTTTAGTTGGTCGTAGGGCAATTGCAAGGACTACAACGCCGCGTGACGCCGAATTGCTCGGTAACAAGCACTAATTAGGTGACATAACGTCGAGATTTGACAAAACGGGTCATTGTGAATGAAAATGAATGTAAGTATCTAAGTCGGTATGTATGACGGCGCTCGGATTTTTTTACTATTTTTACTTAGGGACTGTGGCTCTGCAGATATTTGCTCGAAGAAGTTAGATTATAAAATTGGTAGTAACGAACGAACAAATACTGGAATCGTATAATAAAGTCCGCTTTCCTCCATTTTAATACAAGATTATGACAATCGAGTCGCATCGAATGCCCGAGCACGACATCTTGTACGATTTACATGTCAATGCATTCCCGATGTAAATTCGATCATTGCCACACGCGGCCACGCGCGCGATACGTGCTTCGGCGTCTAATCGATTCGGAATCGATTCGATACGGAGCATTCTAGAATACGGACGCGTATGCAAAGGCAATGGAGGACCGATATGTTTCATTAACAGCATATACACATACAGGGTTATCTGCTTGAGCTGTACTTAGCCGAAAGGGATTAACTAAGACCTCCGTTAAAAACCACTATCACTGTGGCCAATCAAACCGAGAAAAATTAATCAGATACTCCATACAAAATTGAATCTGGGAATCACCAAAATAAATGAATCGACAATTTTTTTCGACTTCCCTGTCTTATGACTTATAGTACAACATGTAAGTGTGACTTATAGTAAAAATTGTTCGTAAAAATATGGCCTGAATAACCTCTTTTTGGCTTAGTACACCAGTTCTGGATAACCCATTTTGTTTGTCTTGATATATTACTAGACTGATTTTTTTTGTTGACTGTTACTTTCAATAGGTTGACCTAGAGAAGTATCTGTGTGCCGACTAGCAAACTTCAAATCGCAGAATCAATGACAATATGTTGATCTAAATGAGACACTGTGTGTGAGGAGTTTGTTGATTATTCAATACCGACAAATAGGGAGGTACAAAATTCGAAAAAAATAATGATATCGCGTTTTCACTTCTTCTAGCGCCATCTAGTTTGGTTTACATAAAAGTGTTTTCAAAATAAGCCTATTAGTTTGAATAAAAATAACCCACAAGCAATGATTTTCTATGCATAAGCTCACTGCGCACAAGTATCTTTGACATACTATTACTCCAATGTTCAGTGACGTAACGAGTAAGCGTCACAGAGCTCCGACAGAGGGCGCCATGCATGCGTGAGCCGCACGCCCCTTGGCTTCCACACTCGGCTGGCTGTCGTGTAGAACCCCTATCATTATGTAAATACTTGTACTACTGTACAACTACCTCTATCTTGATGTTACCCTAGTATTATATCAGTCATCAGCACCTTTCAAAACACCATTACGCTGATGGTATTGAAAAGTTTTCGAGTGGACATTATGGTGGCAAGCCCAGTGTAGTACATGTACGGACCAGGTGGATCATTATCACCGCAAGAGGCCTTCAGGCGGCCTAAAAACTCTGATACCTGGGCTAGCCATGCGGCCTATACGAACTTACTTACTGCAAGATTGTTTTGTATGCAAGCCTCGCTTATAAATCAGAAATTTATAGGGAAGGCTTAAATTCAGCAGCAAACGTATACTTAGTACGTTTGCTGCGGTTAAAAAATGACTTTCAAAAATTTTTGCCTTATTTATCAAGTTTAAGAGCATTAAACAATGTTTGGCTCTATCAGCAAAACGTTTATGCGTAACTAGATCTCAAAACATATTTAAATATATCGGAAAATAAGGTCCTGTAGCTAGGTATAAAACAATATTTATTATATACTACGAGACTGATCGCGCACTAAAATTACGAGATAAATAAATACCTCCTCATCCCGACGACCCGTGACCACGGTCGATGCAACTCGGCCGAAACGTCGGGAAGAGAAGTTATTTATTTATCTCGTAATTATAGTGCGCGATTAGTCCCGTAGTCTATAATAATAATGTATTCAAATCGCGAAAGTTTAAAAACAATATATTAAACAATCATCATAAAAAAATTAAAATATAGCACAAAATAAACTAGTTTCAGCTTTGTTTAAATTTAGCAATCACATTCACAATGCAAAAAGTACAATATTCAGAAGAAAAGACAAATAAATAAATAAAATAAACATAAATGGGTTATAAACTTAAAACCTAGAAACGAAAAATAGAACGGAATAGTCCAAAATAAGAATAACTATTTGAGTATAAGCAATTTAGGATTTCCAAATATTTTATTTACTATGTATTACGAGTAGTACAAAGTAATGTACGACGAGTGTAGAATATCCTATCCTACTAATATTATAAACGCGAAAGTTTGTGAGGATGGATGGATGGATGTATGGATGTTTGTTACTCTTTCACGCAAAAACTACTGAACGGATTGAGATGAAACTTTGCAATAATATAGCTTATATATCAAAATAACACGTAGGCTATAAATTATAATGATATTGTGTCAAAATTAAAATATCATGCGGGCGAAGCCGCGGGTAAAAACTAGTACCTATATAGTAGGCAATTAGATTTCGAGTCTAAACAAAATACTTTATCACATATACGAAGTAACAGAGTAAACTTACACGAAACCCCAATTGAAGTTCCCGGAAACCAGTTCAAAGCAGTGGGAACCGGATAAAACAGTTCCATACCGGTTTGAAATCAAACGCTTTGATGTGGCGACACACATTTTCGGTGCGTAACCCAATATTCATATACTTGCTCGTGTAGGAGAACATTGTGTGGGTACATTGTTTAGAAATTGGTTGTTTGTACAGTCAACGATAAAAGTATTTATTTGAATTTAAACATGCGACTAATTGAGAAATATTTCAAGCAGATCAGAGAACAAGTTTTTCATGCGCTACTGTAGGTAAAAACAAATAGAATTCAAAAGAAGTGATAATCCGTAACCGCAGATAATTATGATTCAAATATAGCGAAGAATTATTCAAATCATACTAACACTTTTTAAACGATAAAAAAGCCAAAGCAATTGACTTAGTTAGAAGCAATAATGAGTAAAACAGACATAATTGAAATAATTATTAGACATAACATACCGAGAAACAGATACTTGCTTTTTGTTGAGGACTTAAAACATAATGAATGACTAATAGAAAAATTCCAACCGTAACAGGGTAAGAAGCCTTTATTTACTATAACAAAATACAAAACTACTTTTATAGGCTAAAACTACATAAACTACTACTACGTAAAAAGCAATTGGATCATCTATAGACCTTTAAAGGTATAAAGATAATCCAAATGCTCAAACCCACTGCAGCGTGCCCAGCATGCTGGCAGCATTGCCCCGCTAATTATTATACTTTGAACCAAATAAAACTAAATGGACTTTTTTTAAGCAAAAAAAATATATTTTAAAATATTTGGACTAATTTGAATTAAAACAATCCATAAACATATTGAGATATAACAGACCATACCTAGCTATGGACCTCCCGACCTAAACAAAAGTGAAACGCCATAGATTACACGTTAGATATGCAAAACAAGTGGTCGGACCATTTACAATGTTTATCTATTATGGACTGGCCTAATCCCACCTCCTTACCTGCTGTAATAAAAGGGCGGTTAAAAAATTCATTATTACGTTGCCGCAGCGATGCTTATGCCCGGTTACGTACCGGTTATTGCCCGGTACCCAGTTTGGGCCCGGTTATGGTACCATCTCGGTTATGGCCCGTTTCCCGGTTTTGTCCGTGATAAATGAGCGACGCTCGGGACGTCCGGTAGATGCACGTTTTTACAATTCGTCGGGAGACTAATTTCAGGGATAATAATTACGGGCTTGCAAATAAATGCAAAGGGAGAAGGTTGTTTTGATGAAACATTTTAAAATATTTTCCGCTAGGAATAAATTAGAGTTTTAGCCCAGTCATATTAGGGCTTTCACCTCGGAATTAAAGATAATAAGCTGCAAATTGGTATGAACCTTTGTTTTGTCATTCTAAATGTTGTCTCAAAAGTCACAATCGTTATCGTGTCCGCGTCTCAAGATATTCAAGGTCAAAGGTCACCAAAATCGGTTTTTCGCGAATATCTGGCTTCCTATCGGTTAAATGAGATTTGCATTTATTATAAAAGTTGTAGGCTATAAAATTGCCTACAACTTTTGTCTAAACTTTTTTTTTCATACGACTAACCGTTTTGAAGGTAGAGCGCGAAGAGTGCACATCGTACAGTCATATACGGCCTAATGCAAGGTCAAGCGTGAGTTATGGTTATCAGTACGTTATAAAGTCAATTATTTACTTGGAAATTATAATTATTAAACAATGCCTATTATTTATGTACTAACTATTAATTATTTATATTTAATTAAAGTAAGTAACTTGATTATTTATATATAATTATTCATATTTAACTATTTAAGTATAAAATATTATTAATTCTGGATTATATATTTTAGTTTTATTTTAAGTTAAAATGATAGTAAGAGTATATATTTTACACATATTTTTATTTATTATTAAATACGGCATAATATACATTTATCAAAATGTGAGTTCAAATATCAAAAGTATCTTTGTTGATTTTAATTGTAATGAAATTGGAAATGGAAGCTAATTATCTTCTTCTTCTCCGTCGTCTTCTTCTTCTTGTCGCTCATAAATGTTCGATTCATTGTCATCATCCTCATTATCTGTCATGTTCATCTCCAAACCTTCCAGAATATCGGGATCATATGTATTTTCTTCATCGGGATTACTTGGATACAGTGAAGCGTTGCGGCAAGCTTGTCCGTTGCACTGGCCGCAAGCTAAAGAACATTGTAGCCCTGATTTTCTGCATCCACAGCGGGAACCACAACCATTTTTGCAATTGCAAAATATTACGTTTAGTAGTTCGGCTGGTGCTGGAGGTAATAACGTTCGTATGGGCTCCAGGATTTCATTTTCAAGCATCCAGCCCCATTCTTGAGGTTCTAAGTCCTTCCCTAACCACGTTTGAATCTGGTAGTAGACACGTTTTATGTGTTGATGAGCTGCTACACTTGTTGGTGGAAGTGTTGACAGTTGTACAGGTTTATTTAGTTTTGTAAATTTGATGAATTGCGTGTAGCGGAAATGATCAATGTTGTATCAGATTTTGGAGCATTATATAATGCCAACAAGATGCGCACTCCATTTTCTAATAATGTTTGTTTTGGGCAGTTTTCTTGTTGAAATACTTCCACCAGTTTATCTAAATCAGGAATTTTTTCCAATGCTCTAGTAACAGTTTTTTTTCCTTTTTTAAATAGCGCAGAAGTCGTGTCACAGCCACTGAATGCGTGTAAAAATAAAATGTGCTTTTTAGTACGAGGATATTGGTCAAAACTTTTAGTAGAATATATTTGTGTTTTGACATTGCCTTTGCCAACTTTTTTCAAAAAAAATTCCTGATGATGTGACGGAGTACGTCCAATTAAAATAACGAGCAAATCGATATCTTCTCCTATGATGACAGCAGTCTTTTGATGTTCTGATAAGGCAATAGCTGTGTCAATGATGAGAACATCAGCATCATCTCTGGCTTGTTTTGTTGTGATATTAACAGTTTTAAATTTTTCAACAAGCATGTCGATAAATTTTTTTAATAATGTCAATAATGTCGTGTTAACTTAAAATAAAACTAAAATATATAATCCAGAATTAATAATATTTTATACTTAAATAGTTAAATATGAATAATTATATATAAATAATCAAGTTACTTACTTTAATTAAATATAAATAATTAATAGTTAGTACATAAATAATAGGCATTGTTTAATAATTATAATTTCCAAGTAAATAATTGACTTTATAGCTTTATTTTTAGTAGCCGTGGTGGTCAAGAGGTTGGTGACACCCGCCTTACAATCGTGAGGTCGTGGGTTCGAATCCCCGGTCCCGTACCAATGAGTTCTTTGGAATTTATGTACGGAATTTCACACCACTGGCTTTTCGGTGAAGGAAAACATCGTGAGGCAACCTGCGTACGTCCGTAGAAGAAATTCGATGGCGTATGTGAATCCACCAACCCGCACTGGGCCCGCGTGGTGGATATGGCCCAATCACCCTTCGTGGGTAGGCCTACGTCCTGCAGTGGACTACTAAAAAGGCTGGTACAGTAATTGACTTTATAACGTACTGATAACCATAACTCACGCTTGACCTTGCATTAGGCCGTATATGACTGTACGATGTGCACTCTTCGCGCTCTACCTTCAAAACGGTTAGTCGTATGAAAAAAAAGTTTAAACAAAAGTTGTAGGGAATTTTATAGCCTACAACTTTTATAATAAATGCAAATCTCATTTAACCGATAAGAAGCCAGATATTCGCGAAAAACCGATTTTTGTGACCTTTGACCTTGAATATCTTGAGACGCGGACACGATAACGATTGTGACTTTTGAGACAACATTTAAAATGACAAAACAAAGGTTCATACCAATTTGCAGCTTATTATCTTTCATTCCGAGGTTGACCCCTTTTTTTACCTAATATGACTGGGCCATTTGTTCTTCAAAAAATGAGCATAATAATTTTGGAATAAACAAGCATTTGTTTTGAGTTTTGTGTCATTTATGTAAGGTTTAACATGAAACCGTCATGTAACCTAAGCTTCTATGTCACAGCATTCAATTCAATTCAAAATTCATTTAGTCCAGTGACATATCAGATGTGCTTAAAAACGTCGTTATAAATAAATGTTATTGCAAAATTACAAAATAATTGAACACATAGAAATATTCAATAAAACAAAATAATACGTGATAAAAATTTAATTTTTAACACTACTTACATAGGCTAAATCTACTTAAACTACTACTATACAAAAAACAATTGGATTATCCAGAAATAATCCAAATGCTCAAACCCATTGCAGGTTGGCAGCGTGCCCAGCATGCTGGCATCATTGCCACGCTGAATGGCAATGCTTACTTTGAGCCAAATAAACACCAGCATTTTGGTCATGCGTCGTATATGTATACAAAAATAAATATCGTGTATACAGGATGTTGCTTTGCAAAATTCAAGACTAGCCGATGCTTATCACGATGAACATTTTTTTTTATTTTACTATTTACTTATATATATCAAATTAGCATGGTAACAATAGCAAATTTTATTACACAACTGATAAATAATATAGTACTATGGAATCAACTGCAAAATCACAAAACAAATCAGAGCTGTCGAGAGTCTATGATCTTTTTGTAAAGAACACCTGTTTTTTTCGATGTCGCAGGTTACCCATAGTAGATCCTGTAGTACCTAATGTTTAGTATACACTTCTAAAAGAGTTTGCATTTTCCAAATCATCACCATGTAGAGTAAAATTACTAGTCTATGTACGCAAATATATATATATAACTATGACTATAAAAAAACTATGTATCATTCATCTTTAAAATGAGGCGAGTGCCTTTATTAACTACATCAAAATACAACACTACTTAAATAGGCTAAAACTACATAAACTACTGCTACATAAAACGTGATTACAAATAAATATCATTGCAAAATTACAAAATAATTGAACACATAGAAATATTCAATAAATCATAATAATAAGTAATAAAAAATAACAATTCTTTTAAACACTATATATAAGCTAAAACTACTTAAACTGCTAAGTACTATATAAATAGCAATTGGAAAATCCACAGACCCTTGACAAGGATAATCCAAATTTAATGCTCAAGCCCACTGCCAGGTGGCTTCGTGCCCAACATGCTGGCAGCATTGCCACGCTAAATGGCAATACTTAGGGGTCTTAAGCCAAATAAACACCAGCATTTTGGTCACGCAAAAAATAAGAAACAATATTCATTCATTAAATTTGCTAGCAAAATTAGAGCCTATAGTTAAATTTCATCATTATTATCTACAAAATTACATATTATTTTTTTCTCAGAATCGTAAAAGTGATAGAATACGTAACATCATGGGTATTGTTAACAAATTATCATTATTATCTAACATCGTCTTTCTTATTTTCATTTTACCAACACAATTACCCGAATTCCGAGGAAAGAAACCAATAATGGTCCTAAAATCACATAATAACGTATTTCGGGGCCAGAGAGATTCCAATTTAAGATAATCCTATAATCCATCACGTTACCTATACCTTTGGGGAAATAAAATAAAATATATCATAGGAGCTTACCAACTGGGCTCTCTTCATTCCAATATGAATCGTCCAGAGTGTAATCGGCTTCTGAAACAAGATGATTTAATTCGTGATTTATCTCTTTCAAGATACTCACTTCTTTTTAGAACAGTTTACGAGTATTTTGAGATTTAAAATGCAACGTTGCAAATGTTTATGGGTGGGCTGTTTGTTTTATTGGTATTATTTGCTTTGTTTGAAAGATATAGATGTGAGGTAGATATATAATTTTAAAGTAAATGATATTGCGTATTACATTTCTCTAAGGGCAAGCAAAAGCGCGCAAGCTCTTTTGGCTTAGCACACAATTCTAAGTCATAATACCTACTTGAAATTAGAAATCAAGGTTCATTTCAAGTTGTTAATATTAAGTTTATAAATAGTAATATAACTGTTTATATTACATACTACGAAAAAAGTATTTTCTCTAAATATTGGTTGTTAACAAATATTTCAACAAAACTTAAAAAACTTTTCATGGATTATAAATAATATAAAAAATATACTTACTCAAAAAACTTATACTAAAAACACTAAAAATTATACTAAAATAAAAAAACTAATCTAATAGATATCTTTTTCTGTTAAAAGATATCATTAATTTTTTTTTGGTGTTTTTTTCTGTGCACACTTCCCAATGTCTTTTTTATCATAAACTTTATTTATCAAATAAGCCATTGACCATCATTTTCGAGGAAAATATATACACACGGTAGGTATGTAATTCGATACCGTAAATCGAAGAAAAGTTGTTTTTCACTCGTATTCAACCATTATATCCTGAACAAATCAATTCAACCTGCAATAAATTAATCAAAAGTCCCACAAAAATGGCTCAAAAGGAAACAATAATTACCGGTAGTGACATTCCCACAATAAATTACACAATGGGCTTGTTCCATAGAATGACGGGTTTTTTTATTCCACCTCTTTCAAAGTGGGGAGGGGGGTTGCGCCATTGTCATTGTAATTAACTCGTTACCCGGCACTGGATTCGAAACAAAAGCTCTGAAAAATTTATGTGTGAAAGTGTATAAATTAAAACGTAATTATATTTGATGGGCGAAGGGAGGCAGGTAATTTCGCCAACGCAGCTAGAGCACCTTGTTTTAATTAGAGAATTTAATGTATTCTAAGCTTCTTAAGAAGTTACTTTTTAAGGCTATTTGTAGACGCTGCTGTAATTATTAATGAAGGTAGACTCAATAAGATCGAACTTTTCTCGCGTCATTAACACGTCTTCACTTAGAATTTCCCCTTGAGCTATAAATATATTAGACATATAATAATGGTGTTGGTTTGGGGCGTAATAGTTCCACTGGTCGGTAATCGTGTTAAAACGATTCCCATCATTTCATTTCTACCCTCCTATCACACATAGCACGTTATAACCTTCCCATATAAAAGGCCAGCCCTTAAAACAATATGATACAGAAAATGCCGCCATTAGCTTTTATAGCTCAATAAGGGAGCATACTAGAGTCAACTCGACAAAATATTGTGGTACAAATGATGAGAGTACGCCTTTTAAAATACGCTTTACGACGTCTTAGACGTAGAATTCTTATTTTTGTTTAACGTTTACTTTTATATCATGCTTCTTAATGCTCTAGTAACGGTTTTATGTGAGCTTTTGTGAACGAAAAAAGTTTTTGTGTTACCTTTAAATATTGAAGTGGGTTTTAGATCTTTTTGACGTTTGCCATTTTTGTTCGCTGTAAAATATATACAAATTCAGGATTTTGTAGGAAAACATTGAACAATGAAGTCACTGTGTTGGTTTTGAACATCCAAAAGGTTTTTTGTACTGTTTATTCACTACCACTTTTTATCTCACTCCTTGTCAAAGTAATCGTCGTGAGATGCCTCTTCGTTTTATTATAATAATGAGTGTTAAGTTCATTCGTATAAGACAGTGTTACTAGTAATCAATTAGCATCCTTTTAGGGGATTATTCTTGTCATGATTTTTAATCGTTGCATCAAATTTTGATCTTGTTTTTAAATATATATGTCGAATGATATTTTCTAGTATATGTAAGGTTAACATATTTCTGGCTTGTGATTGGCCGATTTAACAACCAGCCTGCATTTTAACCAATAAGAACTGCTTCCGGCGTAGTTTTAAACCAGCCAATCAGGAAACGAGAAAACAAACTAAAGAGATGTAAAAATATTAATATTTAGGTGAGAGCAATCTAGATTTGCGCCTCGAAGCGAAAACACATATTCTTAGTCAATTCAAGTTGTGATAATTATTTAAGAAACTAATGTAAAATAGTTTATGGTGACCAAATACACATCATAATGGACTTATTAGTTTGATTTACCACATTCTGTACATCAAAACTATCAACTTTTGTTCTGCTACTTTTTTCAACACTAAAAAAACAGCTGTTCCATACATTTTGTCGACGGTGAACGATATTTTTCTATGGAAAAGCATTGTTTTTGAGATTTGATATAAGTCGTTGAACAAAAGTTGTTAGTTTTGATGTACACTAAGCCCCTAAAAGGATGCTAATTGATTACTAGTAACCATGTATCGCCAGGTAGCTAATCGGGTAGCTAGGCCTGGTGTCAAAACTGTTAAGCCACCCGAAGACCTATGACATGGCTAAACGGTTGAAGCAACCAGGACCTCACACATTCGAGCCACGGCAGCGCCCAGTTGTAAATACCACCCGTGGTCACCCATCTACAAAGACTCAGTCAACCCCAAAGACTGACTGTGCTGAACGTTGCTTGACTTCGGTAATCGCTGAGAAACGCCTAATTAAACTAAGCTGTAAGGGTGTTAGGTAATAGATTCATAATGTATTATTCTACCAGGTGCTAGAAGTCAATTAATCGACGTACTCTATAATTCCCAGGTCGAGCAGCAGGCGGGTTGGAAGCGCGCCACTATTACTGCTGGACACCGGAAGTGATTTAGAGAGCCACCGGTATTGGCGCCCAACGTGGGCTAGCTTAGTTATTGTAAGATGCTGGATGGCTTATATTTTAGTCATAATATTTTATGTCTGTACAGTTCTAAAAAGTAAGTAATTTTTAAAAGTAAGTAAAGTAAGTAATTTTTTACCTACAGAAATAAACTTATTTTAAATTTTAAACCACGGACGTACTTTTACTTACTGTTCTTATTGATGTATACAGGGTTACAGGGTAAGTCGACCTATTCGCGTTAAGCGTGTGTAGTTTACTACGTTTCTGACTGATTTGACTATGAAACACCATATCCTAAATCTCACAGTTTTCAAGATATTTGAATACAAATACTTTTTATAAAAGGTTAATTTTACTGACAATATTGGGTAGTGAAATCATAAAACACAATTTTATTTGATTTTTACATGTAAAAATCAAATCAAAATAATAATACGACTTACACGGTAAATCAGATAAAAATAATAATACCACTTACACGTTTCAAAATATTTGAGCTGATAGCCGAAAATTGGGAATTTTATAAATACTAATTTCAAATATCTGTTTTTTTTTTTTAATTTCACCCTTAACGGAGATAGGTCGACTTACCCTGTAACTCTGTATAAATGTAATTTGCAGTTCTGAATAACCCTGTAGTTAATCCAGAACTGGTGTACTGAACTGATAGGAGGTGATTTGGACAATCATTATAAATAACTTTTACCATAGGGGCAAACCTGAAATTCGAAAAAAATGACCTGTTTCACAAATTTTGTCGGTTCCGAGTTGCAATTTTGTATGGAACAGATATTTTTTCTCGAATGCCGGGTTGTCCCATAGTAAAAATTGCTCGTAATGATGGTCACCCTCTTTCGGCTTAATCCAGGGTAAAAAGATAACTTTGTATATCCTAACTCAGACATAAAAAAAACAAATATACTTAAGCATATAAAAATAATTTTCTTTTAGACTAGTTAGTGAAGTTGAATCAGCACGAAACCAAACGCCATACCAAAAATAAGTACCGCCCCTGATTGGGCGCCACTTTTAATGATCTCAATTCAAAGAGCTAGATTAATTAAATTAATAATTTTCCATAATGATCTTCTGCGATGTAATGACGCCATTGTTTAGGGAAACATCGCAGGGTGACTTTCCTTTAAAATGTTTTTTTCTCGCTTTCCCCAAGTGTTTCTAATTAAAATGAATTGCGTTCGTTGAACTTAATTGTAACATGGAGAAAACGCCTTAGTTAAATTGCTGAATAGATGGAGACGCCGTGGACCATTATTAGTTTGTCGCGCAATTTGTTATATTTTGTTAATTTTTGTCACGTAAATTAAATAATGCAAATGAAAATTTTATTTTTCTAATATGTTAAGCTCTCTTTTTTTTGAGGACAACATTTTCTGTAAAGTTTGATTTAAAAACACTTAGTCTTTTGTAGCCTCAGATTGTATGAGATACATACTAGATGCCATAAAAAACTATAAATTATAAATGACTTTATTAATTAAAAAGTGTATTCAGAAACTTCAAATGGGCTGATACAAATGACTACAGATATGGATCATTAAAAATAATGATAGATTAAATAAGCTAGATCAGGAAAATTTACTGAGGAAATTTAATTATAAAAGCGATATATTTGATTAACTCTTGTACTTATTTATACCTACTATGTATTTTGTGTGCCTATTTATTTACTTTCTACGTCAAACTATTACAAAGTCCATACAGAAACACGACTTAAATTCTATATAAAATAAACAAATAGTGTATTATGTATTTCAATCTAACCTCTTAAACATACAAATTAGGTTTCCATCACAATTTAATTTATTAATTGAATCCACCCGATTGTACAAAACGCATCTAAAATGCAGCGTTCTGACCGAAGCTTTTCATTCTGAATACAAATGGCGCATTCCGTTTACGCGGTAATTATTTACTAATCTAATCTAATACGGACATAATTTGGTGGCGGACCATGGATGTAAGAAAGTAATCCAGATATATACATAGACATGAAAAAAGGCACTTATTGAAATTTATAAAATTACCTGAGTAGAAACATAGGTACTTATTAGTATTAACAAAGTCTTGTATAATTGCACCCCAAACTAGGCAAAGCCTGAATTTTGGTGACCCAAACCGATAAGGTGGCAAGAATAATTTAACACGACTACGTGGATAAAGTAATACGAGTAGGTATAGATTCATTATAATTGTACAGTATATTGAACTGAATTATTAAAAAGGTATGTGACTCAAGCCATTTTTTAGGGTTTCGTACCTAAAGGATAAAATCGGGACTCTATTAATAAGACTCCGCTATCCGTCAGTCTGTATGTCACCAGGCTGTATTTAATGAATCGCGACAGCTTATAATATGACAAAACAAGTACAAAAATGCAAAAAAAAATCTCATGGCATGCTTTTCTTCTTATTCCCTATACAAAATACCCTTTTTAGGGTTCCGTACCTCAAACGGAAAAATGGAACCCTAATAGAATCACTTTGTTGTCCGTCTGTCCGTCTGTGTGTATGTCAAGACTCTTTATCTCGGGAATGCGTAAAGGTATCGATTTGAAATTTAAATTGTATACGTATATCTACTCTTGCAGTTGCATAAAAGAAAAACTTCTCAGTTATCGTTTAAAAAAGTTAGAACAACTTACCCAATTTTGTGTTTTTTTTTGGATTTGTACGGAACCCTCGATGTGCGAGCCTGACTCGCACTTGTCCGGTTTTTTTGCGTTAGGGTCGTTCCAGTAGTCTCAGAGCAATCTTATTTTTCCTATCCAATAGTAATTAGATAATCAAAATAAAAATTAAAAGGTGCTGTTCTTTACAGTTGGTGAATCTCCCTAAAATGGAAGATAGTTTCAAGGTATAATATACCAATTGACTTTATATTCTATCTTTAATACATCCATGTGTCCTCATGACGTAAGGTAACGCGCGTGGTGTCCAAAATAGCAGCGCAACGTAGAACGCTAATCTTGCAGTTTATGTCACCATAAAAGCGTGTTCGTAATTAAAATTTTAAATGACGGAAAGCATTTGTGAAAATAAATTGTACGTAAGCGATGAATAAAATATGTCATAATAAATATTTGTGAGCTTTCACAAATATTATTACTTTATCACTTTTTATTACGAATATAATCTGATTTTTGGAAATGAAAGCTTGTATACTTATATTGAGCGCCACATAATTGCGACAGATGGGAAGTTATGCGCAGAGCTCTGCGCAAAATCCGGAATATAGGCATTCGCGGGAGCTAGATAAACTCCCTACGTACTACCACACGCGGGGTCGGTATTGTGAACACATGCGCAATAATTAGCCAATCACGGCGAAGTGTCATCTGCGGCTAACATCACATCTGTCGATTTGTGTGGCGCTCAGTGTACATCATGTGTTATATATATTTAATGAAAATTACTATATAATAATAAGATGTTGTGTTGCATATTTTTCTATGCCAAAATATATACGTACCAACGATTTTATAGTCCACGTAAACAGTAGTAGGTACCTATTGACTACACTACTACTACTACAGCACTATTTAGTAAAATAAAAATTGAGCTATATTTACTAAGAAATCATTTTTTCCGTACATTTTTCTAACACCACTTTTCACACCAGTTTCTAGGCCACCTGAAGGCCTCTGACATGGCTAAACGGTTAAAAAAACCGGGACTTACAATTTAACGTGTCATCCGAGCTACAGTAGCGCTCAGTTGTAAATGCCACCCGCGGTCACCCATCCAAATACGGACCGTGCGGAACGTTGCTAAGAAACACCTATTCAAACATTATGCCTAGCTATTTCTTCACTTAATTAGCAAATCATCTAATAGGGAGTGATCTCATCTCAAGGCAAGTAGTCAAAGCGGCTACCTTCCAGATAAATGGCGCGACATAAAATTCTTATGAAAAAGTATCGCAAAAAATCGAATTATCCGCCTTCCGTAGTTATGTTGGCTCCGTTTTGTTAGCACAATTGTATCAATATTGGACCAAGTAACTCGATTTCCGGGAGAGCACGCTGTCAAGTACTAACTGACATATATTTACACGCTATTTTTTGAAAATTGGGGATATCCTTTTAATTTATTGATGAGTTAGTTTTATTTTGAAGTTAGCTTCATCTTTACACTTTTCGAACTTTTAACTTCATTAATCAAGTTAATTTGCCTCTTTGCTATATGAAAAATCTACAAACAAAGCAATAACTACTTTTTTGGATTCAAATTATTACTCGGGACCATATTATTGTTATGGTACGATAACATATTTTTAAATAATCTAAAAGGCACATCGACATGATATTTGATGTGATAATAAAAAAAACCTTACAAACTTTAATTCGCATGTGCGGAACTGCACTCAAACAAAAAAATACAGCATTATACAAATCTGTTTCTCAAATCAATTAACCTAGTAATTTTTTGAGGCTTCTATAACTGAGAGAAAACGTCAAAGAATTTATAAAATAAGTTTTTTTTTATTTGTGCTCAAGTATAAGTTAACCCACACTGACCAATTTGCAAAATTTTTACTCAATTTTCAAGGTGTCGCATGCATTTCATTCTACTCCTCTATTACCTTGGTAACATGGTCCATAATAATGATGCAGCACTAACCCAAGCCCCTGCAGCGAGCGTTTAACAAATTACCCCTACTTTTAGTTGGACGCTGCAAAAACTACGGGCTGATGAAATTTGGAGCGCAGCCATTAATTAAATAATGGTAACTACACACGGGTTTTGCGGCTAAACCCCTATGTGAGTTACGTGCTTTACTGCGGTGAAAATAGGCAGAGCTACCTAATGAGTGAGTTGCAAGATGTTATTTATATCTAAAGAACACAAAAATTCAATCTCTTATGAGTAAAAATATTTCGGTCTTTCAAACCATATATCTATTCACCAACCTGGATTTTGTACCTGTTTTTTGTACCAAATTGATACTGCATCCAATAAATTAGTACTGAAAGCCTTAGCCTCCAAATTCAGAAATGAAACAAGGATTTAATCAATATTTTTCCACTTTAGCGCATTTCACAGTATCAATGTCACACGCACAAATTCTAATCGCCATTTTTTTGTCGGTGAAGAATATCTTTCCGTGTTGCCAGTTGCATTTCAAAATACCTATTTCTATACCGGACAGAAACTCGTCACATGTCAGGTTACCAATAATATTTTGGGTTTAATACGAAAATTTTAACAATATTTAGAAATAAATGTATTCTTTATGAATTTTGTCTGTAATCTTACATTACTATACCTAACCTAGACCAGTGAAAAGCGTCAACTTATACTTTCTTCCATAGGAACGATCACTTTATCACTTCTTGTATTTGGCAACGAAAATGTCATTGTATTATTTGATTTTGAGTTATTCTACATGCAATAGCTAGTTAAGTTATTAGAGTACCTAAAGCTTCAAGAGAATTACTTATTTGAAAACAGGCTTAAATATTGTTACTTTCTAAATTTGGAAGTAGACATTCTGCTCTACACTTGTAAATCCGTAGTTGAAAATATTATTGAACGATATAAAATATCACTAAAAGTTATTTTACATACAACAAAAACAAACACGAAAGACAAACTAAATTGTACTGTAAAAAGTAAACCTTCATAAAAATGTTGTCTAGCCATTGACACACGAGATGAATAAATGAACTGTATTTTTCAATATACTGAACAAAGAATTAGTACTCAATAAGCTTTCTATTCAAGTGTAAGTCAATCAGTCCAACCTCAGGTTCAGGTATCAAAACGACCAGGCCGTAGGCACATTTTCGAAGTCCGATTGAAAGCCTGGGCGTTTCCAACAAATCACTGAAAGCATAACCCCCTTTTAGGGTGTTAGTACACTCAATCGTCGATGTATCCTAATCGTCAGGAACATTTGACAAGGAAAACATGATTGCAAACATGCATAAATACATACTTCTTGTTTCATGGATAATCGATAGCAAATATAGAAATAATGTGAAATGAAGAATGAAGATTGTATCTGGAATCACTAGTATCAAACATTGCAAAATTTAAACACGTATACAGCCGTAAAAACTTTTTTACTATGGAAATTAACGTGGTTTTCACACATTTGATACTAAATATAACGGGAATGAACTTCTACACGTGAGTTCATTGCGAGACGGCTCCGCGTGCTAGCACTCGCCACCTTGAGAAAGGTCGCCGAATGTAATCGAAACTATAGTCGTTACGACTATCCCGACACATGAGTTCATTCCCGTTGTATATAATATATAATCCGTAAAAACTTGATATTCATTTATAAAATTCACTTATTTTTTGGTTTACATAAATAAAAATCATAAATAAATAAAATAATACAGACGAATTAGATTATCACATGAATGATCTAGCTATGTAAAGGTACGTGCTCGGATTACAGACAGATTAAAAAATAAAATGTTCCAATTAAAAAGTCTCTCACACTAATTTTTACTCGCACACTGCACTAGTGAACACTATATTGCCCTGGTATGAAAAGGTATCAAAAAGATTCTCAATTCCAATTCCGACTCGTATCGAATTATAAAACGCCACACGCTTTTAAAATAAAAAGTCATTGTCGCCCAACTAGAATTCCGATCAGACCAGTGTCATAACGCCCTTAGCACACCCGCTTTACCCCCAGTGCGATCCCAGGTCTCCCCTCCCTCCTCCTCTCATTTGCCACAGAATCGCGTCACGTACGTAAAAGCCGTCACGTAATTACAAAAACGGATTTAGATTTTGTTTTATGTGCGAGTGTGTGCTATGATGATGTTGAGATTTTGTTTGTTTTCTACTCAAGTTTTAACAGCACGGGAATTAGTTTTTTGGATGTTTGAATTGACAACTTTGGGGAAAGACAAGTTTGTTTTGACATCATAATGAACATTTTCTGATGTGTTAGCTTAGGTAGATAATTTAATGCAGTTTTCTATGATTCAATGATGAAGTATTGCACTGGAATAATATTTGAAAAAGAATCGGACTACGAAGTACTGAAAATCTCGAAATTTCTTTTAAAACTACATTACATAATTGGGCAAAGCCAAAATTTTATTACACTTTTACCTTTTTATTTACGTCTAATGCTATTAAATAAATGTATGAGTAAGAATGGCGGATTTTTGTTACCAATTGTAAGAAGTGATGTATTTACTAGCTATGTAAATAGCAATTTTAAACGTATTACATTTATTTTGTCAATAAAAGTTAAAAGACAAAGTAACAAAAGAAAAAGTTCATACAAAAAATAATGTCCATTTTTGCTGCCCGAATATGTCGAGTCTCCCTGTGAAGTTACCAACGCATTTAAACTAAAGTTTCTAATTCAAATCTTGGTGTGATGTTACTGGAATGTGGATTTTATTACAAACGCTGTAAGATTCAAATTAAATGAGCATTTTATTAGGTTTTATTCTGATGTCTCAAATTCTTTCACTTTTGCGTTACCCTATTTATGTTACTGATTTTTCATACAATTTCTAAACGTAATATAGTAGTAATTATTTTTTTCACAATAGCAACACTTATAGCAGCTGTCACTGTCAAAATTCTAGCCGTTAACCCATTTGTTTTGTTTGTTATGAACAAGTGAATTGGCGGCGTGTTTTCGTGATAAAAAAAAACAGTAAACTGATACCTGTGGTTTACAAGGTAGGTTTAAGTTATTTTACTAGTTGTTACTGTAAAAATAACGTTTGAGTACATAAGATTTGTGCGAACATAGCCGCAGCTAACAACTCTTACCCGTTTTCATATAAATTGTGGTGATGCTGTAGGCAGAAGCTTTTTGTGTTACTTTTATGATACTTTTGCGTTACTTTTATGTTACTTTTATGTTACCCCTCTTAAAAGTTTATGTTACGTAACGTAAAAGCATTATAAAGCTAGGAGCATACAGTTAAACTAGCAGAACATCAGATGAGAACAATATTTGTAGCATTCCGCGAGAAAAGGGACCAGTTAAGTATGATTGTAGTTTTAATTTTTTGTGAGTGTGTCAAAATTATATCACATTATGAGATTTTTACATATTATATTTGAGCTTTAGTGTATCTGCAATTTAACTAGATTAGCATCTTTATATGACCAATAGTACGTGTCAAAAACGCTGTTTAAGTTTAGCAAAAAGGGACCGAGTTGTATGTTGATGCCCGCGGCTTCACCCGTGTGGGTAACACAGTATGGTGGAACAATATTCTTCCGGGATAAAATGTATCTTATAAAGTTCTCCTTACCACATGTTATCAAAATTGGTTGTGTCTTAGCCGTGGTAATCACAATATTTTATTATTTTATTAATTATTATTCAATGCTTTTTCACATATTTATTGCAGATGCCATTAACACCAGCCGAAAAACAAAAAAGTACAGAGAGAAATTAAAACTTGAAAATCCAGAAAAGTATGAAGAAATGAAAAGAAAAAAGAGTTTATTTGATTAAACCTCTGAATGAAACATTTTACTTTGTTTTATTTTAACTAACAAGACTGTCATACATAACTGGTGTCTGGCAGACAAGTAACTAAAACTAAATTAATTTGATGGGCTAAAAAATCTAGCTATTACTTTAGTCCTGCGAACATTTTGATTCTGTTAAATTAGTTTTAGTATGTTTGTGTAATCTTTTATCTTTAATCATTAATTGTGCATGCAGCTTTATAACACTTATACGTTACTATTACGTTACGGTAACATAAAAAGATTAACGTTACTTTTGTGTTACTTTTATGTTATTAGGTGATAAAATTTTGGCTTCACCCAATTACATACTTAATGAAATTATTAAAAAACGATAAAGATCGCTGAAATGAACATCTTGAATAAATCTGCTATCAGGTACATCTATATCTCACCAACTAACTGTCTTCTGTACTATATCGTACCAGCCTTTTTAATAGTCCACTGCAGGACGTCGGCCTACCCATGAAGGATGATTGGGCCATATCTACCATGCTGGCCCAGTGCAGGTTGGTGGATTCACATACGCCATTGAATTTATTCCATGGACGTATGCAGGTTGCCTCACGATGTTTTCCTTCACCGAAAAGCCCGTGGTGTGAAATTCCGTACATAAATTCCAAGGAATTCATTGGTACGGGACCGGGATTTGAACCCACGACCTCACGATTGTAAGGCGGGTGTCATTACCACTAGACCACTACGGTTTCACTGGCTTCTGGCTTAGCGCAAAAAATCTGTACTACTCAACTTACGATGGAAGGTATATGCAAACTAATAGGTATTTGAAGCGCTGTAATACTTAAACCTGTAGATTTTTGCTGTGAAATAATGTAGAACAATAAAAACGCTACAAAATACCCCTCGCTTCATTTCCTTACAAATTCCGTCCTAATAAATTATAATTGCTATTCCCTATTTTAATTGATTACCAAAAATTAGTACAAAACAAAATCCTTATAATACCCGGTACCGGTAAATTTGAATACATTTTAAGAGAAGGATTAAACAGTAATCAGGCGTGGGACCGCTGGTACTCCGAGGCATCCCGAAACTTTGAGTGATTGTTTTGTAATCGGTACCACTAGTGATTAGGGTGCTTTGTATGCTGTCGGTAATTAAGTTGGAAAATAGGTGAAGTTAATATGTAGGCTTTGACGAACTCTGTTTTTTTACCTACCTTTATTAACAACAAAATACAACAAAACTGAATATCCTACTAATATTATAAACGTGAAAGTTTGTGAGGAATGGATGGATGTATGGTTTTGTTACTCTTTCACACAAAAACTACTGAACGGATTGAAATGAAACTTTGCAATAATATAGCTTAAATATCAGAACAACACATAGGCAATAAATTATAATGATATATTGCGTATGCGGGCGAAGCCGCGGGTAAAAACTAGTTTACTATAAATGTAACGTATAACGTTGAGATTGTAGTTGAAGATATGTATTAATATAATATGTTATTAATTGGTCATAGTCTTTCTATAAAAAATCTATTGCAAATTAACAACATTGTCTTGACAAAAATTTAAATAAACCTTGGCAATGACGCAGTAATTTTAGTAATATTTTATGTATGTAGTTTTAGCTTAAGTCAGTAGTATTGCATTTTCTTGTAGTTAGTTAAAAAAAGCAATTGTCATAACGTAAAAAATAATACTAAAAGAAAAACTGCAAAACTCCGACGCTCTTAAAAAAACAAGTAAAATTAATTATTTTTCACAAAAGTGGCAAACCCAATTTCGATTATGTACAAAATTCGAATATTTCGCTCGAAATTATGCATATTTTTTACATCATAGTTAATTGTTCCAAAACAATTATTAAACAATTAAGATTTCGATAAAAATTAAATGGAACCACATCGGGATTACTCCCTTTCGAATTACAAAAAAATTGTGATTCAGTTCACAATTGGCAAAAATATCGATGAGCATACACAAAAAAAACATACAGACGAAAATAGAACTTCCTTCTTTTTGAAGTCTGTTAAAAAGAGAAAAAAAAACACACACAAATTCTGTAGTTTATAAGTACACACACAAATGTCACGAACTTCCCTTTTAAACAAAGCCACATGAACTTTTAATCACCTTTTCCTCATAAAAAAACATCACATTACCTATCAATTTCATTACGATCAGAATATGGGCCCAACCTCAGGGGCACGGTTTCAGGCGAGCTATTTCCAACTCTACTCCCATTACAATATGGTATAATTTCGATTGTTCTTGCTTTCGGTTATAGTTATAAAATGGTATATTGAAATAGGGGATCATTGGAACGGTCGTAAGCAATTCCTAAATTGGATTTTGTTAGGGTAGAGCACTGGAAGTAGGCTAAATGTAATGTTTCATTAAAAGTTCGAAAGCTCTCACTGACAGTACTTTTGCTTCGTTACATTTGGAAGTTTATGTCATAATATGTTTGAGAAGTATTCATTATTAATATTTGTTGGTTACTTTTAATTTGATTTTATTGCTAGTATGCAAAGGTTATTAATGTTATCCTACTAGTACTAATATTATAAACGCGAAAGTTTGTGAGGATGGATGGATGTTTGTTACTCTTTCACGCAAAAACTACGAGACGGATTGAGATTAAAATTTGCAGTAATATAGCTTATATATCTGAATAACACATAGGCTATAAATTATAATGATATTGCGTAATTTTTTCATAATATAACAATAAGTGTTAAGTAAGATCTGAGAACTCTGAGAAGCTATTCTAGAGTGCGCTTCAAGAATAGTCAAAAAAAAAAACTGTGGCATCGAACCACCGTCAAATCGTTTTTTGTTTTATTTTTTGGACTTTCCACCTCCTTTATTAAGGGTGGTAAGGTCGGGCCTCGGGTTTTAAAGACGGAACGTGACATAGTTTACTTTTAATCCCATAGGAACCTTTTATTTTTCTGGGACAAAAAGTAGCCTATGTTTGACTCCGATATTTAATCTATCTCCACGCTTAAAATCAAGTCAATCCATTGATTTGTTGCTGCGTGAAAGTGTAACAAACTTCCATATGTATGGATCCGTATCCATATGGCAAAATTTCACCTATATAATATTTTGTGCACTAGATGTTTTTAATCCAAGGAATTCACACTTATTAGATTGGGGACCAAAAGTCACTTTTTTCTTTGTTTTGAAATTACACGTAAATAAAACTTATAGCTGGCTTTAGTAAGTACAATTATTTTATAATTTAACTAGTTTTTACCCGCCCTTCTTACTTCGCCCGCATTATATTTTGATTTTTGACGCAATATCATTATAATTTATAGCCTATGTGTTATTCTGATATACACATATAAGCTATAATATTGCAAAGTTTCATCTCAATCTGTTTAGTAGTCTTTGCGAGAAAAAGAGTAACAAATATAATCCATACTCACAAACTTTCGCGTTTTTAATATTAGTAGGATATTTATAAGCCTTAATATCCTTGTTGAGTGAAAACATTTTTTCCTTGAGATAACTGATTTTATAAAACAGATTTTAAAATACAAAGTAGGTAAATATAAGCCTAGTTCTGAAATCTGAAGTATAATTGAATTGAACTTCACCAACCTCCTATTTTTTTGGATAAATGAAGTTATAATCAAGTTACATGGGCCAGTTAATCTACACTGCATTAGGTAATTACACTAGCCTAAGTAAAGTCACATCTGGCTTAGACTTGGCCCTAATAAGGGTGGTCATACACAGGGAGAATAGATCCAACGCATGACTACATTGACATGTTTTATTATTTTTGTTTAATCATTAAGACAAGTAACAATACAGACTTGACTATTTTTTAAAATCAAATCTTTACACCTCTTTTCACAACCTCAAAATCAATTTGGCTCATGATCTCTTTTTTTTAATTTAGCCAGTGCAGGTTGCGTCATATATTAGGTACAATAATTAAGACAACGCAACTGTATTAAAATAAAAACTGTGGGAGCTATCACGCAAATAGATACATTTAGGTTTATTTATTTGTTTATAGGCGAGCAGTGTATCCTGATGTGCCTATATCAAGCAGAATCAAATAAAATTAGTATTTATCTGTTAAAGGTTTTTTCCTTTTTTATCCAAAGGTCCAGTCTATTCTTAAATGTGTTTATAGTTTTTGCTGAGACTACATCCTCAGGCAACTATTCCAATTGTAGACAACTCTATTGCAGAGGTTGTAATATGTTGGTTTGTGATGGTGTAGGCTGTAAGAGGAATTTATGGCGTCTGCTATCGCGTATATTTTCCTTCAAGGTGTACATGTCGTTAATATCCGGAAGATTATAGAAGCCATTGTCATAGTTAGTTTACAGTTAGGTAGATACTAATTATTTCTATGTGGTGTGAGCTGCACCAAAGAGTTACTGTCAAATATCATTAAGATTTGATCATTGGAATTGTTGCAAATAATTCTAGAGCTGTTTTTCGTACAACTAGTAAGCTTTAGCTCAATGTTTGAACATATTTTAATGCTCACATGTCATGTTACATGCATTCACTGATGTTATGCTCTGATCTGTAACATTTCACGTATTTCGTGAAAACTCTCAGTGGACGTACACCCTAATACCTGCAGGTACCAATACCTAGGCTATTTCAGACCGGCTAGCTATTCGCTAAAAGGTTTTCTGTAATGAACATAATGAGTTTTTTTCCTTTAATCCGATTTAAGATCGTAATGAGTCCAATTATACTGATTACGGAGCTGCGGGCCTAATGTCACCTTGATGGACTCCATCTTTTATTTATATAGGAAGGTAAGGTCAAGGGGAAGTGCCTGATAAGTGAAGATTGGATGAGAGGTGAATTATAATTATTCTTGGGGCTTGGGAAAGGTTTTATGATGTGCGGTGGAAGTGATTTTTGGTGTGGAGATGTCAGTTATTGATCATCGCTAAAAAAGAGAACGTCAAGTTCATGTGAAATTTATTTGGCTGTGCAATTATTTATTTATTACATACTTCTGAAAATAATATATGATACGGTTTTTTCCTGTAAGGTAGTAGGTAAAATCGAAATATTTCATTAATATCATAAAACAGTAACTTTTTTTTAGGTATACTACGGTTTCTATGTGATTGATTCTTTTGTGCTAAATTTATTTACATTTCTTTTTTAATTTGAATTTCTAGGTATAAAAATACTCATAAAATTTCGATTTAAATCAATTGTTAAATATGTGCATACGTTATATCATTTCAAAGAGGAGAGATAAGACACAGAAGCAGTGTCATTACTACGAAAATGTAAAAAACTGGGTATACTTGTCAACATTATGAAGTCAACTATAGAATAATTATTGCTGGACATAAGTAAATATCATATATTTATTATAAGGCCTGTTAGAATCGACTTCTATCCAGTATATACATAGATAGCTAGAAGGGAAAAGTTCAAGTAACTTGCTCAAAGTAACTTCTTCGCGTCTACCATCCAACTAAACTCAACAAAACCCGTCTTTTAATTTAGTTAAGACTCCATAAACAACATCTCAAGATAAAGCTCTAATCAAACAGAACATTGGCAACACGCGCGGTCGCGTGCCGCCGCGTAACCGACGGTATAACAAGACACTGTCACGCAAGGTGTTTGTATCGCTTAATAATGCAGGAGAAAACAGTAGCCGTTTTCAAAATTAGATAAACTATACTAAACGTAACAAACTTTTATACTAAAATCTCCTGACGTAACTATTTATTTAATAAATCTACATCGCTGCCTTCTGAAATCACGATTCTAGTCAGTTGTACCTCGCCGCTATTCAAAACTTCAAATTCTAGGGGAAGTAGTCCCAGCGCGTAGCCTTTGAATTTACGAAAAGAAACTTACTATCCTCCACAATTGCATGGGGAGGGTCCCCAGCGCATTTATGACTTCTACTGAAATCTACCGATTTTTCAGAGTACTAAAAAACTACTGCACTACCAAATTAACATCGAAAATCTACTTCAGCAGGCAATCTTCTGCAAACGATCACACTGAGCCGAGCTTTATTTTCTTGATGAGAGTATAAATAAACGTATAATAATTTGATGCTGTAAACAAAATTGTCTATTAATTTAGCCAAGACTCGAAAAACAATATCTCAAGACAAAGGTATAATCTTACCACATAAAGTATTACTTCTTTAATGATAAAAAAGATGTTAAATGTTTACCCTTTTTTAATTACTAATTTTTGGGACATTGATCTTGCTCTTTACTTTTAATCTCTACTCTCTTGACTCTACTCATGAATTGTGTGACATTTTCTAAAACACGCAAATCTTTCAACGTCTTTTATACCATTAACAGAATCCGAGTTTTTGTCCAATCTTAACAATACGACAGTATGTGTAAATTATTCAATCTCAAAAACTTTCAGGCTAAATTCACGTGCTGCTTCCCCAGTACACAACTGCTTGTTGTGTACGATTTTGAAGTCAACGAGCCACTGCTACAAATAAATACTTTTAGTTAAAAAAATTATTGTCTGTTCTGAACATGTGCCGCATGCACAAAGACCTGTGAGCGAAAACCTGTACAAAGTGGATACCCAACAGCAAGAGACACCTCGGCAGGCTCAAAAAATGGAAAGACGAGCTTGTTACTCACTGCAGTGGATGGACACCAAAGGACAGAGAAAAATGTAAAGAGAGAAGGAAGGCCTTTGCCTTGCAGAGAGACGATAACGGCTTAAATAATAATAACTCTACATTTTAAACGTAGCGTTACAGAGCGTTTTAATATTTTATGTCATAGAAATGTATAATAGTACGACTATAATTAAGATTGCATTCGGCAATCTTTCTCAAGTTGAGTGCTAGCACGCCGTCTCGCAATGCACTGACAGGGCATTGCAAACCCAAGCTTGTGAAAACCACGTTAGTTTCCACACTGTACTGTACTGTACCAGCCTTATTTTAACTTTCCACTGCAGGGCGTAGCCTACCCACGAAGGGTGATTGGGCCATATTCATCACGCTGGCTCAGGGCTGGTTGGTTAGTTTCCATAGTAAAATAGCTTTCAGAGCAAGCTCACGTACTGCTTCCCCAGTATACAACCGCCTGTTGTGTTAAGGTCTTGAAGTCTAATTGTGCGTGAATTATGCCGATTGTAAATAACTGTGATTAAGCACCGGCGATGCGATTAGGGCAACAAGCCTACGGTTTCATTAGCTTTGATAGGCGGCTAAAGAGCCAGTTCGGGAGCTTTATGGACTCTGGAGCTAGTATTTTATGGCTTAGGTTTTTATGGGCCGAAATTGGTTGTTGTTTAGCTTCGTTTCATATTTAATTTTGGCAGTAAAAGCTGTTTGATGTGTTTTGGCAAGTCAATTAAAAGTGACTTGATTTTATTTCGCAATAATTCATAACACAAATATCAATCCTTTAAGATTGAATCCGCAAAAGGTGCTATGGAATAGCAAAACTATTCAACGTCGCAACTATGATATTCACTTTGTTTAAATTTCAGTTCACAAACAGTACAACTTAAACTTAGATTAACTTGCGCATTACTAAAATTTAGATTTAATTCTGAAAAACCATTGTTAAAACCAAACTAAACTCTTTGATGACGTGAATATTTACAAGTCTAAATTGATGTCATACTCAAATATTGCATAGGCTGAATCAAATTTCTTGACGGCTGTGAAGTTAGCTACAAGTCCTCTATCTTGCATCCATAATATATTTTTACTGTGATATTACTAAAGTATGATTCGCTTTATAATTTACCTACCTACCTTAATATATACAAAGAGCTAAAAATTTCGGACACACAATTACTATACAAGATTTAAGGACAAACTATGCTTGCCCTCGACGAAATTAACTAAAACTCAAAAGCATGGCGTATATAATAAGATTTTTATATACAACAAACTACCAAAATCTATTACTGACCAACTTTATCCTGATTTGAAAAGAAAAAAATTTTTTTTTGAAAAATAATGTGTTTTATAAATTGGGCGAGTTTTTAGCGATGAAAATAAATGATAATTCTTTTGATGACTAATACAATAATACTTGACATTGATTCGATAATTCCATAATTGCATGCAACTCTATATATTTAGTAAGGTTCCACTACAAAACAATTTTTATCACTAATATGTAATTTAATTTTATGACTTCCTCTGACGTATTGCTGATGTATAGTTTGACCTTTTGTTATTATCTTATTTACTATTGAATATTATTGTTTATGATTGAGAAATTTTAAATTATATAGTTACTATATTTTAATATTGACTGCCTCGGTGGCTCAGTGGTTAGTGACCCTAACTTCTGGATCAAAGAGACGTGGGTTCGATCCCCACCTAGGGCAAATATGTATGTGATGAACATAAATGTTTGCTCTATGTCTGGGTGTTATTTAGTTACTATCTATATAAGTATGTATATAAAATAAGTATATGCAGTATATCAGTCTCTGGCAGCCATATCACAAGTTTTGCTTAGTTTGGAGTCAGAGGCCGTGTAAAATGTACCAAAATATTTATATTTTACTATGGAAATTTACGTGGTTTTCACACATTTTATACTATATATAACCGGACTAAACTCACGTGTAGGGATAGTCGTAACGACTATAGGCATTCGCCGAATGCGACCTTTCGGTCGCATTCGCCGACCTTTCTCAAGTTGGCGAGTGCTAGCGTTATATTATTATTTATTATTAATTTTGTAAACTGACTTGCCTTGTATGACTGACATGTTATAAATGGCCAAAAAATGATCTGAATCTGAATCTAAATCGATCCGTTGGTACTCTCGATTTGTATTTTGCCATCACCAATTTCTAACAATTGTTTTGATAACTCATGGGCAGCTGGATCATTTTGTGGGTGAATACGCATATTAATGTTCAGTGTCAATTTTTGTACATATCAACGATTTCGATTTGTATTTTTTTTTTTTTTTTTTTTTATTTCGAATAGGTTTGCGTTTGACTACACACTGCCTGATGTTAAGCAGATGTGCGGTCTAGGGTGTAGCACGCTTACCTAGAAGATACCTATTTACTCGGGATTTGAAGACACTCACGTTGTACTTTAACGGAAAGACAGACCCAGGCAAAGCATTCCACATTCCGGCTGTTCGTATGAGGAATGAGGATTCGAAACGCTTGGTTCTAACGCGCGGAATGTCCACCATAAAAGGGTGGCGCTTTGGTCGCGTCTATCTAGCCGTACGATAGAAGAAAGGGGCAGGGGGGACCAGATTGTGCAACTCCTGGGCGCACTCTCCGAAGTGTATCCGGTAAAAGACCGACAAACACGCTACCTTGCGACGATGCTCAAGACTTTGCAGCTGCGTCTTAGTCAAGGTGTCGTTGTCAATCAGCCTCCTGGCTCGCCTCTCAATCGACTCCAGAGCCTCCAGTTGATATTTGGCAGAGCCATCCCAAAGGTGAGAGCAGTATTCCATGCAAGACCTGACTTGTGCTTTATAAAGACTAAGCAGTTGCTCAGGTGTGAAATACCGTCTCACCTTAGAGAGAACACCAAGTTTTTTGGAGGCTAATTGGGCTTTGGACTCTATGTAAGAGCCAAAGTTAAGAGAAGATGAGAGTGAAACGCCTAATAGTTCCAAGCTGTCAGTTACCGGAACGGAGACACCACGGAAAGCGGGAGACAATTGAAAGGGTCTCTTTTTGGCCGAAAACAGACAGCCCTGAGTCTTTGTGGCATTAAACTTGACCAGGTTAGCATCACCCCAGTCAGATACCGCCTGCAGACTCAAGTTGAGCCGTTCAACCATAGCCTCTCTGTATAACTCGATCTGTGGCCCGCTGGTTCTTGCATCGGATGTGTAGCTCTCCACGACTGTACTGTCATCTGCGTACCCAAAGATCCCGGGCTTAAGCAGATCGTTGATATGCAGTAGGAAGAGTGTCGCAGAGAGCACGGACCCCTGAGGAACACCGGCATTAACAGCCATTTGGTCTGACGAGCAGCCATCAACGACAACTCGTATCGACCGATTCCTCAAGAAATCTGATATCCACCTGCTATGCCTGATGCTTTTGCGCTTCGGCGCGTCCACATTCAGGCCCAAACCAGGGCCGAGCTTTGCTAGACAGAGGCACGTCCGAAAATGGGATGAAGTATTCCATGGCGGTACGAAGCACATCTGTCACGGCATCCGCGCACGCAGAAGGATCATCGGAAGAAAAACAAACAGGCTGCCAAGGATAAGAAGCAAAGAAACACCGCATCTCATCCCAATCTGCTGACTTGTACCGCCACACGCGCCGTGACCCTTTGGGACTGGGGTCTGATGGGGAGTAGACGGATACAGATTTCACCAGACAGTGGTCAGATGTACCTAACGGTGGGAAGATCGCCACAGAATAACGGTCTGGATCGGTAGTCAGCAGAAGGTCCAAGCAGTAGGCCGTGTGCGAGTCAACATCAGGTACCCGTGTGGCGCCTTGAACCAGCTGGGTGAGATCAAGTGTCAAGGCAAGCTTGCGCGTCTCAAGCCCAGCATGGTTTGTGTCCAGGTATGGGTGAAGCCACTCTTTATGGTGGCCATTAAAATCCCCCAGGATCACTAATTGGGCCGAAGGGTAGCTGAGCTGAGCAGCATCCGCCGCCTCACTAAGGTATTCGGTGAGTCTGGTCGTCTCCTGGTCTCCGCTATGTGATCGGTATACACAGGCGTAGATAATTTTCTCTACGCCAGTATCCGCCAAAGCCCAGAGCACGGAAAATGAAGGGTCTTCAAACCTACGAAGGCGCAGAAAGCAAATGTCATCCCGGGCGTACACGCATACACCCGCACGTGGTTTAAAACGGTGCTCCAGGGAGTACCCTGGGTAGGAGAGGTACGACACGTCGGATGGACCAGCAATCTGCGTCTCCGTGAGAAACAATAGGTGGGGTCGATCTGTCTCAAGATGATGATGGACAGGCGTGACATTAGAGTGCAGGCCCCGAATATTGCACAGGTGCACTTTGAGTGAGAGGGAGTGCTGTCGCTGTGTACACGTTTTGTTTCTTCTACTGTTTCTCATGTTATCTTAAGGAGTAAAGTAGGTAGAAAGTCGGTAGTGGAACGAGACGTCACTCTGCAGATTCAGTGGTACAACACACAAACCACACACATCCATGGTAGACTAGCCTGGAGACCGCGGGGACGCCCGAGCCCCCCCAAGGATGTCTGGTGGGTGGTCTCTCGCCGCGGCTATAGCCTACCACCAGTATGGTTGCTGCCTGGTTAGCACCACCCAGGACCACGTGTGGGGGACAAAAAATTAAAAGGGTTCCTACCCACGGACGAAGGCAGCTCGGTCCCTCGGTTGTTTGTATTAACAAACACACGAAAAATTACACACCACTCAAAAAAATAAGTGCACTTGCAGTGGCGATAACAAGCGGTTCTAACCACCTTGCAGCTGGTTGTTAGCAGTAACAATAAATACGGTCTACTACTCAAAGATCACGTAGTCACATTGATTCATCTGCCTTGTATCGAAATCTTTTAATGACGTTATTAATTCATCAACACATTCAAATATGATCCCTCGGACGATATGTTTAGTATTAAAGGCACGCGGAAAATTACACAACCGACTCAAATAAATTAAGCGCGCTCAAAGTGACAGAGTGGCGTTTAAAAAGCGGATAAACCGCCTCGTAGCCGGTTGTAAGCGGTAATCCGGGTGCCGCGGTCGAATTAAAAACTCGCGCGAAATGACCGGAACCACTTACTTCTGGTGACAGCGTAATGAGCTACAGTTTTGAGTTTGTGTCTCTTTGGCTGGATTGAAGAGATCTCTTTGGCACTATTACGACTGGCTGGAAAAACAAAATGTCTAGTTGCGCTGTCTCACTGAGCAAACAAAATAGGTACAACCTGTTTTCAACGCCAACGCAATGAATCGGTTTTTTTTTATAGGATGTATACAAATCTATAAGAGAGTGAGAGAATTAGACGTCTTATTATTTTAAAGTTTCATACATAATTCGCTGCAAACATAGGTATTATAACCATAAATTTGGGACACCAATGTTAAAAACTTATCCAAATTTGCATGAATCGATTCTGAATACTTACCTCAAGGCCACCTGTGTTAGATTTTCACTTTCAAAGAGATTTTCCTCGAAGTCAGAGGACTTTATACTTGTCATGCTAGCTCGTAAGAGTCGAACAACATTGCTGGAATATCACCACAAATGCGAGCCAAGTGCAGTTGCACTATAAAACTTTATATCGCAATCTCACGGGCGTTCGATTTCGAGAGTTTTGGTTTCGAGTGCGTCCAGAATAGGACGCTTTTATGTGAGTTTGGATGGAAGCAGAATCGCGTGACGCTTTGCACTTATAGACGGAAATGTCGTATTCTTCGCGGTAAAATTCAATAATATTTTCTATGGAAGTGAATACTGGGTCATCTTTTGCAAATAATAAATTTTGAATGTAAGTTTACATTGAGAAATACTTGAGTTTCAGTTTGTGGATAGTAATACTGTCCAGTGTAGATTATCTAGTATAGATAGATAGATAGATATTCTTTATTGTTAACACAAAGAGCACAAATAACACAGATAACAAAAACATTAAAAACTATAGCGTGTAACAAGAGGCGGCCTTATCGCTAAAAGCGATCTCTTCCAGGCAACCTTTAGTGTAGTGTTTTTTTGTATGTAGTCTATACTTATATTATAAAGAGGAAACATTTGATTGTTTGTTTGCATCGAATAGGCTCCGAAACTACTGAACCGATTTGAAAAAAATTTTTACTGTTGAGAAGCTTCAATATCCTTGGTGAACATAGGCTTTATTATATTTTTTTTTAATTAGGGACCCTTACGAAAATTCCCATAATGTAAGCCATGGTGTAAAAATCATCATCAAAGAAACTCATTGATACGGTATCTGCGGGGCAATTCTGTTAACTGATTTCGTTACTAAGGTGACGCGTTCTTAAACCTCTCCAGTTTTTCTGAAAGTTTTGAGCTGTCCGACTGTCATAAAAACGAGAGAGGTTCAACAAAGTATCACTTTAGTAAACAGATCGATTAACAGAATTGTCCCGCAGGATGTGTGGCTTTACTTGGTTACGTGGTAGGTATATAGGCACTGTACTGTACTGTACCAGTCTTTTTAGTAGTCCACTGCAGGACGTAGCCCTACCCACGAAGGGTGATTGGGCCATATCCACCACGCGGGCCCAGTGTGGGTTGGTGGATTCACATACGCCATAGAATTTCTTCTACGGACGTATGCAGGTTGGCTTACGATGTTTTCCTTCACCGAAAAGCCTGTGGTGTGAAATATGCACATGTGATATATGCACAATACTTATAAAATCTGTCTGTTTTAGCCAATCCTACCCTGGCGAAGCCGGGGCGAGCAGCTAGTTTATTATAATTGTATGTGTAGCGATTCATGGCGCACATTATTTGAAATATTCTACAACACCAGTAAATAGCCATTGATAGGATACTGTGCTATCACGTGAAGAGAGCTGTAGCTAAGTGAACTAATGTTTCCCAAACGTATAAGTAAGTAAATTCAAGTAGTAGTGGGCAGTATGAATTGTGCATGTATACGTCATGTATGACGTCCATCCATAAGGTACCGACGACGCGGCAACGATCGTAGAAATACCTGCTTCTAGCAAGCCGGCTTTGAAAGAAAGGAGATAATGCAAAGTTTTATAGAGCTTAGGTCATCACTTTGTACAGTATTTAATTATTTGCTTTGTTTTAGAAAATAACTTTCCAATTATTTACTTCAATAACAATCTCCATTTAAAGTAATTCCATATTTTCGTGAGCGTTTGATTATGGCGTTGCTTGTAAAATATGGCGTCATAATGGCGGCAGTAAATAAAAATCATGTTGGAAAATATGATAATACAAAATAATCAATTAAGTCTTTAATACCGTTATTTCTTTCTGCAAATTTGTTTACCATTTTAACAGTGTTTTGGGCTTCTGTATAAAGTCTGGACCGATTTTACAAGATCTTGTGTTCAGGAAAGACGTTCTACAGCTGATACGTTGATGTTACCACATCTCAACACAATTTTCCAATCGTCTCATAGTATATTAGGTAACTTGGTAAAATAGGCTTCAAGTCTAATACAGCTCCGAGGCGGAACTTCTAAACTTCCCCCTGAGTTGGGCCACGAGTCATTAGGTAAAAAAAGTTTCCTTCTGCACTTACTCCATTGTTTTAATTATGGTTCCAAGTTTTAGAAGTTAGTAGGTGGCGCTAGTGTGACAGAATCGATCTTTGGTCACAGTTTTAGTGGCTGGAATTGTTATTTAAGTTGAGAAATCGAAGTCTGGTTTTAGATGCTTTAAGTATTTTTAGTTTTATAGCGCTCATAGCGTAGTTTGATTAGTTGTTTATTAGCTTATGCTATAGCTGTGTTTATTAGCAAAATTAAAGTTTCGAACAGGCAGTTTTCGGATGGGCGACCGTGAGTGGTGTTTACAACTTAACGTTGTTGTGGCTCGATTTACATTATGTTTCCGCTAGTTATATTTATCGTACGGCTAGGCAGACGCGACCAAAGCGCCACCCTTTTAAGTTGGACATTCCGCGCGTTAGAACTAAGGGCTTCGAATCCTCATTCCTCATACGACCAGCCAAACGCTTTGCCTGGGTCTGTCTTCCCGCTAAAGTACAACATGGGTGTCTTCAAATCCCGAGTAAATAGGTATCTAGGTAAGCGTGCTACACCCTAGACCGCATATCTGCTCAACATCAGGCAGTATGTAGTCAAACGCAAACCTATACAGGATAAAAAAAAGAACTGTTAACTTGTTGAGCCCTAAAGGTAGCATAAAAAAATCTAACATCAGGACTAGACACTCGGATTGAACTCGTACATACTAACTTACTTATATGGTATACTAGTTTTTACACGCGGCTTCGCCAGCATGATATTTTGATTTTTGTGCTATTCCACGGAAACCCTTTATTTATCCGGGATAAAAAGTAGGCTATGTCACGTCCCGTCTTTCAAACCTGAGGCCCTACCTTACCACGCTTAATAAAGGAGTAGGAAAAAAAAAAACAAAAATCGATTTTACGGTTGTTCAATTCGACAGTTTTTTTGCTTGACTTTTCTAGCTTCTCAGAGTTCCCAGAAAGCAGATTTTTTCCTACTAACTTAACACTTATCGTTAAATTATAAAAAAATTACGCAATATCATTATAATTTATAGCCTATGTGTTATTCTAATATATAAGCTATATTATTGCAAAGTTTCATCTCAATCCGTCAAGTAGTTTTTGCGTGAAAGAGTAACAAACATCCATCCATCCAATCATCCATCCATCCTCACAAACTTTTGCGTTTATAATATTAGTAGGATTCATATCAGAGACAAGACTCATATTATGTCGTACAGAGAAGAAAAAATATTGGCAGAAAACCAAGAAGCCTAGAGATCGGTCTACCGACTTAAGCATTACTCTTACGTGATAATGAATCATCATAATATATCATAATAAACTTCAGAGAAGTAGAAACACTACCAAAACAAAAATCAGCCAAGTACGAGTCGAACTCGAGCATGAAGGGTTCCGTACCGTGTGGGAGCTCCCCGGCAAAAAATCACGATTGTTGTGTGGGAGCCCTTGAATATTTATTTTATTCTGTTATTAGTATTTGTTGTTATAACGGCAACAGAGATACAAAATCTGTGAAAATTTCAACCCTCTAGCTATCACGGTTCATGAGATGTAGCCTAGTGAAAGACAGACAGACAGATAAACGGACGGACAGCGGAGTCTAATTAATAGGGTCTCGTTTTTACCCTTAGGGTACAGAACCCTGAAAACAAACATAACAGTTACACCATAAATATCAACAATTTACCGAGCACACCGTAGATCCGTAGCTCAATATAAAATGTTCCATATTTTGAATACACACAAACATTCATTTTTCCGCTCTCCGTTATTTTCCCAAGCTTCCAATCCATTACGCCCAAATCATACACTAAACAGTCTTTCTCTACATATTTATGAAGCAAAAATCTTTATACACATTGACACAGGCTAACGCAGAATGCCAGTGGAAAATAACCCTTATCGCTTTAGGGTAGAGTTGGTTAGGCAATTTAGGGTTGGATGGAATTTTGCTCGAAAATTACGCTGGTAAACAATGAAAGGATAGTTTCGATATGTATAGAAAAAGATTTCCAATTTTTTTTTTCAGAATATGTTTGCTTATAAATAAGTATCTTTAATATACATTGCACTTATAGAATTCTATAGGTTCGCGTTTGACTACACACTGCCTGATGTTAAGCAGATGTGCGGTCTAGGGTGTAGCACGCTTACCTAGAAGATACCTATTTACTCGGGATTTGAAGACACTCACGTTGTACATTAACGGGAAGACAGACCCAGGCAAAGCATTCCACATTCCGGCTGTTCGTATGAGGAATGAGGATTCGAAACGCTTGGTTCTAACGCGCGGAATGTCCACCATAAAAGGGTGGCGCTTTGGTCGCGTCCGTCTACCCGTACGATAGAAGAAAGGGGCAGGGGGGACCAGATTGTGCAACTCCTGGGCGCACTCTCCGAAGTGTATCCGGTAAAAGACCGACAAACACGCTACCTTGCGACGATGCTCAAGACTTTGCAGCTGCATCTTAGTCAAGGTGTCGTTGTCAATCAGCCTCCTGGCTCGCCTCTCAATCGACTCCAGAGCATCCAGTTGATATTTGGCAGAGCCATCCCAAAGGTGAGAGCAGTATTCCATGCAAGACCTGACTTGTGCTTTATAAAGACTAAGCAGTTGCTCAGGTGTGAAATACCGTCTCACCCTAGAGAGAGCACCAAGTTTTATGGAGGCCAATTGGGCTTTGGACTCTATGTAATGATTATGTGCTCTTCTTGCTGCCTTTTTTATATTATTAATTTTATTTATTTCCACTGCATATCTATTACTTTGGTTCGTCTGCGATCTTTTTCCTGATTCGGTCTGGTAGAGACACTCCAAACAGCCGTTTCTATAACCCGTTGAGCTACTTTGAGATTACCTGCTCATAAAGCTAGGTTTGAAGGCAAATAGTAGTGTGGCTTTTCGAAGTCAGAGTGAATAACTTTTTTTTTTTATTCCTTGTAGGTTTGCGTTTGACTACATACTGCCTGATGTTGAGCAAATATGCGGTCTAGGATGTAGCACGCTTACCTAGAAAATACCTATTTACTCAGGATTTGAAGACACTCACGTTGTACTTAAGCGGGAAGACAGACCCAGGCAAATCGTTCCACATTCTGGCTGTTCGTATGAGGAATGAGGATTCAAAACGCTTTGTTCTAACGCGCGGAATGTCCACCATAAAAAGGTGGCGCTTTGGTCGCGTCTGCCTAGCCGTACGATAGAAAGGGGCAGGTGGGACCAGATTGTGCAACTCCTGAGCGCACTCTCCGAAGTGAATCCGATAAAAGGCCGACAAACACGCCACCTTACGTCGATGCTCAAGACTTTGCAGCTGCAAATATCTTCTAAAGTCTGTGTGCTTCATCTTTCACCATAACTTCGTACCATCGGGCCATTGGATGGACAAGCGGAATCGTTCGCAAATAAAAGAATGCGTTGTTTGTCTGTAATGTCAGTTTACGTACGATAATTTTACACCGAACGTTTAGGCGGTTTAGGCCGACCGCTCTTCTCTATAGCTTGTTCCGCGCTCTCGCTTGCCCGCTCGACTCAGGCTCACGCTCTGCATCGTGACACTTTTTCGTGCGCGCAGGCGGCTTTCATCCATTTATAATACGTTTTCACATCAAAAATATGAATACAAAGAAAGGCTCATAGAAATCTATTTTAGTACATAAACTAGATCACAATACTAGCAACATAATATCACCACTTTCTTAGAATGTAACTAACACAAAAGGCTATTATATCAGCCTTTCCCTGAAATAAGTTACAGGTGACGTTATTCCTTATTTTCGAACAAAGCACATTGTCATAGCTTTCAATACCGCTGACCTAATTACCCCATGTGTCCTCATGTCCTCGCGTCCTCGTGTCCTCTGCAGAGGACATGTGATCGAGGACAGTCTCCAGTCTCATTACGGCACAATAAAGCTACGAGTGACTTCAAACAATACTGGCCGGATGACCAGTCTTGACAAGATACTGCCCAGGGCGCGGCTGGAGTATGAGCGGTAGTGGTAATTGTTGAGATAAAAGTAAGAGTCACACTAGTATTTATTGTAGTGTAGTTAACCTGTGCCATGAGGTAATGGAAACTAACGCGGTTTTCGCTCATTCTAATTGAAATATGTACAGGTATTCCTCACGTTATCTCTATGCGAGACGAACCCGCGTGCTAGTACTCCAAACTTGAAAAAGATAGCCAAATGCGCATTTGGCGATCTTTTAGAGCTTATTACTTAGGATTACGTGATTAATTTGTACATATTTTAAATACATAGGAGGTATTAAATATTAAGAAAGAGTACGCCCAGTCTAGATATAGGGTATTGAAAAAAAAATCCAAGCATAGAGTTCAAAATTGTATTGTGTTTGATTAATTATTACTTTACTATCATATCATAATAGATAAAAAATATGATTTACTTAAGAAAAAACGTAATTATAATAATCCTCGTTATTTAGAATTTAGTTGAAAAGACCGATGCTAACATGATCCAGTGGTAGAAACTTTTGAATTACAATAATGGTTATCAGTCCAATATCTATTGTTTTTCTTGGAAATGATGTACCTACAGATTAATTTTATCACACCATTAGCTTTTCTGTGAGAAACCTGCTTACGTGCGCCGAAGACATTCGATGTCGTATATGAATCTAACCCTTACTGGACCAGCAACGTGGCGGGTGTGGCTCAATCGTTTTTTGTAGGTAAACTTGTCGATACCAATGGACTATTAAAATGGCGTATATAGTAAAGTTTAGCTGCCTGCTTTCAGTAAGACGCCACCCTTACCTTCATTTTATTTACCTCAGCTTCTTCGTCTTATTTATCCGACTCAGTCTATAGAAACGGTTTTCGGAAGTAGTTTTTCAAATGAAACTCCGCGGGAATATCCGGCTGAAGTTTTAAGATACCTGAAGCTTTGACGGGGATAATGTTTTTAAAATAGTTCCAAAGAACTTTTTAATGGATAGTCTTGTGAACAGTTTTTGGATGAAATAATTTTGTGTTTTTAGCGGATATTGGAAAACTTAATATCATTCCTCTGAGCATTTAAAAAGGAATTTTGGGGTGTGATAGGAAGGTTGTTTATAGATATAGGTTCAGAGGTAAACCCTATTGAAGACATTGCTAAAGCAATTTGGAAGAGCTTCATATTATAGCAAATGCTAATACGGAATATTCTTAGTTCATTTTTGTGTTAGTTTAGTCAGTAAACAACTGGCAAAATTTAGTGCATTATTTTATGGTGTAGAAATATTCATACCGGCCGGTCAAACTTGTTTTCGTTCTATATTGTAACCATTAAAAACTTTCAGTACTTTTTTAAGCCAACAATAAAGAGGGGGAAAGGGATATTTGACGTATCATGTATTGCTATTGTTCGAAGTTATGGAGATGGTTCCTAGTGCAATAAATGCGGGAGTGTATTTATTGGTTACTCTTTAACACAACAATAATGCGATAAATCGTTTTGATTTGCGAATACATTTTAACGGCTAGTTTTTCATAAGCTACTGGCTAGTTGTCAATAAACATAAATATTTTCCAAATATTACATTTGAAGATTACAGGAGACAAACAAAGAATATGGAAATTATATCGATCTTTGGGTGATAATGCTATTTCAATGTCACATTATCTGAAAACGATATTTTTTTTTCCATTCCTTGTTATTCCTCTGAAATCTAACAAATCTAGAAATTGAAAATAACTATTACAAGAGTTTCAATGTCAAATTCCAAGGCTTTCACAAACATGGCATTTGATCTTGGGTCGGATTGATCACGTCGGTCAAAGACCATCGAAAGCCGCTTACTGCGGCATCTTCAGGCTTCAAGCGCTGCGGCGAAAGCGCACTCAGAGGCCGCTCGCGCTGGCGGCGCGCCAGAACTCTATCATTTTGAACTTCTCGGGGAGCCGCTTTGTTTTTCTCATAAACCTATGTAATAGAGAGAATTCTGCGGTTTTTTCGGTATAAAATGTGGACTGCTGGCCTGGTTGTGCAGCAGTTTTTTGAGTGAGTGAATACATAATTAAAGAAGTTTTGCATATACATAATAATATGTGCTTAATGGTAATGCGCATATGTACCTAATTTAAGAAGTTTATTTATACATTTCGTGGCAATGGCTAGACATGTAATTTTAAGAATAAAAAAATAGTTTTGTTGAACACTGTGACTAGTGAGACGGATATTTTTTTTTCTGATGATGATTTTTTTAGATAATAATATAATTGTGACATTGACGTATGAACTGACCGACCTAATAATGTGTATTATATATTATTATGAATAACATACAAAGACGTAACTCCCATATTACCATTTTAGCAATTAGGTAGTTCTTCTCTAAAATACTTTTTTGCTATTTAATCCGAATGAGACCGTTAAAAAACGTCCTATGAAAACGCTATCCTAATTCCTCCCTACGTAATATCCCTTTATCTAACTTTTAAGTTCACCAAAGTATTTTAGGTCACATAATCAGATCGTTTTACTCCTTAATTATGTAGATAGGGGAAACGTACGAAGCTACTTTAGGTCCGACCTTGAATCTAGCAACCTAGTAACAAGCAACAATCCCTCTAAGCCAGTATCAAGAAAATAATTTCTACTTTAAATGCACCCAATTTACAGAAACTGCGCGGAGCGTTTCGCAGAAATTAAGATATTCCGAGTAAGTTGTTTACAGAACGAGATAAATGCCATTGGAGCAATAAAGTCTGGGAAAGACACACTCACGTTTTATCATAGAGCTCAATGTGAAGAAGCGGTTCGTGAGGCTTTGCACCCTGAAATTAGTTCAGTAGTTGAAACTAAAGCTTTAAACTTATAGCTCCAGTACTGTCGCGGATAATGTTTGTTTACCAACTTCCAAAAGGAGGAGGTACTTTGTTCGTCGGTGTGTTATTTTTATGTATGTTTATCGATATTTCCGTCAACTGTGAACCGTTATTGTTATATACTACGGAACTAATCGCGCACTAAAAATACGAGATAAATAAATATCTCATCATCCCGACGCTTCGGCCTGAGTCTACCCGTGACCACGGTCGATGCAACTCGGCCGAAACGTCAGGATGATGATTTATTTATCTCGTAATTTTAGTGCGCGATTAGTCCCGTAGTATATAATATTAATGTGTCCAAATCGCGAAAGTTTAAAAACAACAATTGTAAACCGATTTAAAAATTATTTTTAGTTCGAAAAGTTCGTCACCCTAGGAAGGAGGTCCCATTTAAATTTTATCGAAATCGGCTGAACCGTTTCTGAGTTTCTGAGTTCCGATAAAGAATAATGTAAACTTTGTACAGGTACATTAATCCGAACTATTTAAATTTTGTATACAAAAGTCGGTTTTTCCATTTTTTGTGAAAAATAATTATCATATTAAAGTTAGTTCATATGACAACTATAAGGTTTTTAAAAGTTGTTTTTAATTGTAAAAAACGGACAAGTGTGAGTCAGGCTCGCACATCGAGGGTTCCGTACAAACATGTTGTTAAAAGAATTAAAAACCTGTTTTAGCATGTGCTAATGAAGTTCTTTTATATGATACCTTACATGATACGATTTACTCACTTTGAATTTTGAACCCATATTTTGTGAATTTTGAGGCCCTATTTTTTTGTGATTTAAATAGAAATGTACAGTTTTCAGATTTATTCCTAAATGTGTATTCTGAGACAATGCTTCTCGCCCAATTTCGTAGTTCTATGTCAAAGGGAAGTACCCTGTAGGTTTTGATTTAACCGAGTGTCGAAATATGCGGTTTTTTACGACATAAACGGCTCTAACTTTTTTATATGATAATTGAGAAGTTTTTCTTTTACACAACTGCAAGAAATCATAGATATACGTATACAGTTTAAATTTCAACTCGATATCTTTACGCGTTCCCGAGATAAAGAGTCTTGACATACACACAGACGGACAGACGGACAAAGAGATCCTATAAGGGTTCCGTTTTTTCCGTTTGAGGTACGGAACCCTAAAAATAACATTGCCCGCTTATCGATTGGCTGAAAATTTGCCTCTTGTAAAGCTGTATTTTATCGGGCAACTTCTCATGACACATCCTGTTTATTTTACCCAATTACGCATCAGCGTAATATTATTATTTGCGTATTTAATATTAAAGGCGTGAAAACTGGGTAAAATAAACAGGATGTGTCATGAGAAGTTGCCCGATAAAATACAGCTTTACAAGGGCCAAATTTTCAGCCAATCGATAAGCGGCCAATACACTGTGGAAACGTAAAAGTCTCCCACACGTTCGCTTTACACGACTTATTTAGGATTCCTACGGGACCATGGCTCCTCAATGGCCGAGGGTTATTTACGAAGCGCTCGATAGCGGTTATCGCATACAAATTGTTGCTGATAAATTCCCTTTTTACGTTTGCCTCCAAATTGAACATTTGGGTGTGAATTTATGGCTGGAAGGTTGCCCGCTCGAGATAGGTGTTTTGTTTTTTCTAGGTTGTAATGAATGAATGAATATTTTATTTGAATAGCCAAATAAAAGGAGAAACTGAAATTGGTGGAAACGTTTTCTATTTTAGATAAATGAGGGTAGTTGTAGAAATAGAATTGGATATACTGGCTGATAGTGTTTTATTTATTCATAGAGTTCATAAATAGAATTCAATAGGGTTTAGTTGAGATAATAAAATTGATAAAGGATAAGTGCAAGATGCTCAATTCAATTTCTGAACTAAAATAAGTTGTATTGGAGAATTTTCAAAAAAGAGGCTATCTTATGTATGATTGGGGCATATCCACCACGCTGGCCCAGTGCGGGTTGGTGGATTCACATACGCCATCGAATTTTTTCTACGGACATATGCAGGTTGCCTCACGATGTTTTCCTTCACCGAAAAGCCAGTGGTGTGAAATTCCGTACATAAATTCCGGAAAACTCATTGGTAGGGGACTGGGATTTGAACCCACAACCTCACGATTGTAAGGCCAGTGTCAATACCACTAGACCACCACGGCTTATTACGGATTAACCAGTAACCCTGTATATTTCTATGCTGGATTACTGAGCATGTCGACTTTGCTCTAATCACAGCAAACATTTGTACAAAATAAAATAGAACGAAAATAACTTGCAAAGTCCATGACCTTGTGTGAACCATACGTATTAAGAAAATTACCCTTTTAACTACCGTACTCACTTTTACGACGTCTCGTCAAACAAAATATGAAACGACGCTCGCATAAACCACGCCCCTGAGTTCAGACTCGTAAAATATCATGAGTTACAAATAAAATCACGCGTCATTTTATCGAATGCTTTTAGAATAGTCGATTTGCGGGATTCACGTCCGTAGTACTGGCGCGTTTCCAGCACGTTGGAGACGCGTTGCATAATTTTAAAGATATTTCGCTAATCTCTTGCCAATGCACTTAGTAATAGTAGTTTTGTTGTAAAAATACGCTTTGGCAGAAGTTGGATTAAAATTATGTTCCCAAAAAATTAGATTTTAAGACTATGGCGAGTATCAGCGTAATTTTTCATACGAGCGGGTGAAGACCAATACGCCCCCGGTTTCGACCGATTTCTGCATTCAAAAATCAATTTAAAATTGATATTACCACTTTTTCCTAAACTTTATGAATGAAAGCTATCGTTTAATGCATGTTCATGAATAACAGATTCAAAAAAAAATTGTAAACGTGTAGAAATGTGCCCGAAAATGCGATAAACTTTCTTAGAAATCATTACTTTGTTCTAAAAAGCGGTATCTTCGCATTTAATTTCTATCGAGCGAAGTTTTTTGAATTGTGTTTCGAGTTATTGATTCCCCTACCGTGGGATACAGTACCTATATTGTGTATTTTATTTTTATTCGACAACTCAAGGTTTGATGGAGAAACGTCTGTTTAACTAAGGCTCTATACAGGTATTTTGAGATTGGAGTATTTTGGCTTGTTAAAGATGATATTTTTCTTAAATTTTATGTCATATCCTGGTTAGGATTTTTAGAGAGAGTCACTTCATAAAAATGTCTAAAAATTATCACTATTAAATTAATTTGGCTGAAATTTGAACTATGATTCTACATAGGTACATAAATTAATGAACCGACAATTTTTTCACGAACATTAACCAGGGAACATAACACAGGTTAAACAGCTTTAAGTTCCTGTAAAGAAACGTGTCACTTACCACCGGTAATTTATTTTTTCGCTAGTGACGGTTATAAAAGTAAACGTATGTAGAAGCGCTAATGAAACCCACGCAAGTGTTCTAAGACTGAGTTAATTATTCTCTTCTAATCTCCAACCGCCAAAACTCGTGCGGGCTTTATTCCGGGAAAGAAAAACAGTCTCAAAATCGTTACAAAGAAAAAGTGGCACGTGAAGTGTAAGATAATGTTAATAGAGTTACTATCTATAGAAGTATAATGTATACACTCCGCATGTTGTGAGATTCAGAACAATTTGTTTAGATTTTCTTGTCCAGGATATAAAGAAACTAAATCATTTTTATTATCTATGTTATATTATAAAATATAATGTTAATGTTTCGAATCAAAACTTCAAAATACAGCATATATCGTTATCATCGAAAAACTTAAGTCTACATTTAACAACTGTATTTAAAATTCTTTATTTCAACATAATATTTGTTGTCAGTTATTTTTAAACTTCAAAAAATCAAATTATGTGCCAAGACTAAAATTTCAAATATCAGTGGAACAAAATTTTATGTATAAAATAAAGTATTGAAAAATCTTAGATCCATTGGTAGATTGAAGGATTTTATTAACCTAAAACTCAGAAATGAAAGGATTTTAACGATATTCTTCTACTATAATCCATTTCACAAGCTTTGTACTCCACACGCGTAAAATCAACCACCGTCTTTTTTGTCGGTGACGAGTATTTGTCCGTGTTACCAGTTGCATATTTAAATATCTCCACGACTGATGGCTCGTCTTGTGAGTTTACAAATATTTTGAGTTTCATGCCAAAGTCTTAACAATATGTAGTATGAATGATGTCTGCAATTTTACAGGGTAGTGAGAAATTTCCCAAAAGCTCACCACAAAGCAAGCGCGTGGCACATCTTTGTACATCGACCATCTACGACTGTATGTATCAACATGTGCAAAAAATACCAAACTATTATAAGCAAGAAGTGAAAAATGTCTTAACTGTGAAGCAAGTGGCGCTTCTCTCTATAGATACTGCGGCTATATCTACCCACATGTACATTGTAAGAGTACAAACGGTACCATCATTTTTCTCCTTGGGAGACGCTCGGAAGTATTAATTCGAGGAGATATCATCCGACAGAATAGACCTTTTTACCTTTCGGGATATTTTTGGAAGCCTATATTGGATTCTGTCTGTAATTTTCGTAGAATTGTTGGAACGAGAAGAAATGTCGATTAGGATAAAATTAATGAAACGCCTGTCTCGTTTTAATAATTTTTCTTGCTTTGTTGGTAAAATATAGATAGAATGACGAATTTATGGGTAGTTTCATGTAAAATTGTATGTTTTTTAAGAGTTTTTTTTACAGTTAAACGACATAATCATTATGTATCAATATTATTATATTTACCCTTATTGTAGAAAGTTTGTTCGGAATAAAGGCTAGACCTCTAGATTTTTCAATGCAATTAATTGAAAGCAGCTTTGTTTACCAGCTGCTTTCAACTAATTTTACTAAATGTATTTCTATTGTATAATTTAATTTAATTAAAACAGTCTTGCATTTGATCAAATTTTGTCACATTATGTCAAAAAACAATAAACTGTAGAATCTATCATACCTAGTTACATAAAATACATCTTTTTAATCTACGTCTCAATCGATGACTATTTCAAATATTATTTTATTTTATTTTATACTTTGGCTCATATTAGTGTTATTACAACCTTGGATCAGAAAATTGCCTATTTACCTTTCCAAATGATGTGTTTTAGGGCCATGTTTACAAAGTTTTCAAATAAAACTAGCAACATTCCATTCAAACAAAAGCCAAACACCAACAAAATATGTTAAAATTAAATGTAAATTAGGCACAGTACACACTAATAACTCCACATGTTTGCCTCTCGCCGTCTACTGCTTTACACGCTGCGCTAGCATCTCATGAATCACATATAATTTTAAAACCCTCACCAACAATGGACAATCGACCTTGCACCCAAAGAATAGAGCACAGACTTGTGTGATCAAGAAACTTGTCATCATTGTTACCGTGCGTTTATTAAGGGAATACGTAAATGTCTTTTTCCGAGGCCAGGATTAGTGAGCGGAGCTAACGAGGCTCATTAGTGAGTTACCAGTGTGCGCCGGGCCTTATGCGCCGTTGTATTTTCAGGTCTTGTTTTTCGGGGTTTTGTAGCGCATCGGAAAAGTAGTGAGTGTGCGGCGAGCCGAGTTGTGGTAATATAACAGGCTTTTCAAGCCAAGTAGACTAACTAGGTGCAAGGACTTGAATTTTAATTTGGCTAAATATTTTAATGCGGTTTTCTGGTGTCGTGAATTGTAATGGAGTCTGTCGCGTTTCACGTTTTTATTTTGTGAACAGAATAGATGTTACTAAAAGAGAAATAAAATGTGCAATAAGGAAAATTTTACACGATAACAGGTTTTTTTTTTAATCTGCATATAATTTGGCTATAAATCAAAGTAACGTACCTAAATAAAAGTAATTAGTAAAGTTTTACAGGCGATGATGATCCAGCGACTCTACGATTTTAATCTGAACGTCTGTCAGATTCCTACGCTGCGTGTCCGTCTATTTGAGAACTTTACAGTCAAGTTCGTCTATCATTGGTCCAAAATTAAAGTTCCTCCACCAAAGGCCGTCAATAAAACGAAATGGCCAATAGCACAAAAAGTATTCGTAACCTTATCGATTGTGTATCTCTGCCGCAGATCTCGAGATTCACTCGTATAACTTTACTGTCTTGCTGGAGACCGGTTTATGACGGGAGATGATCGATGGATGAGATTGACAGATCGAGACGAGGTATTCAGGAATGAGGTATTCAGGAATATAGCAATTCGGAACATTGGTAGTTGAGACCAAAGTTACCGACGTAGCCTAGCGGGTTGGCAAGTTGAAAGTCGTCTGTGCCTACTACGCACAGACGACCTATTTTTGGTCGTATGTCTACTTTGTGTATGTACGTCTTATTTTATGCTTTCGTTGTTTCTGTTTATAGTTGACTACATATTCAGATTCTAATCTTAAAGGAGTATTATTTACAATAATTAAAGAATGTATGACTTCGAAAAATAACATTAATGATAATGACATTAATGACCATCGTTGTTTTAGCAATCCTAAAGAGATAGTTAAAAAGTTCGTATAGGCGGGTTTTTTTTCAATTCAATCATTTATTAAACAAATAGGTACACAAAAGTACACTTTTGAACGTCAGATACAGTTAAAATTACACAGAAGGTATTTAATAGTAAATATATCAAATTCATGTCAAAACTAATAACTACAAATTAATACTATCTAATGTCACGTGCTTCCATGCCAGTTTATCCCTCAAAAAGTCGTGAATAGAGTAATAAGCTTTCTTTATTAACATTTTCTTGATAATTGCTTTGAAACGGGTGTCATTTACACTTGTCAAACTCATAGGTAAAATGTTGTAAAAACGTACACAATTATTTTTTTTGAATGATTTGTCTATCTTGCTCAGCCTAGTTTTGGGTATAATAAATTTTGACTTATGTCTAGTGTTATAATTATGTGTATCACTTTTTTTAGGTATTTATGACAATTTTTTCGAGCATATTCAAGGAGTCTCTGGGCCAAAGCCTGTAGATATATCGAATCGCCCTCTTTTGCAATACAAAAATAGGTAGCTAGTCCTGATCACAGAGTTTTCAAAGCTGCCTGAATGCTTCTGACATGACTAAACGGTCAAAACAACTAAGGCCTAGAATTTAGCGTGCCATTCAAGCCACAGTAGCGTTGTTAATGCCATCCACGGTCACCCAGTCGAATACCGACCATGCTGAACGTTGCTTAACTTTGATGATCGCTGACAAACACCTAGTCAAACAACGCTATGACCGCTACAAACAGTTGTCTTACTACAATGTATCATCCCATCATTATTTATTTGACAACAAATTGATTTATTATTTATTTAGCAGCAACACGGAAAACACGAGATAATAAAGCCAGTCTATTACCGAACTAACGTAGCGGAGGGTATAAATAAAAAACCAGTATCTTTGACAGTGTTACGAGAACCCGAGACTGATATACGGCCGCCTTTGTTTTGATCTGCAATAATATTTATGGCATGTCTTTTGTACTGGGATACTTGTCTAAGAGTGGATAAACGACTCTTTCTAAGGCTAGCAGTGGAGATTATAAGGTATACCTACCTACAAAAAAATATCTATTAAGCAATTTTGTAATTTAATAATCATGCTTTTGGTTGTTTTAACAAGGCATCGGGCCGAGACATACGAAAAAGAAAACTTTTGAATGCGCGATGTGAGAGGACGAATGATATTGATTCAAATTTAAAAAATATCTTAGATAAGGGAAAATCTTGAAAAATTTAATGAATCGGACAAAATTTTATTAAAAAAAAAACTTACAAATTTCTCACCAAAAAAAAGTTTAATAATTCTAATGCTCAGAATTATCAGCGACAACACCCCATTATTTTTACGAATAAAATAGCCAGACCGCTATTCTATTTCACAGACCGAGAAGTTATTTTTTTTCAGGTGTACATTACGAGTACACCTGAAAGCCGCCCGCCGCTCTGGCGCGATCCTGTCGAGCGCGACCGCGTAAAATTTGTCCGAGTTAAGGGAGAATTTTTGAAATAATAGTTTATCAATGCGCCACCTTAACCAGATTGTAAGTGATCTTAGAACAACTCTGACACTAAGACTAGCTATCGGGTAAATACGAAATTACTTACTCTAGCTCTCCGTCTCGGCTTTTCCCAAAACTCGCGGTGTAACTAAAACTATTTTTTTACTTATTGAGAAAAATATCAATTTTTTGATTGGCTCATAGATCATTGTAATAATAATAGCCAACTAACTAAAAAAAACTAATGAAATCATAAAAATTGCGTATATTATTTTTTTAATTTGTATTTAATCGACTTGCATTTTTAGTGCACCCAAAAAATATTTCTCTATTTACTCCGCACTCGAGCCCCAAGTCACAAGCCATGAGCTTAGTTTGGGTCTCATCGAAATATCTTGTATACTTAGAATACATATGTAAACAACACTTAGCCTACTAGAGTTAGTAATCCGTTTTTTGTGTACTCTTACTCTGTATTTAAATTTATGGTACTGTGTTCTATATATGATTATTTTCTGTGAAATAAATATTCTATTCTATACTAAGAAAAAATAAAAAAAAATTATCCATTTCCACCATCTACGAGTATCCTATCATACGCACACGCTCACACGCTCTTGACAACTTAAACTTCAAAAGTACTCAAGAAACACGTACTTTCTACCTAATAAAACTTGCAAATAAAACCCAGTACCAAAACACAGTAAAAATAAGTAACACTTACAAGTATCCTATTTCATAAGATATTTTTACTGTATATCCTTTGCTACCATCCCACCACTTCCTCTAATAGAAATAAAGCGTTGTACACAACTTGGTAATGTCTTACACAACCAGAACAGTCGCCAGTGCCCGGAATGCCTGTTGGCAACCAGTTTTTCACGAGTAAAGCGCATATTAACCAGTGTTTACTGCGCTGGCTGCGCTGTTTTTTATTTTAATGCGATCTTACTACCGGATGTTGAGTCAGTGTACTCACGGCTTTAGCTTTTGTTGTTTGGTAAGTTTTGGTTGCTTTTGATTTTGTTATTTTAAGCGTGAAGATAATTTTTGGATGAATATTTTTCTGGACTATACTTTATATAGATATATACCTACTCGTATATGATTTTAGGATATATGATATATGTAAACCGATTCCAGCGGTTTTAATGAAGAACTAAATGGGAGGTTTATGTCCAGCAGTGAACGTTCTATGGCTAAAACGACGACGACGACAAACGACTATAATGTTATTTGCATCATTTATCAAAACAACTGTGAAAATCTGTAAGTAAATCTGTCAGATCTCTAAATTGTAAAATTTTGTTCTCCTTCCTACGCAGCATTAAAAAATTAATCTTAAAAAACGATTCTAGCCAAACTTGTCCAAGTACAAGATTTTTACCAGATATGCACTAAGGAAACATTTTTAATTGTTTTTTATTTAAACTTAAACTATATCTTATCTTGACGTTTAAATTGACATTTAATAAATGACTCTAAAAAAACCTCGAATCGCTCTAAAATCAGCACCATTATCATCCAATGTAAAAAGCAAACAGACAGACTGATTACGCAACGCTGGTACTGGGGGATTTCAATCCATGTCGAGGGATCGAGAAGCTGGCGGCGCGCCAACCAACGCCTTTTGTATGACCACCAATCAGCTGACGCGCGGAACTCTGTTAATGCAGCGGGTTCGGATCCGTTTGGGAACCTTCACACGTAGGATGCTCACTTGGATTACACAGGGTTATCACCTTACCTAAACCAAAAGGGGGTGATCAAGAATATCATTATGAACGACTTTTAACATGGGCCAACCCGGAATTTGAGAAAAAAACCCGCCGTTCTAAACAAAATCGGAATTCTGAATCGATAAAATGTATGAACCAGCTGATTTTTTCTTGGTTGGCCTCATAGTAAAAGTTTTTCATATCGATGGTCTAAATCAACTTTCCCCGCTTAGTGCACCAGTTCTGGATAATCCTGTGTAAAGGTCGTGGTAGGACTGATAACTTGAGTAAGTTCGTTTAGGCTGGATGTCTATCCCTGGTGTCAGAGTATTACAGTTTTTTAATCAACTGAGCGCTATCGTGACTACAATGATACTTTCAATAGTTTCTCTTTTTTAGGGTTCCGTACCTCAAACGGAAAAAACGGAACCCTTATAGGATCACTTTGTTGTCCGTCTGTCCGTCTGTGTGTATGTCAAGACTCTTTATCTCGGGAATGCGTAAAGTTATCGAGTTGAAATTTAAATTGTATACGTATATCTACTCTTGCAGTTGCATAAAAGAAAAACTTCTCAGTTATCGTTTAAAAAAGTAAGAGCCGTTTATGTCGTAAAAAACCGCATATTTTGACACTCACAAAAATCAAAACCTACAGGGTACTTCCCGTTGACATAGAACTATGAAATTTGGCGAAAAGCATTGTCTCAGAGTACACATATAGGAATAAATCTGAAAACTGTACATTTTTATTTAAATCACATAAAAATAGGGCCTCAAAATTCGGTTCAAAATGGGTTCAAAATTCAAAGTGAGTAAATCGTATCATGTAAGGTATCATATAAAAGAACTCCATTAGCACATGCTAAAAAGGTTTTTAATGATTTTAACGATGTGTTTGTACGGAACTCTCGGTGTGCGTGCCTGACTCGCACTTGTCCGGTTTTTTTTTACCATTTAACCGTGTCAGACGTAGAACTTATTAGGTTTGGATGTACTATTGTAGCAGAGTGCGCGGGTAAACACCAATCAGCTGGCTCGCGGAACTCTGGTAGAACAGCGGGTTCGGATCCGTTTGGGAACCTTCACACGTAAGTTGGATATAAAAGTGGTAAAGTTGATTATGCCTTCAAGATGGAGGATGTAGTGCAAGGAGATACGAGAGAGTGCAAACGACGACGGTTTACAATCGAGTGAAGTAGAGGAGGAAAGTGAAAAAGGCTGACTCCATCACTATATGGGATGTGTAGCCAGGAAAAGAACAAATACCAAGTCGAAGCCAAGATCAGAGAAAGAGAGTTGATTAAGTTTTGAATCGCAAAAATATCAAGACGCAGTTATTAATCTATAAAATGCAGTTTTTATATCATTGTGTCTGAAATATTAGTCCAGGTTTTGCGTAGTTTACTTAAAATGTTGGTTAGTTCTTCCTCGTTTTCGCCAGGGGCGTTGCACAACAATGTATAGAGCTATAGAGAAACGTCCAAACTGTATTTCCAATTTACGATGAAAACGTGACTAACCGCTCTGAAAACTTTTGTGCTAATACTCACGAACTTCACAAAAAAAAAACAGAAATAGTGACATTTCTACTAGGTATTGCGATTAATGTTCCTGAATACTTAGTCTGACTATCACAAGATTGTAAACTCTTACAAAAGTCGGCATTTTCAAAGGTATTATGGACTGCAGGGTTTTAACCAACTGTGAAATAGAGACTGATGACAATGATGATGAAACATATACTATTTTTAAAAACTTTTAAAAACGACCAAGACTTTACTAGCTTTAGACTTAAGACCGTAATAACTTTTCATATGACTTCCAAAGAATGATTTCTCAAAGGCGTTCAATTTGGTGGAACATTTTTTGTGCTTCTCCAATTATAGCAGCCCATACGAATGACTACGTTCGGTTCAGAAAAGTTTCGAAGTTTCAGCTGAAAGATAATTTTGTCAGATATGAATGGCCCCGTTGCTTTTTCAATATTTCATGATAATTTGTAGATTTATGTAATAAATATGCACCGAAAAAAATTAAATCAATTCTTATGCAACGTTAAAGTAAAAATTTGAGAAATTAGCTAATCAGGCCAAATATATATTTACAATTTTTGTTATTTTCTTTGTTAGTAGCATAAAAATGGAATAGTTAAATAAATACCTATCAGATACTTTGTCAATAAATGAAGTGCGTTCATAATAGGCTACTCTATTATAGGAGAGATGCCAAAAGCTATATTTTTTTCATTTTGTAAAATACTTTTTGTCTGACTGTACGTATATAGTCGTAATCGTAGGTCATGTAAGGTTTTTCTATACAAAAATATTGATTGACTCTCAAAAATGTTTAAAAAGTAGATTTTTTTTGCAATTTCAATGTTGGTCTTGAAGAAGAGTACAATAATATCTTAGAATAATGTGCTCCGTCAAAGGCTACTTAGGTGTGTTTATTTATATTTAAAATGATGTCTTCAATCCTTCAAGTAATGTAAGTACTCAACTCGTGGTGGTCTAGTGGTAATGACATCGGCCCTACAATCGAGTGGTCGTGAGAACCAATGAGTTTTGCGAAATTTATGGCTGGTTTTTCGGTGAAGGAAAAAATCGTTAGGCAACCTGCATACATCCATAGAAGCAATTCGATAGCGTATGTGAATAAACCAACCCGCACTGGGCCAGCGTGGTGGATATGGCTCAATTACCCCTCGTGGGTAGGCCTACGTTCTGCAGTGGACTATTAAAAATGCTGTTAGAGTAGAGTAATCAAGAGAATCATAAATTCACCAAGACAAAGTCAAAACAACTTGCTAGTCCAAAATCCAATTTGAAACAATGAAACCTGAAGTCAAGTTTCCAAAAAGCCGTCGCGATATGATAACAAGTGGCTTGCGACAGCAATATCTCAGATCCATATCGCGAAGCATCATCATCGCATCAGCGGTGAAAAGGCGCTGGCGGCGCGCCAACGCGAAGATTGATGTTTGCTTGAGCTGTGGGTAGCTACTTGTATAGTGATGTTGGGATTTGAAAGCGGAAATGATGGAGATGTGCAGGGGAAAGTAGACCTTAATGGTTGTATCGGTTTTGAGTAGTGATTTATATCGAAATTTAAGTTTAATCACTCGTATTAAAATGTAAATTAGCTGCGCCCCCGGTTTCACCCGCGCAGCTCACGATTGTATTGGGTACAATACTGAGTAAAATGTCTTAGTGGCAATTTAACAATTAGGTCCAATCACCTTTCGCGGGTAGGCCTACGTCTTGCAGTGGACTATTAAACGGCTGATACAGAACAGAACAGTTATATCTTACACTTATAAGGCGCAACATATTATTGTTTAGTGTAGGTATCCCTTCGTCGGTAGGTCTACGTCATGCAGTGGACTATTAAAAAAACCGGACAAGTGCGAGTCAGGCTCGCACATCGAGGGTTCCGTACAAATCCAGAAAATTTCCCCAAATTGAGAAGTAAGTTGTTAAAATCTCTATACTATAACCATCGACAAAAAAGATTTATTTTTCTCTTTTCTCGTCATACATCGAAAATTACTGAAAATGTTAAAATAATTTAAAACCTGTTTTAGCATGTGCTAATGAAGTTCTTTTATATGATACCTTACATGATACGATTTACTCACTTTGAATTTTGAACCTATATTTTGTGAATTTTGAGGCCCTATTTTTTGTGATTTAAATAAAATGTAGTTTTCAGATTTATTCTTATATGTGTACTCTGAGACGATGCTTTTCGCCAAATGGCATAGTCCTATGTCAACGGGAAGTACCCGGTAGGTTTTATTTTTGTGAGTGCGATATATGTGGTTTTTTACGACATAAACGGCTCTAACTTTTTTTTAAACGATAACTGAGAAGTTTTTCTTTTACACAACTGCAAGAATTCATTGATATACAGTTTAAATTTCAACTCGAGACCTTTACGCGTTCCCGAGATAAAGAGTCTTGACATATAGCAAGCCTGGGGCAGTGAGACTATGTAAGTTTTGACAAAATAATTATTTTGTCAAAATTTTGATGAATCAGTCAAATACACTAAAACGTTTCAATGCCGACGTCGAAATCATTCTTCCCGAAAATAGCATTTTTTCCCTTTTCAACTCAGATAGCCGATACGATTCGAAAAAATAAGAAACACGTGTTTAATCAATTTTGTTTAAGAATGTCTATGCCAAATTTCAAGTCGGTCGGTCCAAGGAATCGCGCTCGCCCATACAAACTTTGCACCTTGATTTCACCCACTTAGGGCTTAAAATTTTCAAAATTCGTTCTTAATGAGCACCTATTATCCTAAAAGGGTCCCCCATGTAAAATTTGAGACTCCTAGCACTTGTAGTTTTTGAGATTTCGTGATAGGTGAGTCAGTGAATCACGATTTTATACATAAAGATAACGAAAATTTATCCCCAAGAGAAGTGCTATACAATATTCAGTCGTGTTAATAAATAAATATAACCAGTAAACGAGATTGCATCTTTATTTCTACGGCGCAAGCATACGTACTATATAATATTTAGTCATGTTGAGAAATAAGTATTATAACAATTTTTTGTATGGGTTTGCGTTTCTATTAATTAATTTATATATTTCTAAAGATATTAGCATATGACACGTAAAATTCCATGGTAATATTTTACTATGGCCCAAATAATTAATAGACGCATAAAATTATACACAAAACTATTCTATAAGTAAAAAAGTTTTTTTGTAAGTGAGCCAAAAGTTTACGTGTTAAAATTCTTATTTTGAATAACTTATTATCATGTAATTTAAAAACCGACAAAAGTTTTAAACACGTTTTAGGTACTAACATAGCAAAATATTCTACTTAGAAATGTTTCAAAAGTGGTTAAATGCTTTATAGTAAGAGGGTAATTGTTTATACTTTCCTTATTATTATAGCTGGTAAAATATCTTTTATAATTAACAGAACAACCGGCCAATCTAAATATCCCTACAAATTAGATATAGGCCTATAACTTCAATTACGAGAGCTATAGAATTTTCATTTCTCGTCTTGAATAAGCTGGATCGGTGTCATTGTGCGCAGAATTTAATCCTGAACCCTTCGTTTGCGCCGCTTTGTTGGCTCTCCTTGATGATGTAAAGCTTACGATAATTTTGTGTTCGCGGAAATGGTGCGAGAGGGTATTCTAGTTTGAATTAATGGATATTTTTAGAAGTTGATTGCTCTATTAGTCGCTAAATGAGATAGTGCAAAAATATATCGAGCTTGGGCCATTACCTTGTACAGTATTTGATTATTTGCTTTTCTTATTTTGAAAAATTATTTTCCTTTAATTTTTATAATAAAAGATTATTATTATTAGAGGAATTAATTTAGAAGAATTTCATATTTTCAGATCTTAAATATGGCGGCGTAATGGTGGCTTTGAACAAAAATCTAATTAGAAAATATAGAATTCCATAATAATTACGCAATAAACACCATCGACTTGGGCCGACTTTATAAGATCATCTTTGTGTAATTAATATAATTGTAAAACAGTACAATTTTGAAGCTACAATTGCTATTGAATTTTGAAAGTACATTTGAACTAAATATAGTTTCCAACATCACAGAAAGTCACACTTTTCCTTTCCACCTTTTCTATACAGGGTTACTAGTAATATAATCAATTAACGTATTTTTAGGGGCTTATTCTGAACATCAAAACAAACAACTTTTGTACCGCAAGTTTTGTCAAAACCAACAAAAAACAATACATTTTTCTATCGAACGGTTTTTTGAGATTTAAAGAAATTTGTTGAACTAAAGTTGTTACTTTTGATGTATGTACAGAATAAACCTGATTACAAAGGCGCCAGCGTAAATTTAATAGCAACGTAAAAACAGTTCTCTCTATCGAAAGCCTAGAGTGAAAAAGAAACAGAACTATGCTATTTAGCTGATATAACTACGATGGCGCCTCTGTAATCGGGCTTAATAAGCCCTAAAAAGATGCTAATTGATTACCAGCAACATTGTAGGTATATCAGAGATTTTTCAGTAAAATTTTACTATTTATAACTTTGTAGCCAGATGGACGCTACTCACTTATTGGAATCAATATTTATTGTAAATCGATTGTTCATGTCATTTCATTTTATAACTCTACTACATCTCATATTACACTAATAAACACTTGTCTGTAAAGCAACAGAGCAACCAAATAACAATAATACATCTAGCACCGAACCGCTGCACCGTCGGACGGAACAGTGGGGCATAATCCCCTCTGATTGAGGGATCGCGAGGCTTACTGCGGATATAACGGCTATAACGAAATATAACAAACATAACGGAATAACGGAAAACATTTCATTTTCGTTATTTCATTTCCGATATCGTTGTTGACGCGGATTTTTAACACGTGTTCCTCGATAGACTGTAAAATGTGTAAGTGTGGGTTGGATTTGATTAAATTTTGTTTTTTAATTTTTATTGCCTGAATGGTCTAACAAGGTGATAACTTAACTGTGTAATTGGATATACGAATGGCGAATAAAATGTTATTTGCGCGTGGTGGATGTTCCCGAGTACGGATGAAACGACTCCACATCTTTATATGAACGGTTTGAATGTTAAATTCTGTGACAGTGTATTTCCCGTATTATGAAATTAAGATGTGTATCAGTATTATCATTCAGCGGTGTAATGCTGGCAGCATGGGTACATTACTACTGGCAGCAAACTTCTGCTTTTGAATTTTGAGTATCCCTAGGCCTGTGGGTCCGTGATAATCTTATTGTTTTTTGTGTTGTAGTAAATGTAATTTTATAATGCAAGCCGTGGTGGCCTAGAGGTAGTGACACCCGCCTTGCAATCGCGAGATCGTAGGTTCAAATCGCGGTCCCGTACTAATGAGTTCTTTGGAATTTATGTACGAAATTTCACACCACTGGCTTTTCAGTGAAGGAAAATATCGTGAGGCAACCTGCATACGTCCGTAGAAGAAATTCGATGGCGTATGCGAATCCACCAACCCGCACTAGGCCAGCGTGGTGGATATGGCCCAATCACCCTTCGTGGGTAGGCCTAAGTCCAGCAGTGGACTATTAAAAGGCTGATACAGTACAGTACAGTACAGTAAATGTAATTTTAATGTATTTAAAGTAATTAATGTAAAATTAAAAGTAATTAGTAAAAGCACATTTCTATCAAAAGTATCTACTGATAAGCTTTGTCTAGTAAGCACTATCCCATATATTTTGTGTATTTAACAAATCCACAAAATACAAACAAATGTGTAGCTATCAACCTTTCTTTCTTCCTATAAAATAAAGCCTTCTTTATATGCAAACTGTTCTAATAGCACACTATTTTGTAGAAAATTAAGTTCTATTTTTAAAACGAAATTATATGAAAAAAGTGGTTATTTAAACAGAAAATAGCGCTGTTCTACAAAATAACTTAGTCGAAACAAGCTCCGTGTAACAAATAGCAAATCTTAGGATACCATCTTGCACCTCTTAGAACTAATATCAAGTTTACCAAGCAAGCTTCTTAGGAATAAAATAACTTACATAGAACGCTCAAGTTAGAATGTAGAGCAGTCTTAGGTAACATTATGATGGGAGCAACTTAGCGTTGTAAGCTTTCCGAGATATGCTGTCAAGTTTAAATTTAGCTTCATACTTAGATCTAAAATTAATTTAAGCGTGTTTCTATTATATCAAGTTTTAAGATAATTAGAATCTAAGGCTGGGCGCAGACGGGGCACGCTACCGTTCCATCTATAAGAAGCAAATTGTACGAGAAATCGTGTTAACTGTTTGTCGCTGGCCACAGACAGCTGAGATCGGTGGCCCGTCTGCGCTGAGCCTAAAAGCTATACTCATGACAAATACCTATGTAAATTACGTGATTAACATTTGAGAATTTTAAACTCAATATTATGATAATTGGACCAAATGTAGTCATAGTATTATCACGATAATTCACAAAAATACTATTACAAAATTTCAAATCTACTAAAACACATGGCCATAAATTTGCATAAAACATTATCAGTGTAATAAGTGCTAAAAGTAACACACATTTAGATATTCCTTCTGAATGCAAAGACGTATCTTACGAACACTCACTAGAACTTAAGTATGCTATACATGACTTGAACAACAATAGTACAATACAATGAAATATCACGTATGATTTACAGTGTTTTTTTTTTATCAGGAGAATGAGTGTAGTTTAAGCAAATTTAGTCAAAATGTAACATATCAATAAAGAAGTTGCTTACACTGTATCTTACTCGTAACATCTTTAGACTAGGGTTGTAATAAATTTAATTTTTCGTTATTACATTACAAGTTATTTTATGAAGCAGCGGTTTGCAGCAATTCGGTACTTTAAGTACTACTTATTTTAATTATACTTTTATTACAAAATACATATTATTATTACAGCAAAAAATAACATTTTTCAGATGATTTTATGGTTAGTATTACTCGAATAGGGTATAGGATATCTTCTGTGAAAAATCGTTTACCGGTTAAATAATATTTTCTTAACAATTGGATTTATTGAAAAAAAAATACACCCGAGAAATATACAGTCAAATTAGAAAATAAACTAATTATTTTAGTAAAGTAAAAAAAATATATGCATAAATAATGTATTCATAAGCTGCTATGGAAAATACTAATATGGTATTCGTGAAGCGCAAACCGACCAGTCAAAAACAATAAGCAGTTATCTTCTTCGAAATATTATCCTATTTGAGTGATTTTTTTTCATGTAATCAGCACTTTAATTCAGATAAGACTTCAAAATTTAGCTGAAAAGTATACATAAACCAAAAAGTTTTCTAAAAAAAAATAAGACATATGAGCGTGCAATATTTCTTACTGAAGCCCGGATCGTAAATTTTATCAATAATGTACCGAAAATTATCTAGATGTTCTACAGAAAACGCGAATACAGTGGTCGATTCACGATCCTTTAAAACATCACTATTATTCCATTAGAAACTAAAACGACCGATTCAAAATCTGGTGGGGCCATAAAATCTTTACAAAACCAATACACCGTCAATCGTCGAGCGAGGCTATAAAACTGTGGGCGTCGCTCTAACGAGCCCAGTAATCCGGGCGACAATCGTCCTGGACCATAAAATTCATGTTAGGGATGTGACACTTGTGTTTTTGTCGGATACGTATGACCGGATTCGAATAGTTTAAAGCTGGAAACATACAACCGGACGCGGCTTACGGACGCGACTGACAGCCACGACTGTTAGGTATCTAGACTATGAAAGTACACTGAGCCGTGCACACTATCGGACATAAGTCGCGGACGTCACCGTCGGACGACCTTGAGCGTTCGGAAGTCCAAGAGCAATCTGGCACACCGGATGTTTTAAGACTGTTCACATTGCTAAGTCGCGGCTGTCAGTCGCGTCCGTCAGCCGCGTCCTTAAAGCTGAATGGTGAATTAAATATTGTTAAGTTAGGAGATTGAAAAATGTTTCTACGTAACCGTACAACTAACGAAATTTGAAATTCACAAAACAATGAAATATTTTTCTAATTATTTTTTAAAATTTAGATCAAATGTTTACATTATTTATATTTGTTTTTTTTTTATGAGAAGATGACATCACGATATAATTATATAACAACGGATAATCTAAGCAGACTAAAATGCATTTATTTTTTTATTTTCTTACAGCGTTTTGTACCAAGCAGTAGGTACTTATATTTTTACATGTCTTTCAGTAACTCATATACACAATGACGACGATTTACAAAAAAAATACTTGAATAGACTTTTAAATTATTTGGTTTATTTTGATCTTACAGAAATTGCCCATGTTTTTGACGTGGAAACTTCTTCAGCGGGGTTGTGTTTTTGAGATGGTTAAAAAATGTTAAACTCACGTCAGGACACGTGACCTGAGGGCTAAGTGCTAGATTTTCGCTCGATCTCGATTGCGTTAACGTTTGATATGATTTCTATGGAAATGGCACAGCGCCATCTTGTGTCGCGTACAGAAAACTGAATAGCTAAGTGCGAGTATTTTTTACGGTAATGTAACAAGGGCCAAACCGATCGAACAAGAGTGCGGCAACGCCTGTAATTGGCTAATTCAGGCGTGTGTGTCAATGTGCTCGCGTGTGTGCACGGCGCGCTCGGTCAACGCGACGTAAAAGTAACTCGATTTGATTTGCAAATCTCTCACTTGACACTCTGATTGAAACTTTGTAACGGCGTAAGGCACTCGCGCAAGTGTACGCGTGTGATATTTTATTTGACCACATAAATTATAGTACTTTTATACTGATTAAATTAATATTTCATCACTCCCATTTATTCTCACATTTTATTTCACTCCCGGAGTGTTATTGCAACCTGTTGTTGTTTTTTTACTTTTTAGGCAGCAAATTTTACACAATCCGGCTAAAAGGTCACCTCAAAACAATCTTAAGTGGCAAATTAAGCCGGATTAAGGCCATCCCTAAAACTTCGAACGTACCCCTGAATAATCGACTAGGTGGGACTTAATGCATTTAAATGTCCCGCGACACTTTCAATATAAAGCACTCCATTGGAGTCTGTTTGTTCGGTTAGTGTTCGTAAATAGACGATTCACTTCTTTGTAATTTTATTCTGTATATGTGAAAAAGAGTGAACATTTATGCGGTTAGCTTTTGAGATTTATGTTATTTGTAGTTTAGTAGTAGTAAAATAATAGTACTAGCCTTAAAATGTGTAATATGGAGCTGATGATATTAATCTTGTTTAAAACACGTCGATTAAGTGAAACATCGCATAATATGATCTGTACACACTTGAAAGCACTATATTAAAAACGGATAATTCTGAAAGTGTTTGTGAAAAAATGTAAAAAATAAACGGGGACGTTTTGGGATGTAGTATGTCTTTTCTAATTCGTCTTTACTTTTCTCGCTTTCCTAGTTTGAAAGAAAAACAATTTGTGTAGATTTTACTTTGAGTGCTTGTATCTTCTTATTCATTAAAAACTTCTTCTTTGTGAGTCGATGTAGCGTGCTAAAAAATTATATTCCGGCTTTTGACCAAAAATTAGCAACCTCAATTGCGCTCTCTGTTACTTCATATAGGAATTAAAAACTGTAGTGTTACGAATTAAATACCTAACTAAATGCAAAAAAAAACCTACAAAAAGTAAAAAAAAAAACAGATTCACAAAATTCTCAACATGAGTAATTTATAAAATCTCAAATATTTTTTGACAACATCCAAATGTTAACTTCAATTAAATGCTAAAATTTGCTCAAAAACATCAATTACCGAGTCACTTGAAGCACCAAACTCGCTGATGCATTAAAATTACCATTTACAAGCTCGGGCCAAAATTAATCCACGCTACAAGTAGAAAAGTCTCTCTCATTACGAATTTACCGTTAATTTACAAACATACAAAAGCTAATTCATATCAAGAGCATAATTACCCTCTTTTCATAAATTATCCCTCGTAGACATTTGTAGACGTTCGTAGATGTGGCTGTAGCTACGTAGAGAAGCTACGCTCGTAGCTGTAGCGATGTAGCTCGTAGGTATAGCTGTAGCTTCGTAGGGGTGCAGTTATTTCGTTTTAGAATCCAAACGCTTTGCCTAACAGCTTGGCAACGGTAAAGCGTAGGAATTCTAAAGCAAAAAGACTGCATTTTATTCCAGTCTTCGTCTTCTTGCTTCAGGTAGATGGTATAATTGGGCGTGCGCTGTTGGGGCCTTAGCAGAGCAATTTGGATCATTTAACTTTTGCTTTTGACAAATTTCCACGTATTTGATCATAATTTTGTATACAAGTCGCAATTTTCAACGAATTTCGATGAGTTGTACCTGTGTACTAAACACAGGTTTAATATGTTAATGGAATTTTTGACGTTGATTTTGAAATTTTCTTCAATAAGGGGAAATTTTCTGTCGCGCTATTTATCGGCCGATTTTGGTAATATTTGGCAAGATCCTTTTATTCGTTTATTTTAGTATCTAAAGTTTGACAATATTTGAAATCGTTCAAGAACGAGTCGAGATATAAACTTATGAAGATTCAGTTAGAGATGTGTCGCGAGGTCTACTGTTTGGAGAACCACTAGTTTAAATTTACCTAATTTGTGAACATTTTTATTTTCTAATTTGCTAGGGATTTTATATGTTAATACTTGTTTTAAAGTGGCAAACCTTTTTTATAAATTTTTAATTACGCTGAACTCAAAAAATTACTTGTGGTATGATGTTTTTTAGAAACTGTTTTTTTTTAGAAATGGTTTATTTTTTCTTAATACTGCGCAATCTTAAGTGGTAATTGTATATAGATGTTTGTAGAATGTTCATCAAAAATATTTTTAAAAACGCTTTTAAATTTATTTAAGTTTATTTTAGGGTACTTCTTCGAAGACAAAATTTTGGACTTCTATGGGTTTATTTCTGAAACCAACGAACAAAACGGCGTGTAATTTTGTGTTTCTATACAGTTTAACTTAATATCTACCTGGGACAAGTGATATTTTTTAAATAATTGCGGTCTAAGTATACATTAAAAATATTTGAAGTTTATTCTTCTGATTCATATACCGCGTCCGCTTGCCATTTTTCAAAAGAAAATGGTCGATATCGCATTTACCCTGTGGTAAATCATTATAAATTATAATTATATCAAAAGGAAATGAGTTGCTCTTTTACAAAAAAATAATGTGTATTAGTTATAACCTTAGTATGTTTATAAATAGGCAAATAAGAAGTGTCCGGCATATAATACTGATTAAAGTGGCGTATGCTGCGCTTGACCGTGCTTGGTCGGGTGATCATGATGAGAGTCTGACTTCCCACGCGGGGAGAAGCCACTCGTGCAACAGACGAGCCAGAAGGTCCCGGAGTTACAAAGGTAAATGTATGATTCATCCGTGCTTGGTTCAGGTGGTATTTTGATTACAATGCCTACTTTATAAAAATTATTTTATGATTTTACAACTTCAATCTGTATTTCTCGTAATGTTTTTGGGTTATAGATTCAAGTAGAAAAATGAGTATACTGAAGTCAGTATGTATGATGAGTTATGCATGTATAACGGCAAAATCCTGATTCATCTGACCTGATTATATGGTCAAAACAACATTTAAACCATAAAATGTATACTGGAAAAGATTCGAATACAGCCCAACAAGACCTCGATGACGTAATGCTTTTAAATTGAGACTTCGTCAATTGATAAAAAAAAAAATCTCCAAAATTCACCAGAGATGTCCTATCGACCCTGCATCTGAAAACCGTGGATGATTGTTCAAATTCTGACAATGAGGACATTTTTGTGTTTAAAACGCTTCAATAAAATAAACTTACAAAAGAGTCTTACGCTGCTGGTGAAGATATGATTACTCAATATTTTCTTTTAAAAAATCAAGATCTGACATCTGAAGAATGACATTGAAAGTAGCTCGGGCCCATGCAAAAAGCTAAAGAATTTTTTCTTCTAGTACTTAACCCTGACTTCATTATAAATAGTTTTATAAATAGTTATGTCTTTTTGATAGAGCAAAAAGTTTTAAGGATGACATTGAAAGTAGCTCGGGCCCATGCAAAAAGCTAAAGTTTTTTTTCTTGTAGTACTTAACACTGACTTCATTATAAATAGTTAACGACTCATTATAAACAGTTATGTTTCTTTGAGAGTCACCAGATTACTGGCAAAAATTCCATTTAACTAAAGTTGATCTCATGTTTTTTACTTTAAATACACTTATGTGATTTTTAAAATTTTCATATTTTAGTCGATGGGTATGCGTGTGTGAAATATTCTAAAAGTTGTTACATTATTTTTTATTATTTAAAAATTGTGTTCTCAGCGACGACGAACTGTTATTTATAATTACTTATATTTAGTTATGTTCTCATGGAAGTGATGTAATATCTTTAATTGAGAATAAACATCTTTAAACCTAATTATGAAAGGTTATACATAAGCTAAGCTATACTATCATTACGTATAATAAACAGGATTCATGAGTTGTACATGGAAAAAATAAACAAAGACTAATATATTGTACTAATTACTACACCAACTTTCATGTACCTATTTATCAGAGTAACAAATATTAACAATAGTTAATTTATGTAGTCTTATAATGTTTTCGCTTTCCCAAGTAATATAAGAATTATAATTAAATATTATAATTTTTAGATTTCTAAAATGTATTACAATAAAAATTGTTCATTCATTAACTTTTTTTCGTGCTATGATAGTGTTAACATATTTTTTATACTTATGTAAAATAGGTATTTCCCTATTACACAGCCAAATTACATAGTTTTTCATTTTTAGTTCTGATTCATCTGTAATCAATTCTGATTGATCTGGGCTCAAAATATTTCAAAGTAGATATTTTAAAAACTACTTAATAAAAACAAGTCCCTCATTGAAATATATGTTCTTTAGTTACATTTTTTACAAATTATGAACATGTGCGACAGAGCTGAAAGTGAAATAAAAGAATGGCCAGATGAATCAGTCGAAGAATGAAATTTCAAAAAATACCCTATACCTTTTTGTTTAACGAATTTTAAGCATTTAGATTATGAGTAATCCTCAATTGATATGTGAATTAATTCATTACTTAATTAAACAATAGTACTCGTTAATACGAGTACTAAATATAATTACTTAATTATAAATATTTAAGTAATTGTATTATATTTGGTTGTGAAGAAGGCATTCCGAGAAAAAAAAAATGCAGCAGATTTTTTACATGACATTAACGTTATTCTTTTATATCCTACTGCTGGACAAAGTCCTTGTTATTTGTAAGCTGTTTGTTCTTTTTGTCATTTACTTTGATCAATTTCATGCACATCCTGCTCTTTTCTTATCTTTAGCAACATTATTGTGTTATTACTCACCGAATTTTTCTTCTGGAGCCATATTTCTAAGAGATTCATGTTCTTCCGTACCTGAAACAAAAAATAAAATAACACATGATCTATCTATATAATAATATATAAAAATGAATGTTTGTCTGTATATCCTGTAGAGAATCGTAAACTATGCATTTGATCATGACGTCATGATCTTTAGCAAAGTTGTTGTGCATGAGCCAAAGAAGGTCTCTCATTGACAGTTGACAGATGTTGAGACGAAGTTAACCGAGTTAGCTAGTATTGTTATTAAGGCTTATAGGAAACTGATATTTTTCACAAGTTCGTACATTAAACATATTTATTGGCATTAATTATTTTTTATTACAATAATATTAATATCCATGACATCTATTTTTCATGGTAATGTTATAGACTGGAGAAGTTAAGCAATTATGAATAAACAAATACAAATAGGCAAGTAAGTTTGTATTGACTGCCCTGATATCAGAGTTTATAAGCCGCCTAAAGGCTTGTACTGTACAAGCATTTTTAATAGTCCACTAAATGATAATTGGACCACATTCACCAGTCTGACCCAGAGCGGGCTGGTGGATTCACGTGCACCATCAAATTTCTTATACGATTATGCCTATAATATTATGCAGGTTATCTCACGATGTTCAATCAAAGCTAAACTCTACCAATTAGGTGAAATCATTAATATCATCATCAGCATGTATCGAATGACTGTTGGTTTCCCCTCAATTATTCCCTGTCTCAAGATTATCTTATACATTCGCACACGAACTTCAATGAATCTAATTTTAATTATATGCAATGTTTATGGGATTTGTTTTGTATAGTACAGCACAGTGTATGAGATAAGTGGACATATTAAAATCGCAAAGATAAAACTATTTTACACTTTTTAGTTTGATATGCTACTCGTATGAAAGCGTTTTTTTTTAGTTATTTTTAAACTATATTTATTTTTCACTTTTCAATACTCTAATAAATACATTGTCATCGGTCTTTGATATGTGTGCAAAGTTTTCAAAAATCTGATCGCTCAAAGTAGGGCAAAATCAAAATCGATTCTGTTACAAGCAAACAAACATATAGGTGAAACTAATAAAAGCGTGTTAAAAACAAACCTTGATACATACAATTTAAATTGAATCTTTCCTAAAATATGATCAACCTAATAAAAAGAGAATAATCTAAACAGTTCATAATTGGTGAAGTAATCACGTAATATAAAAACCGGACAAGTGCGAGTCAGGCTCGCACATCGAGGATTCCGTACTAACACATTGTCAAAATAATTAAAAACCTGTTTTAGCATGTGCTAATGTGTATGTGCAAAAGTGTAATGAAATTCTTTTATACAACACCTTACATAATACGATTTACTCACTTTGAATTTTGAACCCATATTTTGTGAATTTTGAGGCCCTTCTTTTTTGTGATTTAAATAAAAATGTACAGTCCTCAGATTTATTCCTATATGTGTACTCTGAGATGATGTTTCTCGCCAAATTTCATAGCTCTATGTCAACGGGAAGTACCCTGTAGGTTTTGATTTTTGTGAGTGTCGAAATATGCAGTTTTTTACGACATAAACGGTTTAACTTTTTTAACCGATAACTGAGAAGTTTTTCTTTTACACAACTGCAAGAGACCATAGATATATGTATACAGTTTAAATTTCAACTCGATATCTTTACGCGTTCCCGAGATAAGGAGTCTTTACATACACACAGACGGACAGACGGACAGATGGACAGACGACCAAACGGACAGACGGACAACAAAGTGATCCTATAAGGGTTCCGTCTTTTCCGTTTGAGGTACGGAACCCTAAAAAATTGTCCAATTGAGAACTCTCTTTTCTGAAATCGGTTAGAAAAATTCTGCAGTGAAAATACCTTATATTTTGCGGTTATTTTTCAACAAAATGTGAAAGCCCTATTAAAGATTCTAACAGGCACCAATTACAGTGCGAAATTGTATCATAATTGTAATTTCGGGCGAGCGCTCACTGTCGCTGATAACATCGGGGTCGCCGTTTGTAACTGCCCTAAACGGCAACTTTTAACTTCATAGAGACGTGGACTGTGAGTACAGTACTTTAAGTTAGTCAAAACATACTTAAGCTATATAAGACAAACTTAAACAGTGGATTATTTGATGTCAGAAAATTTTGATTGAGGTTATTTCCCTCAAAAAAGGGGGGAATGTTGCTGTCGTGCTATTAACCCGCCAATTTCAGTTACATTTAATAACATTGCTTAATATCTTAATCTTAAGGATTTTTGCAAGAATGAACGAAATCGGTTCAGAGCAAGTCGAGATATACCTAGACTAATGAAGATTCAGTTAAACAGATGCGAAATTTACTTTTCCGGAGTACTACTAGCCTTGAAGAGATCGCTTCCAGCGATAAGGCCGCCTTGAGCTACATTAATAAGTTTTTCATGTAATACTGTTGTCTTATATTTAACTGTGTAAAATAAAGTGTTTTCTAATCTACTAACATAGAGTTTGTTGATAAATAAAATCTATACTAGCAATACATAACACAGCAAGTGACTTGGGTGATCAAGCTTAATACTTCTTATCTTAAGACTGATTGTATTGGTCAGTGCACGAAACTTTTTGGGTTTTTTTGCCTTTTACCGGTAAACTACTCATTTTACGAAGACTCATATAGCGGCCATCAATAGGTAATGTTTACGAGTTAGAAACACATCAAATTGACTGCCTCGGTGATTCAGTTGTTAGTGACCCTAACTTCTGGGTTAAAGAGGCGTTGGTTCGATCGCCACCCAGGGTAAATATTTATGTGATGAACATAAGTGTTTTCTCTGTGTCTGGGTGTTATTTAGTTACTATCGATATAAGTATGTTTTTAAAAATAAGTCTAGTATCTCTGGCAGCCATCTGGCAGTCTCTGGCAGCCATATCACAAGCTTTGCTTAGTTTGGGGTCAGAGGCCGTGTGTAAGATGTTCTAAATTATTTATTTATTATTTAAACACTCTTGAGCAGAAACAGGCAACTATTTTGGTTTCTAGCTGTAAATATCTTCTTACAACTACGAGTATCTGTCTATGGCCGCTAATGTAGTTTTTTTCTTACTTAACGAGCAGATTATCTGAAAATACCAAAAATTCCTGACCTGGTGAATCCACCTCAAACTTTGTCACTGTTCTGCACTGACATAACGATACACCTATAAATTCAAGTGGCTATAGAGATAATTTTCGTCAACCATGATTCGAATTTTATGAATGGTTAGCGGTGGGATATTGCGGGCGTAGAATTTAAATTAGCATTGTAGGGTAATGAGGCGTGTCGTTTTATAGATCTCTTAGATTGTTTGTGGCGTGTTTTGTTCGGTACCATTTAGGAGCTTACAGATCTGAAATGAAATTCTGTTTGAATTAAGGAAATGATTACTCGTTTGTACCTTTATGTATGTGCTTCGAAGATGTTTTCCACGTGGATCAAAAAATGTTTATTTATCTTTAAGTAGTTAATAAGGGCGTAAAATGTGAGTGGAGTTGATAATGATCATAAATGAAACGTGCCAGCTACGACACGTAGAGTTTATAACATGTATCCTTAGAATTTTCGTTTAATTAAATAAAAATATGTGGATAATAAGTTCATATTAGACCATTTGTTGACCACTGATTCGATAAAAATCAAGTAACTTTTTAAAATTCAAGTGGTATATTTAGAAGATATTTTTTACATAATGTACAAATTTATAGAAATTATAATTATTGTAAATATAATTTATACATAAGTATTATAGAAATAATAAAATTAGTATAATTCTTTCTATGATAATAAAAAGTCTATATATGTATAGATATAAAAATATCAGAAGTACCTATCTCTATACACGTATGAATTTTTTTCTCCACGGGCGTCAATGGTGTGAGTGAGCGCGTGTTAGAAAAACATTTTACCAAGCAATGAAAAAACCGTAAAAAATTAAATCACAAAATCTGAAAAGCAATTAGTCATTTGTATTTAACTCAAAGCTCATTCAAAAAAAAGAAATCCGAGTGCAAAAAATAATCCCGACTTAACTTCCACCCATCGGCGTTAAAACAGGTGAGCATTAATTGAAAAACGAAAAGTGTCGAGAAGAAATGTAATTTAACAGGAGCATCCTTTTGAAACGGTAATAAGGAAAACGACAGCTTTAAAACGGAGAGGGGGGATCCGAAATGTCTGCAGGCCTAGTCGGCTGGTCGAGGACGGGCAATTTGGACGAGATTAAATCCCGGGGGCAGCCGACCGTGCACGAATGGATCGCGCGCTTGAGTAGGACACTCTGTCTTTGCAGAAACACGAAATATTGTAGAATATGGAAATATTGTTTAGTAACTAAATCATTATTATAATGTCGCCGGTTTAGGTTTTCATTTTAAAATGTACAAAGCTATCTACTTCTGTTGAATAGCCAAAGTTTTCAGTTATTATAGCTCGTTTTCTGTCATCACTGAAGTTGAATTCGTTCGTGCAATTTATTTTCTTCTCTTTTTTTCTGTTCCTGACATAGTATTTTGACATTAATGCAATGAATGACACAATGCATAATAATTTAACACATCGCATAGAAGAAATAGTACAAAAATGACCTAATTGGAGCTTTAGTCGGCCAAAAGCTTTTCGATGAGACCAAGGACAATTTAATCAAGATTAGCACACCGTGCATTAAGTAAACACGTGCTTGAGTAAAACAATGATAAAAAACCGGACAAGTACAAGTCAGGCTCGCACATCGAGGGTTCCGTACAAACACATTGTTAAAATAATGCATAATAGCATGTGCTAATGAAGTTCTTTTATATGATACCTTACATGATACAATTTACTCAATTTGAATTTTGAACCCATATTTTGTGAATTTTGAGGCCCTATTTTTTGTGATATAAATAAAAATGTGCAGTTTTCAGATTTATTCCTATATGTGTACTCTAAGTCAATGTTTCTCGTCAAATTTCATAGTTCTATGTCAACGGGAAGTACCCTGTAGGTTTTGATTTTTGTGAGTGCGAAATATGCGGTTTTTTACGACATAAACGGCTCTAACTTTTTTAAATGATAATTGAGAAGTTTTTCTTTTACACAACTGCTAGAGTTCATCGATATACGTATACTGTTTAAATTTCAACTTGACATCTTTACACGTTCCCGAGATAAAGAGTCTTGACATACACACAGACGGACAACAAAGTGATCCTAAAAGGGTTCCGTTTTTTCGTTTTGAGGTACGAAACCCTAAAAAGAACTGATTTTTGTGCAGAGCTTAATCTTATTGTTTATTTTGTTTAGTAACAATGTTATCTCATTATTAGATACTGTCACTAGAGTAGAAACAGATGATGTGATTTGACCTAGAATTATAGCACCACAGCTATACCTACTAGCAATTGTTGTCATCCAGTTCAGCACAATTAAACAGTCTTGTTATGCGAAAACTTCGACAATAGTTCTAACCCAGTCCTCTAACGTTGCGCAACCGACCACAACAACCTAATACCCCAAATACTAAACTCCACACGCCATAAGTGGGACACACTAAAATATTCTGTAACAGATCTGAGACATTCCAACCTTATCCTTCCTGCAATATCGTAATATCACGACACAGCACATTTAACTAGCAACCTACTTTCACGAAAAATATCGCTCTGGTTTGACTACGGCATCGCTAGATTTCCCTACCTTTATTCATATCGCGATATTGGGGTGCCAAGAATTGGTATCTATTCCGGGACAATTTGAATATTTCTTTGTACGGGGGAGGCGATATTATACACTTCTTTTTATTAAAACGGGACCGTTTCCGACGTGTAATATTAGACGGGGTGTTTGATAATTATTTGCGGATTATTTGAGGTATTTTTGATGTTTTTGTGATGATTTTTCTTTGTTACATACTGGTTATGATCAAGGCCGTTAATAAAAGGCAAGCATAATTAGGCTTTGCCACGACTCTTCTTCGTATTTTTAAAAGCCAAAGCACTTTTCTGTGCCAAAAAAGTTTTAATTAATGTTTGTCTTTTTCAGTATCGATTGTCTCCAGTATAAATTTTTATGTTTGAATCTTTTGTAGTTTGACACAAATCACTATCACTACATAGTATTAAACAAAGTCGCTTCCCGCTGTCTGTCCCCATGTATGCTTAATGCTTATATCTTTAAAACTACCCAACGGATTAATAGATGGAGTGATTTAAGGGGAAGGTTATATTATGTATAATACATCTGTGCGAAGCTGGGGCGGGTTGCTAGATGTTTATAATTATTATTAATAATTAATTAATTAATTAATTAAAAATATTTAGTAATCTCACGGTAATTTTTCCCATCCCTGTCTTATAGATAAAAACATAGACATATTTTTACTGTGACAAAAAATATACCTAGTGACATAGAGTACAACATGAATTAAAACAATAATAATTATCTATATTTCTGTCACAAATCGACTTCACCTCAGCGTACATATGCTGGTTATTAACCAGCGCTGGTCTGATATATCAAGTTAGTTGTTGGTTCCCCAACTAGCCAAAAGCTATCTCAGAAAGATCAACGTCTCCTACAAACAACGGCCAAAAAACGTTCCATGCTACAAATTACAACGGACACACCCTTCAATATAATCCAGGTCCCTTCAAATTAAATTCTATCCTGAACTGAAATACTTGAAACTGTGCTGCAAATCAACAGTGTAAAGGGACCGTTCTCATCCGGCCTTTATCAAGGTGCTCTCGGAATGCCGTACAAAGGCTTTGAGTGGCCGAGTAGCTCGGTGCCTGTGTCGCCAGTTTCTAGGCCTTGCTTGCTTGTTTATATACGTGTAAGTAGGAACGTGACTCAACTTCAAACAGAAAATAAATTTAAGGAACAAAGAATGGTGAGAGTATAGTCAATAAAATTGATATTATTGATTACTCAATACGTCCGTAGAAAAATATACCTAAGAATTTTGATTATGACTGAGAATCCATCAACTTGTACTGGGCTGGGTAGTAGAATAGGCCCAGTCGACTTTGTTTGACCATTATTAAAACGAAGCGTACTATTGCTGAACGGATCAAAGAACATATCGCGGCAGTCAAAAACCGCCACATACAGAAGTCTGCTATAGCTGAGCATTTGCTTGACGGAGGTACTGGTCATTGGATCGAGCTCCACAACCCAAAAGTCCTCTCCACGGATCGACACTATTTTTCAAGAATAGTTCGTGAAGCGGTGGAAATCAAAAAACATAAGAATTTCAACCGGGAGGATGGATTTAAGTTATCGGCGTCGTGGAATCCTGTTATCAACAAATGCAAATCACGTAGTGTAGGTAGAAGGACATTGTTAGATATCGTCAGTGTTGTGTCGTAATGACAATTTTTCAAGTTCAAATTGAATTGGCGGTACCAGCTGTTGCACATTCCAGTCTACCCGTGACCACGGTCGATGCAACTCGGCCGAAACGTCGGGATGAGGAGGTATTTATTTATCTCGTAATTTTAGTGCGCGATTAGTCCCGTAGTATAAAATAATAATGTGTTCAAATCGCGAAAGTTTAAAAACAACAGTATAGAGTATACCGAACTATAAAGAAAATTGGTCATTTGTTAGTTTGTAGTTTTTTTTTCTTAGAACAATTTAGGTTTTCTATTGCGCTTTTGGAATTCTAAACAAGTGCCCAAGCTTGGTGGCTAAGTCGCTATTTTCTAGACCTTGCTTGTGTAAGATCTTTACATTAAAAAGCTGATACAGAGTTTACAAGTCTTTAGAGATATTTAGCAATTTCTTAGATTGTAGTCATAAATATTGTAGTAGATTGTAGTTTCTCCTAGAATATTTTAAGTTTTCTAAAGCTTTCGGAACGACAATAACTGACAGACATAAGGTTTGAGTTGCTGAGTAGGTCGGTGCCTGTGTTGCCGTTCTCTAGGCCTTGCCTGCCTTGTTTATGTATGTTGAAAATCAGAACGTGAAGATTTTTCAAACAAAAAATATAGATTCAAAAATAAATATATTGAAGTACTCGTAGTCTGAAAATTGAGTATTTGATTTTGAATTGATTTATAAGCTGTAGTTGCGAGCAAGTTTTTATGTTGTATGCTTTGATCCCGGATATACAATCAACTATGTTTGCGCACAACATAAAATTATACCGTCCAACAAAATTATTCAACACAAACAATTTGACTAAATTCAATATAAACAGTATCTACAATGAAATCTAAGCATTCGTAACTTTGACTACAAAGTCTATTTTCCCACGACCAGTAAACCAAAAGTTGACAAACTTCCCTTCACTATCCATCTCACCATCCAATACCATTTGAGACCCTATTACCGCAGTACACTGATAACAGTAAGTCATCTTCATAGAAATTGGCTGCTGTCGGTTTGAATTTAGGTACTTATGCACACACAGCGTCCGGTACGCACGCACAAACAAACACACTAACATTCAAAGCTTGTTCAAATCGTGACTTGAATCAACTGCAACGCACACATTAACATAATCTGTGGGTGTTTTTTTTTTATTTTTTATTTCAAATAGGTTTGCGTTTGACTACACACTGCCTGATGTTAAGCAGATATGCGGTTAAGGATGTAGCACGCTTACCTAGAAGATACCTATTTACTCGAGATTTGAAGAAAGCGGAAAGAGACTCAGGCAAAGCGATCCACATTCTGGCAGTTCGTATGAGGAATGTGGACTCAAAACGCTTGGTTCTAACGCGTGGGATGTCCACCATAAAAGGGTGGCGCTTTGGTCGCGTCTGTCTAGCCGTACGATAGAAGAGAGGGGCAGGTGGGACCAGATTGTGCAACTCCTGGGCGCACTCACCGAAGTGTATCCGATAGTAGGCTGACAGACACGCCACCCTACGTCGATGTTCGAGACTATGCAGCTTCGACTCAATCAAGGTTTCTTTGCCCATCAGCCTCCTGGCTCGCCTTTCAATGGACTCCAAAGCCTCTAACTGTATTTGGCAGAGCCATCCCAATGGTGAGAGCAGTATTCCATGCAAGACCTGACTTGCGCTTTATAAAGACTAAGCAGTTGCTCAGTTGTGAAATACCGTCTCACCTCAGAGAGAACACCAAGTTAATAATTGGGCTAATAGGGCTTTTGACTCTATATAAGAACCAAAGTTGAGAGTCGATGATAGCGTAACGCTTAATAGTTCCAGACTGTTAGTTACCGGAACGGACACACCACGGAAAGTAGGAGACAATTGAAACGTCAAGCAGGAGGTAATTGGACTCCGGTGGCTTCAATGTAGACCCTCCTATGAGTGTTGTGAGTTTGATCGCTCGCGTTCAAATCTTCAATCAAACTCTCCACACACTGTTCCAATCACTTGTCACTTTCTTATCATTTGTTTAGTTATTTAGCCTAATTATTGATTATGGAAAGCAGGTAATTGCTCTTTATGCGCTAATAATCCTACTTATAAACGCGAAAATTTGTATATATGGATGTTTATTTCACTTTCACGCAAAAAGTACTGAACGGATTGAGATGTAACTTTGCAATAGTAATGCTTATACATCAGAACATCACATAAGTTATAATTTATAAAGATATTGCGTTAAACAAAGTTCGCCGGGTCAGATAGTAGTTAGATAAAAAACAAAAGTGACAGCACGAACGGTCAACGCAAAAGTAGATTATTATCTCGAAGACTCGCCTTACAGCCCGTTCACAGTTATTTTACCTCTGACATTTGTTGCTGTCTTTGTCTAACCTGTGATAGTGTATAATGACTAGACAGAGACAGCGAAAAAACAGCCAGAAATATCAGAGGTGTCAATATTTACGTAGCTATGTGGGTATCAAATGTACTTTAGCAAAATCTGGCAACCTCGACCGCATGCTTGGTAGCCAGATTGAGGTCAGTATGGGTACAGCGTTTTGGGCACAGCGGGCAGACAAAGAGATGTGCCATTGTTTAATTGGCAGCACCAAAAAAAACTTAACCATTAAAACAAATTGGTGAATAACTATGAACGGACTGAAGATGAACTACTGTTCCTAGTATACTGTGATATTACCGTACATTATTTTATATCCTCAGATAGGAAGACGTTGTGCATTGCAGGCACGTGCGGGCCCACCTTGTGGTTCGTATGAAGACCCAATTCTGGGTTATTATCTTACTTCATAACACTCGAGGTTTTGCTCGCCGCCATTACGTGTTCTGTTAATACAGTGCCTTGTGTAAATGTGATTTCGTGTAACTTTTCCTTATCAACATTTTTATTGATCATGTTTAATGATTAGCTTCTGGCTTTGGTTTCAGGTGTGTAATTTAGATACAGTGAATACAGTGAATCTTTGGTGTTAAATTTACTAAAGCACTTGAAAGTCTCTAATACAGTTAAAATAAATTGGCTTTTAAATATTTTCAGTCTTCATATTCATCTGTTGTTAGTTCTAATCTTTGTTTGAGAGAGTTTGATGAACCATTAAATTTTCTAAACGGGTTAATTCTGACCACAATAAAGCACTATACGAGTGCGAGTGTGAAAAATTAACATACGTCATCGCTTTTTTCTCAGAGCGTTTCACACACTTCATTCTCTTCTCGATGTTTTACTTCGCCAAAATACAAGTAGTTCTTATGAAAATTAAAACTAATATTAGTACATACATTCGTAAGTACATAGATGAATAGGTATATTGCTATAATTTACTAAATGCCATGTCGCCATGTCCAATATCATCAATACTCACCTGTATTGGGAATTGGTTTCCGGAAACTAGAGTGTAAGGCTATCAGAACATCTCTAAGTGGTTGGGGACCGATATTAAACTTGAGAATGACGAAAACCCAAGTATCAGTAATGCATGTTCAAATCCTGCGATTTCAACTTTTTGTAACAAGAAGAACCATTTGGGCTAAATCTACAGTGGAAAGCACTATTCTTATCCTTATTTTTTTACTAATTTTATAAATATGAATGTGTTTGCTTGTTGGTTTATTCCTCTTCCACGCAACAACAAAGCAACAGATTGACTTGTTTTTTGAAATGAACATAGTTTGAAACACAAAAAGAAACGTAGGCTACTTTTTATCCCGAAAAAATAAAAGATTCTTATGGGATAGCCCAAAAATCAAAATACCACACGAGCGGAGCCGTGGGTAAAAACTAGTAGGTATACTATAAAATGGTTTCATTATTTATAATATCTTTGTCATTTTAAAGCCCCAACATCACGTCTTTGATTTCCTAAGAACGCCATCAAATATTAACGCCTTCCTCTAGCTAGTCGTTAACTTGTCAAACTACTATAACATTCAACTTTGTAGTTGAAAGTGTTCATAACCTGACGTATTTTCGAGTACAACGATATTTCAATTTACCGCCTCTCTGGTAAAACATTTTACGATCCACGTTTTCCTAGTTCGCGGGGATGTTAACTTCGACATTGTCAACAGCAAAATGTGGGATTTTAATTAAATTTCCCTGAGAAGAATGGATTTTACACATTTTGTTTGGTGTGAAGTGAAAATGTCAGGCTTTGAAAACGCGCCTTGTGGCACACCTTTACAATGTTGTCGGTGTATTTAGACAGAAGTAATATACTCTAAGCGTTAATTTTTATCCAAAATTATCACATTTCGAGTAATATTGATACAATAAATGATTTCGATTTTTTTGTAAAGTACTTGACTTACCTGTACCTACCTAGTACCTACTGAAAAGCGCTGTTTTTTTGTCTGAAGTCAAGCAAACAAAACTATAAAGTAAGTTCGTATAGAATGGGTGGCTAGCCCTGGTATCAGAGATTTTAAGCAGCTTGAAAGCCTTTCTTTTTATTCCGTATAGGTTTGCGTTTGACTACATACTGCCTGATGTTGAGCAGATATGCGGTCTAGGATGTAGCACGCTTACCTAAAAGATACCTATTTACTCGGGATTTGAAAACACCCACGTCGTACTTAAGCGGGAAGACAGACTCAGGCAAAGCATTCCACATTCTGGCTGTTCGTATGAGGAATGAGGATTCGAAACGCTTAGTTGTAACGCGTGGAATGTCCACCATAAAAGGGTGGCGCTTTGGTCGTGTCCGTCTAGCCGTACGATAGAAGAAAGGGGCAGGGGGACCAGATTGTGCAACTCTTGAGCGCACTCTCCGAAGTGTATCCTATAAAAGGCCGACAAACACGCTACCTTTCGTCGATGCTTGAGACTTTGCCTTTGACATGGCTGAACGGTTAATAAAACCGGGGCCTACAATTCAACATGTCATCCGACGATCGCAACCTGTTGTAAATGTCACTCGCGGTCGCCCATCTGAAAATTGACTGTGCCGAATGTTGATTAACTTTTATTATCGTTTACAGATACCTAGTCAAACTAAGCTACAAACGCTACAGCCTGTGTATGACTATTGATAGGCGGCCTAATATTGCGCTTGATGTAAGACCTTTTCGACTGATCTTTCTGGAAAAGTTTTGTGGAGGCCTAAGACCAATAGTAGACACGTATTACGATTGACACATATATATATATATATATATATATATATATATATATATATATATATATATATATATATATATATATACATATATATATTGTGTCTTTTGTTTTCGATGAACGCAATTGTTGAAATAGAAATAAATTGTGTAAATATTCGTATTTCAAATCAAATTGGAAATAAACATGAAGATGAAAAATAGTTTTTTTTATTTTATTTTTTATTTCAGATAGGTTTGCGTTTGACTACACACTGCCTGATGTTAAGCATATATGTGGTCTAGGATGTAGCACGCTTACCTAGAAGATACCTATTTACTCGAGATTTGAAGACACCTACATTGTACTTTAACGGAAAGACAGACTCAGGCAAGGCGTTCCACATTTTAGCAGTTCGTATGAGGAATGTGGACTCAAAACGCTTGGTTATAACGAGTGGGATGTCCACCATAAAAGAGTGGCGCTTTGGTCGCGTCTGTCTAGCCGTACGACAGAAGAAAGAGGCAGGTGGGACCAGATTGTGCAACTCCTGGGCGCACTCACCTCAGCTTGCTTGCTTTGTGTTGATTTTTAAGAACAATACGTTTTATTTATTTTAAAGAAAGAAAAAAAAATCCTGTATAAAATTCACTCATAATGCGATAAAATTCAACATTATTTAAGTCCCTAAGCTCAAAAACTACATTTTCTACAAATGAATGAGATCTGGAGATGGCTCCAGGGATAAAATCTCATACGAATTTGAACCAGCGCCGTTGCATCGCAACAAACAGCATTTGATAATGTAGAAAGGAATCATTTGCACTCGAGTCGACAGTAGGGATAAACTCAATCTGGTTTTATTCGAATACCTATAAAAATACAATACTCGTACTTACTTCAAAATGCGTAATTTCAAATTCCGTGTTGAAAATGTACCTACCTACTACTAATCCAACAAACATAAATTTAATCTAACAATGTCTTTATGGTGGATTTTAATGACCATTGACGGATCCACAAAAAGGAGTCCACCCAAGAAAGTATGCTCTAAAATAAAATTAATATAATTTATACCTATATATATCAAATTTGATTAAAAAACAGTTATCGACAGATTTCATTCAAGTCACTAGATTAAATTCCACAGTTGGTTAACTCTAGTATATTCTAGTAGCCGCATACGACAATGTAAGACACGTTGATCTTACGTTAAGATGTCTTGTGAATTAATATTTAATTGTGTTGCAACACAATTAAATATTAATTAGATCTGCAAATTTTTCTAACAAAGTTACATTGACAACGTCATGCGATTTACTCCATTATGTATAGTAACATTAATATTATGTATATTGGTAAAACTATTGGTTATTTCTAGTCGTCTAGCTCACTGAGCCTCTTACGATAACGTAAGTCGCACTATCTGAGCTGCGCGTTGCCATATAGGTAACTTGTATTAGAATTTGAAGTGAATAATAAAATAATAACAATTAGAATTGTAAATTTTGCTGGAAAACATTTTATTTGTATTTGATTAAAATCTACCATAAGTTTCATTCGCTCAGAGAGATTATTCGTATTAAGCACTCGATTAAATTCTACGATTGGTTATCCCTAGTCGTCAGCACACTGAGCCGCTTACTATAATGTAAGCCGCACTGAGCTGCGCGTTAGCATAACTTTGTGTAGCGATGCAACACAAGCTTTGAGCCCCAGACGAGACGGACGACGCAAATTGTTTATGCTCCGAGTAAAGCACCTTTCGAATAAAACCTCTATCTAGTCTATTCGATATAATGCTGAACGAATTGAATCGATAGAGCAAGATCGAGGTTGTGAAATTTGAAGATCTCGATTCAAATATCAATCTACAAAAGGAAATGTTCCATTCTTTTGTGCCAAGATACTTACGAATGCCAAAGCTTTCATAATTAAAAAAATTAGATATGGCCATAATTTATACTCGTAGCCAGTGAGCTTAGTAACATCGAAGATTATCAGTTGAAGCTATGACAAATTTAACTTAAATAAAATAAAAGAATTGTGCGTGGAGACCCTCCTCGCGAAAGAAGTATTTTTTTTTAAATTCAAATCTTTGTAGTTTACTCTTAACTAAACTAGATGGCGCTGCCGTCAAGTTAGCCTGCGGTATTGACTTTCTCCGTCAATAGACATGATGTTAGTTTTTGTTTGCAAAAATTGTCAATGCCGGAATTGTGGTCTTTTTACAAATCGCAATAAAAAATTATACAAATAATCGCATTAGAAGTTTCAAAAAACGATAACTTTCGCTTAGAAGACAAATTTCAAATCACAGTAAAGGTTCAAGACTTAAAGTATTATGAACAAGTAATACAACAGAAAAAGTGTTTGCAACCAAACAAAATATTATTATAAACTCGTACCCAGATGTATAAATGATTTTTGATACCATACTCCACCATACAATGAAAACAAAAAAAAATCAACCTACGATCAAAAGTCAAAACCAAGCTCGCAATATTATGAACGCTTTACCGCGATGACCTTTTTCAGGTGAGTAAAAAACGACTAAAACCTCGTTTACCACATATCTTTACAGCATTACCGACCCCACTGAAGAATCACGTTTATTACAATCACGTATCATCCATCATATTTATTTTGCACAAGCGTATTCAGTTATTTCAAAACATACTCCATTTATTTGTATTTTATTTTCCTTTGGCGGGTTACAGCACAGAACAGCGAACTACTTTAATTAGAAAGGAAATCGATGACAATTTTCAATGAAAACCGCTGTCGCCAAGTATGTATTACCACTGCAAAATATCTGCACAATAACTGTGCAATTTCCACTAGCTTCGGAAATATTTTTTTTACTTTAAAATAGAGCGTAGTATACTTTCTGTCACATCACCAAGATACGTTAAAGCCCATAACATTAATTTGGTCATAATTTAAATGCCGAGTTTAAGTTATTAAATACACTTTATTTTATTAATGTTACATCACAATGGCAAATGCACCAACATGCCAAGCCAAAAAAAAAAATAATGGGCCAATCTCGAATTTGAATATGGTATCACAGTTATTTTTTGGCATTTAGCTAGTGATGAGCGATGTGATTGTGCAGTTTAATTTTATCGATAACGTGATTTTATACTTTTTGCATAATATATGGATTATGTAACTGAATCTATATAGTGTATAATTGATGACAATGATTGTGCAGTTTTATTAGTATTTAGGAAGTTTTGGAATAAACACTGAAAAATCATGTCAACGCGCCGTATTGTATTAATTTGTAAAACTTGTGTTTCTATCAGTGGTAATATGTGAAAATTTGTGCTATTTCGAAGATTATGAACTGAATTACGTACAATAGTGTAGACAAAATAATGTAATGTGTAACGTGATTTTTTGTGTTGTTACAAAAACTCCATAAAGGGCGGCGCTATTAGTAAATTCGCTACTGCTTTACTCAGGCATGACTTAGATGTGACAGTGACTTTTTACCTACTTCCAAAAAGTGAAGGTAGGTACCTACTACCTACCAGGGCTAGCCACCCGGCCTATACGAACTTACTTACTTACTACCTACTATGTTCGTCTGTATGTATGTTTTTGTATATTTTCAGCGGTATTTTCGCCAATTATGGATCGTTTTATTTTTTATTTTAATTTTGAAATGGTATACAAGTACACCCTAGCTGAAATCATTTAAATGATATCAAAGTCAGCTGAGCCGAAAAAAAAATGTAAAATCAACAATAGTGTTAAAAATTACTACATGGATGCCACATCAATTCCTGCGAAGTATTTGGATTTTGTAAACGGTGGAAGTCGGCCAAATGCCATTGTTGGCAAAAAATAATCAATTGTATCTAGATTTTTGTGCTGCCTACGACTGTGAGTATTTATAAAATGATAATATCATAATAGAAACATTTTAATAAACAACACCATAATTACATGTAACAATAGTAGTAATTATCATAACATCATAATAGAACTTACACTTGACACTGGCAAATACATATTCCATGCGACGCCAATATTTAAAAGAAGCAGAATATATTTATTACAATCGAATTGTTCTAGTTTGGAGCTCTATAATTGAATCATTGGATTAGCTGAATGTATACGTAAATGGTTACGTGGCCGAGTGAGAGCGCGTGCTTGTGCGAGCGGGAGATTTTTCGGGGTGATTCGTTTACATCTTTTCAATTTTAGCGTCTCTTAGTCAATATAATTATAATTATAGATATCTTTTAAAAACGGAACCTTTATACCTAGTCACACTAATTTTTTTTATATGAACTATAAAATTGTATTAGGTAGGTACTTCAGAAAATGTAAATCTTTACTGAATAATAGTACGGCATCCTTCGTGCGCGACTCCCACAAAGCCGATTATGCTAATAAAATCAGATTATATTTTCAAACATACGTCAAAATAAAATGTAATTTAATTCAAAGGCAAATCACCCCCAAAATAACTCATATTTTAAAAAAACACTAAACACGTCTTCCATCAATTCTATTTCAGAATATATTATGTGTATACCTTATCATCGAATGTATAATTACGGTTTCTATTTTAGGTATTGATGGTGGCTTCAGGCATCTTTATTATGTGAGCAATCACTTTCCCAAAAAAATGTAGGACTCCAGTCATGTCGTCCTGTTGCCTCGATCCATTTACTCTTTGTCAGTGCTGATCCAGCATGCGACCACGAAAAGCCACAAAAAGAAATCTTTCAACGTGTGAAAAATTGACAGATATATACATCGCCATCACGCTGGCTCGTTCTGACACGTTGAAAGAAATATTACTTCGTGGGCATTCTAGCCCAGCTGGGAACTTTTATTCATAAGTAGTATAACAGTTAGAATGTGGTGCAAATACAATTATGTATTACTAAAAAGTACACCACAATCACAAATATTTTACTAAATATGCAGATAACAATAAATGTCTAATTTCGATAATATTAACTTACTATCAAAATTTATCGATATCGATAATTTATTTGATTATAATATGCTATAATTACAAAACATTTGAAATTAAAATAATTATATTGACATCGATATTTTTTTATTCCGACATATTATTAACTTTGTAGAAAAATTTATCGATGTCGATAAAATGTTTGCAAGTTTTGCCACCACTATCAACGAAATTCTAGGCAGTAAAAGATAACGTTTATATAAAAAAAAATGCCCACAATTTAGACTTGCTATTGGAAGGATATTCCTCCTTTTTGTAAACTAAAGTCTTTGCTCTGTATTCGACACGTTACAATAGCGCGAACTGGCATTTTTTGGGCAAAAATTACCTCTGAAATCACTTGAACGACTGAAACAGTAAATGTCACGATTTCACGTATCTTGAGTTATAACTCATGATAGTGGCTACAAACCCCCCTCCACATTTCCTTTCTATTTCCTTCTCTTTTCTGTGGGTTACAGCCATTACTTGTCTAAATATTTGCCGTACTGAAAGCCCATCGCATTCGTGTTTGTATTTTTACGTGTTATTACGGTGTTGTTATTATGACGTTGTGTTGTTTTATGTTGTTGCGTTGGACGCATGGATGTACTACCTAGTACATCCATGGTTGGATGCATGGATGTAAGAGAGATAAACCATAATATCCGCGATTTAAGATAAAACATATCTGAAGTGGCATCGGCTATGCCCGCTAAGAATCCTTACTAATATTATAAATTCGAAAGGTTTACTACTCTTGCAGCGACAAAGCGACAAATAGACTTGGTGGTTTGACTTGACATGACTTGAATTCAAAGGTCGGAGAGTGACACAAGCTACTTTTTCTTGCAAGAATATCAAAATATCACGCGGGCGAAGACGCGGGCAAAAGCTAGTAGGAAATAAATAGAGTTACTCAAATCTTAAAATGGCGTCGAACAAAAAATATACAACAAAATACTCTGAATGTCGCCATCATGATATCTTTACATAGAAGACTGATGAGTTGAAGGTGACACGGTTGAGAAAAGTTTAGCATACTAAACTAAAATTACCGACTTAGTGCAGTCGATGAGCAAGTTGACGTGGTGGCGAACAGGCCACGTAGCGCTCCTCGGAGCTGATCAAGTTTTCATACACAGACCAGTGATGAGGTCTGATCAGAGTCTGAAAAAGACTATATGGATGCATTGTAGGTATGTATAAGCCTATTTAAACCGGTCTTATTAGAAATATTTTAGGGAAGCTTATAATATGTCCAACAGTAAACATTATACAACTGTACGACTATAACTTTGATAATAGCAGAATGTATGTATATAGGCGGAGTTAACTTAGTGACCTAACGCCCGATTTTTTTTTTTTTGACATCCATGTTTGCGTCGGTAGTAAAGTTTTGCGATCGCGACCTTCGCCGTTCGTTCTGCTCTATCGATCATTGGGACGTGTGATATATGCAATGAAATGAAGTTTATTGCGAGTCGGTTGGTTTTTGCTTTTTTATGGAAAAATATTGGTGGTTTATTGGCGATGTATCCGGACGTGTAAAGGTGTTTTCTGTGCCTTATTTTTTTATTGGTCGACAAATCTAAAGACACGGTTTTGTTTTTCTATTTGCAAATTTTATTAAATGATAAATTTAAAATTAGTTAATTTATAATCTGAAAGACCACGGTACGCATCATAGATACGTAATCTGTGCGAGGCAAGGTGGGTAATGATAAATACCCTGTTTGTTTCAAATGGTAAAAGAAATAACCATGAGAAAGTTTGCATGACAAATAGTTCTTGTATTTATCGAGAAGAGACTGAGAAAACTCACCAGCTGTCTTTCCTTTTTTTGATATGTCTTAGCGGACACTTTCAATCAATTTAGAATAAGAAATCAAAATCTCTTTATTGTTAGAACGAACTACATTTTACTTTATAGAAGGTAGAGTAAAACACGTACACTTTTTACACCTGAATTTACTCAATTTAATTTAAGTTCGAAAATCGCCGTATTAAATAACTTTTCAAATATATCATTGAAACTTCAATTGAATTGGGCAAAAACCTTCGGCTGTCAAAAACACGCAGTCAACCGCGCCTTTCCTTAAAACTCCTATAAATTACTTTGCGACACCTATTCGACTATTTTGGACATATATTTCTAACTTGCAATGAAAGATCCTGGAAATTAACCAGAAAATTGAGTAAACCTTGGCTTATGAAAGTTTCTTTTCCATTTTGCGAAGTGATTCAACTTGGAATTGGTTGCTAGAAAAATCGACCTTGGATTATGGGCAATAAAGTGCAATACACATTGAGGTTCGAATGTGGTTTTTAATTATGTATAGCTACTCGTATAGGGCTGTCCTTGCAAGTCGCCTCACGTCTTGAGCCATATTCAGGGCTGGCAACGTTTATAATTCAATAGCTAAATGTAATAGACGTGTTTAAGGAGACCTTTGATGATGCGGAAGCTTGCAGAGCCTTTCATAAAGATATTTATAGCGGAGAAACGGAAAATGCGCGGAAGAATTTGGACTGTAATATTGATGGATATTGATCTTTTTTCGATTATTGAATTTAATTGACATTATTTGATCTTGAACAACCCTATGGCTTAGTTTTTAAGTAATGTTTCTGATTCGTAAAGAATTTTGAAATTACAATTTGGATGTATTTGTCTTTTTGCACACGATGGACGTGACAAATTGAATGAGAAGTCCTATATTTTAAATATATTTTTTTCACACATGTTGATAATTTTAAATCTGCTCCAACCCCGTAGCCCAAGCACTTATTGTCAAATGGGCAAGTGTAGCGACGGCATATTTACAGGAACGTCGGCCAATTCCGGCAGATTGTCTAATTCCCCGAGGGTAACAGGATAAGCTGATATCCCGGTCTTGAACACCCTCCGTGATTATACCTCGGAACCCGCCTTATTATAATAGAGAGAAAATTACATTTACTATTAATTGTGGAAATCCTTTCACTATTTATATAGGCTTTTATGAGTTTATTTTTGGCAGAACCGCAAATATAATAAGCGGCGATACGAGTGCTATTTAAAACCCTTTTGGAGTCACTATAAGAAAAATGAAGACAACAATTTTCATAATTCTCAGTAATGCACTATGTTGATAAAGCAATAGGTCTCTGAGTGGTTTAAAACCTACTTGTGGAAGTAAACAGCAGAACAGACAATGTACATATGATTTTATTGAAGCAATGCTAATTAAAGCTTTAGAATTAATATTCAATTGAAAAAACCTACTATGTGTGCGGCGTAACGCTGTATTTGTGACGGCAATCTGCCCGAATTTGGTGGCTCTTATGCTAGAAGTACATGTATACAGGGCAATCAGTTCAAGAGATTACTGTCTTCGAAAGAATGTAATATTCATACAATGTAATGCCATCAATCTACTACGTCGTGCAATGATAGTGAGTTTGATATTAATATATATTTTTTAAGCCTAACGCGTCTCTCTTCACTAAGTCTTCTAGAAACCTATGCTGTAGAGTACAGTTTCAATAATTATTATGTTTAATTTAATTCGTTTAAGAATACATAAATTGGACTGTTTTAAAAGCTACACAATCTAACTAAACTGCACTAAATTGTCGTTCATTACAAGTTTACCTTAAACGAAGATTAGAGAGTAAATTAAGTTCTTGGAACCGCAATGTCTGCCCAGTAGCAATTAGCTCTAAAACGAAACTGTCCACAACGAGTCCGCAAGAAGGTGCCTGGTGCGGCCGTAGAACGTCCAAATTAAACTTTATTTCAATACGTTTAAGACACAGATTGTTTGTTTAAAGCGTAGCCACATATTGGACGATATTTTGCATCCAAGTTAAGATACGAATTAGATAGCCAATTATTATACTTGAGGTACAATAGCACGTTGGCTGAAATACGTTTTAGTCAACATACTACATACAGCCAAGAGTATTACAGCAAGTTGCTTGCCCGTTCCAGTCCCTCCTTTACCTTCCTTGCTTTTGATCGTGTACAAAAACCGACCAACTGCCGGGTTGGCGTTGGCTATTGGACGCAATATTCAGTTTTTGTCCAATATCAGTGCAAGACCGATATTTTGGACACATCTGAAACTAAGACTAGAATTTGTAGCTTACATAGCTAATGTACATAACATGCTAACATAAACATTAATGGTCATTCAAAATGTCCGCCGCCACAACATGGCGGATTGCAGTATTTATTTACAATCTTTCAATTTGTGTATAAAACGAATTACATGTAGAACACAGTTTTTGTAAATGAAATAAAAACTATGCAAATGTTTTAGCTTTATTTTAAGACTAAGATTATTTAAACCCATCTTATTTACTTTGTGACAGGATCTCAAATACGTATTACTAAAGAACAACATTATTTTGAAAGAGAGATTGTCCAGCGACTAAATCTTTAAAAAAGTCATTGTCAGAACCCCTTTTTCTTGGCAAGTATATATGAATATATAACCTACTAGCTTAAAACCCACGGCTTCGCCCGCGTTGTCTTAGTACATAGGTACCTATTTGCTTAAAATGAAAACAGTTTGCGGTTTCACCTACGTTGTCTTTGTACTTGCTTATAAATAATATCTAATAGTCCGCGGTTTCGCCCCAAAGGATCTCTGATAAAACCAGTTGGAAGAGGCTTGCATCCAGCTTGATCTTAGGGTCCTAATGAGGTATCCATCCACCTTGTGGGTGGGCGTCCTACGCTGCGCTTGCCGGTACGTGATTTCCATTCGAGAATATTCGACCCCATCGGTCATCAGCCCTCCGCGCTATGTGCACTGCCCATTGCCATTTCAACTTGCTAATCCGTTGGGCTATGTCGGTAACTTTGGTAATAGATCTCCTCATTTCTGATTCGATCTCGCAGAGGGATTCTGTGCATAGGCCTCTCCATAGCTTGTTGGTGGGCTACTTGGAGCTTACTAATAAGGCACATAGTGAGAGACCACGTTTCTGTGCCATCAGTAATCAATGGTAACACACACTGGTCGAAAACAGCATTGTCTTAGTATTTGCGTATTTAATTTACTCGTACTTGTATCTAAAGCTTATTATGGAGTACGTGAATTTTTGAATGATAAATTGCTGAATTTCTGTAATTAATTCAATACTAATAATTATTGTATGAGTGCCAATGTAAGAAATTTCACACTATTGGCTTTTTATTGATGGAAAACATTGAGGCAACATGTATAGGTACATCCGTAGAGAAAAATCAATGTCGTATATAGATTCCGCAACCCGCGCTCGGCCGGCGTGATGGATATGGCCGATGGCCTAATCACCCTTCGCGGTAGGCCTACGTTCAGTAGTGCACTATTAATTAAGGCCGGTATACGTATTTGACATGTTTCATTCAGTCATTAGAAGTTTAATTTCGATTATTCTGAACTCATTTTTCCCGAGAGATATTCTGACAATCTCGCCCAAAACCGTTCACCCAGTTAAAAGTGATCGAGACACTTGTAGGACTTTCAGACGTTGTCTGACCCCAGGCAGATGAAAAAATATATTTTATTATTTTTGAGAAACACATAGTGTTTATCTAGACAGTCAGTCAGTTCAAGGATGACTTGATGACTGACAAGGACTTATCATTTGACTATCTTTTACTATGTTACCAACCCCGAAATTACGTAAATAAAATCAACTGTTCAACACAAAAAGTTCATCGATCTGCGACGACATGTATGGAATAGGTAGGTAATCTTCGCTTTTTAGGGTTGATCCCATAGTAAAGTACATATATTGACCCGTATGTACCCTAAGCTTAGATTATTGGCTCACAAAATAAATAAAAACGTAAACTATTAGGGACCCATTTTGCCCCATATAAGGATAAATCATTATCTTAATTCTATTCTAGATATTTCACTATATTATTAAAAAAAAACATTGTGATTATTTTTTACTCTTATTCAGGGTTACGATTGGTCTAGCGCACAAGGAATACGGGACTTCTCCCAGAACGTCAATAGTTAGTCATTTATTAGTTAAAATGGTGGCTATTATAACATAAAATTGAATTCATTGAGCTTTTCAAACAGTTTTTAGTGTTTTTTAAGAAATCGACATCCCGAAGGACCCACTCAAATTTTCCGGGATAGCAGTACCCTAAGTGGTAATTTGTGCTATTGTCTAGCTTCGTTCCAAATTTCGTTAGAATTTATTTAACCATTTTAACTTAGCTTCACATTATAATTATAACTGATTAATTTTGGCTATCCCTAAGAAATCTGAAGATTTTCCGGGATAATAAAAGTTCCAATATTAAAACATGTCGTGTGCTTTCTACATACCCGTTTTCATTCGTAACCTTTCAGCTCCTTGGCTGTAATCGATGCTTTTTCACCAACTTTATTATTACAGGTCAGTACTTTATGGAAGATTTTTATGGAAAATTCAGAAAAACAGGAAGTACCATATTTTTTAATTAGTATCAAAAGCATCTTTACAAAGTTTCATGTCAATCGGTTCAGGAAATAAAAAGTTACATAAAAACGAAAAAGGTCGATTTTTCAAAATTTTCATTCTTTGTTCTTCATGATGTTGTACGATGTACGTATATTCTTAATTTCAAGTTTATATCATCGACGGCTTGGGCTGTAGGCTAAACTGATTAATATTGGCTATCCCTCAGGAACCCTACAGATTTTCCTGGATATTATTAGTTTCTGTATTGAAACCTGCTGTGTGCTTTCTTCATACCAGATTTCAACCATAACCGTTCAGCTGGTTGGATGTAATAGACGCTTTTTTCACCAACTTTGGGACCTTATTTGACCCCTTAGATAAGGAAAATTCGGAAAAACAGGAAAAAACGTAACTTTTATTTTGTTTGAAAAGCATGTATACGAAGTTTCAAGTCAATCGGATCAGGGAATACAAAGTTACATACAAACGAAAAGGGCCCGTTTTACCCCCTTAGAGGCCGAAAGTTCAAAATTTTCGTCCTTAATGCTCCATTACGTCGTTTAATGTACCTATATTCCAAATTTCAAGCTCATATCTTAAGCGGTTTGGGCTGTAGGCTGTCTGTCAGTCAGTCACTCAGGGAAGCCTTTTATATAATAGATAGTTTAAATAACCTATGGAATTCACTGTGTTAATTAGTGCGTAGTTTTAAGCGTGACAGTTTTTATTTTTACTTATAAATTATTATTTTAAATTTTACATCTGATAATTTGTTATCAATACCTGTGTACTGTACTGTACTGTATCAGCATTTTTAATAGTCCACTGCAGGACGTAGGCCTACCCACAAAGGGTGATTGGGCCATATCCACCACGCTGGCCCATTGCGGGTTGATGGATTCACATACGCCATGGAATTTCTTCCTTGGACATATGCAGGTTGCCCCTCACGATGTTTTCCTTCACCGAAAAGCCAGTGGTGTGAAATTCAGTACATTAATTCCAAGGAATTCATTGGTACGGGTCCGGGTTTGAACCCACGACCTCACGATTGTAAGGCAGTGTCATTACCACTAGACCACCACGGCTTATCTTATCTTATCAATACCTATGGATATAGTAATATTCACAATTATTCACTTGTCCTATTTATTGAAGGTTATTTAATAAATATTATATTAAATGTTAGATTACCCATAATGGATCTTTTTGAAACGCTCGCTGTGGTCGAATTTGATTTGATCTCCAAATTTTGTACTGTGCTGCAGATTAGTTTGCATTGGTTTTACACAATGTGTACGTACTTGAAAATAACTAGTCTTTTAAAACATTTTTTTCTACATCTAGTACTCGTTAGACATTTAAGTATTATGTAATTAGTCTTTCTAAATAGAGCAATTCTGAACGTAATCACAAACCACTGAAATTAAGTAATCACAAATCTAGTTTATGTTAATTAGAACATCTCGTCAGTATAAATTAATGTATTTAAAATGTAGACATGAAATTTCAAAACGAGTGTAGAATATAAAATATTTTACCGGTAATTCATTTTAAATATTAAAATTATATTATATTGTATTTATTTTAATAATTCATTTTAATTCATTTTAAATATTAAAATTATATTATAATAATATTTAAAATTTAGCCATCATTCTAAATAAATGTAACTTAAAGGTCAATTAGTTTACTGGCAATTTATTCTCAATATGTTTAACTTAATGTCAAAGTGAATATACAACATCAAATATTTTTCAAGCTGTTTACATCGTTACCCGCAAGGCTCCCTTGCCTCTTACATTGACTGCTACTTTGTGATTTCCCCCGAGCACACCACCGATTAGGAGAGCGAATCGCATCCAATTTTTATCATCCACTTACGTATCTATTTAGGCTTTTTGTTAAATTGCCTCCAAAGCTGAATGGTTACGAGCTCGGAGGTTTACCGCCAGCTTTTTTTATAGATTACTCTCATAAAAAATGTGAAGAGGTTTTATTGCCATTAATGGAAAATGATTATCTTTCCGAGGATATTGCAGTTGGAGAAACTGTAAAAGCATTTTATATCAGCGGTTTAGATTTATTTAATTACCTTCCAGTTTATTTTCAAATTAATAACTCATAAAAAATGTTGTTACTGCAACATTAATAGTAATTTCAATAAAATTATATATTTAAGCTAAATGAGGGCAGCCAAGTAAGTAATAATCTGGCACAGAAACAAAACACATAAACAGACACGATATGCAAATAGCGTTATCGTAACATTTAAGCACTCCGTACTCAAAGAACTTGGAAACCCGCAGACGCTGGCTATAAACGCAATTTCTACTGCCAGCTGAATATTATAGGAACCCTAATCCTAATTTTGTTACATCTACTGTATCAAAGTAATGGAGGAATGTCAAACACAACGCGGCATTATTTACGAGCAAGGACAAGAAAATTACCGAGTATGATCTAAGTTCAGCTTATGGGCAAATAGATATTTACGTAGGCGACCAAGCGTGCCGCTCTATAAGTGCTCCTTAGGCAAGAGATATCGATTTACGTGATTTCCCTTGGCACGACTTTTCTACATCCCAACGACTCACTTTCAAAATAGCTTGAGAAGTAATGTGATAAAAACTTAATTTTGTATCTTATCTGGATGACTTTCTCATCTTTGTAATGAGTGCATTAAACTTTCAAGTTTCAGAGCATCTCTAAGTTTTCTCTGTGATAAAGAAACTTTTGATTTTGAAATGCAAAAGTCTTTTAATGAAATCTAGGAGGATTGTTTCAAGGAGTTCTTCGTAAATTGACTAGTGGTACTAATTCATAAATTCTAATAGAGTGGTGTTTGATTAATGCGAGTTTAAATATGTAAATATAAAGTAAGACTTTTATTGGTAGTAAGACTGTAGGTACATAATATTGTTAGAGCATATTTTTGCGTATCTTTTCTATGTAATGTGAGGTGTCAATCACGTATAAGAGTAATTGGTTATAATATTATTATTTATCTAGTAACTGAGTAAGTTCTTGATAAAAATCAAATTATTCCATAATTATTAGGTTCCAAAGATTACTTGAGCGACATACTCCAAAAAATATACCTACTACTTAATAGATTGTAGTACCAACCACAACACTCCAGATTGCAAGCATAAACAAACATCCATTGTAATGAATTGAAACTCAATTCCAAATCCGACACTGAGTGAAACCAATCGAGAGACCTTCGGAATTGAGCTGGCGGGCCATCCTACGAATCGGATGGAAAGGAGATCGGATAGGCGTCCCTAGAACAGTCTGGCCGAGAGCCAAAATGTATTACCTACCTACCACGTGCCGCGTACGTGACGTTACACCAACTGTAAATACGCTCTAAGTTGCTGTCGAGATGCTCATTTGGCCGAAGAAGCGTCAAGGGAATAAAATTTAAAAATGTGCTGGAACATCTTGAAATTTAAATGTTTAAAATCTTGGCTAGTTTTATATTCATGTTGAAACGTTCTGAGACTTGGTTTTTAAGTTACTGCAAAACGTGATTTTTATTGGCTAGACGATTGTGGAATTTGTATGAATGAAAATATTATAACATGGATCATATATTAGATACCTATATGATCCATGTTATGATAAAGCTGATTTTATTGGGGCATCTTTTGAGGTTACTATCAATAAAATCGTCTATTAGGTATGCACTGTACTGTGCTAGCCTTTTTAATAGACCCCTGAAGGACATAGGTCCACCCACGTCTATTATGTAATAGCGTAGGACTGCTAAATTCATAAACGATTTAAAACTAAATAATTAAAACTACAATAAAATTAACCTTATCTTGAATATGAACTTAACATTTTCACTTTCAAGAATTCGTCTCAAGCATGCTCTCATCTCTGGAAAAACTGCAAACGCCGTAGGTACTTTAGCAGACTAACTGGCAGCCATTTAACAATTAAAATTCAACTTGTTTGAAATATTAACTCAAGCCCTGATTAATAAATCTGAGATTGCTTTAGCTCGTAATCAGAAAGTATTTACCAGGCTCGGCCTGTTCAGACAGAAACGCTGCGAAGTCGGTACGAAGCTAATGAGTTTAAAACATGGTTTTAATGTAAAACACGTTTTTGCTAATGACATGTACGGTTTACGGCCGGCGCAAGCTGACGACATGTAAAATATGAGTTGATGATTATTTATTATTATTTTGTGCTGGTGCTTTGTGGTTTTGGACTGTACTTTTTAAATTAATTTGGTTTTTTTGGGTAGAAGAAGTACATACTTAGTACTAACGAAAATTTGATATAGGTAGGTGTGTATTGTCAAGCGTAGATGGGTTTTAAAAAGTTACTTTTTAGAGTGATAAAAGCTCTGTGTAGTTCTTAATTAATTATTATGCTACAGAAATAATAAATGTATACGTTGTTCAGTTTTCGTGACCCATAGATTAAAAAAAACACTTTGTATTACGTTATTACAATATCACTTAGTAGAGATTTTATTGTAAAATAACAACGATTTTCATGAAAAGCTACAGAGGCATTTACCGGTGGTAAATATATTTTTCAAATTGCATCATTACATAAATTTAGAAACGTTCTAAAATAGCAAATACATCTTCTGATTTAACTAAAAAGTTAAAGTTTATTTTTAATGCATTTTTTTGGTAATAAATCTTTCAAAGATCTAGAATTATTTTTTATCCTCAGTTTGTAGCTCTATCCGAACCATCTATCCAGTCCTAGTCAAGACTTATTACGAAACAATATATCACAGTAATTCAGTTCGTCTATATACCTAATAGAGCTCTGAACACGTGTTGTGGTCTTAGAAACACAGAAGCCAGGCTTTGCCGGCAGCCCTGGGGCGGGCGGGGCGCTATGGAGCTCGCGCGACGCTCGGGGCGCACAATCTGCCGTGTTGGCTCGCCCCATATTGCAAACCCTGTACGGGGGCTAAGCTAGATGCTTAGGTACTTGTAATAACCGTGGTATGTGCGTTTAGATATAAATACTCACTTGCTTTTGTTCGTTACACTTTACATTACGTGTGTAAGTAAAACTTGTGGGAAAATCAATTTTAGATTTTGTAGATTGTTTCACTACGTGGTAAGTAGCGACCGTGCTAGCTCTCCAGCCCCCCTACCGCCTAAGCAATAGCAATCGTAATAGCAATCGTTTATGACTTCATTTTAGTCATTTGGCACCGCTTATGTGACGTTAGCCATCAATTGCTTTGTGCGGATTGCGAAAGCAATCGTTGAATGAACAACTTTGATGGCTAACGTCACAGAGGCGGTGCCAAATGACTAAAATGAAGTCATAAACGATTGCTATTACGATTGCTATTGCTTAGGCGGTAGGGGGGGCAGGTGTTTGCTAAACTATGTACTTCCTGATGTCATCGTTCAAAGTCAAAGTCAAATCTCTTTATTTCGTAGACACATTACATGTACTTGAAATCGTCCGATAACATTCAAAAATAACATTGGTAATAGTTATGCCTAAATAATGTGTCTTAATAACTAAAAGTAATTTACAAAATTTAAATTATCAAAATAATATGTAATAACATAAATTTTTAATTATTAGGCAGAGATTAGTCCACAGGACTAATCAGATTAATTAATAATAAGTAAAATGTCAGTGTCATTCAAAGTAACAATTTCCGGTATATTGGTCATTAAGGAAAGAGAGTACAGAAAGAAGTTCAAACCCTTACTATGCAGGCATAATAATTAATAGTTATATTTTCGTATTTTTTGACTGACAAAACGGAGGAGGTTCTCAATTCGACACGTATATATATATATATATATATATATATATATATATATAAATTTTATGTAAAACCACGCATATCTTTTTACGTAGTGGTTTGATTTAGATTTTTTTTTATTGTAAAGATTATACTTTGAAGTCCCATTTAAATTTTATCGAAATCGGCTGAGCCATTTTTGATAAATTAACAATAATGTGAAAAATGTTACATCGATCCGTGCGAAATATTCACGAAGTCTGTACACGGTTAAAGTCGGTCATGCAATTTTTTGTAAAAAAATATTATCATCTTATTTGCTATAAAAGTAGGTAGAGTTTGTGCAAAACAAAAGCGTCGCAGATGAGGTTGCCCGTGTGTCATTTCACTAATTTTGTTAGGTTGACGACACTGCTCTGCCATTGCTAGTACAACTTAAAGTGTTTGATACTTGGTAGACACCAATTCGGTTTTCATCAGTATTCGCGTCTACCAAGTATATTCAGTACCTTGGCTGCTGATTAAAATCTTACAGTTAGTTCACCGTAACTCCGCGATGGTTCTCTTTGTCCTATAAATTTTTTTTTCACCGTTTCATTTTATGCCAATTTTCACAAATGAAGATAAAATAAATATTTTCCTGATCATTTGGCCTTTACTTCAAAACATACACACTTAAGCTCGAAACATACTATCTATGAAAGTGACTAAATCTAGACTATGAAAGTACACACCATGCACACTATAGGACATAAGTCGCGGAGGTCACCATCGGACGACTTTGAGCATTCGGACGTCCGAGAGCGATCTGGCACACCGGATGTCTTAAGACTGTGCACATTGCTAAGTCGCGGCTTTCAGTCGCGTCCGATAGTATGTTTCCGGCTTTACACATTTCTCAATACAGTTCAATATCCATTTACATTTCCAGTTATATATAGCCTATTACTTCTCTCCCCTAATTACAATTTTTACGTTCCCACCCACCATTAATTAGCACTTCCAAACCTATTACCTCGGAACCTTTTCAACATTAAAACAAGTTTATTTCGTTCTAACAATGAAACCTTTTCACATACAGAAAGTTTGGACAAAAAGCGAAGTTCATCCGTATTTAAACCGAGTTCGCGTGTAAATATCGAAAGTTCTGGATTTCATTTCCTCTTATCCCCCTGCCACCCTGCCCTGAAATAGCTCAGCAATCGGTAAAACAGTACATAAACTCCTATATTTTCTGTATCGGCTACGGTATCCTCGGCTCTATCGTCTTACAGAATTGGATTTGAAAACTACTCTCGATGTAATCCTGTCTGTTGTTGTGAATATCCGTTCAGCATGGTTCCATCACTATCGAATATAATATTTTCTTAAGTCTACGAGTGGAATACCGACTTTGAAATTCTGGAAATTCTTGATACGCTTATTGCCCATGCAAGACGCAGTATGGCAATTACTAAATTTTCACGCGGCTGACAATACTCATAATAATACGAGTAAGTGGTTAGATCTGTATTCAACAAGATTTTTTTATTATTTTTCATGTTTGTCCACCTTTATCTGCCTGTGCTTGGCTTGAAACTTAATAGTTTATTTTCCCTTGTAATAATGGATATAAAAATATATCTACTCATCATTCACATAGATGAAGTGGTCTATAAAATTTTAGGATTGCCCTGTATCAGCCTTTTTAATAGTCCACTGCAGGACGTAGGCTTACCCACGAAGGGTGGTTGGGCTATTTCCACCACACTTCCCCAGTACGGATTGGTGGATTCACATACGCCATCGAATTTCTTATACTGACATAATTATGCAGGTTGCCTCACGATGTTTTCCCTCACCGAAAAGCCTGTGGTGTCAAATTCCGTACATAAATTCCAAAGAACTCATTGGTACGGGGCTGGAATTTGAACCCACGACCTCACGATTGTAAGGCAAATGTCACTACCACTACATAGACCACCACAGTTTTGGCACGTAAATACCCTGTACGTTAACCAAAATGAAATAAGTACCTACCTGCTATTTTTCGGACTATCTGTTTCGCAAGGATGATCAAGATTATCGATTATCTTCGGTACTGACTCTTTTGCCATTGCAGTCGTATCGTGGGTGCTTTTCATAACTCATTATGTTGTCCGAGGCTGGCTCAAACTAGGGTTATCAGTTGGTAATGAATTTAAAAATATTTAAATTTACTGCACTAACACTGGACAAACTGTACAACAATTTTAGAAACGTTAACTCTTCGCGTTCTCGTTAGAACTTTAAAAAAATTACAATTTCTTAAATATTATACAATAGGTATGATGACTATAAAAAAAATGTTTTAATTAGTCCATGAGTACGATTATAAAAAAATATTAGACACGTATTTATTCTTTGGTCAATAAAACATCAAATGACAATGATATACTCTGTCAAAGTTTGGGAGTGGGTAACCTCTCTCACCAAAGTTACCTATATATTTGCATGACAATCGTGACGTCATGCGGCTCTTTAACTCTGAGATATCAGTCTCAATTTTTGACTGACGAACCGAAAGAGGTTCTCAATTCGACGCGTATATATTTTTTTATGTGTAACCACGCATAACTTTACATAGAGGTCCGATTTCGATAATTCTTTTCTTTTATTGGAAAGAGTATACTATGAAATTGGTCCCATTTAAATTTTATCGAAATCGGCTGAGCTATTTTTGATAAATCAACAATAATGTGAAAAATGCTACATCGATCCGTGCGAAATATTCTCGAATACTGTACACGGCTGAAGTCGGTCATGCCATTTTTTGAAAAAAAGATTGTGTCAGTTACTGACAATAATTTTGTCGTGGCAACCCTATTTTCACCCATTCGAAGGAAATATCTGTTGTTTCCTAAACAAAAACTTTTATGAATTGGGTTAAAGAATAAAGTTGAATTGTATTGTATGGATTCTGCACCTGAGAAGGGAACTGAATTGAACGCGGGATTTAATTAAATTCTCAATTTAATACGTTCTTTGTAAGTGAAAAGTCATTATTTGTTGAGATATTTCTTTTGATCAGAAATCGTAAGTTGTGTCGTGGTTATATTCTAGTCCAACTTATTATGTAAAAGTCGAAATAAAATATTTATGTAATACATTTTTTTGAAGTTAATTGTAATTGAAACAAAAATGTGAATTTAAAATAAACAAGCCAATTTAGTTTTTAAGGCACTGATTTTTTACAATTATTTAATGTTCATTAGGTACTAAAAATTGCGTAGTATCTTCTCGTCCGACATACCTCAGTGCCTCAAGTCGAAAGTTTTCGACCAGTGTTTCTGTGCCAGTGATGACTTATGGCACAGAAACGTGGTCTCTCACTATGGGCCTTATTAGTAAGCTCCAAGTAGCTCAACGAGCTATGGAGAGGGCTATGCTCGGAGTCTCTCTGCGAGATCAAATCAGAAATGAGGAGATCCGTAGACGAACCAAAGTTACCGACATAGCCCAACGGATTAGCAAGTTGAAATGGCAATGGGCAGGGCACATAGCGCGGAGGGCTGATGACCGATGGGGTCGAAAAGTTCTCGAGTGGAGACCACGTACCGGCAAGCGCAGCGTAGGACGTCCACCCACAAGGTGGACGGATGACCTCATTAAGACCGCAGGATCGCGCTGGATGCAAGCCGCTTCCAACCGGTCTTATTGGAGATCCATAGAGGAGGCCTATGTCCAGCAGTGGACGTCCTTCGGCTGATGGATGGATGGATGGATGGACATTAGGTACTTACAATATCCATGTACCTATACAACGTAAGGAACATTTAAATACTCATATGATTTTACAAATGATAATAGCAAGGAATATAAAAATTAGAAAAAATAAGTTACGATTCATTCTAATTTTTTAAAGTTGGCAAGTACTAAAACACGAAAGACGTGTGTGCAAAAGGCAAATAATAAAATTGCATTACTGAAACATAAATCAAACAATGTTTGCGAGAGCGGAGTAATTCTACATTTTCATATTAAACTCGTGTTTGACTAAAGTGGATCGGATGAATAAACTTCAATTCAATCACTTTATTCACGTTCTGAGTAAGTGAAGTGAACATTATATTTGACTAGTAATCAATCTGCAGTATACCTACTCCTAATTAATTTTAGGGTTCCGTACCCAAAGGGTAAAAACGGGACCCTATTACTAAGACTCCGCTGTCGGTCTGTCTATTAGACTGTCATCAGGCTGTTTATCAGGAAGCGTAATAGCTAGAACGTTGATATTTTCACAAATAATGCATTCCTGTTGCCGCTATAACAACAAATACTACAAACCGAAAAAAAAATAACATTTAAGAGGGGCTCCCATTCAACAAACCTGATTAATTGCCGTTTTTTGATCGATATTAATAACAGTGACAGGTATGTAGATGCTTGAAATTTTTACAGAACATTTAGTTAAATATTCACTCTAAAAACAAATTCAAATAAAATAAATAATAAATAAATATTTTAGGACATCTTACACACGGCCTCTGACCCTAAACTAAGCAAAGCTTGTGATATGGCTGCCAGAGTCTGATATACTACATATAATTATTTTTAAAATATTTTTTTTATACTTAAGTCTTAATGACAATACTACACTACTACTACATAGAAAGCAATTGGATCATCTACAGACCCTTGAAGGTCTAAAGATAATCCAAGTGCTCAAGCCCACTGCCAGTTGGCAGCGTGCCCAGCATGCTGGCAGCATTGCCACGCTGAATGGAAATGCTTATACGTTGAGCCAAATAAACACCAGCATTTTGGTCACGCGTCGCGTCCACCAGACGCTCAAAAAGACTTTTGAAAACGAGATGAGCTCCCGGCCCCCACGGACCCAAAGTCTCAACTCCAAGTGGCTCAAATATGTAACCACTACCGAGGTTAGCATATTTGCGCCGCTTGTGCTGCTCAGCCGAATTGGCCGCCGCTCCAGCCCTACTCTGAGTCTCAGGAAGATGTGACGGTGCCAAAGTATCGACGCAAGTTGCGTCCCATACCAAGGGCCGTCCACACTTCCATGGGACCAGCGTCATGCCGTCAGGCCTTTTGCCATCACCACGCGCCAACCCACTCGGTTCGAGTACGGCTGCGATATTGGCGGTGACAAAAGCCCTGTGTATGACATCGTTAAGGCTGGCATGGCGTCCAATCCGACCAGCGCTTCTTGAGCAAGAGAGACCGTGGTGACCGAGCTGGTCAACTGCAGTACCACACTGACAGCGATGGGCTTCACAACACCTTGCACCCAAGCGTAAGCTGACAGCTAGACGAAATGCAGTTGGGTCTAAAAGGTTACCAGTATTGAAAGAGGGCAATGCTTGCAACCAAAGACCGGACTCCCATACAGAGACTGCAAGGACACGAGCGCGATCCGCAACGCTAGGACACGTGTCTAGAAGAGATTTCCGTGCTAGTTCGCAGATCGGCCGATCCCACAGTCTCTGCGACGATAAAGTCTTTGGCTAAAAGCTCGGTATTTGGGCAAGAGACCCTCCAAGCATTCGTTGCTTCATTCAAATGAGCTACATCTACGCCAGAATGGCCTAAAGAAGGTGCGACGAATTTTTCAATCAAGTTCTGAGTACTATGAGTCATAAGTCATAAGTCATAAGTTATTTATTGATAAAATGTCAATTTACACGTCTATGAATGGAGGACAAGTACAATACTTATATAGTTAGTATCTAAATAACATCCAGACACAGAGCAAACATTTATGTTAATCTCATAAATATTTGCCCTGGTGGGGATCGAACCCACGCCTCTTTGATCCAGAAGTTAGGGTCACTAACCACTGAGCCACCGAGGCAGTCCAATATTCCCCGTAAATATTTATTATTATTATATTTTTATAATTCCCATACAAGAATCGTGATTATTTTGCTCGTTATTAATAACAGCAACAGGAAGACGATGGAAAAAGATTTCCGTCAGAAATAAATAATTAACATAAAATGTATAAAGGGGTATCCATACGGTACAGAACCCTTTAAGCGCGAGTCCGACTCGCAATATAGCTAATTCAAATAATCGGCCGATTATTTGAATTAGCTATATTTTTTTGCATTATTACTGTCGTAGCAAAGCGTCTCTAATGATCATAATAAAATTGTAAATCGTCGTGTATACAGAATACCTTTGCACAGCGTTTTGGTGACTTTAATATTGTTTCCGTTTATAGAATTGTAATAAAGTTTTGTGACAAATTAAAAACAAAAACGTTCATGAAGCGAAAACTATAATTTTGAAATGGTTAAGATCTCTTTCATGACACGGAGGACATTCTAAAGAAATTACATTAGAATTATTATTTTGAAGTTTTAGAACATATAACCGTTTTAGTTTGTGAGCTGTGTAAAAAAATGTATAAAAAGACTGTCTTGTAAACGGGGTCTGATAATTTAAGACATTTGTAATCAGGTTCACAGGTTGCCCTGATATAGGCTCAGCCTAGTAGGGCAATCGGCATTCTTTTGTTATAAGTATTTGTCATAAGTTGTTAAATAAAATATTTTTCATATTCATCTTTCCATGTTATAGGTATAATGTTAAAAACATATTTAATTAATTTGGACATGAAACGTGTCGTTTAAAATAACTTTGTAATAACCTGTTAAATAACTTATAAAATAAAGATAAACAATATGTTACTTACTCTGTACGCACCCTTAGTTTGATGTAGCTTTTCACGTATAAGTCGCATTTCCCCACAAATCTCAACGAAGTTCGGTATAGGTTCTATTTTTTTATAACTCAGATTACCGCATAACATTTTTCGCTCTAATCTGTGAATACCAATTTTTTCGATTTTCAAGAGCATTTACAGAAAAAATATCCTTAAAAATGCTATCAGCATGCAAAAGCCCGACAGAAAAGCTGAAACAATGACATTACCAAGTTCCCGACTGAAGGTACTCCGGAATCTCTTAGCTGATAAACACGGCACGATCGAGTAACGTATATTTAAACCGGTCATTACCAGTTTTTCTCGTCATTAACGGCCGGTCGAACTCCGATTCGCCGCCCGCCCAAACGGGCCGGAAGCTGCACTCAGGGCGGGCGGGATAAAGTTATCAACGGACTACCACCTTCTCGGAATAATACAACGATTAACGGTTTTTTTCTTCTCAGTGAGTATTCTTATAGGAATATTTTAAGTTAGAATTAGTTTTCGGTGCCCGCTTATTTTTACTAAAAAAATCGAATTACTACGTACTGGTGGATTCGCCTATTTTTTTAATGTTTCATTTAGGGGAAGCATTTTGGCTTTATTTAAATATTTTATCCATAAGTAGGTATCTAAGTTCTTTTTCAATGATTTCTCAAAATAATCATAGTGAACTGCATCCAAGGCAATAAATAAAATAAAAATAAAAGTTTCAAGACTAGTGGCTCAGGCATTTTTGCAGCTTTTTCACTGGGTTTTATGTATAAATATATATTTTCTCATACCTACCACATTACGTCACTTTCACATCACATAAAGATTCTGTTTCATGACATTTAAAATTTTGCATTTTAAAAGCATACTATTAAAACGTACATTCCTTTTTTTCACTTTAAACAGTACAAAAAAGTACTCCTACGCCAAAACACCATTAAAATATTAAAGGTGCACCATTATCGTTAACCGACCAGGAATTATGCCACTAACAGACGTCTTCAAGACAAACTGTCAAATAAAAAGACACTCGGCCTTGAGAGGGGCCATTTAGCAGGCGGAACCACGTGAAATGGTATTATTATGTTTATAACGGCCATCAAAAGTTTGCGAGGACGCGGTGAAGCGCAGAAGAATGGGTTTTGCAGTACCTTGTTGAAGTTGGTGCATCCTTAGTGAGATACCTTCAAATATACTCAATATTGTATTTCTACAATATTCTACGGTGTATTTGTATTTTGTAAAGCAACTTTAGTAAATACTAGAAAATTTGGTGTAAAAATTCACCAATCGATATGGCCTGTAATTAGGCCATTACAGATTTTTGAAATATCAACTTAGTGTAGGTTCAAAGGGATTATATGACAAAATAATATATTGTAGGATACCTTAACGTAGTATCTAAACCAGATATCTATAATTGTGGAGTAACAATATGCATTGAAAAAATGATGGTGTATCATTACCCACCGTATTGAAACTACAGGTCAACGCAACGTGGTACATATATGATTATAATCGGATCTCTTTTCGAAGACAAGTAAGTTAAACTTTCACGGTGATAACGTTAATCATAATAGAAGTAAAAGTAGAAGGAAAAAGAGGAAGGGGAAGACAACGGAGAGCATTTTTAAATCAGTTCAAAGAAAAGGTAGATGTCATGTCGTACAGGGAGGTGAAGACACTGGCGGAAGACCGCGAGACATGGGAATTGCTCAACCAACAAGAGCCGCGCTCATAAATCCTGAATGCATAACGTAAAGGTGACGTCCACACATTTTTTTTTTAATTTGAAAATTAATTTGAATTTGAAATTGAATGAAAAATAACAATACAGCTTTTTATTTTTTCTAGTTTAGCAATAATAAAGTGATTTTATCGTAATTTACTTGCATTCGTAGCTGATTCTTTCATATTCATCTCTTAATTTGATAAAATCAAAAATTATATCAGACCAGTCAGACGGTACACCAGTCAGTAGACACAATGTGACAAAAAAAACTTTTAAAAAGTGTGACTAATTGGTAAAAATGCTTTTATTTAACAATTCAGAGGTTACTTAATCAGGATTGCAAGAGATAAATTACCTATTGACCCAAATACATTTATTTATCCTAATAAATTCAAAATTAATTTTAAAAAAATCGGAGCGCTATTTTTTGTTTTTAACTGTACATCAGTAAATACCAAAAAGGCTCAGAAAAATTTGAACTTTTTTTGAAATGTGACGAGTGTTGCAGTTAGAATTTTTGATTATTATACCAGCCTCCATACATTTTGTGGACATGTCCTTTGTAATTGTATTTTACTTTATCCAATAAGTCTCAAAACTAGATATTACTCGGAAATCAGTCTAGTATCCATTTTAGAGTATCACTTAAAAAAAACACAAAGGTTCAACACTGTTGTAAGCAGTAGACACGTTTTAGAAACAAAAACTGCAAACTACCTATAAGATAAGTATCTACACTGTAACTGGATATAAAAGTTAAACGAATGCAACATCCGCTGCAGTAAAAATTTGTTATTGGCGTCGTAACACACTAACTTTCTTTTTTTTTTTTAAGTGCCTTTATTAACTACGATAATATACAATACTACTTTATATGCTAAAATTTAATACTACACTACTACTACATAGAAATCAATTGGATCATCCACAGACCCTTGAAGGTCTAAAGATAATCCAAGTGCTCAAGCCCACTGCCAGTTGGCAGCGTGCCCAGCATGCTGGCAGCATTGCCACGCTGAATGGCAATGCTTATACGTTGAGCCAAATAAACACCAGCATTTTGGTTACGCGTCGCGTCCACCAGACGCTCAGAAAGACTTTTGAAAACAAGATGAGCTCCCGGCCCCCACGGACCCAAAGTCTCAACTCCAAATGGCTCAAATATGTAACCACTCCCGAGGTTAGCATATTTGCGCCGCTTGTGCTGCTCAGCCAAATTGGCCGCCGCTCCAGCCCTACTCTGAGTCTCAGGAAGATGTGACGGTGCCAAAGTATCGACGCAAGTTGCGTCCCATACTAAGGGCCGTCCACACTTCCATGGGACCAGCGTCATGCCGTCAGGCCTTTTGCCATCACCACGCGCCAACCCACTCGGTTCGAGTACGGCTGCGATATTGGCGGTGACAAAAGCCCTGCGTATGACATCGTTAAGGCTGGCGTGGCGTCCAATCCGACCAGCGCTTCTTGAGCAAGAGAGACCGTGGTGACCGAGCTGGTCAACTGCAGTACCACACTGACAGCGATGGGCTTCACAACACCTTGCACCCAAGCGTAAGCTGACAGCTAGACGAAATGCAGTTGGGTCTAAAAGGTTACCAGTATTGAAAGAGGGCAATGCTTGCAACCAAAGACCGGACTCCCATACAGAGACTGCAAGGATACGAGCGCGATCCGCGACGCTAGAACACGTGTCTAGAAGAGATTTCCGTGCTAGTTCGCAGATCGGCCGATCCCACAGTCTCTGCGACGATAAAGTCTTTGGAAGCTCGGTATTTGGGCAAGCGACCCTCCAAGCATTCGTTGCCTCATTCAAATGATCTACATCTACGCCAGAATGGCCTAAAGAAGGTGCGAGGATTTTTTCAATCAAGTTCTGAGTACTATGAATGGAGGACAAGAAAGCTGGTAAAGCAACACTTGAAATTTGGCGGACCCCTAACCCTCCAAGCCTAACAGGCAAGGAGGCTTGTAGCCACGCCCTTTCACTCATGTCAATATTCAAAACCGATACTAGGGACTGCTTTACAACATCGTCTAAGCTCAAAAGGAGCTCATTGTGTTTCCACAATGGACTACATCGTAAAGCGTACATAAATTTTGGAACAAACAGACAACATCTTATAATGGTAAAAGCCATGTGGGCGTTAATTTTGAGTAGCCTATCAGAGGCACTCAAAAAATTTTGAATTTTTTCTTGAACGAAAGGCGGAAAAGACTCATCTAATATCGGCGAACCTAGAAGGCGAAGAGAACACTTGTCTACCGATTTGATGTTAGGTGCCAAATCATTAAATTTGTTAAGTATCAAATCTTTATCCGGACATGAGTCGCAAACGAAAAGTTCGCATTTCGAAAAATTTAGCTCCAAACCAATTTGACGAAACTCGTCAATAAGAATTTCCAAATCACGTAGGACTGTGCTCGCATCGCCACCCAAAGTCCCGTCATCCAGATACCAAACGTTGAGTTTAGATTGGAGACGTTGAACAATTGGATGAATGGCCAGGCTGAAAATGGCTGGTCCGAGAGGGTCACCTTGTTGACAGCCAACGGAAGATAGCAAAACATCATTTTTGTAAATTAATTTAGTGGGTTTGCCGTAGCATTGCCAAAGAAAATTGAAAAGATCGGGAATTTTGTCTTTGACCTGTGCCAACAAGGCGTCTCGATTAACCGAATTGAAAGCATTTTTGACATCCACCTTAAGCAACACCTCTCCACAATTTTGACCGAGAAAAGTACGAAGCGAATGAACAGCAGCCTCACATCCACCCCGCGAACCAAAGCCAAGCTGTATTGGTTGAAAAAGGCTACTCAAAAGAGCAACCTTTTTTCCACAACCGGCTTTGGCTGCGAGACGACGATATGTGGTGCCAACAGCAATAGGTCTGATGCCACCATCTTTTTTGACAAGTGCGCATAGGTTAGCGCCATACAAGACTTCGATAACGTCATCATTGACCTGCCCAGATAACATGAGATTTGCCAAACCCGTTAATTCTCTCAAGAGAGACTCAGCCACCTCACCAGAGCTAAAAGATAGAAGATCTTTTAGATGTTGAGGCGAGAGACCATCTAGGCCTCCGGCTGAGCCGCTCCGAAAAGAAGAAACGGCCGCTGCAATCTCCTGAGCTGACACTTCAATGACAACGTCATCAGGGTGTGGTGGCTCAGGCAGGTGGAGACATGCTGCCGGCGGATGCTTGTCACGGAGTGACTGGACCGTATCGGGTGTGTGGGGGGCAATAGTGTCGCTGGAGAACAGGACTCGTGCGGCGCCTTTGATATCGCCATCACTAATTTTGCTCTCTACTATTTTAATGGTAACCGAATCGTCTGTTTTTTTAGAATTTGGTTTATTCTGCCTTGTTGGCGGAATAATGCTTTCAAAATCTAAAGAGTTCTCTTCCAATGCGCTGTACTTTACGCAATTTTCCTTTACCCTAGTGGTAAGGGATTTTTTGTTTGTTGGGTCCGAATGTACGTAAAGCACAACGTAGGGAAAAGTCAAGAGGTGTTCCCAGGCGACTAAAGAATTTTTAGAAATAACATTCCGAATAGCAGCAGATAAACACTGCGCAACCGAAAAACGTGCACCACGCGGGATGCGTTTTAAAACAGGAAGAGAACTTTTGAGTGAGCTAAGAACCTCCCAAAGCGGTTTGGAAGGAGCAGCAGCGCTCTTTTTTTACTTTCTTTTACTTGTACTCTGGAAGTTGGTTTGTGTAACTATAGTAACAGTATTTGTGCAGAAAATGTATGTTTGTAATATAGTGCTATAAAATTTCTTAAAATAAGCAACTATGTTTGATTATTGCTAAACTCAAAAGAACGTAATAGCAAAAGCAAAAAACCATTTTTTTTTATTTTAAAAGAGAACATTTTCTCTACTAACATTAGGTACAGTTACACTCTGTTCTCCGAATATAAAACAGTAACAAATTCGTAAAAATGCATTTTCAAAAACTTGCAAAAAAACATGTATTATAAAATACACACGCGAATACTGTCGCCTTTGTTACGTATCTAATGGTAAAAAAATTTTGCTATAAAAAAAAGATTGCTATGTTCATGCCGCTAAATCGGTAAAATACCGATTTTTTGTAACAGGCATAGCTTGCGAAATCGCATCGACCGTATTATAATACGAAATATAAAAATCACCCGTGCCTTACACGAGTCGGAATCTAGAACAAGAGTTCCGTATCAAATATAATTATATATACTCTCCTTCGTCATTCATTTAATAAATGCTAATGTCAGTGCATACGCCTCTATGATAAATAAATTGGGAATCTTCTCCAAATTTTTATCCCAATTAGCAGTGTTAAGGTTAGTAAACTCTCTTCTTTAACCGTCACACCAGTGCAACAAACGTTGGTTACTCGTTTTTTTCCACCTGTGTTTTTTGGACGTTTTGTTACAATTTTGTGAAACATAAACACTCACATGTGCAGGAGTCGTCCGCGTCCAAAACGTCAAATGTCTAAAATAATATTCAGCGTTCAATAGAGTTTTGGCGGGAATGCAGAAAAATCATGTCGCCTTATTCTATTATTTTGTTAAACTTGTGTTTTTATCAGTTAATTAGTGAAAAATGGTGGTATTTCGTTGATTATGAGCTGATTTACGTGCATGAGTGTAGGTACGTGATATAATGTGACGTATCATGTTGTTCTGTGTTGTTACCAAAACTTCATAGACGTCTCTAGTAAAGTATCCACTGTTTTAATGAGGTATGACTTGGACTATGATTGGATTTGACCGCGACTTTATTGGACTATGACGAGACTACGACAGTGATTATTTTGATAAAATATTATCAAAAAATATTAAAACTTAATACTTGACACTGGCAAATGCACAATAATGCGACACCAAAACTAAGAAGAAGAAGAAGCGTTCAATAACATTTGACGGAAATGCAGAGCGTGCGGCACCGACAGGATGCGCCCCATTGGGTACGATAAACATATACATACAGTACATAATTACAAAGATTGATGATAAAGGCTGATTCACACAAGTCAGCCGATATGAAGTTAGTTACAAGCTGCGCAAAGCCCGATCAACGCGTAGATTTATTTCAGCTTCAGACAGGATTGAATATTGCCCGCTTTTTTAACTTCACATCCGCTGACTTGTATAATTCGGCCTATTACTTTCCTGCTGCGCTAGGATTCAATAAATAAATGTATTAAGGGACATCTTACACACATCTGATTGCGTTCACCTTAAATGTACTGTACTGTACCAGCCTTTTCAATAGTCCACTACAGGACGTAGGCCTACCCACGAAGGGTGATTGGGCCATATCCACTACGCTGGCCCAGTGCGGGTTGGTGGATTCACATACGCCATCGAATTTCTTCTACGGACGCATGCAGGTTGCCTCACGATGTTTTCCATCACCGAAAAGCCCGTGGTGTGAAATTCCGTACATAAATTCCAAGGAATTCTTTGGTACGGGACCGGGATTTGAACCCACGACCTCACGATTGTAAAGCGGGTGTCATTACCACTAGACCACCACGGCCACAAACCTACCTTAAATGTAACTTTGCCAAAATCCAGCTGAAATTGTTTCTAACCTCAGATTCAGAACTAAAACAACAATGGTTACAATCACCAGTCGCATTGTAACCAATAATATCTTCTTTTATTTTGACTATGATACCCAAAACTTCGAACAAACTGAACCGAACTGAAAAATAATATCGGATCTTAATGCAGATACAATGCGGGGATTGGCGGGCTGCCAATAGTACTGGCAATTAGAACCTTTATTGTGCCGATGTCTGACATAGACACTTGAATGGAAGTCATTAGGGATCCGCTTTGCCGCGAATATAAAAACATGATAGGCATGTAAATAGGTTATTAATCTGCCGGAAAATATAGACCGGATGGACACTAAATAAATGTATCGTAAATTGTAGGATAGTGTTGGACGTTTTTAATTCGATTTTTTAGTACTGAAGACGGCCAAAAGTAAATTATCACCGGTGCATTCAGGATACATTTCTTAAGTATAACTAAAATGAATTATTTTACTCAAAATTTGAACTTACTTTTCTACCTCAATTATGTTATTAACAAAGAACTAAAAATTGTATACAATATAATAAGATCGAAATTGTAAAAAATAAGTTTGTTAAGTACTGGCTTGCATTCACTATTATGCACGAGAGACTGAATTGTGAGCAAATCAAAAGGACCATAGTTTAAAGCGCTTGAAATTCTTCTTCTCATTTTTGTTTTACGATTGTGATAATGTCGAGTTAATTATAATATATTTTCACCCATAATTTTAACCAGCAATAATATCAAAGTCAAACAATTACACGCGATAAAAGTTAACAACCCAGGGCCCTGCAACTGTCCGGCCATAGTTAAAAAGTGCCGGTTGCCGGAAACCCCACATAGTGCCACTTCCGCCTCTCTATTATCCATCACAAATTGTTATGTATCGGAACACTCGATCGTTTCGTTCGTTAGCAGCCTCTGATAGTTGGCAATTTTACGAATTGTTGCAGCAGAGTTATTCTACATGAATTTATTTTTTACCGGCAGAAAAGCTCTCGTATGAGCGTTATAACATTTGAAAGCTGAATCGGCTTATAAACTTTGACACTGAGGCAACAATTGCCTTGGTAGCGATTTGAACTTATTCTTATCAATGTTTTTTTATTGAAAATTTACTAACCACAGACCCCAGGGTATGTGCCTTTTGTTAACTAAAATTACAATTGTTTGGTTATACTGTACAAAGATATATATGTATAGCCGTGGTGGTCTAGTGGTAATGACACCGGCCTTACAATCGTAAGGCCCTGGGTTCAAATCCCGCCCCGTACTTACCAATGAATTCTTCGGAATTTATGTACGGAAATTCACACCACTGGCTTTTCGGTGAAGGAAAACATCGTGAGGTAACCTGCATACGTCCGTAGAAGAAATTAGATGGCGTATGTGAATCCACCAATCCGCGTGGTGGATATGGCCCAATCACCCTTTGTGGGTAGGCCTACGTCCTGCAGTGGAATATTAAAAAGGCTGGCACAGTACTGTACAAAGAGAGTTAGTAGGTACTTACTTGAAATTTTAGCCTTATTAAGTAAGTCGGTGCACTGTGTGAATGCCTCGAGCAGACCGGTGACACGCAAGCAGCACCCGATCACGAGTGTGACACATGTGCCAGCCATAGCTCTCCTCGACCATATTTGAGGGAAGAGAACGACCCGACACATGATGCCGCCGCAAGAAGGAGCCTTCAATGGCGAGCATGAATGCTTAGGGCATGCACGAAATGCTTATTTTTTATAAAATACATATACACATTATTCACGTCCTATGCCATTTTTTGTCTTCTCCCGGCCTCCATCACCGTCTCGTTCCGATCCCTGACGGCCATCTACGACTGCTCATCAACGTTCATTCCCAGTATTAAATTAGCGTTAAAAACATAAATCTCTCTCAACCCACATCGAAATCTTTTCATAATTCCAAAGGACTTGACTACTAAGCTTTAACGAGCTCGAAAAGTTATACCACTTAATTCATTCTACTAAGCGCATACGTGATACCTAGACCACTAATTTTGTCCTAGCTAAGCCTCGCCAACTTTGTCCAAATTTTCGTCGCATTTTCCGATAGCTAAATTAATTTAAACCGCCATGATCGTGGTAGGGACCGGCCAGCTGAATCATGTAGGTAACTTTATTATCATAGGTATAGTTTAAAGCTCGGGTTTTATGCTTGTCTATTCGACGTGAAATTATCTTGTTAATGAGACTGTTTTTCATTATAACAATAATAGATAATGTTATGATATTTTTAGTGAAAATTAATCGATTTTTTGTTGCTTGGTAGTTAATATATAACTCAGTCAAAATTTGAGAAACCGCCAAGGCGCTTACAGATATGCACACTTGACTCTCAAGCTACATTTCAAGGTCGTGAAATTCTTTACACGTTTCTACTTAATGTAATGAAGATACAAAAAATAGTAGATTAGTAGCCAAGGGCTGTAAGGCATCAATTGCAGCCCGAGATATTTTTTTTTTTAGAGGAAATATTCGAGGGTGCAATTGTTGCTTACACCCGAGCTAACTATTCTGCTTTACATCTCGATTGTGAGGTAAGTGGAAAAAAAACCGACATTACAAGAATAAAATATTTTATTGAAATTGAGAGGTATATAGGACAAGATCAATTTATACATCGTCAAATCTCACCTTTTATTCACTTACGAAGTTAAGATTTCTCTCACTCTACATAATGCTGACGATAACGTTTCGTCGACCTTTAATAGTATATTACTTACCGCCCTAGGGCTTTTCTAGCTACATTATTACCCTAGAGCGCTAATTAGTCACCTACAAGATCCATTTGGAAGTAATAAGAACCTACTTACCGAACATGAGAGATGTAAAATATACATTTCAGTAGGAGAATTTAAGAACAGACGGCCGGTTTACACAATGTGTAAACCGGCCGTCTGTACTGCCGGTTTACACATGTCATGGTCTACGTTTTATTGGTCCGTTTTATCGGATACTTTTTTCCATTGATGGCGTATGGAGTTGTATGAGCAACTTCACACATGACAATGTGATCGATGAAAAAAATGTATCCTATATGGGACCCTAAAACAGACCAGTAAAACGGAGACCATGTGTAAGCCGGCCTTTACTCGTGGAACACAAGCATAAATAATTATTATCTCTACGTGGAAAAAGGTAGGCCATTTTTTTTTTTCGGCCTATAGTTTTCAAGCATGTATTTTGGTTTCATCTTTGAAAATTAGGTAGCTTTTTTATCTAGCTAATCTACTAATTAAATTAAATCATGCTCGCCTGGGTGATACCTATGACTCATTAAAGACCTGTACCTGAAAGACTATATATGTAATATCGACAAATTCTAAACCTCTCAAAATAAATGTCATCTTCGTATCTGTTATTATTTTCTCTAATTGAGTTGCAGCGGAGCGCTGGCGCGCCGCCAGGGGGCGCTTTTCACTTCATCAGGATTATACCCCGCCACTAGCTTCGTACTATTTTGTATTGGTGTTTATTGATTTCAGATTATTGCAGTTCGGCTTTTACGGTTAGGATGCAAATTAGCAAAGCTCTCTGCTTGAATTTGTTGGAAATGATACCGAGCTGGATCTTCAGCGATGAAAACAAAAAAGAAGTAGGTAGGTATAAAAAAGAGATATCGATTCTAATAAGTACTGTCCATAAAGAACATGCTTAGTTTAGCGTGTCGATACTGGGCATAGCGTCAGCCGGCGAAATCTGCAGAGTCGCGACCCAGATTTATCGTCAACCATCCAGGCAAGGCATTGGCACACAAATATGCACTGTCATCAAATTAGGCATACCTCAAGACCAATTAGATGTAAGAGATTATTGTATAAATAGTAGTGAAGTATGGAAAAAAATTAATCACAATGTAACGGTTGTTTGATTCACAACAAGAGGGATGCAGTGGCGAGATCCATCGGGCGGCTGCACTCGGAGTCTAGAGGGGTGCAGTGGCGAGTACCTTCGGGCGGCTGCACTCGGAGTCTAGAGGGGTGCAGTGGCGAGTACCTTCGGGCGGCTGCACTCGGAGTCTAGAGGGGTGCAGTGGCGAGTACCTTCGGGCGGCTGCACTCGGAGTCTAGAGGGGTGCAGTGGCGAGTACCTTCGGGCGGCTGCACTCGGAGTCTAGAGGGGTGCAGTGGCGAGTACCTTCGGGCGGCTGCACTCGGAGTCTAGAGGGGTGCAGTGGCGAGTACCTTCGGGCGGCTGCACTCGGAGTCTAGAGGGGTGCAGTGGCGAGTACCTTCGGGCGGCTGCACTCGGAGTCTAGAGGGGTGCAGTGGCGAGTACCTTCGGGCGGCTGCACTCGGAGTCTAGAGGGGTGCAGTGGCGAGTACCTTCGGGCGGCTGCACTCGGAGTCTAGAGGGGTGCAGTGGCGAGTACCTTCGGGCGGCTGCACTCGGAGTCTAGAGGGGTGCAGTGGCGAGTACCTTCGGGCGGCTGCACTCGGAGTCAGGGGTCCACCGTCGCCAGCAGTCAGGTCAACTAGACGACCGGCCGTCGGAGTTCGAGGATCCAGACGGAGCCCATACAGAGGCCTGCAGCGCAGGGGACGACGCCGTACCCAGCACATGTTCCGCTGGGCGGGCGGGGAGTACAGAGTAGGTCCCCGCGACGACTGAACGGCTGTTGGAATAATCCATGTCCTAGCTTCGCTTGCTGTCACAGTACAGCCAGGCGTAACGGCGACGGTAGTGGACTTCCACGGTTGCTTCGGTGGGTTAGTCAGGCGTCGCACGAACCTAACCATTGGTTGTGAAGCGGCTGTACTAAGCGAAATTTCATCAGGCTTTAGCTAATCGTTGCAGAGATTGGCTAGCGCCTGAACAAGTACTTTAACTAAACTAACCGACCTTTTAAATAACTACGAACATATTATAATGCTTTTGACGTAATAACGTCTTATAAATCGATGGACGCCGGCTGCACGCACGAAAAAACATGACTCATTGTCACATTCTGCCTGAGCTTAGCGTGCAAACGAGAGCGTGAAACAAGCGATAGAGAAGCAGGGTCGGCCTAAACGTTCGGCTTGTGACGTATATGTTGTCACGTAAAATTATCGTCCGTACTTTACAGACAAGCATTTTTTATTGATTTTGAATAACTTTATAAACGCGATAAATTAGCCTCCATATGAACATAATGGCATAAACTTAGATAGATAGATAAACACTTTATTATTAACACTAAAATACAATTCAGAAAAAAATACACAGAAAGGAAAAAAACAAGCGACATAAAATAGTGCAACAAAGGGCGGCCTTATTGCTTATAGCAATCTCTTCCAGGCAACCCTTCTAAATAAACTTATTGTCTGTAAGAGGTGAATACTGAAAACAATGTTTCAAGCCGTTAAAAATCTATGTTTTTATGATTTAAAATATGATCCAGCACATATTATCCCATAACTTAGTACCTAATACGTTAATGAGTCATTTAGAAAATTTGCATCGAATGGCGTAACAAGGCGTAATGTAACGTTTGCTGCGAACATAACAAAAAAATATATTACGAAAAGAGCTAATTTGAGACATTGGTTATTGCAGACGAGTTTATTCCCGAAATAATGATCCCTGTGTAACACGTTACATTACATCCAACAAAGTCAATATATGCACATGCGCTTTATAAGTACACTAAAATAGCAAAAAGCAAAATGTATTTACAATTTCATTACGATAAGTAATAAAAACAACATGTCCCCGTTACGGTATCCCACAAAAGCAATAAGATACAGCATCGATATAATTACATTAATTCAATTTTAATCCGAGCCCACCCATAGTAACTTTAAATTAATTGGAATCTCGTAAAATTAATGGACCATATTAAAATAACGATCAATTATCTCCGAACGAACATGACAAAAAATAATTGAACATTCATTTTATGAATATCATTACAACAGACATTACTTTTAATTAATGTAGATACGTCCTTCGCACTTGTTTGAAATTGTACCTACTTTAAAGGCTGTCAGATTGATTTATATTGATGACTAGGTCGCAGTGCCGTGGCTAGGGATGTACCAGTAATGCCCAAATACAGGGTAACGCTCCAAAAAAAGATCGTGATAGCACGTACGTACCTACGCATTGTAGTAGGTATTACCCTCTTCGAAGACGGCGTCGTATCGTAAGCGTATCGTAATACGCGCAGGACGAGAGCGCGTACATGTTCAAACAAGTCCACACACGAAGCGGTGCTGCAGCAAATCATAGATGTGTATTGTCATAGCGGCAGTTGTAGCGTACTGGCGTAAAAAGCAAGCGTAAAATTTTTTAATATAATTGAATTTATCTAACTTCTTGCGACTTTCAAAATTTTAATAAGAATGAAAAAGTGATTGAATTCGTAAAACTGGTTCAACTTGGCCATGATGTCAACTAAAATCTTACAAAACGATACGTACAACGATTTGTGTGTAAAATTCTGCAAGTGTCGTACGCGTTGTGTCGTGACGATACGCTTACGACTCGTGTGCGAAGGGCCTTAATTAGCTCAAGCGTAAGCAGTTACTACTGCTTAGTGAAATAAACTACCCCATTTCAAGGAGACCTGAAAATAGATTTCCGCGGAAGTTTTACTTAATTTTCATAGCTGTGCTAACGTCGTAACTAGAAATGTGATAGCGGTGCTCGAATAGAAAGCCAACATCTTGATATAAATTAGGTATAATGATCGATCGGAATTATCGTATTAAAACATGCCCAAACAGCATTGAATACTTTTTTTGTGGCAAAATATTTGGTATTTTATAAGTACTACTGTGCTAGCAGATTTTAAATTGTAGCTACCTATATTATAGCTGAAACATGAACCAAATAAAAAAAAACAAGACAGAATGTCGTGAACAGTCAAGTGAGGCCAGTTTTATACACATGTGGTGAGTGCGTCGGTGTTGCGCCGCCATAGTTTGACTGACGAGCCAAGGAGTAATTTCGTTGTCCGTGTTTGTGTGTAATTGTGTCTGTACACAGCGAGGAGTAGTTTTGTCGGCCTCACTTGTTTGTTTCTCAACATTCTGTCTTGTTGAAATAAAAAATGTCAAAGTTTTCTCCTAACAAAAATAGAAGAGAGTCCTCAAACACCTCAGCGAAATCTCACAACTCTGTCAAAACTAAGCACATCCGTCGTCCTCATAATGGAATAATTTAAATTACAAACCCCTCGAAACCACGGAGCTTTGAAGAACGTAATAAAACAGAATGAGAAAAAGAATTTATCCGTCTTTGAGCTGACGAGACTAATCCTAGCGCGGTTATGCTGAGAATTTATTATAAAATGCGGTCTTTGCATAATGCCCGGTTAATAACCGAAACTGGGCGATATCAGGCGACTAGATTTAAGACTTAACTGGCTTCGGTTATTCAGCTAATAGCGTTTTTATTCCAAGACTCTTAAGCTGTTGAGCTGAGGAAATGGTTGGTGGAGAATTGGAGATATTTTATGGCGTTCAAAGGAGTAATGGATTAGTTGAAAATAGGGAAGTTTCAGGTGTAATGCACCGCAGATCCATTCCGGATGTGTATTTCCGTGTTTTCAAATCATAATGCACGCCATATAAAGTTTAATAGAACCTTTTTGAACATAACTGACACGAATGTTACCCAGAACCCACAACAACAAACGCTTCAACCAAGGATATTTTACCGTAATACATCCATGGCTTCAACCTACTTACACAGATTGACTTTACGCTCAAACTTTATTATAGGATAAATGAATGAATGAATAACACTTTATTGTTAACACTAAAATATAATACATTAAATATACACAGAAAGGAAAAAAACAAGCGACACAAACTAGTGCAACAAAGGGCGACCTTATTGATTATAGCAATTTCTTCCAGGCAAAACAATGTTATCGACCAATTCCGCAATAAAAACTTTTTTTTTTAAAATCCTTTTCATTATGAGTTTAAAAACATATAAACTCTGTAGGTACCTATATGAGCCTTCGGCCTAATTAACAGTTGGAATAGTACATTAGACAGTATGCATCGTATTTAGTTTATTATTTCAGCGGGTGCCAGCACCATTGTGCAGAATTGGACATGTTAGGATAAATGTTAATCCGTTGGGACGATGACGAAGAGTAATTTTATGCTTAGAATAATTTGTACTACACCTGTGACAAATAGGGATCCCGTGTAATTTGGATGCATTTGTGATGGCTAATCTCGTTTGGAGCTAGCGAGGCAATTTTGTGTGTAAATGTAAATTTTCTAATTGGGAATAATGTTTATGTTCTTTGTTAGTTTCGTAGGAAAGTGCTAGTCACTAATTCGCGCACAGCTTTTTAGTTTTGTTTCGTTTATACGTTTGGGATGACTCTGCCAAGTATCAACTGGAAGTTCTGGAGGCTCTGGAGTCAATTCAGAGGCGAGCCAGGATAGACACAACGACACCTTGACTAAGTCGCAGCTGCAAAGTCTCGAGCATAGACGTAATGGTACCGTGTTTATCACCCTTTTATCGGATACACTTCGGACAATGGGCCCAAGAGTTGCACAATTTGGTGCCGCCTGTCCCTTTCTTCCATCGTACGGCTAGACAGACGCAACCAAAGCGCCACCCTTTTATGGTGGACATTTCGCGCGTTAGAACCAAGCGTTTCGAATCCTCATTCCTCATACGAACGTACAACGTGAGTGTCTTCAAATCCCGAGTAAATGAGTATCTTCTAGGTAAGCGTATTAGACCCTGGACTACATATCTGCTTAATGTCAGACAGTACGTGTTCGCATGCCTATAAGGAATAAAAAAAAAATTTCGTGGTAGATTGTTTTGTAAGCTTAACATTTTGAAGTTTTAACATTGAAATATAAGATCGTAGGTGTATTTTCTATATATTTATAACAAATTCAAATAGCTTGAAATTCAATACAACAAAAAGCATAGACCTCTAACTTTCTAAAAAAAATATCTGGATGTGATTTGGGTCCGCATTTTCCATAGGCTTTATCTAAAAAAAATACATGGCTAAAACCATTTTATACTCAAAACGGAAAGTTCTCTTACTTCTCTTAGCAGTTTCAAGCTTCGTAATTGCGGTAGATAACATCATTTTACTGAAAAATGGCCTTGAACCGGGAAACTGCTAGTTCACTAGCGGATAAGGTTACGTATTCCCGGGGGATTCTCCCAAAGAGTCAAGGTCGGGGAATGAGCGTCCTTCAATAATGGATTCTCAATTCGTTTTAGGCTCAGTGATGCTTAGCGGTAGGTACTCCCCAGGGCAGGGTTTTTCAACCTGGGAGTCGCGTATTCAACTTTTGTAACAACCAAAAGAGCTTCTAAAGATTTTAGCTAACATGTTTGTATCAGTTTTTACGGAAACATTACTACAGTGCGACACAAAAGAGATTTAATGAATTATTCGGGAACTAAATTATCGCTTTTAAAGTAACTACAACCTGAGCTGTCACCCATTTTAAACACCCTAGCATTTTTCTCGTTTTGTAATATTTTGTGAATTGTGAACATGAAAACAGTCTCATTATGCTAAAAATAATGCAAAATATGTTAACAAAGCGATAGTGGCAACCTCATTTATTTTCAAGTCTTTTATGTCGCATTGTAAGTAACTTTTGCCCATGGCTAACCCGCGTGATATTTTAATTTTGAGCTATCCCTATGTTGGAACTATTTATTTCCCTATGTTGGAATGCCCTGCCTCCGTCATTATTTCCTGACAATTACAATTTTAATATCTTCAAATCGAGAGTGAATAGGAATCTTAGGTCTACAAACTCCATCTTCGGCTACGAGTTGGTGGCCAAATGTAGACCTATTCTGCCTCTGTTCATTCTTGTAAATAAAAATAAACACTAAAAAGAAAAGCCATGTAACGTCACGGCACACTGTAGCCCCGGCTTCCAGTGGTCACGGTCCCGTGTCAATCACGAGCGGCTTACTTGACACGCTCGCGTTTTTGTATGCGCCGCTTGTAGACTCGCTGGCTTGTGTGAATGTGTTTTTATTTGGACTACATTTACGTTTCTGTTGTTAGATTTTTGTTGACTTTGTTGATTTAAGTAGAAATCGTGTGTATGCTGCCAACCTTAGTCGTTTTCACGTCAAAAATTAAGACGTAGAAATGTTTACCAGCAAGATTTCGAATCCACCCGACAAATAAAAAAAATAAAAATAGATATACCTGTATATCTATTTTTTTATTTTTTATTTGTCGTGTAGATCTATTTATCATGATTATAGGTATATTTAAAATTTATCTATTTTTATTTTTTTTATTTGTCGGGTAGATTCGAAATCTTGCTGGTAAACATTTCTACGTCATAATTTTTGATGTGAAAACGACTATGGTTGGCAGCATACACACGATTTCCGCATTCGATTTCCAAATTCCTTATTCACCCGAATGTATGAAATCAATATAAAATACATTAACTGACGCTTCGATTTTTTTCGGATGAAACAAATTCCGTTCCGTACGCAAGTTTCCAAAGCAAGCCGGCAGAAAAAAGGAAGGTCTGCGCAAGTCTCACGGAATCCCAAATCGAAATTACGAATTAGAAAATCGAACACAGAAATAAGTGCATGCCAGCCTTAAATCGATCAACGCTACGTTTTATTTAAATTACAAAACCATAGGGTCTCAAAATTCACAAAATATGGGTTTAAAATTCAAGGTGAGTAAATCGTATCATGTAAGGTATCATTTAAAGAACTTTATTAGCACATGCTAAAACAGGATTTAAATTATTTTAACAATGTATAATTTTCTGTGTATGACGAGAAAGTGAAAAAAAAAACTTTTTTGTCGATGGTTATAGTATAGACATTTTAACAACTTACTTCCCAATGTTGTGAAATTTTCTGGATTTGTACGGAACCCTCGGTGTGCGAGCCTGACTCGCACTTGTCCGGTTTTTTTTCATAGTTTTGGCAGGTGAAAATTGTTAAGACGAGGCATTGGGCCGAGAAACACGAAAACGAGTACTTTTGAATGCGCGATGTGAGAGGACGAATGATATTGATGTGAATTTAAAAAATATCATAGATAAGGGAAAATCTTGAAAAATTTAATGAACTGGACAAAATTTTGAAAAGTAACCGGCTTTATTAAAAAAAACTTACATATGTCTTACCAAAAAAAAGTTTATTAATTCGAATGCTCAGAATGATTAAACCCATTATTTTTTACGAATAAAATAGCCAGACTGCTATTCTTTTTCATAAACCGAGAAGTTTTTTTTTTTTTAATGTGTACATTATGAGTAATTAATTAAAAACTCACTGCCGCCCGCCGCTCTGGCGCGATCCTGTCGAGCGCGACCGCATAAAATTTGTCCGAGTGAAGGGAGAATTTTTGAAATAACAATTTGTCAATGCGTCACCTTAAGTGAAGTCTATATAAATATGAATCCTATGCTTATTCTCAGTTTTTACTACTGCTACTGCCGCTGCCTGCCAGAAATAAAATCTTAATTTTTTGTGGAAAAATTGACATGATGTGGATCATGTATTGCATAAACTTTGGTAGTGCTATAAACAATGACTTTTGACAGTGCGAGTAATCTACATATTTATGTACATACTTGAGCTGCTCTCTGCCCTGTACTACCGTGTAAACAGAGCTGAATATAACATTTTCAGTCTTGTTATATCACATTTACCTTTATTTTACCATTTCTTCTAAGATGCTTCCGCGAATGCAATTGTGTAGTGACTATTTAGTCACAAGACTCGTCAACTTAGAAATGACTACAGATCACCCAACGAACGCAACAAAAGGCGCTTTCAACCGAAAAATGGCGCATTAAAACAAACAGAAACTAATCCACATTATCACTGAACTTAAGGGGAGGTCGTTTTTCTTCATTACCATCATTAAGGAGCGGACGCAAGAGCAGCTTAATCCTGGCTGTTATTGCTTGTTCAATGCTTAATGAAGTTGGATTTAATATATGTGTGCTTGAAATTAGTTGTCGTACACTTTTACAACTGGTGTAGATGACGTTACCTATTCTTCTTTTTAGGATACCTAACTGCTATACATGAGATGACTATGACACTCAGTTCTTTCTACTCACTCTGTGTAGATCTACACAGAGTGAGTAGAAAGAACTGATGCGATTAAAGTAAAACCAAAATTTTTGTGTAGATCTACACAGAGTGAGTAGAAAGAACTGATGCGATTAAAGTAAAACCAAAATTTTTTTTTTTTTTGCAAAAACTAGCTTGACCGACTTCAACCGTGTACAGAATTCGCGAATATTTCGCGCGGATCGATGTAGCATTTTTCACATTATTGTTGATTAAACAAAAATGGCTCAGACGATTTTAATAAAATTTAAATGCAACTAATTTCGAAGTATATTCTTTCTAGTAAAAATAATTATTGGAATCAGACCATTACGTAAAAAGTTATGCGTAATACATAAAAAAAAAAAATTATACACAGTGAATTGAGTAGATAAGTACCTTCACCGTTTCGTCGGTCAAAAATCATTTGCGTCAGATGTGGCATAGAACTGTTATGGCAGTGGTGCAGAAATTATGGCAATAACATTATTCCACATGTGATTTTCAAACATATCAATTTTCGCGTGAAAAAAATCACAATATAAGAATGATTTGCTACCACCTACTTACTTGTCATTTACAAATTGCATTTTTACTAATTATTGTTCTTATAATTATGCCCAACAAGTATTTAATATAAATACATATTTTGAAGAATTAATTAATAAATCCTTACTAATATTGTAACTCTGAAAGTGTGTTTGTTGGTTTCTTGGTTTGTACCTCTTTCACGCAGTAATGGATTGTCTTGATTTTTGACATGGTAATAAATTGTAAGACAAAAACGACATAGGCTACTTCTTATCTCAGAAAAATAAATAATACAATGAATTAATAATACAATATAATTTAATTAATTGGGCATTCCAATCCCTGGCGATCCTCATTATGAAGGAAGAAGCGAATTGCTTAGTACGAGCAGGTGGTAAGAAGAAGTCGACTATGTAGGGATGTAGGGGTAAGGAGGGAATTCGCGCTAGTATCATATTTATTTAGGGTACTTAGAGGGAATGTCCAAAAAGGAGATATTTTAGGGCAAATATACATAAACGTCCCAGATGGGTACGTGGTGCGGCGGCGGCGGCGGCCGCGGCTGCTTGCGGTGCCGCGCGCGCGCACCAACCTGCTCGCAGAGGCGCCGCTGACGCCCGCACTGCACACTATCAATCTAATCGCGGTGAAACGGACCTATTTTGTTGTTCTCTGAACGAATTCACAAAAATAGCTTGGTATATATTATGTTATGGCAACAGAGATTAATAATGTTGTTGAGATTACGAGTATAAGTAGTACCTAATAATATGTTGTGGTTGTAAATCGTATTTATTTAAGATTTTTGTTTTCTAATTGTTAGCTGCACTTTCGCATTAGGTTAAACCTGTAAAGATATGTGTATTGTGGAAATAAATGAAATGAAATGTTATCTATGCGTCTTCCGGCTTGTTCTGTTATGAAAAGGAAATGAAGGAATCAGGCCGTGGAGTTCGAGCGAACTCGCCGAATTGGAGCCTGGAACCTGTTCCTCGGATCCATCGATTTGGTATTTCTTCTGTTCCTCAGATCAAATCTTAGTTTTAGAGTTCTTTGAGTTGCTAAATGTGATCCATATTACTACTTCTAATTCTATTAAAGGGAGGCTAACATATAAGATACGTAATTTTTTGCTCGATATTAATAACGGCAACAATAAAATGCTTGACATATTCACAGAATATTAAGTTGTATATTCCCTTCAAAACTAAATAATTAAAATATAATATGTTAAGGGGGACATCCATACTGTGCGAATCCCATTGGGCGCGAGCGGACTCGCACTTGGCCGATAATTATTGTAATTACGTTTTATAATAACAGTGGAACTGGTTACACAGCTATTTAAGTACATCAGCCAAATTCCTCATCCACATTCCGACGTAGCAAAAGCATTATCTATTTGGTAATAAGCTTAAATAATGTTTTTTGAGGTGGTCCCTAAAACACTGGTTTTAATAGATATGTGTTTTTGTCTTATACATAAATGGTTCGGTCAATTTATTTGTCAGGGACAGACAAAAATACACAGACAAACGTCAGACTTATAATATCTCACTTCACACATCTAAATAAATTACTTTCAATTTACCACCTAAGTAAAACCTTAAAAATATAACATACTAGTTTTTACCCGCGGCTTCGCCTGCATACGCAATATATCATTATAATTTATAGCCTATGTATTATTCTGATATATAAGCTATATTATTGCAAAGTTTCATCTCAATCCGTTCAGTAGTTTTTGCGTGAAAGAGTAACAAACATCCATACATCCATCCATCCTCACAAACTTTCACGTTTATGATATTACTAGTTTTTACCCGCGGCTTCGCTCGCATACGCAATATATCATTATAATTTATAGCATATGTGTTATTCTGATATATAAGCTATATTAGTGCAAAGTTTCATCTCAATCTGTTCAGTAGTTTTTGCGTGAAAGAGTAACAAACATCCATACATCCATCCATCATCACAAACTTTCACGTTTATAATATTAGTAGGATATAACAATCTGAAATATTGAAAAATAGAAAAAGGTACAACCGTTTTGGCTTGGATCTCCAGAAAGGCATAACAAAATAAATCATTATTGGAGATCATTTTCCGGAAAGTTTGTCGGTTCATCTCGGTCTAGCTTCTTCGCGAAATATAGAGGCTTTTACTAAACGGTAATTCATCAATTGTCAGCATGTTTCCGAATATCATAATTTTCTTTTTTTCTCTCTTACGAGTATTTGTGGAAATTCGTGTTGCTTTTTCGTAGTTCAAAAAGCTGTTGTGGAGAAACTGAAATGTGAAAATATTGGAATGTTATTTTAAACGGTATCGTTAACCAGTTACCGTTGTAAATTTTAAATAACTTCACTCTAAACATTCGTTTTTTTTTTTTGTAAATCTTACATATTTTTTAGGCACTATTTGCTATACCGATTCTTACACAGTTTTCCTCGTTTATGAAATTGTCACATCAAAAGGCTTTTTGATGACTTCGTTTGATGGTGGTGTCAGAATATGGACAATTGAATACTAATTTCTATACCACGCATCTACACCCATTCTGAAATCTCATAAGACTAAAAAATCCTAACAGCAACTTCTATTTTCACAATAAAAAACAGAACTAATAGCAACAGAAAACAACGTGGTGAAGCGCAAATGTTAGCGCAACTAGTGTATAATGAACTGGACTGTATTCAAACAATATTTCATTACTACGGTTTGCACTCGATTAATGCGGGACCGCGGCGAGTGCATTGTGACCCTTTGAGTGTCGTGTTTATTTTAAACTACAGTATCCGACTGCACGAGAAGGCGCATAATATTTTTAGGATGCTGGATTGTAAGAATATTGAGATTCGTAAGTGGTTATTTGAAATTCTCATTATCTTAAGGGTCAAAGGTCTTTCAATGTGGAGGTAATTTCAAAGCTGTATATACTCATCATCGTTCACATCATATTTTACTATGAAACTAACCGCGAAAAATAAGCTGTTTCTTATATTTTGGTTGTAAGAATAAAGAGAGCTGTATTAATATTTTCTATAACGGAGTTTTCTATATGTACTAACGTTTATTTTCATAGTCATTTGATTAGTCATAGCAACAGGACACTCTCTAGCCGCCCTCGCGCTGCAGCCCGCAGTGCATAGCGGGACGGTTCCGCGCGCTAGCACTCGCCTCAACATGAAAAAGATCACCGAAATCTAATGACTATGAAAATAAACGTGGCTACATTCCTCTTATAATATAAAGTATTAGAATGTGTGAAAACCACGTTAGTTTTCACAATAAAAAGGAGAGCTGTTTTTTTTCGCGAATTTACAGGTTGTAAAAGTTGTTCATAAATATGAGTATAATACGAGTAGGTTCCGGGTATTGGTACAGACCTAGATTGGGGTGGAGTTTTTTATTTGCTTCTAGGAACGTCATTTATTTCTCGCACTTGCAAGAAGTACCGACAATATTGTTATGAAAATATTATGATAACTTTGTGTGCACGACAGTGCAGCCAGATTATGATAAATGTATTTTATTTATTCCATTCTGTATAGCTCGCGGACAAACAATAAATAATACAGTATTTTTCCGCCATTTTTCTCTCGATTTTTCCTTGGAATACAACGTACACAATTACAGATACTCAGAAACGATGGCGAACAAAACTTTGAAATAAAACAATTTCAATTTATTTGATATTTAATTAAAGTTCGGTTTTTCCTTAAAAGCTGTCTGTGTGGAATACTTTTTCATAAATCATCTATCGAAACAATCAGTGTAATACAGAATTGACGTTAAAAACGCTGTATTTTGGGAACCAGGTCTGTCTTTTGATATAAAAATATACGATCTGTAAGGAAAATCCAACATTTGAAGGAATATTAAATTTTATACAATATTTTCCTACAGTTACGCTCCGTTGACGGCAAGTAGGTAAAAGATAGATTGCAAAAATGTATGGTTAATAAGTACGTCATTACTTTGTTACCTGCTTTTCAGCTTTATTTGTTTTGTAAAATAGTTTCGCTATTTTTTACTTTGATAACACATGGTGCACAGTTATTTTTTTACCTACGAAAATATTTTTCGA